>OX104064.1:154597667-154656528 GCA_944474145.2 Dicrocoelium dendriticum | reverse complement strand
TAGGTGATATGCAGTGAAATGGTGATGAATGGTCCACAAAAAGGCGAGAGCCGCGAGGATACGTGTCACCTTAGTGCGCTGCAACCTTGGCTGTATCACTTGTGGTACATGCACAGTTTGAGCATTATGCGCGTTTCAATGAAGTCGCTATGGGTAAGCAGAGAAAAGTGCTCATTTGCAACCGAAAAGCACCGATACTACGAGAGACTAAGACCAGACGTGACTTGCATAGAAGGCGTGTTCAGGACATACTTCGTATTGTCCGTACATCACCGCTCCTTGGCATCAAAAGGATGCATCGTTTTGGTAGTTGGAAGAGCGTAAGTGTACTGCACAAATGAGGCTGTGCAAAGCGGATTTTGGTAGAGTTTCAAAATCCGCTTTATCGTGACCTACTTCTCAACCGAGCGGGCCTATTTGCTAACAGAACAAATGGCCGATATCAGGTGGCCCCAGATACGTTCGCTTCCAGAACCAAAACCGGCTCATTAGTAACTTTAAATAATACTCACTTTGGTTCTCTTTTGTCAGTTAACAGTGGCCTCGGTCAAAGAAATCCGCTTGCATCCCTAACGGCAATTATGTTAACTGGAGCTCCTGGTCAGCTTCCTCAGACGGATGTTGTTACCTGCTCCCATCTCGCCTCTCCCCAGAGCATAACTGGATCGCAGCTTAATATTCGGGAGGTTGCTACAGAAATATCGCTCTTGCATGACTCCAATGTAACGTCATGGATGAATTTGGTCCCTGCAGAAATCCAGGTTGCAAGTGAGCGAACAACCAAGACTAAAGTGGTCATTTTAGTGGCAACAAAAACAAGATTTCTAGCAGCATTGATTAATTCAGAAACCGAACTTAAAGGAATGCTTTCTGACAACGCTTCCAGGTTAGTAAAATCATCGCAGCCAGCTGCACCTGCGAGACCTACGTTCAATAAGGCCAGGTTTGCTTGCCGAAAAAGGAAAAAATAGTTATGGCCGGGGTTGTTGAAGCAACTGGCGCAGGTGACGTCAGTGTTGCTTTGTCTCCGAGGGCCCAGGTAGAATTCCCAGTCAAACCTACTAGAAGTGTGGCAAAAAACGTGAACTCCCTCGGGTTCTACGCTCGAGGGAAAGTTTAACATTGCGGCTGACAGCGGAGAACAACTGTGGCAAACGCTGCTGAATGTTTAGCACACGAATTCTTGTAGCGTGAGGAACAAGTGGAGGGAGCTGGCGATGAGTTGTAGATCTGCCGACGTTATTGCGATCACAAATATCTAGCTCTCATCAAATGACTCAATAAAGGTCTGTTAGCCGACTTCGTCGGATATAGAACAGACTGTCCTGGGTATCCAAATGGGGGTGGAGTGCTCTTGCTTATAAGGTGTCAGTACAGGCACTGGATACCATTTACCATGTGCACGCAAAATGTTCAAGTTACTTCTTTTTTTCTGAGGGTGCAGAGTAAAGTTAAATTAATTGTCTGTGTTTATCTCAGCCCGTCCTCAACGCGAGAAGAGGACAAAGAGCTTAGTGATCCACTAAAACGAGGTGTGCCTTCTGCGCCGTTTTATGATTATAGACGACCTGAACCTACCACATGCCAACTGGGAGCATGCTCTCAATAGGGCGGACTCCTTTGAGGATAACTTTATACAGTGGGTACAGGAAAACGCCATTGTGTAGCTTGTCAATTTTTCAACAAGTAGTCGTATGGAGAGCATCTCCTCTTCCTTAGATGTTGTGAGCACCAAGTATAGTTGCTTGTCAGTCATAAATGTTGAGCCTCCTATAGGTAAGAGCTATGATTTCGTTCTCTCCTTCTCCATTTGGGTATGGCGGCTCTCAGCTGAATCCCGACTGACGCGGAAACTATGCCGGGTTACTACAATGCTTCTGAGGGACAGAGTCGCACGCATTAGTTGGGTTGTTGAACAAGAGGAAGCAACGCTGGAACAGAGGTGGCAAGTGATCAAATGTGGCCTCATGCAGTTGCTAGAGGAGTTCACTCCCCTGTGCAGAAGGTGTCAATCGGATAAGCCTCGCTGGTGGCTCCGACTTATGGAGCGGGTGTTGAAAAGGCGGAATATTCATTGGAAGAGGTTCCATTAGCCTTGTGGTTTCCGCTAGTGCCATGAGTACAAAAGAAGTCGAAATTTCGCGGTCAAACTGCAGGCAAGCCAAATACTCCTATGAGCTTAGGCTGGCGCAAAACGCAAAAAGTACCCAAAGCGTTATTACTGCAACGTCCAATCTAACATCTCTTTAAGGGAAGTAGTCAACAAGTTAATCACAGAAGATGGGTAACAGGCTACAGGAGACCTTGATAAGGCGCAGGAGTTGCTGCGTGTTTTCGAGCGGACAATGGTTTTTCAATACCGTTATCGTCGCATCGCGTAAGCGAGTGCAAAATGGACGAAATCGTCCTAACTGCTTCGAATGTCTTCTCTGTACTGAAGGACTTAAATCCACACAAATCACCTGGCACCGGTAATGTGCATCCTGATATTGTCAAACCGATTAAATAAATATACGGTATCTTCTCGATAGAAGGAGACGCACCAGTGAAGGCGTGCTCCAATATGCATACAAGCATAGCTGCTTCGGAACAGTAAAACAATTCGTTTTAAATAGCTACAACTGAAATTTGTGAAATTTATGCGTGTGGGCCTTTTGTCAAGTAATAGTGGGATCCAGGAACGTGATGATGCTGGTACGCAAAACAGTCAGTGTTAGGACTGTTGTAGCAATAGCCAATGTTTGGCGTGATTTCGCAGGGTTATAATACATGATGTCCTGATCACAGGAGCTAATGTAACAGTTCGGTAAAATTGTTTTCAATTAAATGATTGTAATATTCGGATGTCCAACAAGAAATTCTCTATAGTAAACTTGGTTGAATTTGCCACTTCATGAAATGGTTGCAGAGGTCTGATGATTGGGCCAGTGTCAAATGGTGGACCGTAACGTTATTCAGTGGTGAGTCACATCCACCGCGTCGCAGTTTTAGTACACGGACATTTGTGACCTTTTATAGGGAGAACGCTTGCCGTACGAAAACCTACCACGACCTGGAACACTCCCGTAGGTTATTTTGAGCAGCAATGTAACCTGTTAATGCATCATGCAACCCGATTTGCCAACGTTTATTCCGAATCGAATGATGCTCAAATTTCTCCGTTGTCTGACCCAATTGCCTAGTCAGAATCTGCCTTTTGATCGTTGAAGCCGGCTGAAGATGAAAAGGCGTCGTGGAGTCGGGTGAGTTGTACAGATGATTACTGACATACTTTAGCTTTCTATTCTTGAGTTGTACAACATGTCTCTTCCTGACGGTAGGATGCCACAGGATTGGAAGTGAGTACTTGGAGTGGCGATTCATAAGGGTTAGTCTGACTAACGTTCTTCTCAAGTCTTTAGAGAAGATCATTAGGAATCGAATCTGTGAACATCTTGCTGCCAATAACTTGTTAGGAGCAAAACAGCATGGCTTCGTCAAGAAAAATCATGCCTTACCAACCTGCTATGTTTCCTTGAGGAAATAAGTCGATGTCTCGACGATGGCATACCAGTAGAAGTGTGTTACCTTGACTTCAGTAAATCTTTGGATTCGCTGAATCCCCGTTTATTATTAGAATATAAATAAATAAATATGTCCTGGTTTGGAATCCTTCCTCAACTGCTTGCTTGGTTGTCTGCATTCCTTTATGGTAGGTCATTCGTGTCACGCTTGGTGACGTTATTTCAACGGTAGGCACTGCGCACAGGGATCAGTACTCGGCCCGTTGTTATTTCTCATGTTTATGAATGACTTGTTCCCTCTACGTGAAGACCTCTCCTATATGTTTGTTGACGACTTGAAGCTAGTCAGCAGGGGAGAAAAGGCTTCGTTATGTAGAGAGTCTCCTACCGTTCTTAATTTGTGGGACTTACCGCTGAACACCAGCAAGTCAACTCCTAACCCCGCGTGATGAAGAGTTTACTGTGCACGCATCTAATGGGTCGATAACACTGCAGCATGGCACCGAGGCAGGTGAGAAGTGGCTTGAAAACATGTGCGCAGCGCAGGCGTGCGGCTAATGAAGCTAGCTAGGAGTTATTTCGTCTCAGGAGAGTTCTGAATTGTACCAAGCCAGACGTCTTTCTTCCCTTGTTCAAAGCTTTGGTCAGACCTTATCCGGAATACTGTGTTTTGGCATTGGCAGCCTATTTGCAGAAAGGTATTTGCATTGAGAATGTGCAAAGACTGGCCACACGAATGATAGAAGGCCAGCGCAGGTCACCGTATGATGATCAATCATCTAACTTTGGTTTGTTCTCATTGGGAAGACTCAGCTTGAGAGGTAAGTTAATAGTGACGTTCAAAATCATGTAAGGTCTTAGTGGTCTCATGCCTACTGATGTGTTTGAACCAGCTAGGTCAGAAAACTTGCGGGTCCATTGCATAAAATTTAAGTAGCATAAATCTAGGCTGGAGTTAAGAAAAAAGTTCTTCGCGAAGCGGGTTGTGCCTGTTTGTAATAAACTTCTTTCTGCTCTATTCGCATGAGAAACTGTGGAGGAATTTGAACGCATCCTAGACGAACATTGGCTGACCCTGTTTCTCGAATTTTCTTGAGCTTCAGTGACTACTTCTAATCTCATTACTTCATGATAGTGCGTTTTTCGTCTTGCACTTGCTTCTGATTTTTCACCATTATAGTATCAAGAATATTCAATCAAGTCGCAGTGCTGGGGGCTCTTTTTCGCTTACTGGCGCACGAAACGGGACACTCGTTAAGCGGAAGCATGTTTTGTCCCTGGATCCTGTACTGTCCTAACGTGGTATAAAGGAGTAAAAAAACTGACTGAGAGACTTGGTCAGGATGTTGCGTGTCATCTTTGTCGACGGGGGTTTCGGGATGGCCCTTGCCGGTGGTGACTCTATCTGACAGTGCACTCGCGCAGTCATACACAAATCTGCATTGGGTTTCTTGCATAAGTTGTACGTACCTCTTAATTCCCATTACCATGGGACTAGAATCGGGCATGGGTACACTGCCATTCCGTGAATGCCTTGTTCATATGAATGGAGGACGGCTAAAAACAACAGATACAGATGGAGTATTACAATATAGTTCAGGTTATCAAAAAACATGCATTTGCTGCGATTGCATCCTCTCAGTTCCACTGGGCGCAGACTCTATGCACAGAAGAGGGGAAAGGAGAGCAGTACGAAAAGAGCTGTTGGAGTTCTTGGCTGGCAAGTGCGGACACCGTTTCAGCTTACGTGGTATATCAGCTACACTATACACGTGCACATGAACAAAATGTCACATCTGAGGTGGCCTGCGTCGGCGGAAATACTTAACTCATCGACCACGACGAGAGGAGCATTTCTATCCAGTTGATCAAAGTGGTCAGCGTGTACCCATCCCCGTGGTTTGTGTGGCCAAATCGAAAGGCTTGGCTGCACTGAGAGAGCGTTTCTTTGCCTATTCCTCCACATTTCACAACGCCGAGTTAATAGAATGAATCAAGAGAAGTGGATTTTGGATGAATAATTCGTTTCGGTAATTCTTGTCCGACCCAAACATTACTTAAAGACGAGCAAGTGCTAGATGCGCCGGATTGGGCTGCGTATTGATCAGAATGTTTAATTCCAGCAGGAACAAATCAATAAATCACGGGGTCATTGAAGGTTGCAAATTATGTGCAGGGCAAATCACAGCAGAAGTTGTAGACCACGGTAGAAGTACAGGATGTAAAAACGGTTTTTGTACGCACAATTCCGACTTGATGTGACGGATACAGATAGCTTCCGCAATAGATAGGAGATACTTCCGGAATCCGTGAGAGAAACGCTTAGGGATAGTATAAAGGACTGAAATGGTTTTCCGTCCCTGCGTGACCGCACTCCAGAAGATGCGACAAGATTGTGCTATTACTAGAACTGGCTTTGCTTTTGTTCAAACACTTTGGGATGTTTTCGCGAATCCTATGATATAGACGCCTCGTAGTGCGACCAACGTATCATGCACCACAGGAGCACGTGTACAAATAAACAAGCATTGGTCGTCACCGGAGGCAGCCTGTCTTGTCATCATCAGTTAGGGTTTGAATCTGATGAAAAGCACTGAAAAGAATTATTTATTTAGGATCTGCCTCCCTTGATTTGTTCTATTAATTGGGAATTTTTGGACTGCTGAATTTAAGCATTCCACGTGGTTCAGTCAACGCCGGGTTAGTTTATCCATTGACTCAACACAAGACCACGCGGGCCCCAGCAATTTGTTAACTATGGAATTAGTGATGCATTTCCTTTTATTATGCACTTGTTCGTGAGCGAATCTTGCTGGCTGCGGTACATAATCTGGTAGTTAGCTAATATTAATCGACGAAGGATTACTCTTTCCAGGGACATGTGAGATCAGTAAAACCTAATGTTGCACAAGGAGATATGCCATCTGGTTAATACCTTTTACCAAAAGCAAAGCTAACAATTGTTTCTGAGCAGTAAATGTTTCGTAAACTCCTCGACATCGATTGAATTTCTTAACTTCAAATATAGCCGCTGACTCCTCGTTGTCCAACTGTGCACAATTCCTCTGCATCAGTCAAGTCTTCCATTTGGCTGAAAAATGGTCGTCTACCCGTCGAATGGAAAACTGGTATGGTTATCCAGTGAATTGTCATCTTATTTGTATGATATCGATAAACTGCAAGATCATGGATAAGATTCTCAAATGTGCACTCCAGAAGCACTGTGATGAACATCATATCTCCTACACACCATGACATTCAGAAGGAACGCTTTTGTACCACTAAAATGCTAGTCGCGAAAAAAATGGACAGGATCGGTCGATGCTGGTCAATGATTAGATATTGCCTTCGTCGATGTTAGCAAAGCATTCGGTAAGCCCACCCTGCAAGCTCTGCGAAATTGGCGTCAGTGGCAACTTTAATCTTGGATTGTCGCCCATTGAACAAATCTGGCCTGCGCCGTAGTGGAATGTATGCAGTGGACTGTAGACGTTTGCCGAGACACCTTAGGTGGCTCGGTCATGTTTGGCGTATGGATTCGACGCGGATAGCGGAGCAGCTATTATATGGTCAGCTGGTCAGTATTGGGAAGCGGCATGTGGGAAAACCGAAGCTTGGTTACTAGGACATGATCCAAGTAAGCCTCTCGCGTTCTAACTTTTATTGCAGATCATGGGAATAGAATACGGTTGGTCAGCGTGCATGCCGCGATCTGATCACGAAGGTCGTTGCCGAGGTGCAAGCGAAGGCTCTGGTTCTCGTGGATTAGAAGCGGAAGGTGCAGCATCGACTGGCGCTGGTTGGTTGTACTTCATCGACATCAAGCGCAAGGTCATGTATCCCCTGTGGTCGCGAATGCCGGACTCAGGCAGGCCTAGTGAGTCACGAGCGGGGCTACTGGGGGCCAAGATTGAAAAGATTACGGGTCCTACTGTGAACGTAAGCAGAACCGGCGCAGTGTTTTTAGGTAGGCTGCATTCGATTGATTAACTGCATGCTTGCAAGCTGAGTATCTTTTTATTATTTGGTGGGTTTGCTTTCTTGTCATTATGCCTACATATATAAACGGTCAATTCCTCGACGTTGCTGGACGTAGTCCAGTTGTGACCTGGTCAGTCTTTACAACATGAAAAGACCAACGTGGCTTCCCAGAGACCAAACCATCTATGGAGACTGCGAGTTATCAGCTTGGCAGTGAAGGGTATGGTGTATGACTTTACGATAAGACCTGTGTTAATTTATGAATCAGCTACCTGGCCAGTTTTCAACGAAGACCTTAAAGGTTTGGCAGTGTTTATCCATCGATCCTGGCGGAGTATTTCTCAAGTTTGATGGGAACACTTGGTGAGCAATGCTGAGGTTCGCCAGTTGGTTTTCCGGAATAAGCCTTTCGGTGTCGACTGAATCACGGGGAATGCTGGTCCTCAGCAATCCAAAAATTCCCATTTATTAAAATGAATCAAGGGAGGCAGAATCTGAGTAAAGAATTCTTTTCGGCAATTCTCATCAGACTCAAACATTACATGATGAGGAAAAGTGCTAAATGTGCCGGATTGGGCTGCGTATTGAACAGAATGTTTAATTCCACGGGTACAAATCAATAAATCACGGGGTCATTGGGAGTGGCAAGTATGTACAGGGGAAATCATAGCCGAAGTTGTAGGCCACGGTAGAAGCAAAGGACGTACAAACTGTTTTTGTACGCACAATTCTGGCTTGAGGTGGCGGATGTAGATAGCTTCCGCAATAGACAGAAGATGCATCCGGAATCCGCGCGTGAAACGTTCAGGAACAGCATAAATGACTCTAAAATCATTTTCCGTCCCTGCATGACTGCACTCTAGTAGGTGGGATAAGATGGAACTGTTGCTGGACCTCGCTTCGCCTTTGTAAAACCACTTTGGGAGGTGTTCGCGAATCCTATGAGATAGGCGCCTCGTGGTACGACCCACGTATCGTGCCCCACAGGAGCACGAGTAAAGATAAACAAGCATTGATCGAGTCACCGGAGGCAGCCTGTCTTTCAAAGGTTTTGCGAATAAAGGCTTGTTGTAAAATACTATACGTAGGCGAGCCGCGAAGTAGGTCTTTTCAACAGCGTCTCTCAGGCGTTTGGACAGGGCATCAGCCGCACTGTCGCCTTTGAAAGGAATATGCACAATTAGTTCTTTTTTGGGTACGTTCATCCTCGGTGGTTTTATCTTGCGTTCTTTCAAATGTTTGAGGATGAATTTATCTGGATACCCATTCTCTCTTAGCGCGTCGCCGATTCTCTGCAATTCCTTGGTGATTGTGTCCGGGGTGCAAATTCTATGTGCCCGGAACGAAAGAGTGCGGACTAGGTTTCGTTTGTACTGTATGGGTACCGCACTATAGAAGTTGATGTACTGTCCAGTCCAAGTTGGTTTTCTATACACCCCTCTGCTGCATGATCCATCGGCGTTTCTGATGATATCAACATCCAGAAACGGTAGTCGGTTTCTGGATTCGTGCTCACATGTGAAATGTAGATTCTGATGCGCATCATTAAAAGCTTCCAACAGTTTCATAGTCTGCGCTTTCGATTTGCAGAGTATAAATGTATCGTCTACATAACGTATATACATCTCGACCTCGTTGATGTGCGTTCTTAATACGTTATGCTCCAATTTTGCCATAAAGACATCTGCTAGAAAGGGTCCCAATGGTGAGCCCATGGCAACTCCATCAATTTGACGATACATCTCCCCGTTGAAGGTGAATTGCACGTTTAAAGTGCATCTGAGTAACAATTCCTTCAGGAGGTTTTCCGGGATATTTATAGGTACATTCAGTTGCCGTACTAGTTCGCAGACATATTCTACTGTTTCCAACAACGGAATATTCGTAAACAACGACTGCGCATCAAATGACGACATCCATTTGTTGTTAAGGTTCATATCCCTTATCTTCTCAATGAACTCGAAAGTGTCTTTCACGCAGTAAGTGCAGACGGTTTTACGCAGCGGTTCCAGCTTCTCAACCATCCATTGAACTATCAAATGTTGCGGAGAGCTAACCATATCCAATATGGGACTCACTGGAGCGCCCTCCTTGTGTACTTTAGGGAAGCCGTACAACCGTGGTAGATGTCCGCCTGAAGGTCTCAGCTTTTCGAATTCGCACTTTGTGATAACATTCTCTTTCATCATTAGTCGGAGCAAATCGGTCAGTTGTTTTTCTAAATCTTCTGTATTATCCTTTCCTAATGTTAGCTTTTGAAACTTACGTTCATCACTAAGAATATGTTTCATCTTACTAACTTAATCAGTTCTATTCATTAGAACTATACCAGAACCTTTATCCGGCTTAGAGATAATTAACTCTTTGTTTAACCATAACTCTCTAAGTGACTGCATATGTTCGCTTGTAAGAAAACCACTACTGGCTGGTCTAGCCTTAATGTAATCATGACAGGTGTTTACTAAACTAGATAACATGTTCTCAACGTCCCCTTGCGAATTTGATGACAGGTCGCGCGCCTGCGCTATTAAGCTCTCAAATTGCACCTCTAATGCAGCCTGATCAACTTTTTTTACAAGGGATGCAAAACTTAGGGCCTAATGACAACACATTTAGTTGTGTTGGGTTAAGCACGACACTAGAAATGTTAAACACGTACCGCTCCGGGTTACTCGGAAAGTTCAGTTGCGGCACTTGACTATTTAGCGAGCTAAGCAACTTCGTTCTTTTCTATGCACCCCTTAGCTTTTTAACCTGTTCTACGTATGCTTCAAAAGGTATTCGTAACTCTTCCGATAAGCCCATGACGGCATGCATTCGTTGTGAGAGGAACCTTTCCAGCTCCGATAGTTTCGTGCGAATGTTATCCATATAGTTGAGAGTGTGCCGCCTCAAATTGCGCACAAGAGCGTACCGACCACATCGGCGTATATCTTACCAAAAGTGTTTTGGATACCGGCATGACTGTAAGCACTCATTGAAGAATTTCAATTCAACCTCAGCCTCTTCATACCGAACACTGAACTTCAGATACTCATCCAAAAGCTTGACTGAATCACGGGGAATGCTGGTCCTCAGCAATCCAAAAATTCCCATTTATTAAAATGAATCAAGGGAGGCAGAATCTGAGTAAAGAATTCTTTTCGGCAATTCTCATCAGACTCAAACATTACATGATGAGGAAAAGTGCTAAATGTGCCGGATTGGGCTGCGTATTGAACAGAATGTTTAATTCCACGGGTACAAATCAATAAATCACGGGGTCATTGGGAGTGGCAAGTATGTACAGGGGAAATCATAGCTGAGGTTGTAGGCCACGGTAGAAGCAAAGGACGTACATACTGTTTTTGTACGCACAATTCTGGCTTGAGGTGGCGGATGTAGATAGCTTCCGCAATAGACAGAAGATGCATCCGGAATCCGCGCGTGAAACGTTCAGGAACAGCATAAATGACTATAAATCATTTTCCGTCCCTGCATGACTGCACTCTAGTAGGTGGGAGAAGATGAAACTGTTGCTGGACCTCGCTTCGCCTTTCGGTGTCTCACTCGAGTGGTTGCTGAATCATAATCGCTTACGTTGGCTAGGTCATGTCCCGCGTATGCCCATTGATCGGCTTCCTCGGCGTGCATTACTCGCCGCGGCCGCACTATGTTGTGCGAAATTGCGAGGTAGCCACTCCATGACGTGACACAGAAGCTTGAAAGAATTGACTAAGAGACTTGGTCAGGTTGGTGCGTGCTGTCTTCCTGGATGGGGGTCTCGGGATGTTCTGCACCAATGCTTGAAGACCGTGTCAAACATAGCACAGTCTCGAAGTCTGTGGCGTTCCTGCATTCGGTTTCTTTTATCTGGTTGCTATCGTCCGTTCCGTTCCGATTAGTCGAACGCCTCTTTTCGTATTCTCATTTTCGCTACATTCTGTTTGCAACCAGCCCCACTATCCTACCGGCGTTATTTATTGTTATTCTTACGGTGAGTCGTGGCAACTGAATCCACAGCACTTCGGTGCTCGGATCATAGTTGTTCAACTGAACTGAACTTTAGCGCACACAAGCGCATGACCAGAAGTGAGCGATTTACTCCAGATTTATTTGAAATCTTTTGCGCAGCTCCGCCAGCGTAATTGATGGTGATACAGACAATTTGCGTCATCGGTTGGCAAGGTGGTATGTTGCCGATAGTAGCAAGGAAATATGATATTTAAGAGAGACATTCCATGATCAGCGCACTGTGGTAGGCGCTTACCGATGTCTGTCTTGTGAATACCATGACCGTGTTGACCACCGATTTCACGTTTGTCAATTTGAAGTCTACTGACCTCCGGCAAGCACTATGATGTCCTTGCAGTGCTTGTCTTCTGAGAACTTACAGTAGAACTAACCTCTAAATAAGCCAGGACTGCAGCCTGGATTCATACGTCGCTATAACGAGCAAACAACGTCTGTCAGCTATGCAGGTGGACCATCATACTAAGGTTTCTAGTCGGATCGTGTTAAGCCATCTAGTAATAGCTATCAAGCCGAGTAGCGCAGCATCGGTATGGGTACTTAACGCAATTCCCACGCCGGAATGACCAGCGGCTTCGGTAGTGGGGTTCCGATATGCGCATTGTGAAAATGCTAGTGGAGCTCGCAGACGGCAGACCTAGGTCTAAAATTCGGGTAGGATACTGGATCATTGGTGTGCATTTTAGAGCAACTGAGTACAAGCAATAAAAATTTTGACAGATATTTGCTTTCTGGCAAATTGCCGGTTGCATTACTGTTCTTATGTGTTATATATATATATATATATATCACAATCCATGTAGCGATTTTATGCCATCATAATCATGGCGCGATAAAAAACAGGATAGAAATAGAAGAAAGCATGCAACGTTTTTCACTAGTTTTTCAGTTCTTTGAGCGTTTTATTGAGGAATGGAAGGAAAATCACCGCAACACGCAGACATACACATTGGCCATTAACGTTGGTCTTAAGCTATGATTTCCAGGGTCTCTAACCAGCGACACCTTATCTCAAATCCCAACCAGGGAGTCGAGAACAACCGACCGGGGACAACTATTTCATCAGATTTTTCATGTGGTTTCTCCATGTTATAGCTTGTCCACCGCGCCGTCTCCTCCAGTCCTGCCCAGCAATCAGCGATACCTTGTTCGCAACTAACTAGGCCGGTCTAAATCATGCACTCGCGACCGCATGTGCTATAACGCCATGCGTACTAAAGCGACGGAGTACAGCCCATCAGCACCTGCCGCTTCCTTTCCGCATGCACGAGGGCTTTCTCCGGCACCTCGGTAATTGCCATCGAGATCAGATCGCGCCATCCACGCCGATCTGTATAGCCAAAAAATAAATGTTATCATTTGTGCACTATTTAATCGCTGATAAATTGTACATCATACTTTCTTGTTTTAATCTTCTTTACAACCGGCTCGTCACTTGGCCGCGTTTGAAGTTCACGCGCTAACGTGTTGCTCCTGTCTCGCTGCATCTGTCCGCGCCTCCTTGCAGCCCATCGAATAGAGTCCACTGCGTCCGATACCAACTACATCCTCATATCCGCACTTTATTTCGCGCACCATTTAGGACTAGTATTCACTAGTCTAACAAATTCGTGATCCCGATTCGCACTTGCGAATTTGATGTTTTAATGAATCACGGGAAAAGCTGGTTTCCAGCAAAGCAAATATTCCTATTTCATTAATATAAAACAATATGTAAAATCAGTGCATGGTGAAGAATCCTTTCCGGCAAACTCTCATCGGACCCAAACGTTTACATAACACTGATTTTGGGTATACGTCAACTCGGACTTGGATTGACTTCTGGAATGTTTGAACCAGCAAAATCGCTAACTTGAGACAGGGATATAGATGGTGTGCCAAGTGAACTACATAAACGTGTACAATGCTTAGTAGTCCGAAGTAATTAGGTAGGTAAAGTAATAACCAAATAATTAAGTAACAGTGTCCGTTGGCTAAGGTAGTGGTATCGGCCGTATAAATCGTTTTTGGACACATAATTCCGGCTTTAGATGGTGAATGTAGATAGCCTCGGCGATGGATAAGAGCTGTTTGCGGAATTCTTGGGAAAAGTGTTCATGTAGTGAGTAGATGACTTTGAAGTCCTCCTCTGAAACTGTATGGCCATATTCAAGGAGGTACGACTTGATTGAACTGTCTGAGGACCTCAGTTCGTTTTGTAAAACCATGCCGGGAGGTGTTCACGAATCTTCTGAGATAGGCGCCTCGTCGTGCGACCCACGTATCATGCACCACAGGAGCACGAGTAGTGATGGACGATCACTAAACGGATCAACGACGGTAGTCTATATCTCAAGGGTTTTGTAAGCAACGGCTTGTTGTGAAAAACGATGCTCAGGCGGGCCGCGAAATAAGTTTTCTCAACGGCATATTTCAGGTGTCGGGATAACATACCAGCTGCAGAAGCACCTTTAAACCGTGTATATATGAAAAGCTCTTTCTTGGAACCGGTTGAACATAAAATGAGAGTAAGGAAACAAATGAAGTTAGTACACTTAATCGCCATGTCCCTCAATTGATGTTTACGAATAACTCGCAGTGATATGCGTTTAATCTTTCAAGTGTGATACTAACCCAGATGCAGCTGAACGTGGTATCATTAGTTTCAAATTTTTGCATTTCATGTAAGAAAATAGATCAGGCGGCTTTAGAAGTGCAGTTTGAAAGCCTAATTGCTCGGAATAAAAACATGCTCTTAACCTCATCAAGTGATCTTGAGGATCTAAAGTCCAACCCTGTTCATAGTTGTCACAAATACGTTAAGACCAAAACGTCTAATAATAGTGTCATCACTAGGGAACAAATTCAGTCACTTAAAGAGCTACGGTTAAACAACGAAGTAATAATCTCAAAGCCAGACAAGGGCTCGGACATTGTGCTAATGCATAGGGTGGATTACATTCATAAAATGCGGCACATCCTCAGTGACGAGAGTAAGATTCAGAGGCTCATGGTAGTAAAAGAAAATACAGGGGAGTTAGAGAAACAGCTGACCGGCTACCTCAGCCGAATGATGCGAGCCAAACTCATCACGAAGAACAAATACGAAAAGCTGAAGCCTCATGATGAACACCTACCGAGATTATATGGCCTGCTTAAAGTTCATAAGGAAGGACCCCAATGCGTCCAATCTTGGACATGGTGGGTTCTTCCCAGCATTTATTGGCCCAAAGGATGGTGGCGAAGCTGCAGCCGTTACGGAATATGGTTCGTCCTTACTACGTGAGGAAAACGTTCGAATTCATTGAGAGGATATCTGAAACCAACCTTGTTAACAGAAGGATGATATCATTCGATGCCCAGTCGCTGTTCACAAACATTCCATTGCTTAAAACCGTGGATTACGTATGCGAGTTTGCTTGGCAATTGGCAGCATACGCAATTTTCCCGGAGAATTTGCAAAATGAGGTGCTACTTTGTTGCACGTTAAATGTTCAGTTCAATGATTAAAATTACCGTCAGATGGACGGAGTGGCCATGGGATCTCCTTTGGGGCCGCTGCTGGCTGATATGTTCATGGCGAAATTTGAACATGGCCCATTTACAACGCACATCCGTGAAACCGAAATGTACGTATGGTATGTTGACGACACGTTCGTACTATGCAAATCCGAAAAGCATGCGGAAGAGTTGCTGAAAGCTTTCAATGACGCACACGAGAATCTCTAGTTCACTTGTGAACATGAACTCGGAAAACGGTTACCTTCCTTGAATGTAGAGGTTACCCGTAACTCGGAGGGATCATGCAGCAGAAAGGTACACAGAAAGCACACATCGACTGGACAGTACACTAACTTCCACAGCGCACTACCTATACAGCATAAACGCAGCTTAATCAGATCTCTCGACTTCAGGGAGCGCAGTATTTGTACACCGGATACCGTCAACGAAGCACTACAGAGAATCAGCGACGCCCTCAGAGAAAATGGTTATCCTAATAAAATTATCATGAAGCATTTGAATAAACCCAATCAAAAATCATCTAGAAGCAATGCTCCTAAAAGACAGCTTTTCATATATATACCATTAAAGGGTGGATCTGCAGCTGATATGTTATCCCGACACCTGAAATATGCCGTTGAGAAAACTTATTTCGCGGCCCGCCTGAGCATCGTTTTTCACAACAAGCCGTTGCTTACAAAACCCTTGAAATATAGACTACCGTCGTTGATCCGTTTAATGATCGTCTATCACTACTCGTGCTCCTGTGGTGCATGATACGTGGGTCGCACGACGAGGCGCCTATCTCAGAAGATTCGTGAACACCTCCCGGCATGGTTTTACAAAACGAACTGAGGTCCTCAGACAGTTCAATCAAGTCGTACCTCCTTGAATATGGCCATACAGTTTCAGAGGAGGACTTCAAAGTCATCTACTCACTACATGAACACTTTTCCCAAGAATTCCGCAAACAGCTCTTATCCATCGCCGAGGCTATCTACATTCACCATCTAAAGCCGGAATTATGTGTCCAAAAACGATTTATACGGCCGATACCACTACCTTAGCCAACGGACACTGTTACTTAGTTATTTGGTTATTACTTTACCCACCTAATTACTTCGGAATATTGAGTATTGTACACATGTTTATTTAGTTCACTTGGCACACCATCTATATCCCTGTCTCAAGTTAGCGATTTTGCTGGTTCAAACATTCCAGAAGTCAATCCCAGTCCGAGTTGACGTATACCCAAAATCAGTGTTATGTAAACGTTTGGGTCCGATGAGAGTTTACCGAAAAGGATTCTTCATCCCAACCTGATTTCTAATAGTGATTCATATTACTTTAAACGTTATTCGTCGTTTGTAATTTTTGGCTAGTTTGTCCCTTTTCCGATCCTATCCGTACATTCATTCGTTGTTTTATAAGTTTAGTAGTTTCATCGTGCTTTTGTTCACCCCTGATCTTTTTGATTCATATTTCAAAAGTGGCAGCTAAGTCGTTTCAAAGCGTAAACCTGTTTAATTCGGCTGCTTCAAGTTTCATGGAATACAGCCCAGAGGTTATGTTTGCGATATACAAGGTCGAACTGGATAATAAGGGCAATCAGCTCGTTCCACGCCTTCCATCGTCGGTTGTGACGCTGCTTGAGGGCATTACTCTGCCCATCGAAGAAGCAACTTATGAAACGATGAAGCTGGCGAGTTAAAAGGAGTTACAGCCCAGCGCACGAGCTCGATTTGAACACTTTAATGGTCTCAAGCTGGGAGATCGCAAATCGTCGACGTTGCTCCGCGGAATTCAGCGCATCGCTGGTTCCTTATTCTTGTGCGATGAAGGGATAATGGAACTGTGGTTCGCATGTCTTCCAGAGCCATTGCCGGTAATGATTTCCATGTTTCTGGATGCACCCCTGAAAGAATTAGCTACCAAGGCAGACGCTGCATTCGAACCTCCTCCGTAGCAGACGACCAAGAGCTTTGGTGACGTATTCTCAACGATGAGAACTGAGTCTCATTTTTGCTCCAGTTCGTCATACCGATCTGACCCTAAGGACGAGGAAATTGCGCTACTTCGCAGCAGGCTAGCACCACTGAAGATTTCAAATCAGGGTATGCCACGGTAAGATGCAGACCATGTTTTGGCTACCGTTCATTGCGGCTCGTCTGTGCCTGCACCGAGTACGTCCCGTTCGGCAACATTTTTTCGGTACGTTCTCAGCTCGACAATACCAAATCCGTCGAAGAATTATGTTGGTGTCACCGCCATTATGGTGGGAGCGCTAGACGTTGTTGAGCTCCCTACATCCGGCACGACTCAGACACTTCAGGGAAAGCGAATAGCAAGCATACTAGCACGATCAACGCATCCGTCAATAACCAAACAAATCGCCTGTTTTACGTTAACGACCGACGATTTTCCGTCACGTTCCTCATCGACACGGGAGCGGAAGTCAGCGTCATCCCTGCGAAAGCAAACGATAAGCACTCAGCTTACGTACAACGTGCGTGCGGCCAACGGTTCTCCGATAGGTTCATTCGGTCAGTGCATGATGAGGCTGGACCTCAGTGTCCGTCGAGATTTTCACTGGGTCTTCATGGTTGCGTCTGTACCCTTCGCATTTATGGGCATCGACTTCATCAGACATTTTGGGTTGCTTGTTGATGCTGCTCGCCACGGACTTTTAAACGATCGTACTAAACTACGGGTTGAAGGCGTTGTTACGGAAGTTTCGATAATCAGCCCGTTTTACGAATTGCGGACTTACCTTCAGATTATGCGAACCTACCGTCTGAATACCCGCGACTGGTACGACCTGCTGTAGAGCTTCCGCCAGTCACGACAGAGGTCGCCTATCACATTATCACGCGCAGTCCGCCAAAGAGTGTCCGACCAAGACGACTCGACTCCGACAAATTACGTGCCGCAAGAGCTGAATTCGATCACCTGTTTCAGCTCGGTATCATAAGACCATTCAACAGCCCATGAGCGTCGCCCCTCCATATGATTCCGAAAAAGACCATGAGGGACTGGCGTCCTTGGGGCGATTATCGATCTCTAAACAACGTAACCACGCCTGATCGCTATCCGATCCTACATATCGCGGACCTAACCGCCAGTCTGGCAGGTAAAAACATTTTCAGTAAAATTGACTTGGTGCGAGCTTGCAACCAAATTCCGGTAGCCGAAGCAGACATCGCTAAAACTGCGGTAACGACCCCATTTGGTTTGTTCGAGTTTATGCGTATGCCGTTCGGTCCAAGGAATGTCGCGAAAACTTTTAAGCGCTTTATCGACCAAATTTGTCAAGGCCTAGACTTCGCTTATGCCGGAGGACGGTTCCACGAGTGGTCGCATTACTTTACCTGGACGTTTGTTTAAATCTGCATTTGTTGCTGTTTCTGGATTTTTAATTTCTTTAATACCTTAAACCTGCTAATTAGTTTAATACCGGTTTTAGATCCATTGTAAAAAGCTTGAACAAACTGATTATTTTGCGATCCTGCTGTACACATTGATCAGACAACATAGTTGGACTGCACCTCGCATCACCGAGGAATATACCATTTATTTATTTACCTCAATGATATCTTAATCGCGCGCTGCTCACGCGAGGAGCATTTACACCACGTTTGAAAGCTTTTTGATCGTTTATCTCAACATGGGGAGACGATCAAGGCAGCAGTGTTCGTTTAGTGTCGATTCGGTCAGTTTTCTCGACCACCATATCCCTCCTGCAGGCGTCGTGCCATTATAGGAAAAAATTAAGGCCATCATCAAATACCCTGAGACTCTTTCAAACAGCTAAGGCGCTTTGACAACCTCGTCAACTTTTAGCGCCATTTCATACCTAGTTGCGCTTCGTTTATGCAAACCCTCACGGACCTTCTCCGAAAGAAGCTTAAGAAATTCGATTTTCCCACTACAGCAAGCGTCGCCTTCCATGCTTTGAAAGAAACTATCGCCAACATAGTTTCTATAGCGCATCACGACCCGGCAGCCCTACTGTCGCTTAACACCGGCACTTCTGACGCTGTAGTTGGGGCGGTCTTATAACGAAAGGTAGGTGACGCTTGGCAGCCGTTGCCATATTTCTCCAAACGTTTGCAACTTGTCGAATCTCCTTATAGTACTTTCAGTAGAGAATTATTGGCCATTTATTTATCCATACGTCATTTCCGACATGTCTTAGAAGGCCGCTTCTTTGCCGTCTTCACCTACCAAAAACCCCTGACTCACGTGCTTAGCTTGACTACCGACCGATACTCTCCTAGCGAATCACGCCACCTAGACTATATCGCTCAGTTTATGACCGATATAAGACGTCTCAGGTGTGCACAATACTGTCGCCGACGCGCTTTCCCGGCACTGCTATCGACTTGGCAGCCATGGCCGCAGCGTAACCCATTGATCCTAAGGTTGATATACTACGAAGGTCTATCTCAATGGATTTTCGACCTGTTCCGCTGACATCATCAGACGGAACCATACTTTGCACACGAAAAGCCCAGTGGGAACATTTCCCACTCCAGACATGTTTTCACCACGTGCACGTCGATCCCATGGGTCCTCTGTCGCCTACGAAATGCTCTGTATATCTATTGATCTGGGTCGACCGATTCACTAGGTGACCAGAAGCTCTTCCCATAACTAAATGCTCTACGGAAACAGTAGTGAGAGCTTTCATGCAGCGCTGTGTAGCTCAGTACGACTGTCCCACCATCGTGACCACCGATGGAGGGTCACATTTCTAGTCGACTTTTGCCACGTTGCTTAATAATTTAGGCCGTCGCCACGTTCAGAGGATGGCGTATCATTCGGCCGCTAACGGCATAGTGGAGCGTTTTCACCGCCAGTTGAAGGAACCGCTACGTGAGCACGGAGATCCTTCATGGTCTTAAACACTTCTCTCGTTTGCATAGGCTTAAGAAACATTCTTAAAACCGACTTCGATGCAACGCCAGCGCAGCCAGTCCACGGCTGCACGCTGTGTTTAACTGAACAACTGGTGGCACCAGCCCCGTCTACTTCCTCCTTTGACTACGGAAGTCACAACGACCGACTGGCTCATCAGATGCATGATTTACGTCCGCCCCCTCCATGATAGAAGAAAACACCAATGTACGTTTCCGAGAAGTTGTCTACGCATTCACATATCCTCTTCCGCGCAGACGGTATTAGGCAGCCTCTTCAGTCGCAGTACATAGGACCCTTCAAAGTGCTACACCGTAAGAAAAAAACGTACACTACTGACCGCGGTGGCCGACGCGAAGACATCACCATCGATCGCTTTAAACCGGATTTCATCGACGAGCTCGCTTATCCTATGGCTACTTCAAACGCTTCGTGTGACGCTACGAATCATCGCGTCACGTTACAAACACACAGCATTCCTGCAGTGGGTACCGATTTAGGTTCATAGGCTAGGGTCGTTCCAATGTGATCGTCTACTGTGAGTCTGTCGCCTCCCACGATCAATCAGTATGATCGGGAGGTTCGTAATCTCGTTCACTTTTCCGATTACGTACAATCTAGACATTTAAGTTTGTAAATATTTGCCCCGTTTTTGGTCGATTAAGGTTTTGCAAACACAACAATATAAAAACCGCCCGAAAAACCCTAATAAAAATCTAAAAACCCAAAATGCCCAAACATTTTTACATGCATATCACTCGCTCGTTCATTTTGGCGTGTTCTGCGTGCTTTTCTTCTTCGTCGTTTCTACATGCCCCAATCATCCCCTTCGATCGACTGGCCTTCACGAGCGACGTTTTCGAGGATCGCCATAGTCAACAACGATCCAGACGAGGACGCGGGTCGTTTCTCCACGAGACAAGGATCGTTTCTTCGTGGGACGATCGTCCTTTTCCTTGTGGGACAAGGGTCGTTTCTTCGTGGGACGAGAGTCTGTTTGGCGCGGGGTTGGGTGTGGCGGAGGGGAGGACGACTCCCAAGCGTACCGTTTGGCAGCAGCGGAGGTTGAGGTCTTATCAGCCTACTTTCTGGCCCAACCAGTTTATTTTAAGTCCGACAAGCCCACTCCAGCAGCTCGCCGAAATGTACCCTGGACTGTAATCAATAAATAAACGGTACTGCCGATTCCGACTTCCGGTGAACTCCCGTTGGACACGAATGCTCACCCATTCTTACTCGACAAGAGTTTGCCCTACAAACCATGACTCACCCGTTATTTTCGATATCGAAAGCTTCCTATGTTCAGCCTACTAGGGGGAGCTCTGCGGCGCTGAAAAGGATAACTGCTATCTTTTGTGTACTATTTCATTGTTGACCAATTGTACATTATTCTTCCTTGTTTTTAGCTTCATAACAACCGGCTTGTCAGTTGGCTGCCTTGTAAGTTCCTGCGCTAACGTGTTGCTCCTGTCCCGCTCCATCCGTGCGTGTCTTCTTGTAGCCCATCGAATAAAGTCCGCTGTGTTCTACTCTAAGTGTCTTCTGATATTCCCGCTAAATTTCGCGTAGTCTCGGATTAGTATTTACCAAGCCTTCACATCAACCGCCTTCGATTCCCGACACCTGTATTCAATATGCCGCTTCCCTGAACTTAATTGGCCATACAGCAGCTGTTTCGATATCCTCGTCGATTCCATACGCCACACGTGACCGAACCACCTAAGGTGTCTCAGCAAAAGTATACAGTCCACTGCATACATTCCACTACGGCGCGACATTTCCGTGTCCGCAACTCTGTCACACCAACCAATGCGCAGAATCTGTCACAGACACTGTTGATAAAATCGCTCGAGATATAGCACATCCCGAACACGTTAAGCTGCCGTATAGAAGAACGGACAGTAAAATGGATTTGTACAAAACCAACTTCGTGCCGACGGTAAGCTAGTGCTGTTTCACACTCGGTACTTTAACTTCCCGAATGCCGCCGCTGCCTTCGAGATGCGCATATTAAGTTCCCTGTGTAGCTGCTGATCAACCGAAACCTCACTCCCAAGGTAGCAGGAGTGGGAGGTGGTTTCTAATACTTCAGCACCAATGCTGATCCGCGGCAATATTGAAGATTGCACCTCCGGTGAAGGCTGAAAGAGACAGACAGTTTTGCTTGTGCTGATGGTGAGCACGAATTTGGCCACTGTCGAAGCCAGAGCATTAGTCATGTGCTGCAACTCATCCGCGCTGTATGGATACAACGCACAATCATCAGCGAACAGCAGAATACGGATAGTTGTCTCCCAGCCTAGGGCTGTCGCAGAGAAACGAGGGATATTCAGTAACCCACCTTCAATTCTGTGTTCCACACGAACACCGTAAGCACAAGCCGCATCAAATACACACGACATCATGGCATGAGGATAAATAGTAAACAGGATAGGAGCTAAGACACAGCCTTGCTTCACATCAGATACAGCTGCCATGTCATCCAAGGTCAGTCCACTCAGCTGCACCCTCGCTTGCATACCACTGTGCAGACATTCAATTAAACTTACAAACTTACGCGGGCAACCAAACTTACCCCACACCAGCCACAATGCCTCGCGGTTCACCGTATCAAATGCCTTGGTGAAATCAACAAAAAGCGAATACAACGGCTGGTGTCGTTCTCTGCAGGTATCCCGCAACTGACAAGCCGCAAACACCATATCTATAGTGCTGCGACCCGAACCGGAGCCACACTGCTCTTCCGCGATGTTAGGTTCCACAACCTGACTGACGAGGCGGTTGAGTAGGATTCGGGCAATCACCTTGCCCACACAACTCAGCAGGTTGATATCACGATAATTCGTGCAACATTGCTTGCTTCCTTTACCCTTGTACAGTGGTGGCACAAGGGCATCCTTCAGCTCAGGAGGCACCTCCTCCTCAATCCACACGCGTTGCACCAAGTGGCGCAGCGCAGTCACCAACGCGAGTCCGCCGTGTTTCAATACTTCAGGCGGGATGCCGCCGGTACCGGCACACTTGCCGTTCCGCAGCTGAGCAAGTGCTCTCTGCGTCTCATCCAGTGTCGGCGTGTCCGTCAGACTCATCTCCATCTCGTGCTGCTTCAGGCCGTTCAAAGTAGGTCAGTCAATATCCGAACGATTGTTCAAATGACTGTCAAATTGTTTTTGCCAGATCTGCATTATGTCTGCAGCCTGTGTGAGGGTAGCGCTTGATAAGCTTCCTCTACAGGTCCAACCTCAGTTCATACACCGCAGACTGAAAAGGCAGCTAAGAAAGCGAACCAGTACCTCGGCCTTCTTCGTAGAGCTTTCTAGAAGTTTGACCCTTCAGTCTTCCCAAAAATGCTTAGTGCGTACTTGAGGCCGCACGCGGAG
This sequence comes from Dicrocoelium dendriticum, assembly GCA_944474145.2. NCBI lineage: Eukaryota > Metazoa > Platyhelminthes > Trematoda > Plagiorchiida > Dicrocoeliidae > Dicrocoelium > Dicrocoelium dendriticum. The sequence continues at coordinate 154,633,256 of OX104064.1, read as the reverse complement.
TACGCTATTCAAACGTGGCAACCCTGGCTCAAGCACCATCTCACCGCGCTCGATACTGCACAACGTAGGGCAACGAAAAGCGTCAGAGGTTTGACCACTCAGGCTACCCTACCCACTCAGGCTGAAGACCCTCAAAATATACAGTGGACGTTATCGGCGTCTAAGGGGCGATCTCATAATGGTGTACCTAATCCTGAGAGACCCCAACCACCCATGCCATTCCCTTCTAATACTCAATCAAAACACCTCGCTAAGAGGTCACCAGTTTAAGTTAGTCACGCAGTACAGCCGCCTGGAATGTCGGCGAAACTATTTCTCCCCTCGAGTGGCACAGCCTTGGAACGCCCTCCAGGAACATGTAATTAATGCACCCACCCTATCCCTTTTCAAAAAACGCCTTGACGATACCCTGTCACATTTACACTACGTGCTATAGCACATGACCACCAGATGCTGGCACTAATGCACAACAGACAGGGGATAGTGCCATAACCCTACTCCAGAATGAGTCATTCCAAACTCCTTGCATGAAATTTGATAAACACTACTACTACTACTACTACTACTACTACTACTACTACTACTACTACTACTACTACTACTACTACTACTACTACTACTACTACTACTACTACTACTACTACAGAAACTGGATTACTGTATCCTGTCGACCCAAGATTGTTGCACACGAGTAAGCGTTGTCCTTGCTACCTTTTTTATTTTTCTCGCCTATGATGTGAACAATAACCACTCCCCTGTTGCTTTGTGTGCGTACATTCTCATTTCAAACTCCCTCTATACGACAGTGCAGTTACATCTGTAAGCGCCCGAACTGAAGACTCCATTATCCCTTCGTTATCTTTTTTATCACGCTATACACCCTACGGGACATGTCAAGCACCTGCATTTTTACCCGTTATAAATCATTGTTCATTGTTCAAGGAGTCAACGAATTCCTTGTGTTGGCGGCGTTCGGCGTAGCATTCCGTCTGCTTTGCCTTCTCCGTTCACTGTGCATTTTAATCCGACGGTGCTCTCGGGTCAGTCGCGGTCGAATTTTGCGAAACTGACTCTTTTCCACCAAGCCACTGGGGTCTGCCACATGTACAGCAAATGCTGCATTACTCTCAGACAAAAATGCGCCAATCGTCGCATTTTTCTCATCAAACCCATTGGGCGACTTACAGTTCGCGTGCCTGATGGTCTCATCGGCAGCAGTTGTCACCTGGTCGCGAATGTGGTGACACTTGTCGCCCACTGCGGCTAGGTATTTCACATCAAACATACGTGAAGCCATCGCCTTCTCCACCTTAATACTTTACTCCACAGTACCGATGGAGAGAATGTTAAATTTACACCGATTCACGGCAGGATTGCAATAGATAGATTTACGAAAATGTGTATAGTTTGGTCCGCACCAACTTGTGATCAGTGCCACACTCAGCTCCAAGCGTTACACGTGACATACACACCCCACGCTGATGTACGATGACACAGTCGGGCAGGTGAGCGTGACCACTCCGTGCGCTGCTGTGTTAGTTGTGCACCAAACTTTTTAGTTTCGTGTGTTCATCAATCCGTGAAAGTTTCGTGGAATTCCGCTTGATATCTTCGGAGATTTCAGTGATTTACTGCTGTGCCCGTCATTTTGGAATTTGTGATCGACATCTTGCTTTTCCTCGTGCTTGAAAAAAATACAACAACTATGCCGAATATCATGCAACGACGTATCTGCTCTTCAGCTAATTGCGGCAAAGCCCTTAAATGGGTATAACGTGCCGAAACTGCAGTGGCTCGTTCCACCCGAGCTGTATAGGAAAGTCCGCCCAAGAAGCAAGGCAAATAAACAAGGCTACTGACGCATTTTGGTTTTGTCCAACTTGCCAGTTAACTCCAGTGGTCGGTTGTTTATGTGCATTCACAGAAAGGTGCGATACTTTGAATGCGACAATCGCTTATTTGTTGAACGCCAGGCTTGCACCACCGGCCGCGAATATGGCCATGATTGTACCACAGTCGGTCAAAGAAAGCTCCACCTCGAGGCCGAAAAAAAGGGCTAGACGCTCAAGTCGCGCTGCAGCCTCAGTTTCTCCAAATCCCCTGCCTCACTCAACTCCCAAAAGCGGACGAACATCCAGAGTACTGATGTCCACACCTTTGAGTCACACGCCCCACCTCCATTCAACAGCAACCGCGGAAGCTCCAGGGCAAACCTCTTCCGCCGTAGAGAAAAGTCGGGCGTCGTACGCCTCAGTCGCCTCAATGCATACACCGGCTAAATTACCTCCGACTCCGGTGGCCTCACCAAGCAACAGTAACTTGACCAGACTCCAACAACCAAACAATCCGTTTAACACCGTGTCTTTAAGTCATGGCAAATCTGCATCCAACGCAAGGTGCCAAGGCGCGTTAACCTTTGCGTGTACAAATGTTCCTGAATCACAGGCGAGTACAATAAAGGGGAAGCTGTTGGATGATCGTAATCAGTGGAAGTCTATATGTACTGCGATTGGCATTTCGGTTGAACCTGCAATGCTGAGACGAGTCACACGTCATCTAAATTCAGCGCACTGCGGTGAACCCCGACTTCTCCGGGTGACACTAAACTCCATCAAGGACACAGAGGCAGTTCTACTATCGTCCAACAGGCTTTGTCATTCATCACTCGAGGCGCGTATACTTCCTGATATCCCAAGGAACGAACGTCCGAAAAAGATGAGCAACCGTGAAGAAGTTCGTAAAGCCGAGGCGAAACGGACGATAATTGTGTACGGGGTTCCTGAGCTCCAAAATTCAACCTCTGATGCAGCGGATGCACATGACCGGGAGCAATGGAGTTACATCCGCCACGAAATCTCCCTCAATAATATCATCGCTAAGCGGTTGACCAGGATTCCATTTTCACCCAACTACAAAGGGAACGGTCCCAGACTTATGAAGGTGGTGCTTCAATCTGAGTTTATGTTACCGCTCGCCTTGGAAAACTGGTCCAAATTCCGCATGAAGCTGCCAGCGGAAATTCGGTTAAAGGCATCAGGTACGCTGCCACGGATTACCAACGACTCACGGGGAGCGATCAAATTGTTGAACCATCCACTCATGCAACTTTGTGAAGGCATGGATTTATCGACAACCGCAATATCCCACGAAACACGGCTGAACACGGGGGACCAGCAGGGCCCGGAAGACCGCGATCAGTCGTCTAACCGAAAGCAAACTCATAGGCAAACGTCACCACAAAAAAACGGTTAATGGCCGACCCGTTAACGGTCGGCACAAACTCCATTCCTACCACAACCTGTGCTAGCTCACTCTTGGTTACAAAAGCACTATCCTGCATGTATACTAATGCACAAGGCCTCATAAGTAAGTTGGTAGAACTCCGTCACCGTTTGGCTTCGGGCCTCGAGACATCATAATGATCACCGAAACCTGGCTGAGCGGCGAAATCACAGACGCTGAGATTGCCATACCGGGTATGTCACTTCTCCGGAACGACAGAACGGGCAAGGGCGGTGGCGTGCTCATTTATTTCCGAACGAACCTTCGTTGTGAGCTCATAGACGATCCCCAGACTTGTGTCACCGACGTCCTTTGGTGCAAACTGTGGTTGGAACGCAACGACGTATGCCTTCTCTCTGTGGTTTACCGACCACCGAAATCCACTCCGGAAAGGGACAACAGACTTATCTCCGCTTTTCGCTCCGTGCTTAATCAGAAGTACAGCCACATCCTCGTTGCAGGAGATTTCAACACCCATGACTTGGAAAATCCAGCATCCGAGACAGAGGTGTTCAGGGCATATTTGCAAGAGCTACTCTCTAGCACCTTCTTGTATAACCACGTCACCGTTCCAACCAGGTTCAGAACAGGAAACAACCCATCGATATTAGATCTAGTGCTCACTAACGAAGAGCTCATGGTCGATGGACTAAAGGTGTGCAGTCCTTTGGGCCGTAGCGATCACGTGACTTTGCAGTTCGAGTACATCTGCTACGCCGAATATCCAGCTGCGGAGCTCGAAACGAGGCAATCTGTTATCCATTACCACGTTCTGTCTGCCTTAGTTGAGAATACCAGTTGGACGTTTCTAGCTAACTGCACCCCAGAACTAGCCTGGGAGACATTTGCGAACACCATCACGTCACTAGTCATAGAAGCCTCAACACCAAAAGTTTCCCAACATCCCTGCACAGCGAAATCATTCTTGCGAAGCCGGACGCGAAAATGCATGACTCTAAGGGATCGGGCATGGCGCACGTATAAAAGCAACCCCAGCGCAGAAAACTGGACGGAATACGTTTCACATCGCAACTACTGTGTGCTTTTGGTTCGCGAAGACAAGAGAACGCATCAGCAGGAGCTAGCCAAACGATTCTGTTCGAACAAAAAGCTTCTTTACAAACATGTGAATGGGCTTCGCAAGGTGCAACGGGGAATCCCACCACTTAATACGACCAATGGGTATACACATACTGCGAAAGAGGCGGCCAACGCATTACGGGCCCAGCACTCCCCAATCTTCCAAGGTGTACAAGCCTCGACGTATATTCCGCCACTAGTTACCCCACCGTCCGTTTTATCCAACGTCACGTTCACTGCAGAAATGGTGCTGCAAAAGCTGCTATCCTTGCGTCCACACAGCTCTCCTGGGGCCGATAACATTCACCCGAAAACATTACAGGTAGCTGCCATCCACTTGGCCGAACCACTAGCTGCATTTTTTCAGCGCTGTTTCGATGAGAACATCGTACCTTCGAAGTGGAAACAAGGTGTAATAACGCCCATATACAAAGCAGGAAGTCGATCGGATCCTGCCAATTACCGCCCCGTAACGCTTCTGCCTGTGATCGCCAAAGTCATGGAAGCGGTGATAGCAGATGCGTTAATGGGATACTTGGAAAACTACGGCATAATTGCGCCAGAACAGCATGGGTTTCGTCAACATCGTTCATGTACGACGAATCTGCTGATAGCTCGTGACAACTGGACCGAGACTGTCGATGAGGGAACAGGAGTCGATGTTGCATTCTTGGACTTTTCGAAAGCCTTCGATCGCCTGGATCATCGAATCCTGCTCATTAAACTCCAACAGTACGGTATCGGAGACCTGTTGTTAGGATGGATCGCTAACTTTCTCTCTGAACGGCAGTTAGTAGTTAGAGTTCGATCATCCTTTTCCGATCCGATTCGAGTGGGATGCGGCGTACCGCAGGGTTCGGTACTTGGGCCTCGTTTGTTCCTGCTTTTCATTAACGATCTAGTAAGAGTTATTACGTCGAAATTCTTACTCTTCGCGGACGACCTCAAGGTTTGGCGGGCGATAAAACGATCGGACGACCATGAATTCCTACAGCGTGACTCGAATGAGGCCTGGAATTGGTCGGTGAGAAACGCCCTGCCGTTTAATGTGAACAAATGTCACGTTGTTCATATCCGCCATCGACAAGTCCACGTCTACAAGCTTGGGGCACACGATCTGAAGACCACCACTCAGGAACGCGACTTGGGTGTGCTGGTACAGGAAGACCTCGGGTGTTCCAAACAGTCAGATTCCGCTTCTAAAAGGGGAAACCAGCACGTTGGACTCCTGCGAAGAGCATTCGGAATTTTGGATCCATCCATCTTCTCTTTGATGCTGAATGCCTACGTGCGTCCTCACGTCGAATATGCAATCCAGGCCTGGCAACCCTGGCTAAAACGTGACCTTGCAGCGCTTGAGACCCCACAGCGTCGAGCAACGAAAATCGTCAAGGGCTTGTGCCACACTCCTTACCAGGAACGACTGGAGATACTCGGAGTGTTCAGCGGACGGTACCGGCGACTTCGTGGAGACCTCATACTAGTGTACCAGATATTGAGCGATCCCAGTCACGTATGCCGCCACCGCTTGAAGCTCAGCCCGAACACTAACCTTCGCGGTAACAGTTTAAAGCTGAGCCAACAGTACAGTCGTCTAGACTGTCGGAGAACCTATTTCTCCCTCCGGGTCTGCGGGCCCTGGAACGCCCTTCCAAACTCAGTAGTTTGTGCCCCCACATTAGATACGTTTAAAAAACGATTGGACGTCGCACTGAGCGCCCTGCGCTTTGTTTTATGAACGAAAACGCTTGTATATATTTAGGCTGACCAGCCTCTTTGGATTTATACCCCAAATTCACGGTCGTAAATCTGTGCGAACCGGTGAGTACTCCATTTTTTTTGCTACCATCACCAACAATAACAATTTCTTAGCCAGTTTTGCGTCGTACCACTTTATCCCTCTAAAACTGTTATACTTCTACCTTTTATCTCACTGACACTCCTTACTTCAACCACTTATGTGGTTTGCCAATTTGTTAGTATTTCTATTGCCAACCTGCGGGACTCGTTAAGTGTATGCTTTTTTACCCGTCATATACCATTGTTCCATTGTTCCGTGGGTGCGTCCACGTTGCTATAACACTCGTACTCAGTGCAAACCGTGTGTTCGTGATCTCCAGGCAGTGAGTGACACACAGTGAGAGCAGCCTGTCACCGTTCGCATTCGCTGAACCCATGCTATGCGGACCGAGGACATCTGTCCACACTGAAGTATCACGCCCAACGCGCGCGTTGAAATCACCCAGCAGAAGCAGTCGGTCGCTGCTCGGCACAGACCGTATCATGGAGGATAGCTGAGTGTAGAATTGAATCACGTATGTCATCAGGATAACACATAGTCGGACCATACGTGCATACAAAGGTGACAAACTTACCTCTACCGATTCGTAGGCGAGCAGTCAACTGTTGCGCCCTAATGCCAATCGGCTCACCCATCAGCTGACCATTTAGGCGATCGGATAGGGCAAATCCGATCCCATGTTCACGTGGTGCTGAGGCGGCGTTGATCACCCAGTAGATCGTACAGCCTGCACCAGTTTCGTGCAACTTTCCTTGCTCAGCAAGCCGGGTCTCGCAATATCGATGATGTAGCGCGCCAGTTCCATCACTGTGGCGGTAAAATGCCAAACTGAGCATGCCGCTTGTTTGTCGAACGATCGAGCTTAACGATTTTGGGCCAAGAGTCTGAAACATACCTGCCTATTTCTTACATTAACGATATAGTACCTCTTTCACAGAATTCTTCTTTTCCATATTCTTCCTTATTTCATAGTTGGCCACGAATGGGCTGATCTCCTGTGGTGACGGATTACAGCTTCCAGATTATAAAAGACGTTACCTATGCAAGGCAAATTGCCACAAACTGTCTGGCGTATAAAAAAGTGCCATAATAGAATGATCCGCATGACGGACTGGGCTGAACCTTCATGGCCCATAATACATGTTCAAAAAAACAGCTCTAAAATGAACAAAAACATATGATATACAGGTGATGGCTCATATGCTACTATGCCACACCGGTACACGGCCAGTTATTGCATGGAAGTGCGAGCGAAACCTTTCGAGGGAATACCTTGCATGGAAGCAGGTCCCCTGGGGATGGTTCCACGAGTGGCCGTATTACTTTAACTGGACATCTGTTTAAATTTGCTTACGTTATTGTTCACGCTTTTTATTTTCTTTAATGCCTTAATCCTGCCAATTAGTTTAGTACCTGTTTTTGGATCCATTGTAAAAAGCGTGAACAAGTTGATTATTTTTTTGCGATCTTGTTGTACACATTGATCAGACCACATAGTTGGACTGCACCTCGAAACACCGAGGAATATAACATTTATCATTTATCATTTATCAAAGCTGGTCGATCGCTGCAGAGGCGAACTGAAGGAAAGAACGCAAACGATTTTGATAGACATGAATGAAGCTCGAACGCTGGACAAGAAGTAATAGGAAGGAGATTTTTCTACATCTGAGAGTGGTTTTAATTGACTTGAGATATAAAATAAGCTTGTGTTTCATGAATAACAGATTTCTGATTGAGGTCCAGACTTTGATTATTTGACTCAAGGAGGACCACAAAATTAATCGCGGCCAGTGCAATGCGTCGTTCGGGGCGCTCACTCGAATTTCAGTCCAGTAGTGTGCACATGTTCCAGCACCCGATATCGAGTGTATCGCGCGCAGGCATACGATTGCACTGGTGGGCAATCGCACGCGAGGTGACAGTTGTGCTTTGAAGGTTTGCTTGAGGAACTCTACCCGGAGCCTTTGGCTCAATAGCTTGACCCACAAGGTAGTGGGGAGCAGATCAGACAGATTGGGATCTGCTTGAGGTCCGTCACAAGCACCCATTGAACTTCTGGAACAATTGATTTGTGTTTTGCGACCGTAGTAAGATACGCACCTGCGACCACGGCCAGACGTTGGTGGATTTTGGCGAGTTTGCATCAATTTGACCAGGGGCTGCTTGGCTTGAGGCGGGAAGTAGAAAACCATTGAGCACCTGAAGGTGTCCTCCTGCAGTCAGAGACAATGCGTGGCGTTCGTGCTGTACGCCAGTCGAGCGGTGAGCTTATAACCCGTAGACTTGTTGCCTCCCATGGCTAGGACTTTGCGGGAAGATGGCCATCGACCACTTCCTAACCTCCGAAGGGGATGGACTAGATTACTGGCAGGGCGCCTACACCAGACAGGAGAACGATTCGGACCCTCAGCCAAAGCCTTCGATTAAATGTACACCCGAAAGGCAGCGGGTCTAGCACATAGTCAATTCACTGATTCATGCGGATTGGTGTCCTGGATCTTGGCAAAGAGAAGTGCGTAGCCCAACTCCCACCCAGCAGTCGCCACGAGGAAGCGTCCAGGACATGAGTCCATGGTACAACAGTAGCAGCAGTGGTTAGACCATCTGTTAGGATCTAGCCACCAACAGCCTCAGCGCACCATAGGCTCTCCCGCCATCGCACAACTTACAGTTTAAAGAGTGTGATACCCCAAGGTTGTACGCGATCTCCAGGCTCAAAAAGACACCGTTTCAGAGAGCAACGGAAAAAGTAATCTTCGTAACCTGTCGCATATAATTTGTGGGCAGGCGAATGTATTTCACTCAGAAAACAAACGATGACCCGATATTCTTGAGACTGGATACCCCTCACCCGATATTGCCATCATTTCTCGATCGTCACGGATGCAACTTGGTAGACCTCTCTTGAAGCGCACAAATCCGACCGCCCAAAATGTATCTGGCGAATCACTGAAGTTCGATGGTGAGCTCAGATGTGAAATGAAAATGAATGATCTGAACCTCCGGGGAACCATCAGCTGGGTTGCTTGTGTCGACATTCATGTCCTTGTGATTGATTGGATTGAAAGTCTGAATTTACACCATGGAAACATGTGTGTTATGAAACAACCGTCGTGGTGCATCATCATCATCCAAGTCTAACCATTGCTGAATGGACTCAGGCAAAATATACTTCTATGTTCCAGTCTGGACGTGAACATCGTAGCGAGATGCAGGCAAAGCTTACTCTGGTACCTGATGCTACACCAGTGTTTGGACCCAAGCGCCCGGTTTCGTTTGTATCACAATTACTTGTTGAACAAGAGGGTGTGATACTACCTGGTTGCCCAAGCCGAAGTAGGGAGTTGACTTAGGGGACCCCACCCTGAGCCTTTGGCTAACCTACCCGCAAGGCAGCGGGACGAATTCAGAGAAACGCGCCCATTGGGAGTCGCTGATTGAATGTTCAGTTCATACGTCTTTCGTTTTGTAGATCCCCAAACAGGGGTCCAATACTCCCCATGGAATCAGCACAATTACTGCACTACAATGCCCTAGCGAGGTGGAACACTGTCGCCGAACACTTCGCTGGAACAGGGTACACCCGAACCACCCAGCTGGCACCATAAGGTAATTCGGCAAGCCAGCCACGATTGAAACTGATACAAGTTCAAAAGCATCCAGTAGGACTGTCGCTAGCTCCAGTGAAGGTGCATTACGGCCCATTGGCATTACGACTACACAAAGCAGCCGTGGTCATGGACCACGCCCTAAGCGTGCGATATCAAAAACAGGGGCCTTCGTAAGGGAAAGACTCCCCGTGTCCCAATGACAGTCGTGAGTAATACTGCTCGTGCACAGAGTGCTAGGCCACACTCCCCATTGTTCAGGCAATGAGCCAAGGCTGTTCTTCCGACAGGCCCCTACACAGATTTGCTGAAACACAAACAAATTATGTGTGCTCCTCTCCATACTCCCTTCTGTTTCCTCATCTCACAATGCCCTCTGCTAGCCCTTCGGCAATAATACCCTATCCACTTAAACTCGATCGCCCCAAATTACCACAGCATTCTTTTTGCATTCCGCCCCCCCCCTCTAATCCGGATAGAACTGGCGAATCTCACCGTAAGAGAGTTGATGCGGAAGGCTCTAGAACTAATGTTAGTGCAAGTGTAAATACTGGGTAGAATGACGGACACCAGCAGGACTTTTTAAGACTGATAATAATATCCGTTCTCTGTTGAATAAGCTTCATTTACTCCGCACCATCATATGCCTGATTAAACGTGACATGATTTTACTCACTGAAACCTGGTGTAATGATTCTATGCTTAGCCAGCTGCTTCAATAAAATTCACAAGCTTATTAGAAGTGATCGAAAGCAAGACAAAGGTGGTTGCATAAGTTACTACTCGCAAAACCTCCTTGTCTCTGAATTCACACTTCCACGTATATGCCCCACTATAGATTCTGCTTGGCTACTGCTGTCCTTCGGTACTAAGCGAACGCTTGTAGGCTGTATATACCGCTCACCCGGGGTCAGCCTCAGTGATTAGAACCAGTTAGTTGACATCTCTAATTACATATCGAAACTTGCTTCCTTTGATAAAATCGTTGGCGGAGATTTTAACCTATCAGACATCTGTTGGCCCCACTTAGTAACAAACGAGAAACACGCTGAGTTTATAACCTCCGTCAGTAATGGCGGTTGGGACCAGCATGTTCTCGTCGCGACTAGGGGTAAAAATATAGTAGACCTACTTTTTACTGATGTAATTGACGGTCTCGCAGGATGTGATCACAAAATAGTCGGATGTAAACTTATAGCTGAGTCGTCGCATGTGAGGTCAGCGGTGGTTTCACACTTCCTGAAAAAGGTCAATTGGGTAACTTTCTCCGCTTTGATTAGGGTCCAAAATTGGGACCATATCTTCCTTTCGTCTGATATTAAGGGAGTCGCTGACATCTATGATGTGACTGTGTGCTTAAGCATACTTGCCTCCAGTGATAATACGAGAACCTCTTCTAACTACGTTACCAACGCAAAGGACAAGCGGAAAATACGAGTGCTAACTCGAACATATGAACGTACTCACAACTTCAGCGTATTACTGAGACTCCAACGCCTTATAATTGAGACGCACATGAAACACCAAACCGGTTTCATACAGGAAGAACTAGGAGCTGTAAACAGTAGTAATACAAGTCAACTGCTGAGTGCATTATTGAGAAAAGGGGAAGCGGCAAAAGTGACCTACCCTCCCACATCGTCATGCCTGAAGGCGAATGCATTGATTCCCCAATTGCTATAACAGAAGTCTTTAGCTCATATTTTGCTGAATCCTTTAATCTGGAAAAAGAAGCGCTGGAATTATCAACCTCGATTAACTTCTCTGAACAAGTCTCAGCGTTTGACTTTAGTGTCGCTACGATAAAACGCATGATTGCCTGTCTACGACCATCCAACAGACGCGGCCCCGATGGGATCTCTTCTGCTTTAGTAAAACACGGTAGAGATGAGATCCATCTTCTGTTATTGAATATAACTTTGTCTCTCCAGTCTGGTCAATATCCCGAACGTTGAAAAACTTCTACGGACATACTGAGACATAAGTCCGGGGCGAAAACTGACCTTTGGAACTACCGACCCATTAGCCAAACTGCCATTCTATCACGCATGTTAGAATTCTTAATGAACATCTGGTTTCGTTCCTATTATCGCACCAACTTCTCTCACCTTCACAGTATGGCTTTCTGAAGTCCTGCTCGTGTGTTACCTATCAAGTTGAGTTGCTTAACCATCTAACTGAAGCAGTTGACTCAGGTCTTCAGTGCATTGTCATCTTCCTTGACAAGCAAAAAGCGTTTGTCAGAGTCCCATACAAGAGGCTGCTATGCAAAGTAAGTAGGTACGGTGTGAGAAATTCGTTTCACTCTTGTCTTTAATCGTACCTAGAAGGACAATCGCGTTGTGGATAAAAATGGTAACATCTCTTCACCTCGTCTAGTCACCAGTGGGCAGTGTTTTAGGTACATTACTCTCCCTACTGTATTTGAATGACCATATTCCTGTTATAGAATTTAGCAAGCCTTATTTGTTTGCTGATGATCTAAAGGTTAATTACTCGTTCTCAATTTCTCAGCATACCGCTGAACTTAACCATATACAAAGCGACTTGAAAGCCATAAAGAGATGCGTTGACCTGTGACAGATGACGTTCGCAGCATCGAAGTGTGGTATTTTGGCGTATGGATACCAAGCAGAAGCAGAATTGTCCAGGCTTCATGACGAAGTCATTCCCATCAGTCAATCTGTCCGCAACTTAGGTTTGAGATACTCTAGTTCGTTAAACTTTAGCGCATATACAGATCATATCGTGAAAAAGGCCAAGTAGTCGGTAGGGCTCATATGGCACCTGCTAACCTTGAAAGAAAGCAGACTAACTGCTTTCAAAATCAGTATCAGACCTTTGCTTTAATACTGCTATGTTACGTTCAGCAACATGCGAAAGTGTGATTTGAGAGCCAGTGAAAAGGTTCAACGCGCCTTCACGAAGTGTATATTTGGTTATTCAGCCCCTTTCTTGGACCTTGCAACCACCACGCTCGCCTGACCGATGTGCGCTGCTCTTAAAGCTGGAAAAGTACAGAACGCTAACCAACCCACTGGGTCAGGTAACGACACCACGTTGAATGGCAAAAATGCGAATCCGAAAAGGCTCCAAGCGAAAGGCATTTGCGGGTTAGGAGAATCTCATCGAGTAGTTGAAATCGGTCAGGCTTGATCGCATTGTGCGTAATGGTATCATACGAAATATGCAAATGTGTCCCAACAACAGGTACGAGAGCGAAATAGCTCCCAAGATGCACTTTGGTTCTGTACTGCGTGCCCCACCATCCCACTCGTTAAGTGCTTGCTTATCCTAGCTCAGAAGTGCGACCGGTTAATCGCAGAAGCCGAGCAGAGGATGAATGATAAGATTACTTCAATTGAAGCGAGTATGCACCACGGAAGCGTAGCGGCTTCTAAGCAACGAATTGCTGAACAATCCGCTTTCCCTGAACCGCAATCAGCCACGCCCCCATTGTATTCTCCAACTTTGGCAGAACGCCGGGCGAAAACAGACCGTACCTACGAGAGTCAAACAGTACTCACGGCAATGAAAATCAGACACCACTCGAAACGTCTGGCTAAGCAAATTCCACTAGACCTGACATCTAGCATTTACAAGGATGAAGCAGCCGAACACCAACCCTAAGTACCTGTTGCTCAAATGTCTCTTGTCGAGACAAAGCCCCGCAGAACATCAGTTACATATGCAGAGATTTCTGCAAAGGTCTGCCGCGAGACCGCCGCTGCGGCCACTTCTGTTGTAAACACCGTTAACGCGAACAGAGGGACAAACAGCAAACAATCAACACTTGCCAGCAGGTCAGGACAAACGAGTACCGTACCTTGTAGAGCAACGAAAAAGAGATCCAACAATAGTGCCCGGACTGTTGTACGCTCAAATGTCCATGAATCTACCGCCATCACATTGCGGGATAAGTTATCGGACGGCCACGACCAATGGAACTCATTGTGCGTGCAGATGAGTGTCAAAGCCAAGCCCATAAACTTATTAGGAATTACTCGTCATCCGAACTCGCCACAATATGGAAAACCCAGACTTATTCGAGTAACACTAGAATCCTCCAACCAAGTAGAAAACCTTTTGCTCTCTGCCAGCGCGCTAAAACACGGATCTTGTGGACTACGCATTTATCCTGATATCCCTTGGAGCGCGCGACAATCAGAAAGCAACACCGAAGAGGAGCACAGCAAACCATACCGCCTAAACACAATCTTCATAGACGGCGTGCCAGAACATCCTCCTGTTCTGTTCAAGAGACCGGAAAGCACGAGTTAGAACAGTGGCGGTTCGTTCGTGAACACTTTCTTTAGATAATATTGTAGCGCTATTGCTCATCAGGATACCTCACTCACCAAATTATAGTGGATGCGGCCCTAGAATCCTAAAACTTGTGGTTCAGTCAGTTCAACAAGCAACGGATGTCTTGGATCGATGGTGGAGAAATCAGAGAAGTCATACTTCTGAACTTCGGTTAAAGGTCGCAGAAGCCTTGCACAGCTCAAATATTAAAGCACCTGAAGCAGAAAGCGTACCGACGAATGTACAGAAGCGTAACTTGACTGCTGCTTTAATTGACTCTGAGATAGGTCTAAATGAAGATTGGGAGGCAGCTTGACTGAATCAAGTTGGAAACGAGGTACCAGTATCCCAACAAAAAAGCGAGTAACTGCCGGCCTCCATTCGGTCGGTATTCTTCCACACTTGATCACCCCTCTGTTGGCTTCTAGAGACCGAGAAACTGGCCTGTTGGTATACGAATGCTCAGCGTCCTTTTAATAAACTGGCCGAACTGAAACATCGCCAAGGGCGTTTGGACAAATAAACAGCGCCATATTTCGACAAATGCTTAATGCGTATGTTCGCCCCCATGTCGAATACGCAATTCAAGCCTGGCATCCATGGCTGAAACACGACATTAATGCACTGGAGCAGCCACAATGTCGGGCATCTAAGAACGTAATTGGAATGCGGAATCTTTCCTACCAGGAGAGGCTGCAACGATTGGGGGTGTTCAGTGGAAGCTATCGCAGACTACGAGGCGACTTGATTGTGGCATACTTGATTCTACGTGACCTACATCATTTGTGCCGCCCTTTACTGCAACTCAGCACCAATACAAACTTGAGGGGGGCATCCTCTGAAACTCGCCGTGCTGTATAGCCGCAGAAAATTCTTTTCCATTCGTGTATGTCATCGGTGAAATGCTCTCCCAGAATCGGTCGTCTCTGCACCGATGCTAACAGTATTTAGAAGACGGTTGGATGATGCACTCATCTACTTACACTTTGTCACTTAGCACTACGTCTCCATTCTACACCTGGAGTTCAGCATGGAATTATTTGTTGTTAACTGTGGATGCTGTGAAACTAAGAGTATCGCAGAACTACAGCGGAGCAAACGATAAGTCCTCATTTACATATGTAAATTATTAACTAGTTTACCATCCTTATCATCATTATTGTTATGTTGATATCCCCACCAACTATCCAACGGGATTGGTAAACCAAGGCTTCTTAACCCGTATAAATTCATTGTTCAGAAAGGGTCGCAGCAGGCGAATCGGCGTGAGAACCCGTTATGTGCAAATTGCAGGTGCAAATAACAGTATAGTCCAATGTGGATAAACGAAGTGTTTATAATTACTTCAATTATTGAGCTACACTGAGAAAAAGTTGTGTAGCGCATCTGAAAATACTCTTTCAGTATTTTACTACTATCCGAATCTTCTCAAGGTTCATTTGTTTTACTGACTGTACATCCGTCTCGCAAAGTGCTCTCGTGAGTTCCACGCCGTAGGCTCCTCTCTGTTGTTGATTCGCTCATTTCTTGTAGCCTGTACGATATACATTGGGTCGAGTTGCCTCCATCTTTTCTACCGTCCCGTGTTTGGCACGTCACTTACGTGTCATTACCACCAAACAGTATTCCCAACCGCTGTAAAAGTTTCGCTCGCAGAAACAGATAGGCGTTCGCAAGACATCCGGAACGGTGCATATTCTTAACGAGGTTGTCATTTTGAAACATATGCACACTATAGGCAACCCATAATTCCCAAAAAAGATGAAACCAAGTCACCCATTCACGGATGAACTGAAATTTAATACAATGTAATCCTTGGTCAGAATTCAGCAGTCCAAATGAAGGGAACGTAAAATAAGATTGGCAACGGTCTGAGGGGCAGAACTGACTAAAAGTAAAAAAATAACAGTTACAAGGCGCATACTCAGGTCCAATTTTAGGCGTAGGAAAAAAAGTTCAACAATCGGATATGTTCGCAGTCTTGGATACCACTTAGGAAGATATTTGAAATGATATCCAAGTCGGGGGCATTTTCGCCCTCAAAAGGCTTTGGGTTGCTTTTGCACCTTTTGCATCTAGCGTCTATAAGGGCTTTAAGACTTGTAATGAAACTACAGGCAGTGCTTTTTCGGAGCACAGGCTCCCAGCAATTGAGGACGAAATGGGCGTGTGAAGCGGAAATAAACGCTGACTGACAGTAGTATGTTTAGGCTGAAATGCACTTAGAGCGGGCCGAAACGGATTATTTCTGCTACGTAAGGTTATTTCTTTGTGAACCAATAAGAAGGAACAAATATGACAGATTTCTGTAGGCGGAAAACAAAGCAACAGGATATTTATCAAACATATGGGACTAGAAAAAATTAAATAAAAGCAAGTCATGAATCAATCCAAGAAATGTACACCTCACAATCCAGTTGAATGGATACAAGCATCGCAAAACGGTGAACACAGAACAGTCAAGAAGAGGAATTGATAAAGTGCAACAATAGCGACGCATATGGGCAACTCCAGTGATGCCTCATTAGAGAAGGGCAATCTGAAACTCCATGCATAAAGCCGTTTGACGACGATAGGTTGTACAGTGGAAGTAATTAACCAGCGAAGAAAATATCAGAAAGCACATTCACTATGGGGAAGTGAATTACAAAAGTACACTTTGATCGCGTACTATTCAAACACAAATTAGAGCCACAATGAGCTCATTGATCCGCCCATTTCGCTTTGCTCTCGCACAAACACTTCGTAGTATTGATAGATGGTGGTAACGGCCATTAGTATACCAGTACCACTTCCGATGGCTCCTGTAAAGGGAAGAAACAGCGCAGTTTTTTTGACGAATAGGGAAGCAATGTTCATTTCGTGACAGACACGGACATTAACAGGTAGAATAGTCAAAATGAGGTTAGTGACATGTAGGCGATTGTAGTAGTAAATTTTGCAGGATCGTGTTGGGATTTAAAAACCGAGGAATGAGGCGATTAGCAACAACACGTAAAAACGCCTAATAAGACGAAAACCTACAAGAAAAGAAAAAAATGCACGAAGAATACGAGCGGCTGAAAGCCGACAGTCAAAGTGTCAGCAAAGTAACATGGACAGAAAAAGTGAGAGCGTCTATGGAATCGTGCTGAGGTTGATGTTGCATTCAAAATGCTTCTTCACCGCAGCTGGGTTAAACCAACTTACACTTAATCTAGGTCTTTCCATCTGGAAGAAAGTCATTCATCTTTATTTGATTTGTCCAATTCCGTCACTCTGCTGCATATCCTGTGTCAATTTTGCGTGTCTGCTCTCCCTTAAATTCAATGTTGGATGTTTGATATCCCCGGAATGGTTGCGCTTGATGTGAGTGTTGACAAGGTGCCTACCTGACGACTACCCTCCACGTCGATTACTGGCTCCAGGAAACTGAATCGTTGCTGGGGGGTCAGGTGCGCGGTCCTCGTGGTCGTGCCAGACTCAGAGAGTGGTTCCATCCAGTGTGGAGCGAACCAAGGCCCAGCCAGCGCCTTGTGCACGTCTGGTACGTATGATTCCCAACCTGGATAGACAAGAATGCTGCTGCTGTGCATGTTGAAAGTGTGAACCAGCTAAGCAGATGTAACCTGGCTCCCATCTACAAGCCTCCCGCGGTCTTAATCCTGCGGGTTTACACTGGATATGGTGTTTGGATGGAGCTGTGAGTGGTGCAGCGAAAGCCACCCATGATCCCACTGTAGACGAAGGCATCGTGTGGAGGCCATAGTGACAGGCATACCCGGAACCGGATGCCGTCAACCAATATGTATGGTTGACTGCATCCGGTTTTCGATTTGCCTGTCACTGTTGCCAGTCAGCATCGGCCGTCGCGCAGTGGCCTTAGGAAAAGAGTGGCCTTATCTGCTGCATACAGTGAGGTGGATAAGCGAAAACATGCCACCGCTGACGCCTTGCATCTTTCTTCTTTCCTTGCACATAACCCCTATCCCTATTCCAAGTAACTCCCTACTTTCTCCAACATAAGTCACTACACGAGCGATTGTCCGACACCGTGATCGTATGCTTGCGAGCAAAGTACTCAACATCGGGTGCTGGAACGTGCGCACACTACTCGATCAGCACACGAAAGAGACCCGAGCGAGGCACTGCACTGGTCGTGATAGAATTCGCGCGCTATGAGGTCGACATTGCTGCAATCAGCGAGACCCGGCTCGCTGACCAAGGCAACCTGAATGAGGCTGGTGCTAGGTACACGTTTAACTGGGTTGGGGTAGAGTTTGTACTATGCGATCGCCTAAATGGCCTGATGTTGGGTGAACCCACTGGCATCAGCTCAAGATTTATGACTCTTCGTTTGAGACTTGGAAGAGATAAGTTTGCTGCTTTTATTAGTACCTATAGTTCCACCATGTGTTATCCTGAGGACACATGGGATCAGTTTTACACATGAAACGTTCTGTGCCGAGGAGCGACCGGCTATTCTTACTGGGTGATTTCAACGCGTGTTGGGCGTAATGTCGCGGTGTAGACAGACGTAATCAGTCTGTATGGAATAGGTAGGGCCAATTGGAATGGTGACTAGCTGCTCACTTTGCGCCACTCACAGCCTGACGATCACGAACATCCGGTTTGCAATGGGTGCGAGTGATATAGCTACTTGAAATCACTTAGAGTGGTCACGCTCACCTGCTCGACTATGTCACCGTAGACCAGCGTGACATGCGCGAAATTCACAGTCAAGGCGACTCTTGATAATCTGCGTGACGATGATGCAGGACGTGGTTGAAGTATGAAGTAGCATTATCATCATTATACACGTTAGCTGCAGGTGGAAAACACTTCAGCTATTGTGCCGCAAAACAAAAAAAAGAAAAAAACATGAAACGGAGTCATGCCGGCTGACTCACCAGTAACATATGGACATCGTTCCGGAGAGCTAAGCGCTGGCTATTGTGCCGCAAATAAGTCAGATTATGCCTAAATACTGAAATGGTGTTTGGAGGGAAAGGCTAAGCGGTGAAGGGAAAGGCAGAGAAACTCACAACACAAACGTCATTGAGGTCAGCACCTAGCCATGTCAGTAGGTGTATCCAGCCAAACGTGTTCGTATTTCGGTCACCAACCAGGGAACCGAGATGCTTCAATCGAGGGTAACTTCGAAGTAAAGGCCCTCATTCCTCTTGACCAAGTCATGGCTTGGGCACTTTTCCTCTTCTTCCATCCGCACCCCGGCGCGCAAACAACGCACGTTGTGGGAGTCGGTGGGCTGGCATACGCAACACGTGGCCCAGCCATTAGAGTTTGGCGTGTGAAATAATGGTCCTAAGGGATTCGCTTCTTCTTCCTGCGTCATAAACAAGGCGTCGAACACGCTCTTTGTTCACACGGTGTTCCCACTAAATATGAGCCAAACTGCGAAGGGGCACTGGCGGTCGGACGTAACTAGCCTCCTGATGTGATGGGCCAGGTTTCACAACCGTACAGTTGGGTAGAACGTACCGCTGCATTGTATACTTTACCCCTCAGAAAAAGTGATGTCATGCCGGCGCCATAGATGGCGAAGGTTAGCAAAAGCGCCTCGTACTTTTGAAGAAATAGTCATGGTTGTATGTGGGCGCCCAGACGATTAGGGTCCTCAACCATAGCCTTTAGATCGAAAGCCCGTCCCAGCAAGGAAGTGGATGTGGCAACGATTCGGTTTTACAGAAATGGAGGCCATTTCATTTCTAACCCCCCAAATCTGGAGGACAAGGAGACTGAGTTCGTCTGACCTCTAGCCATTGACCAACCTGATAGGAGTAGCTCTCAGGGGACCGGGGGAATCACAAAGCATAGATCAATGGTTCAAGGATGTACTGATGCTGATAATGATGGTCCAGGTTGCCGATGAACTCGGTAGATGTCAGGAGATACGATGTGAAGATCTATGATAGAGGGTAGCGCTGCTAATATAAAGGTCCTAATCAACACATAGTCTCCGGATAATTCACCAGTCTGTTCAGTGTAGGGACTGAATATTCTAACGCTCATGCGTTTTGTACTACTGTGCCTATAAGTTTTCCAAAATCCCACCTGCATGCATTCATCGGATCAGGCCCGATGTGTCCCTTCCAAAGCTCCGTATATCTCAAATCTACACATTAAGGACCACCATTTACCGTCGAAAGTTCATTCACCTTGTATACTACACCACAAAATGTGGCGTTTTCCAGAAGCCCAACAACAGTTCTCTAGATATTTCACAACTGTTTCTATCGGCGGCTACCGGCAGCGGTGTAAGAGATCTACCGCTAGTGCCGACGCCCTGCAGGCGTTTTGACTGGATCGATAGTCTGTGCGTCGTCCCAAAACCTGTGTGGATTCCAGTGCATCCGTTTATGACCTGTCGCAAGAAATGAAAAACTCCTGTGTAGACCCGACTGCTAACCGGTGCATTAGTAGGACGGTTAAACCAAGACATAAGACTGCGCAAAGGGGTCGGTATTGGTGAAAAGCTCGCGTTCCCAAAGAAATAGCGTGTTTGACTCAAAGGCGAAGATTTAAATAGTTCACTGCGGTGCGTTCGTGTCGTTCCTCACTGATTCTTCTAGTTACCAGGAGTTATAATTTTGTCATCATCATATAAACGTGGATCTCTCAATTTAGGGCGACAGTTAACAACCATTCTCATAGCTCCTTTTATTTCGGCTCACTGTATTTTACATTTGATTGCATCCTCATGTCTGCACTAAGGGACGCGCTAGATGAGAGAAAAACGTATTGCAAGTCAGGATGTTGAGAGCGCAAAATAAGGTACCTCGCACAACGGCTGGAAGCAATGAATAAAATACCCGGGAGAGTGTAGACGCTGTGGGAAATTCCTCTGGGTTCCCTGAGAAAGACACCTAAAAAGATTCATCTGTAACTGAAACTGTATGTGCTGAACTTTCATTAAAGGTTGCAAACCCTGCAGAGGATAACTGCCTTATTTGAATCGCCCCCAAATATTGGTGAAATGCACCTCACACAGTGCAGTGTACGAATAGACTCTATTTCGACCAAAATACAAAATCAAGCACGCTGTAGTTATTAAGGTGCTAGACAAACTACCACTGAAAACTGTTTAGGAAGTGCTTCGCACTGTATGCGGTACGCAACTTTTTTGGTCCAGTTGCACTAGACTACACAAAACCGCGATAAGTTACGCGTGTCGAATACTTTTCTAGTTTGAAAATGAACTAATCGCCAAGTATTTCATTCAAAAGCGCAATCTCATTCTGCTTAATATGACTTCCAAATGTTTGAAACTTGTAGAAGATGAAACCCAGCCACAACAAAAGATTGGGAGGCGACAGGCGAAAGCAAACCCAACGACCGAACAGCCATCTGGCGATTCGCGTCCAGTGGAGAGTGTTCCACTTAGTAGCCATAATGACTGAGATTAGTACTCAGGTTGCAGAGATAAGGATGGTGTGATGAATTATAAAAACACTTAAAACCCGCAGTGGGTCGCCTGAATATGCGGATCACTCTAGTTTACTAGCTGTTGTGCCTAGGAGAATGCCAATTTTCCTGGCACTTGGGAAATGAAGTCGACGTCAGGTGCAAAAGTAGTTACTGGAAGATCTCCACCAGATAGAAGCTTCACGTCTAAGCATGAGAAGCCGACAAAAGCCTAAAAGATTACAATTTACAGTATTGGTGATGTTGATAGTGTTACCACTCGGAAAATCAGTTCTGGTAGTCATACAGGCTTTTCTAATGTCGTTTCCTGCATTCGAGGTGGTAGCAATGTGATGCAACGAAGAACAACTGCACTACCTGCTGAATCCCAGATGTAAACAAAACCAGCACCTCAAACCTCGACCTGACATCCCGCCTAAAGTCTAGTCTGGCCGGTGTCTAAGCTCGTCTAGAATATCGATGGACCCAGTCGAATTGACTGACAGTAGAAGGACGGTTGATATAGATTTTTCGCAAGCATCATTGGATGCCTCTGTATCACTTTTTTGCTTGGATGGACATCCAACTAATGGTCACAAGGTTCTAGAAGACGTTCCACCATATGTATCTTCGGCACAAGATGTATTTGGATATCACCCTATAATCCAGTCTCATTAATGAATCACACGGAGTACGATACTGGCGGTGTGTCCTACCGCGTCTATCGAAGTTTTGTGGCTCAAGCCTACGTAAGCGAATTGTACGCGATGAAGATGACAGCCGTCCACTGACTTCTATCAATGACCCACGCAATCAAGAACCTATCAGTGCCAAGATGTAGATGAGAGAGCCTTTCAAGCCAGCATCCATAAGCGAACTTACAAGAAGCCCTCCTTTTAGCCCTACTGCCTAAAAGCTATTACACCAATTAACGGCTCTTTTCCGCGAACCATTTTCTAGAGGGTCATACTCAGTAACAACCCCCCTTCGCTGTGTCCATCTCCCAATCATTTTTCAATGAAGGCGGTAATACACCCTCGTTTCAGCAATTTTAGCCTGGGCCCAGATACGGTCTAAAACGTTTACGTTTATAAAGTAGCCTTTAGATCTCACAACTATTTCAATATTCCTGCTTAACATTCGTTACTTTCATTCTAAGATCGACGTACTGCCTTCATTTGTTTGGAGAATATAATATTTATGACTAAATCTTGATGTCGTGACATGTATGACAAGCAGTTAAACATTTTCGGATACAAGTTTATGAGTAATCGGTATAGTCGTAGAGGCTGAAGGTGAGAAACACACTTCAACCACTGTGCCACAATACAAAAAGATAAGATACATGAAAAAAAGATATTAAACATCATCGAATACGAAAAACAACCGGTAACGAACTGCTTATGTTTCAAGACAGATCGTGGTTGGAGAGGGAAGATAAGCGGGATTGGAAGGGACAAAGAAACACCCAACACAAAAGTCAGTTAGGTCGCCACTTCGTATGTCAACAAGTGTATCCAACTAGACATGTTCATCGTGTTTCGGACTCCATGCCGGCAATTAAGAAACACCAATCGACGCGAAGTTTAAAGCAAGAGCATTCATCTTGATCAAATCATCGCTACGCCTCCTCTTCTCCCATCCACACCGCCGGCGCGCAGACAATGCACTTCGCAGGATTCGGTATGCGCAACACGTGGCCCAGCCGTCGGAGCTTGGTGTATGAAATAACGGTGCTGAGCGGTTCATTCGCTCTTCCTGTACTAAATACACCACGCCTAACACGCTTATTGTTCACGCGGTGTTCGCACCAGATATTAACTAAGCTGTGAAGGCGGCGATGATGGAACATAACTAACCCCTCTATGTCTAACGAATTCATGGGTCAGGTTTCGCAACCGAACGAACGGCTGCGATTTATGGTGACAGTGATGTCCCGCCGGCGTCCTCGGTGGCGGAGATTGGCAAAGGGCATCGAGCCTTTGCTAGGCGGTTTTAGCTCTTATCTTACACTGCACTATTCTTGATACAGCTGCCTAGATACTTGAACTTAGCTGATTACCACCAACGGACAGTGCAGAGGTGGGCCGCTGCGAATATTAGAGGACTTTGCATTTCGATGGTCCGAAACAGCTGATAGACAATGCTAAGTTGTCCAGTGCTACCTGGCACGTTTGGTAGCTATTACAGATAAAGGCAATGTCGTCGGCGTACTCCAAGTTGAATTCGATCACCTGGGAGCAGATCTAGGCCTTATAAGTCGTGTTCAGTTAACGCAGTCTCCAGGAATTCGTCGATGGAGAAGTTGAAACAAAAGGTGACAACGAGTGCTCTTGCCTCCTTTCAATTCAGGTGAACAACACCGAACGAACGAACACCGAAGTATGGTGGGTCCAGTTGCCACATCACAAGAATAAAAATTAATAACGACTCAAGACAGTGGGGTTGAAGGCAAATAGAATGTAGGAAAAAGGGAGGCAAGAAGGAAGTGCGTTAAACTAATCAGAGAAGAAAGGAAATTAACAATCAGAGGCAAGAAACGGAATGCAGGAACGCCACTGATTTCGTGACTATGCCATGTCTGATACGGTTTCCAACCATTGGTGTAGACCATCCGGAGGCCCGCATCCACGAAGACGGCAAGCACCGGCCTGATCAAGTCTGTCAGTCAATTTCCTCATGCCTCTGTGCAACGTCACGGACTGGTCACCTCGAAGTTTTGCCCAGCTTGGTGCAGCCACAGCGTATAATGCAAGCCGATGGAGCCGATCAGTGGACATACGGAGGACATGGCTTAGCCAAAGTAAGCGATTAAGATTCAGAAAAAACTGCAATGAGGCACCAGGTTTCTTGTCAGAAACCAAACGGGTCTCAGCGTTGTTCACCCGGTGTTCCCACAAAATGTGAGCAATACTCTGCAAACACCGGTGGTCATACACGGGCAGCGCTTAATTTCTTTATTGCAAATTGACCAGGTCTCTGATCCATACACACAGGTCATATCGCCGTGTTATACACCCTAGCTTTCACTGACAGGCTGATATCCCGCCGTCTCCATAGATGGTTGTGTCTGGAAAGCCACACGGGCCTTGCTGATATATGAAGCAAATTCCTCAGTGATGAGACTCCAAGCAGTGACACAGCTACCAAGATAAGTGAACAGTCCACCATTTCCAGAGGCCGTTCGGTGATAGCTAGAACCAGAAGTGTACCAGTCCAGTCCCGCAACAGTGCTTCACACTTAAAAAGTGTAAAGCACATGCGGAAACGTGCAGCGCTACGCGTCAGTCTATCCAGTAGTGTTTGCATAGCCACTGTCAGATACAAGAAGGGCCACATCGTCCACGTACTCCAGATCTGTCAATCGGTCAACTGCAGAACTTCCAATCCAGTAGAGTCCGAAAGAACCGAGCCATACATGATCATTTCGATCACAAAGTTGAAGAGGAAAGGAGATAGAGAACAACCTTGGCGAGCCTCACTTGTCGTGGGGAACTTAGGAGACATTTCCCCTTAGATCTTTACACGGTCTCAGGAGTCACATTAGAGAGACTGCATAATGGAAAGAGATTTAGCCCGCACGCCCTTAAATGATAGGCAGTGCCACAAGCTGACGCGGACAATAGAGTCAAAGGCAGCTTTCAAGTCAAAGAAAACCACCGTAGTCAGTCGTCTGTATTATCTGCTCTAAAACTTGGCGAAGAGTAAATATGTGATCGATACAACCACGACCAGGGCAGAAGCTAGGCCGGCTTTTAGTGACCTGGTTTCCATGGGGCCAATAAATCGTCCGCATAATCTAGATCAACTAACCTTTCACCAGGCAGCACTTCAACGCCTACATCATGAGATTCCGCAAGGGAACACTCCATGATAGAATCCACGACGAAATTGAACAAAAACGGGGAAATCGGACAACCCTGACGAACGCCACTTATAGTCGAAAAGCTATCCGATAGGGCACCATAGACCCTGACGAGGCCTGTAGTGTTCGAGTATAGAGCACGAAGGATGTTCACATATTTCGTGGGAACACCTTTCCGCGCAAGTAATTCGAACAGAATCGATCGATCGACTGAATCGAACGCACTCTTGAAATCGAGGAACACAGCTATTGTCGGTCTGCGTTATGCGTGGCGCTGCTCTAGCACCTGCCGCCAAGTAAATATATGGTCTATACAGCCACGTCCTGGGCGAAAACCAGCCTGCTCTTCCCTAATCCGAGATTCCCGGTCCACAGTGAGGCGACGAATGATAATCGAGGCCAGTAATTTTGTCACAACTGGCATTAGGCTAATACCCCTGTGGTTCGCACAGTCTGTGCGACTGCCCTTCTTGTATATTGCCACTATAATCGATTCGCTCCAATTAGCTGGCACACTCTCTTCGTTCCAGATACGTTCGAATAGGGAGGTCAGTGCCCTGCAGAGGACCTCACCTCCATCCTTAAATAATGCAGGTGGGAGGGAATCCGGGCCAGCGGCACGAAAACGATTGAGGGCTGTGATCGCGTTTCGGACCTCGGCCTCCGACGGAGGCTCTAGACTAACCGTCCATGGCACGTCCTGCATCACCTGAGTAGGAGGAGGTCCGGGAGCAGGGGGCCAGCTGAACTGATCTTGAAAGTGTTCAGCCCAACGAGCCATACGGCGCTCCTTATTGTGTATCAGCGCACCCGCGCTGTCCCTGATTGTCTCACTGACGCCTGGTTTTCTGGGACCAGTGGTGCGGATTAGCTGGAAGAGCTTGCGGTAATTGCCTACTGCTCCTGCCTCCTCCATTTCTTGAGCCCGACTGGTCCACTAGGCTTCCTTGTCAGCACGTAGGCTCCGCTTTAGTTCACGCCTAATAGCCTGTCTGGTCACATTGTGTTCAGAACCAGCCGGGAGGTGTCTTCTAGCTTCCAACAGGTTCACGGACCTCTCGGATATCCAGTGACTGGTGCGGTGACGACTGATAGTGCCACAAATAGATGCTCCTGCGTCGTGCATAGCGGCCGAGATTCTATTCCACTGAAGTTCAGTGTCATTGGGAATAGACAACGAGAGTTCGCTATGCAGTGCTTCTTGATAGGCTTGCCTGACAGAGGGCTGGGACAAGAGTACCTAGCGGAGGGCGGATAAACAGCATGGTTGGTCACCGGCTTCTCTGTGGATTGCTACTGAACACAAAGATAGCGAGTGAGCTACCAGGATGTCAACGGTTCTCGTAATCGCCCCGCTGCCTTGGAAGTCAGGTCCTTATGACCAAAGGCTCGGAGTGGGGTCCCTTAAGTCAACCCTCTTCCTCAGCCTGGGCAACCGAGAATACCTCTGCCCACACAACACATTAACCTAAACATTCCGAACCCTTCCACTGGCTGCGTGTTTTCCCCTTTTTGCTGTTCAATGTGTTGGGAAACTGCCAACTGTATTTTAGTCAAGTTTTGAATAATAATAATAATAATAACAGGACATGGTTAGAAGTCAACACCAGTGGCGCGTCTGTTGCCATCTCCTAATTGGACTGCCTGTCTAAAGCATGGTTGATGCTGAGTTGTATGCGGGGTAATGGCTGATTATGACGCGGAGCAGTGAGAGCCGCAAAGAAGCTGTCTTGCCGATATAGCCTTACCTTTGCACGATAGTCAGCTGTTTGTGGCAGCATTTTGTTGACAAGGTGTAGGGATCTTGACCATGAATGTTTGCTTAGGATATTAAGGTTATCCATTAAGTCCTCCTTCGTTCCGTAGGTCACTATGGTTGTATAACAGCGAAGCATTGGTTCAAATAGCTGACGTATTGCTGTTATCGAGAATGGTGATGGAAATCCGCGAAACGCACTAGCAAAGTAACACACGTAAAAGCGTAGACGGAGTCCACGGTCGTGCTCAAAACCGAGTGACAGTTCTGGACAGACTCTAACCATAATAGATAGCAATGTGATTGATTTGCGTCCATGGTTACTGGGCGCCATGTCACTCTCCTGCAGATGATGTGTCAAGTTAGCTAGCAAGAATTAGATGAGCATGCTCACACAGATGTAGCAACAACTCACTGTTATCATTAGAGGAGCCTACAGAGCGTTAGCCGACCAGTGAACAGTTTTATAACTTGAGCGTTCAGACCGCCAGTCAGCTTTACAGTATCCGTACCATTTCTGTAATGGTGCTCGTCCAGTTGGTGGTGGAATTCGTCTTTCACCGAGTCAGTGCTAAGGTCTATGGGCGCGTATGCGGCAATGACAAACACGCACCATTTATCCTCATGCGACCTCAAAACTTTGAACGAGTCAATTAATGTGATGGCGCACATTTTGTACTCAATCAGCACAGCTTTAGCCCTGGAGCTCAAAACAATGCACACACATGCTTGACCGGCATTTGAAGCTGCGACATGTCCGGGCACGTGCAATGAGAAGGTGAAGCCAGTGGGGAATCGCAAAGTAAGCACAGAGCTCAAATCCTGCAAATGGGTTTCCGATCGATAGGATTTTTAGTATTCATGCAAATGATGCTGTTGGCCTATCTATATCAATGCACGTACCTTGAGGAACGCCATTGAACATCGAGGGCTTCAAACAGAAGCCGATGAACTGGGTTTATTTGGACAGGACATAAGTGACGCTCCGTGTTTGCGTAAGTTGAAAACGTCTATCAAAGCAAGGTGGGGATAAAAGTGGTTGGGACGGGACGATAAGAATGAAATGGCGTAGGGGAGTAATAAGGGAAGATCCGAGCAGTAACAGCCTTAACCATATCCACGCCGCCCGATGTAACAGATAATGCGGATAACGAGCTGTGCGTCTTTTGCGGCTTTGATTAAAATCATGGACTATGACTTCCAAGTGCTCTCATTGCGGCAATAATGTCACATCTCGTTCGAAAGCTGTGCAATGCTCCTTATGTGGTGGATGGCTGCACATAATCTGCTGGGGCACTAGCGTTAAGCTTTACCATCACCTTCAGCTTTGTACCTCACCGGTCATTATCTTCCACTGCGACTCGTGGAGAACTGCAGGAAGCAGCAACTGCCTGTCTACCAATCTACGGTCCATGTCCCCATGTTCTTTTACATCATTTGGCAATGTCCACCAAGAATGATGAACGTCACTATCCTCGCTCTCCCTCGGACGCTAATACATCGAGACAGAGGAGACCACTCCACTCCGGTTCATCTGCAACATGTCAAAAGACTGATAGACGGAGCCGCCTGACAAAAGCGAACATATCCGCAGTTGTAAATGCGAAGTGCCGATCAATATCTATCTCTTCGCCCTCCCGTGAACAGGGTTCAGCCCAGAGCAGACTTTCCACTATTCCCTCGCCAGAAGTGATTAGGTCTGATACACAGTGCAACAGTCAGAGTGAGGTCCTGTGCTTTCGCAGTAAGTGGATCCGCTCCCCAATAATCCACTACCACTAATGTCGTACATGCTGAGACATCAGCGACAATGACGAAGTCTAAGCTTAATTTGGTGAATTCTAAGCTGAAGCTCATTCTTGATAGGGTTTATCAGCTTGAGCAAGTGATCAGTGATAACCCGCGCCCTCAAGGGCCGCACCCATCTGACGGATGCAGACATCCTCGTGACATGCCTGATTGTTATGAATGTTCCTGAGTCCAACAAGGAATCTCAATCTGAAAGAATTCTGGATGACCAGACTTTCCTTAAGCGCATGAGTTCTCTTATGTTCGACGATGGCGAGCAGGGAATCAATAAGATCTCCACTTTTCGCCTCGGCAGAGAGCAGGATGAACCATCCAAATCCTCTGTCAAAATGAGGACGAAGTTCGCCGCGTTCTCAGACGAATTTTTAGGCTAACAGGGGAGGCGATTTTTGTCCTCAGTGACATCTCACCAGAGGATCGCGTGAAAATGAAAAATGCGGGCTCATCGAGCGAATGGAGAATCAAATCTCCATTTTGTGGATTTTCGAGTAGTCCAGAGAGCTCCGAGAGCCCGGTGGAAGCCAATATTTGTAATCCTCAGACATTGAGGTTAAAGTAAGGATTACGTGTTGTATGTGCGTAGTCTGAGAAATAAACTAGACGAGATTCATCTTTTTTCACCAGAACACTGCCATGATCTGATGGCGTTCACTGAGACTTGGCTGACCTCGGACATTCTGGACTCTGAGATCTCCATTCCAGGCTACCATACTTCCCGAGCTGATCGTTCTGGAGGGCGTGTTGGCGGTGTTATTCTTTACTGGAAGGTGGATCTTCGAGTTCATATTGTTGAAGCTTTTCTGTGACAGTGACGAAGAGTGGGAGCTCCTTTGGTGCCGCGTCCATGATGGTTGTAGATAGCTTATAGTCGGTACTACATACAGGACTCCATCGGGATCTGGTTATAGCTTGTTGGAAGCTATCAGCAAGTATGGAATCAGAAGAGACCGTCCGATTATAGGTGACTTCAATGCTCCCAGTATCGATCGGGAACCTTCACTGTGGGCTTTCTGTTGAATCTTTTGACTACGCTTTCCTCGAATCCATCCTAGAAATAAACCTGACTCTGCATGTTACAGCTTCTAAGCGGATTCTCCAAGGCAAGGCTACTCATAGCCTTGACCTAGTGTTTACATCAGCACCGTCCCATGCCATTAGATGATCTGTACTCCAGCCGCCGGGCAAGTGACCACTGTGTGGTCTCTTTCTCGTGGGCACATCTCGCTGTTCATGGCCAAGAAGTTCACTCCCGATCCAGGACGCATAAAAGCTGCTGCGAGTGCAGTCGATTGGAGCATCTCTGAACACTTAGAGCTGGAGGATGCGTGGATTCACTTCCGCACCAAGGCAACCATGCTCATTGATCAGCTTGTCCTAGTCTCCCGAATAAGACCGATTTCTAGGGGTCCCCCCCTAGATCGATGTTGAACAACGATCTTTGTTGAAAAACAGACTGAGGTTAGAGGACAAATTCAAAATTGAACAATGGACTACTACCTATTCTGATTAGAAAGCCGCCAGAAACCTTTGTGCCGCAAAAAACGTGAGAAGCGCCAGTAGTATGAGTGCGATTTGGCTGCACTATCTTCAACATGTCCCAAGAAACTCCTTCCGTATCTGAAACGGACTATCAAAGCTAGAAATGGTCCCCGCCTTGTTTTCCTTCCGGGAGGCAGATGCACTTCACGATGACGATGCGAAAACTGATCTTGCCAAATAGTGCTAAATCGTCTATTCCAGGAGTGTCCAAAGTCCGACTCGCGACTGCATCATGAAATAACAAATTCAGGTATGGACTTTTTTCGTACGTGTAATTTTTGTTATTATCTCAACGTTAGACTGGATATGGCCCGACATATTTTTACCTCACAAAATGTGGCCATCTGCAAAATGTTTGGACACCCCTGGTCTATACGATAGAGGCCTTGCTGTTCTGTTCTACTGTCAATTCACACCCCTATCTTCTTGGCTCTGTTGAGATAAACACAGACATGGTATTGTGGCTCTTCCTTGAATTGGATACCAACTCGTCTCCTAGTCTAGATGGTTTGCATCCGTCGCTGAGCATATTGGAAGTCCAACAAGTCTTATTTCTCGGCTCTCCTTGACAACTGGCCGCCCTCCATCTGACTGGAAAGTTGGTATCATCAAGCCAGTTTACAAAGGTGAAAATCGTCAAGACCCGTCTAACTACTGCCCGACTTGCCTGACGTCGATTATTTGTGGTCATGGAGGCTTCTGAAACGTTTTCTACAGCATCACTTGAATGCCATGAATCTGATTCTCGACTGAGGCACGCCTTCATAGGCATGAACATTTTAAGAGTACAAAAAGTGATCAGTTAATGTACAATGGAATTGTCGCATATGTTGATATATAAATGTATGTAAGTGTGCAAGTGGGCTTGTTTAGCTACGTTTATGTAATTCGCAAAGGTTTTCTGTCGCCAGTGTTAAATAGATGCTTGATCGCTGTGGACTTGAAGCGGTTGTCCGGATAAGCATTGGTGACTTTGGTTGCGTTTTCGTTAGAGAAAGATGAGAAAAAGCCTTAGGCGTTGGTAGACTTGGACGTTATTTTCGTCGAATTCAGTAAGGCGCTTGATAAGGTACCACATGAACGACTCCTCAGGTTTTGGGCTATTGGTGTCATGGGGGATATTTGCTTTTGGATCGCGAATTTCTTGCACGTCTTCCAAGGAGAATGAATGAGAAGTGAATGAAGCTCTATTCAAGCCTTTTCCTGATGACCAGTGACGTGCCGCAGAGTCCGGTTCTTTGTCCTGAATTGTTCAAAATCTTCATCAACGACCTTCCCTCTGTGCTTCAGATGCAATGTCTAATCTATGCTGAGGATCTGAAACTATGGTTTAAGGTTTCTGGCCTCCATGGTGTCGACAGATTACAGTCAACAGTTGGCACCCTTAATGATTGGTTCATTACTTGGGGTTTGCCCATTAACCGTGACAAGCGTTACGTCCCCCCAATCGGTGCCCCTGAACCCTTCGGCACATACCATGTTGGCGGTTGCCTGCTTACGAATGGTACTCTAGCGAAGGACTTAGGCACTACTGTGTCTCCCGATCTTAAGACAACCCAGGATACTTTGAGGTGAGTCGGTGTAGCTAACAGGATGTTCAGCGCTATAAGATCTTTCGATTGTCGCCGGAGATCATTGCATGTGAGGCGTATTCTTGAGTATGGCTTACCGGCTGTTTATCCCCTCACAAAGTTTGAATTCAACACGCTTGAAATAGTACAGAGGTGTGATTCCAAATCGGTCTCGGCGTTACGTAGTATATCGTACCCTGCTCGCCAACAGATGAGTCTGTTCTCTTCGGATTATCGTCGTCGCCGGAGAGACTTGATTACACCAGGCGTATTGTTGGAGAACTGTGCACCGAGTTGCAACAATGTGTCCACTGAAAGCTCGAAGCGGGGACACATTTGAAAGCTGCTTAAGCCGAAGAGTCTATGTGTCCGCCCAGTGGTCACTCTATCCACTCGGGTGGTGAACGACTGGAACTCCGCCGGAGCCTGTAGTCAACGAGTCCAGTGAGGGAAGTTTTAAGAGGCTGTTGGACATCCATTTGCTGCGAATGCCGGAATCATCTCGCTTTCGTTGCAGTTGTGACGGCCCATTGTGAATGCCGTTTATCAACGTCACGCATTCACTATCTGACCGGGATGCGATGAAGCTGACAAGGGTTCCCCCTTCTGCTATCTACAATTCAATGGTTCAATGCAATGGTCACAGGACTGAAAAAATGGGAAAAACTTCACTGTATTGCGTGGGCAGAATAGTGTCAGATTGCTTAGAAATAAGCACGGGAAGGATTAGGGCTTTTAAATAAAGCCCTTGGTTCAAAACCTGAGCGCAAGGCAGCGAGGTTTGGGCACTAGTTTAGTCTGCTTCATGAAGTAGGGGGCCACCTTCACTCCAAACCCAACCTGCAGGGCCAGAAGACTGAGTTTATGTGGCCTTTAGCTAGTGAACAACCTGGAGTGAGTGGCACTGAAGGTGCAAAAAGCACCAACCAGTGTAGCTCAATTGATCACTGAGGCACATGGACCATAGCATTAGGTTAAGTTCCATGAATGTTACTGAAGAGACCTATTGTGATTTGATTTAGACGTCAAGCACTGCCTCTGAAAAAGCAGAAAAACTCATATTACACTGCGGTGGGAGTTGGTGGGTTGAGACCTATTCAGCTACGGGCTGCCTCGCTTAAGGTGGACGGTAAGAAGCCAACGCCCACCGAGCAGTGCTCTCTAGTAGTTAGGGACAATGCGTCGCATTCGTGCGCTACGGTAATATAACTGTGAACCTGCAGCCGGGTACCTCTCTCCAGTGGGTGTTTTAATGATGGGGGGCCATCGAGATTATCCTAGCCTTAGGAGGACTGTGAGACTGAGTTAGTCCGGTCACTGACTGTTGACTTTTCTGGTATGAGTGACCGAAAAATGCTACCCTCGAGGCTCAATGAGTCACCGAGATGAGCATTGCATTAAAATACAGTTTGTTGTGAGTCGCCGTAATTGGATTTAGTAAAAAGTTATGTTCTCGGATCATCTTTACTGTAAGGCGCTAAAAAAAATACGCAGAGAAAATTACTTCACAGACTTACCCAGGAAATCGGCGAGTACAGATAGTGCACCAATACACAAACCACCCAAAGCAGCTGCAGTGGGGATGTACCGATTTAATTCGTGAACCATTGAGTTTTCACGATGGCCGGGAACAAAGGTCTGCTGTTCCTTTAACTGCTTCACGACGTCTTTGGCACTTGAATTCGACACATCTATCCAAATTTTGCTGAAGAAAGCGCAACTTCCGAGCATGAAAGCGATGTAGAGAATGCCGTGCAGTGGGTCCACAAGCATATCTCCAAGTGAATCTGGCGGCGTCATGTAATAGCACAAACCCCCGACAGGCACAGAGCGAGAACCACCTTCGCCATCGGACCACATACCAAGGAGGTTAATAATAAAGTTCCCACGGAATTTACTAGCAAGCATCTGCAGCATGTACAGCTATCGCAAGAGACAAACCTGTGACATCACGTAAAGATTCGAAACCAAAGCACTCTGAAGCATTATAGGAGCATTACTAGTGTAGAACAGCTTGATCGGATAAGATGTGGATTGACCACGGTATCGGATGGATTTGACGGCGATATCGACACGGAAACTCTGAAAGCCACTATAATTCAAGGTAAAGGAGGTACTTGGAAGTAAATGACCACTGCGAAAACTAGCACAGTCGCTAGTATGTTCATTAAGTTGGGAAGGTTTTGTCGATAAAACGCTTCACGCAATGCGCGAACTTTGTCGCTGCGCGTCGCAAGGAGGTGAAACAAGGAAATAATGGCACCTTCGAACTCCGTACCTAATTAATAGGTTCAACTTGCGCAATTTTTACCTCGTCCAGTGTTTATGGTCGTTGGACTTATAGCTTTCCAGACGATTGTTTCGCAAATGTTGGTAGCGATGAATAAAGAAATGCCCGACCCCAGGCCGTATCCCTTTTGCAGTAGCTCATCCAACATCAAGACCAGCAAACCAGCAAATGTCAGCTAGGGAGAGTGAATGGTGGATAATCTCATTACCTGGAATATGATTAACAGGCAAATGCCAGCACCCAGCTCGCTTGGAGCACCGTATATACCGGACATGACGTAAACGGAAGCTTGCCCAATCGTTATCACCATTCCGAAAACTATCTTTGAAGTCAAGAGGATAAGAAACAGACTTACGCTTCTGTGCACCGTTAAATAGGGCTCTATCCTTGGGGGCATC
Organism: Dicrocoelium dendriticum; assembly: GCA_944474145.2. Taxonomy (NCBI): domain Eukaryota; kingdom Metazoa; phylum Platyhelminthes; class Trematoda; order Plagiorchiida; family Dicrocoeliidae; genus Dicrocoelium; species Dicrocoelium dendriticum. Next base: position 154,598,545 of record OX104064.1, on the reverse strand, counting down.
ACCGACAGAAAGAACTTGGATACCGGCGAGCAGTTGCATGATCAGGCCGGAAGTGATAATAGGAGAAATTCCCAGTTCCATCAATGTTCCCTTGTTAGAAGCCGATATAACACGCAACCAGTAAAGAGGATCGGCGGATTCTGATGACATTATGCCGAAGAGCGGAATTTGACAGCAGAAGAGAAATATCATCAGTGTGATCCCAGTCCATAGCACTCTTTCGCGGAACTGGATTTTTCGTTCCGGTCGCGATATTTCAGGCAAAATGGCGCAAAACGGCTTCACAATATCTAAAAACTTAACTGCTAAAATGTTAACGGCATACAGAATTTCTACAAACCTGTCATTTTGAACTGCTCCGCAGAGCGCGTGGAGTGTCGTCGGTAAAAGTTGGTGCATGCAAACAACTGCACAGAACTCAAAGATTTTCACTAAACTAAAGTTGTTTCACTATTAATTTCCGCTACTCATTTCATCAAGATGATGCATTTATGTTGTTACTTCTGACAATTAATTCATTATCAGCACAGTCAATTTAAGTGCCAATTAAAAATGAACGACGGGAGCATCACTGCGTGTTCCTTGGTAATTCGCTTATAAATATATAGTTTTAGTTTAACTAGTACCACCAGTTTATTGGAGTTAGGCGCATTACTTTTGACAGTAATTTGTTAGTATTCACCAATTTACAGCGCATGCTTATTTGACAATCGTTGCCACAAATTCAATTCAATTCAAAGGCAAATGGGTTTCACGGGTTTGCGCAGAACGAGTAAGCGTAGCTTTTCGGTGATTCCGCCTCGGGATCTTACGGCAAGGTCCTGATCTCGTCGGTAGGTACCAGATGTTGTGGGTCTCGACGCAGTAGTGGTGTTCAG
>OX104064.1:154514120-154597500 GCA_944474145.2 Dicrocoelium dendriticum | reverse complement strand
TGGCTCCTCGGAATGAGACGGAGTAGTGCAACTGCCCAGTTAGCTGCACGCGACCACCACAGGCGCTGGTGGCAGATTGCGAGGTCGGTTCGAACGGTGGTTTGCCAAGGGATCGCCAGAGATCCTTGGAGATAATTGTGATGTCCGACGCAATGTCTAACTGCGATCGGACGGACTGGCTGTTGATCAAGACGTCGACGAATTTTTCCCATCCGCAGCGTTGATTTGGAACGTGACCAGCGGTCTCAGGAAGCTGCCAACTGGACCAAGTTTGAGTATGCGTCTGGGTCGTGACCTCTTCTTTGAATCGCGGGTGAGGGGCAGTCCAGTTTTAACCCCCTTGGGAGATGTAAGGTGGCAGTAACCATCCCGGCGTCCCACCCTGCCACAACGTTGACAACGATGCTGGCGGAAATTACAGTCCCGGTGGAAAGGTTAAGTACCACGGAATCGGCACGCGTAAGGTGGGGATTTCGCTCGGTCGGATTGGGGGGGGGGGTGGTGTGCGCGGATGATTGCGCTCTCGGTGCTGTGACTGCCTGGACCATACCAGGTGCGGCGGCGTTCTGGATCATGGCAGAATCGTGCTTCAGGTTGAGCAGCGTTTGACACTCCTCGGCTAGGTACTGGAGTGTGACTGAGCTATCCTGTTGTAGCTTGGACAGGAGGCGCGTCCGGATATCGGCATCGTGTGGAGACTGGAGACCAGAGACGAAAACCAGGCATTTGTATTGGTCCTCGGTGAGTGAGCCAAGTTGAACACGTTGGAATTTTACGGTTGACCACGCCCGCGTACGTGATGAACTTGTCGACATCAACCTTGGCCAGCTGCAGACATTGGTAACGAGCATTGAGCATAGAGGACTGCTCGCCAAAAACCTGGGACTACATTAGTACCGTCTCGTCAAAGACAACGTTGTGTGGGTTCCTCGGCAAGGTGAAGTTGATGTAGTGTTGGTGTTCGAGTGTACTAAGTTTGCGGAGAAGCAGCCGGATTTTCCACGCGTCGTCCTGCAAACCAAGTCAACGGTGAACAGCTCCTCGGACCGCTTATACAAAAATTCGAACGTTACCACGGCCTTGGCGTCGTGCAGCAATTCGCTGATACTGCTAATCACATGGTCCACTGACTGATACTTACCGCTCGGACCTGCATGAAGAGAAAAACGAGAGTTTTTCGGTTAAGACGGATATTAATTACAGTTGTTGCTGCAGCATAAGTTCTAAATCGGCGTAGTCGTAAGTCATGGTTCATAAACTCTGTCGCCACTGTTGAAATTGAGAGACGCCCTTGATACGATTGTCACTGGCACCGTTTGAGCATGCCTGCGATAACGGCTTGGAAGATTAGCCGATCGAACGAATTTGCGATGACGTAATGGCGTTAGCTTAGCCCGGGGTACGCGCTGGTGAGGCGGAAATCGGTTAGCGTGAGAATTTTCGTATCCACACGTATTCGGGTAGACGATGATCTCTCTTAACGGACTATGCCACGCGCACTAGTGACTTAGACGCGAGCGCTGCCCGGCCATCGACACACACAAACGCACGTGATCGAACCGACTCCTAACTAACGGCGAAGAGAAGCAAGACAAGTGGTCCTCTGTAGGCTCTTTTAAGACCAACAAAGGGCGAATCACAGCCAATACTATAGGTCATCAAGTTAGTGAAAGTAGTTACCGCGATGGGGTGGTAGTTTACAAAAGAACATTGTGTACGTGTGCAGTTGTGCCGCATCTCGGAGTGGCTGAAATCTGCTGAGTTGGGGGGAGGAATTGAACTACGCTTTCCACAGCCATTACGCCGGAGTTTGTGGCTTGTTTTTTGGGGATATTTGACAGACCCACAACAGGTATTCTACACCAAAAGAAGCCGGGCATCCTCCACGGTGTTGGACTTAACACTGTTGCCCAGTGAGAATGGGCTGATGGATAAGCCCAAGTCCTATGCCGCAGTCGCGAGCGCCAGCACCTTAGCAAAAACGAGGATAACCACGGCTGAGAACAAAGCCTCGAAAAAGATGTCCCCATGGCCCAAGCTGGAATCAAGCACCAAGAACGCGGAACTAAAGCTCGTCCTAAATAGAGTAGCACAGCTTGAGCCGATTGGTCAAAGAAAAGAAATGCCCATAAAAGCCAGCATCACCGGAACGAAACAAGCCGCTTGCTCGCAACCGCTGCCTGATAATCACAAAACGTTTCAGAATCCAACAAAGTGACTCCAGCTGAAAGGATACTCGAGGATTAAGTTTTCCTTAGACGAATAGTCTCCATATTGTTTGATGAGGGTGTGCAAGGGATAGACCTAATCTCTGCTTTTTGCCTCGGCAGAAAACAAGAGGACCCAGCCAACTTTCGTCCTCTGAAAATCGTCTGTCAGAATGAAGAAGAATGATAGCGCATCCTGAGACCGACCCCGCGCCTCAAGGGAGTCACCTACGTTCTGAAACACCTCACCACGGAGGACCAAGTCTGAATGAGGCAAGCTGTTTACGAGCTGCGAACCCGACCAACAAATGGAGAAACAGATCTACACATAATGGGTTTTCGTGTAGTCAGAAAACTTAGAGAGCTCGATGGAAGCCAATCCTCCTTTCTGAACCTCAGACAAAGAACGGATTACGGGTAATACTCGCGAATGTGCGCAGTCTCAGAAACAAGCTATATTAGCTTCCACCACTTATCTCTGAGCAGCAACCGGATCTAATAACGTTCACCAAAACCTGGCTGTCATCTGATATATCTGACTCGGAGGATCGTGTTTCAGTATATCAGCTGCTTCAATGCGATCGCTTTGGTGGGAGGACTGGAGGCGGAGTAATCCTCTACTCAAATACCTGCCTCAAGGCCTCAAGGATGGTATGTCAACAACGCTCTGGTGTCGAGTTCATGACTGATACCAATCGCTGATGGTCGGAGGGGTCTACTGAGCCTTTACATGACTCAGCTCAAACTTATTACGCTCCGTGGGAACCCACAGAAAAGGGACAAACTGTCTCCTTATGGGTGGCTTCAGCGTCCCCGGCACAATCTGGGACCTTCTTCACAGTGATCTCCCACCGGACTCCTTTGAACTTGATCTCCTTGGTACCGTTCACGAGTGCAACCTGATAGCTTGTCTTGACACCAACAAGGATGGTCTCTGGTCAGACATTAAACATTCTAGACTTGGTTCTCCCCTCGGCCGATCTGATGTTTCAGATCTAACAATCCTTCAACCTCTTGGGAAGTGTAATCACTGTACAGTTTTTCTTTTCGTGAACACGCATCACGATCCACGATCAGGGGACACTGCGTCGAAATTTCTGGCGCACTGACCAGCCCAGATGAAGAACGGCTGCAAGTAACACGGACTGAAGTGTTCCGCAATCTTTGGAGTTTGATGACGCATGGGAGCGCCTACGATCTATGATGATGCGGCCCATTGAACAGTTTGTTCCAAACTGCAGGAGCAGACTACCGTCAAAAGGACTCCCTTGGATTGATAAAGAGATGAGATCCCTGTAATGAACACGGATTATTCCAGGAATGAAGGAAGAAGACAAAAGCCGATAAGGAGACTTTACTCGATTAATAATTCGGATTTATGAGCTATAAAAACAGAAACATGTATTAGAACGGTAAATATGCCAAGGCATGGAATACGGCAAAATCAAAAACACATAACATTCTCCCTCGCTAGGAAATCGTTGCTGAGTAGTTGATGATGTTTGTAAAGATGAGTTCGGCGCAGAGCGGTCCGTGTTAGGAAGAGAAATTGGATAAGAGTAACATGCGGGATGCGAATGAAAGAGCTGTCCAAAAAAGCGACGTATAATAAATGAAGAGCAGGATCAAGCTTCACGATTTCTTAGATCGTACGGTCGGGTTCGTTGTTGTTGTTGTTGTAGCAGAGTAGTCTCTCTTCTAGTAGTAGTATCATTAGGAGATGGGTCGGGAGTTGCTGTCAGAGTAGTAGTAGGAACCATAGCATCCGGTGCATTTAGTACGTGGGGCATCAGAGGGACATCGCTGTCATCGGGAATCCTGTCAGCAGCAGGAGGCATGTGGCGAGTAGAAACCGTCTCCTCTCTGCCATCGGGAAGTCGGACAAAAGCATAATCTGGGTTGCAGTCAAGTAGCTCAACTTCTTCAACCAATGGTTCATATTTCGATTGACGTGAAGCACGCTTCATGAGTACCCGACCAGGCTCGGATAGCCACGTAGGAAGGGATGTGCCAGTAGTTGACTTTCGGTTGAATCGAAATAAGCGCTCGTGTGGAGTTTCGTTGGTGGCTGTGCACAGCAACGATCGGATAGAGTGAAGAGCATCTAAGAGGACCGACTCCCACTGTCCGATATCCAGGATTTTGAAGATAGTGAAAGCGTAATAGCGCGCCATAAAGTTCCATTGAGACGCTCAACCTGCCCATTGCCTTGCGGATTATAAGCGGTAGTCCTACTGGTGGATATTCCTTTATCGTGCAGAAACTTACTTCTTCGGACACAAAAGAAAGACCGCGGTCGGAGTGTATATAAGATGGCATTCCGAACAAAGCAAACAGCTGAGTGAGGCATCCGATCACTGTTGCAGAAGTCATATCAGAGCAGGCAAACGCGAAGGGAAACCGATAGTATCCGTCAATCACAGTCAGGAGATACTTGTTTCTTGACGTAGATGGAAGTGATCCTTTGATTTCAATGCTCAACCGTACAAACGGTTGTGTAGCTTTAACAAGTCGACTAACAGGGAGTCTATAGAATCTAGGTTTGATTTCAGCGCAAGCTTTGCATAATGAGGTCATCGTCCAAGAAAAATGGGAGGTTACGAGGACGGATAAAATGCATCATACGAGAAACACCGGGGTGGCACATTGACTTGTGTAGTTCCTTAAGTTCCGTACCACTCAGAGACGCTGAACAATGAATTCTGGAGAGTGTGTCGGCTGCTTTATTTCCGCTTCCCGGTCTATACATTATATCGAACCGATAACTTGATAGTTCCAAACACCAACGTTGGATTTTATCACTTAATTTTTCCTTTGTTATTGTCACCGTACATGAATGTCACTGATCGCTGGTCAGTTACTATCGTAAATGGATTGCCAAGGAGGAAATGACGCCATTTTCGCACTGCTTCGACTATAGCGCAGGCCTCTTTTTCGACGGCGGAGTGGTGTTTTTCGCTGTGAGATAGCGTTCGGGAGAAGAATGCTACTGGTCTGCCATTTTGATTCAAGGTAGCGGCGATTGCAATGTCAGATGCATCTGTTTCGACTACCAATGGTACACCGGGTGTGATAGTCACGACTGTAGATCGTTCTAATTCTTTTTTGAGTTGTTCGAAACAGTTCATTACCGGTTCGGGCAGCGGGAAAGTTTCATTGTGAATCAATGGATAGATTTTATCGGAAAATTTTGGAATCCATTATGAATAATATGCAAACATTCCTACTAGGTGCTGTTGTGACTTGGAATCATGCGGTGGCATCAACTCGGCCAAAGGTCGTAGTCACTCCGGGTCAGGTTTGATAATGCCCTTGGATATTTCGTAACCGAGCAAGGTGATTTTATTAACAGCAACAATGCTTTTTGTGTCGTTAAAAGTGATGCCGCAATTTTTGGCTACCGTCAGGAAGTGTTTAAGGTTGGCGTCATGATCCTCTTTGCTTCTACCGCACACCGTAACGTTGTCAACATATGCAAAGGTATCTGCAACTCCTTCCCGTTTCAGAAAACTGTCGACGGCTCCTTGAAAACACGCGACGCTGTTGGTAACACCGAAGGGAATCCAGCAAAACTCGTAAGGTTTTCCACCAGCTTCAAAGGCAGTGTATTTACGTTCTCCCTCGTTGATTGCTATTTGATGGTAAGCACTCTTCTAATCTAGTGTGCTACATACGTCAAAACGGTGATTTTATCGATGAGGTCATCGATCCTTGGGAGCGGGTAGTCATCAAGATAGGTAGATCGATTTATAGTTTGTCTATAATCCATAACCTTTCACTTCTTATGTCCGCTCGTAGTTACTAACACTTGCGCTCGCCACGGCGACCTCGAAGGCTGTATAACGCCATCTGATAAAAGTCTCTTGATTTCAGATTGAATGAGAGTTTCATCGGTTTCAGTATGGCGTTTGGATTTTGTAACAATCGGCTGACAATTTAGAGCAAGGTGCTCAAACAGGCGGAACGGTTCCACACGGGCCGCCATTAGATCACAAATAGTAAAAGGAGGTCTGGATCCATGAAACGATATCTCAGTTTTACGATGATATTTGAGGAAGTTGTGACCAAGTAATACGTCAGAGCAAAGGTTAGATAAAACGGATAGTTTCACATTGGAATAACAGGTTTCTTTGTGTCGAATGGAGCAAATACTATGTCCTTGTGTGAAACTAGAATGAGTAGTGGAGGCCATAACGATGTGCTCCCGAGAGGTTTCGATATGAACTTTGTTAAGTTTTACAACTGAAGCGGAAATGTAGCTTTCAGAGCTCTCAGTATCGACAAGGGCTTGTAGCGGTATGTCATTCACAAAGATGTTAGTAACGGCACTGCAAAGGCTGCTGGGCGCGGCAACAGACGTCACAGAAGATAAAACCGACATAGAAACGTTCGAGCCGTGATTTGTGCTTGGCCTGGATTTGCAAACGCTCTGGAAATGGCCTTTCTTTGTACACTTTTTACATGTCGCATCTCTGGCGGGACATCTTGATCTAGGATATCTGGCGTAGCCGCAAAAGAAACACGTTGACTGGGAGGACGCAGCGACAGGTTCTTTTTGAGAAGATAGCTGCGGCTCAGATGGTATTTCAGTTTTCATCGTGGAGTTACAAGGTGTCAGCTGAAAGGAAACGGCTTGTTTTTGGGCCAAGTCAAGCGATCTAGCCATCTTGAAAGCGGACTGAAGATCGAGTGATTTTTGTTCCAATAATCTCTGCCTGATGAGGTTAGATTGTAGACCGCTGATAAAAGCACCTCTGATAGCTTGATTCCTGTGTTCGTCGGCAGTGACTGGTAGAAAATTACAGTCACTAACAACGGAATTTAACTTCTGAATGAATTGGTCTAGCGATTCACCGTTCTCTTGCCTGGCAGTGGCTAGGATGTGACGTGCAAAAATTTCGTTTTTGGGTTTTATGAAGATATCTTGTAGCGTTTTGACGGCATCCTCATAAGAAGAGCACTGAAAAACCACCTCAAACAGGGCAGATGAGATATAATTCATCAACGTTTTGAGCTTGTCCGGCTTCATGGACTCGATCGATTCTAAAAAATTGTTGAAAGTGTAGATACAATGGGCCCAGCGTTTGCCTGCGTCAGAAGATTGATGATCCACATCAAAGCGATCTGGGCGTAAGATTCGATCCATGAGATTGTTGTATTAATCGAGTAAATTGTAATGAACACGGATTATTCCAGGAATGAAGGAAGAAGACAAAAGCCGTTAAGGAGGCTTTACTCGATTAATAATTCGGACGTATGAGCTATAAAAACAGCAACATGTATTAGGACGGTAAATATGCCAAGGCATGGAACACGGCAAAATAAAAAACACATAACAGTCCCTTAATGAAAATACGACGGAAACTATGGGACCATTACAAGATCACAGGACTGACATCAAGCTACTTAGAGTACAAAACTGTCAGAAACCTATGCATCCTGAGAAAACGAGACAAAAGACTACAATATGAACATGGACTGGCCATGGAATCCAAAAACTGTCCTAAAACTTTTTGCCTACTTGAAGCGAAATGCCAAAATGGGTAGTGGAATCCCTGCTCTATCCTCTTCTAAGGAACGTACCGTTCTCTACGACGATGATGAAAAAGCAAACCTACTGGCTGCGCAATATTCCTCAGTCTATTCAGTGAAATTCCCGCTGCTCAACAACTGTTTGTCTGCACTCTACTTCTCTATGGACCAAGTTGAACTTAAACCCGAGGTAGTCATTAAGTTACTCCTCGAACTCCCCAGACCCGGACGGGTTGCATCCCAGCTTCCTCAAAACGATAGTTGAGTATGTCGCCACCACCCTCGGTTAAGTATTTCGGCAATCCTTCGAAGTCGGCTGCCTACCACAGGCTGGAAAGCAAGGGCCGTCCTGCCCAAATACAAGGGGGGAAACCAACAAGACCCAGCGAACTACCGGTCAATATGCCTGACATCAGTCGTATGTAAAACCATAGAACAAATAGTTAAGTGCGCCCTCCAGCTACACTGTGTAAACTTAAACATCATCTCACCCGCTCAACATGGCTACCGGAGAGCACGCTCATGCATCTCTAACTTATCACCAAGGAAACATGGGCAGGGGTCACAGATGTCCGAAAACAGGTTGACATAATATTCATCGGCTTCGGTAAAGCCTTTGATAAATTTCCACACGTACGACGGCTACACAGACTCCAGGGACTTGGCATTACAGGAGATCTCACCTGAATTACCGCTTTCTTAAGAGGTAGGACATTGCGCATACAAGTGAACCAAACTCTCTCTGCTCTTGTGCCTATGACTAGTGGCGTTCCCCACGTATCAGTGCTTAGACCAGAGCTCTTCAAACTGTACATTAACGATCTGTCGACTGCACTTCTAACCAACTGCTTGATCTACGCTGATGATCTCAAGCTATGGGCAACAGTATCCAGCCTTGAGGATGCGGATAGATTAAAAGGGACTCTAGACCAACTACAGGAATGGTCCATCAAGTGGGAATTGCCAGTAAACCGCGATAAATGCGCTGTTCTCTCCATGGGTAGCACTAAACCGTACGGTGCATGCCACATTGGTGGGTTTCTCAGGAATACCACTCACGAGAGGGATCTCGGCGTTATGATGACTTTTGACCTTAAAACGACGTTGAAGGTGGCCACTGGAAGGAGACTAGTGGGTGCTTTAAGAAGACCATTCGCTCGAATGACTCCTGGGATTTTTCGACCTTTGTTCACTTCGTACGTCCGTCCAGTCTTAAAATATGGCCTACCAGCTAGCCATCCGCTTTCAAAGTTTGAATGCGCTCTGCTGGAAAAGGTTCAGAGACGTGCATCGAAAGCTGTTCTGGGGCTTCGTGATCTCCCGTAACGCATTCGACTCCAGCAGCTAAGTCTGTTCTCCCTCGAGCTCCGCCGTCGGCGGGGTGATCTCATCTATACTAAGCGCATCCTCCGAGGGAACTTGGAAGTGAGTTACAACGATTCTTCCGTTCCAACACTGACTGTTCCACGCGAGGTCACACATGGAAACTATTTAAGTAAAGAAGACAGAATTCGCATGGACGTCACCCTGTCCACTAGAGTGGTGAATGATTGGAACAACCTACCGGAAGAAATTGCAGACGCGCCATCCGAGAAAAGTTTTAAGCGACTGCTAGACAAACATTCGCTGAGAATGCTGCAATCTTGCGGATGTCACTGCAGTTGCGACGAACGCTCTAGAAACGCCGTGATGCAACGACACGCATCAAACCCAACATGATACGGAGTCGATGGGACTGACAAGGGGTTTCCCTCCTACTCTACAACTCAATGAACTCACAGGACAAGATTTGTCTGGTAAGATCCGATCGAACCTCTCGTTCCTTGCTTATTGAGCTTCTACAAACTGGTCTTAGCCTTACTTTAACTTTTCCTTAACCCCTTGCCTGATTTTCTCCTTGTAATGTCTAAAGTAGTCTTTCCTAAGTTGTCATCGAGTCTACCACCTGCTGACTCAGACAAAATGCGGTAAGCTTAAGTGCTCAGAACTAGTGACGGACTCGACTGGCGGAATTCAATGTGACATGCAGAATGAGTTACATAATCTCGAATTGTTTAACATTTGCGTCACTAGACTCATCCCGCCTGGATTCCCTGGAGTCATCATCCTCATTATACTTGTTAGCTAGAGGTGTAAAACACCTCAACTACTGTGCCGCAATGCATAAAAGACAACGAAAATAATTACAACAGTTGCATGCCAGCTGAGCTACCAGCAACAGATGGGCATCGTTCCGGAAAGCTACCAGCCGGCTACTAGGAAACAATAAAAGTTATGATCTAAAATTATATGCTACGAAATGAGATCGTGGTTGGAGGGGAGATTAAAAGGGATGTGGAGGGACAAAGAAACACAGCAGGAACGCAACTGATGTCGGTTCCTAGCCAAGTCAGCAAGTGTATCCAGCCAAACATGTTCATCGTCTTTTGGACTCCAACCAGGGAGCCGCGAAGCTCCAACCGAGGGTAGCACCGAAGTGAGGGCCTTCATTCCTTTCGACCAATTCATCGTTTAGCCACCTCTTTTTCCATCCGCACCTCCGGCGCGCAAACAACGCACGTCGCGGGAGTCGGTGGGCTGGCATGCGTAACACTTGGCCGAGCCATTGGAGCTTGGTGCGTGAAATGACGGTATTGAGAGGTTCATTTCCTTTTCCTGTGCCATAAACAAGGTGTCGAAGACGCTCGTTACTCACGCGGTGTTTCCACAAAATGTGATCCAAACTTTGAAGGCACCGATGGTCGAACTTAACTAGCCTCTTTATGACCGCTGATCTTAGGGGCCAGGTTTCGCAACCGTACAGTAAGGTCGAACGTGCCGCTGCATTGCACACTACCCTTTAGGGCGAGTGTGATGTCGCGACGCCGCCATAGGTGGCGAAGACTAGCAAAAACACTTCGAGCTTTTGTTATACGGTTCGTGATCTCATATTCGATCCCAAGATCGCTGATGCAACTTCCCAGGTAGTTGAATTTCTGAACGACTTCTAGCTGATCCCCACCAAGGGTCAGCGCAGGAGGCGATCCCTACCAAGCTTCGAGGAAAGCTTTGCACTTCGATGGTGCAAAGCAAAGCCCGAAGCAGCTGACAGCCAGTGCTGATCTGTCCAGTGTAGCTTGGCACCTCTGGGAGATGTCACAGATCAGGGCATTGTCGTCTGCATACTTCAAGTCAAGAAGTCGTTCTCCTGGGAATAGCTCCACACCTTCTAAGTCGTGTCCCGTAAATGCAATCTCCATGACTTCGTCAATAGCGAACTTGAAGAGTAAAGGTAACAACGGGCATCCTTGTCTCGCACCGCTGGAGATATTAAAGGGCGACGACAGCTTGCCGTAAGCCCTCACTCTCCCCGTGCTATGCGTGTATAATGCTCGGATAAGATTTACATATTTCTCGGGTACACCTTTCCTGAGTAGACAATTCCAAAGGGCACTTCGATCAACCGAATCGAATGCATCTTTGATGTCGAGGAACACGACTACGGTGAGCCGCCAATGTGTGTGACGGTGCTCCAACAGTTGACGCAAAATGAACATGTGGTCGATGCAGCCACGACCCCGACTAAACCTGGCTTGCTCTTCACGAATCTGACTTTCACGAGCGCCAGTCAGTCTTTGAAGGATTACAGAGGCAGGTAATTTGGAGGCGATGGAAATCAGACTGATTCCTCTATGGTTACTGCATTCCGAGCGCGAGCCTCCTTTGAAGATGGGAACAATAACGTAGCAGCTCCAGTCGGTAGGGACAGTTTCCTGCTACCACAGTCCCACTAGTAATCCGTGTACATCATCAACAAGAGCAGGTCCCCTGAATTTGAAGTGGGCTGGAGATAGATCATCTGGTCTCGTGGCTTTGTTCAACTGCGACAGTCCGATCTCACGTTTGACTTCTGAACGAGAGGTCGGATCCAAAGGGACAGCCCAAGCAGCAGGGCGATCACTCTCCGGTGAGGAGTCGAACAATTCCGACCGATTGAATTGCTTTTCAAACTGTTCAACCCAACGCACCAAACGTTTTGACAAATTGTGGATAGGCTGTCCACTCGTCACAAATTCTTTCACTAACACTAGGTCTCCCGCTGCCCGTTTCTCGTATCAGCCGGAATAACTTTCAATGGTTACCAAGGGCAGCGGCCATTTCCTTCTCTAATGCACGATAAGACCAGGATTCGTGGTCTCTCTTCAGGCTAGCACGGAGTCTTGCCCGGAACTACGAGTTTCATTGTGTTCGCCTTCAGCCGGAATATGCCGGGGAGCATTGATAAGTTCCAGAGACCGCGAAGAGACCCAATGTCCATTTTGGCTATTAGACTTACCACATGAGGATTTTTCTGTTGCTAGTAAGGTTTGGTGAACTTGTTACCAGCGACCTTCAATTATCTCTACTGAGCGCTTACTCAACTCGCATGTCAGCCTACTTTGATTGGCATTCAGAACAGGTGGCTGCGTCAGTTGGCTGGTGTCAATACGCTCACAGCGTCGTCGCGGGCTTCCGCCAAGACGCATCCGCATGTCAGCACATACAAGTGCCTGGTTGATGTCCACACATGTGCTCCAAATCGAGCGACAGTTCTGGATGCAGCCTCTCCATCCGTAACTTATCGCAGTGTGATCGATTTGCACCCATAGCTAGTTCGAGGCTGGTGGGCGCCAAGTCACCCTCCGGCGGGTGCTGTGTCGGAAGTTAGTGCTTACAAGAAATAAGCAGGCATCTTCACACAAGCAACCGCTCACCGTTATCATTACTGGAGTTTGTCGAACAACCTCCTCGTGATGCCAGCTGGGTGTTTCTTGATTTTCCCGTTCCAGCTAATGGTTCAGCGGCAGTGTTCCAGGACGTGGTGGTTTTGTGCCTGGCAAGCGTTCTCCCTGTAAAAAGCCACATATGTCCGTTTAACAACACTGTGACGTGGCGGACGTGACTCACCACTAAATAAAGTCACTGCCCCTTGCTTCATCCTGGCGAAGCATTGTATTCCAGCAACTTTGTGCTGTAATTCTGGGGAGCATTGGGCCCTGTTTGACAAAGAAACAAACGAAGGCGTATGAACTGAGCAATCAGTCACCGGCTCCCAATGGGCGCGATTCCCTGAATTCGCTCCGCTGCCTTGCGGGCAGGCTATTCAGCCAAAGGCTCGTGGTGGTGTCCCCTAAGTCAACACCCTACTTCGGCTTGGGCAACCGGGTAATATGTTGCCCTCTGACGAAACCATGGGCTTTAATGTGTGGTGTTGTGTTTTCTTTTACAATTTCTGTACCTTCTTTTGTGTTCCATGGTTTCTGATGGTTATGTCTATTCATAGACCGTTATATATATATATATATATATATATATATATATATATATATATATATGACCGATTTGTAGCAATGTGCATACATTGAGTTATGCCAATCTGAAGAAGGATCGAGGGCTCCAAATGGAAGCCGGTGAACTGGAATATATATATATATATATTTATTCACAGTCTGTTAACAGACATTGTGCCATCAGAACCATGGCAGAAGAAAAAGGTGAAGAAGATGGGGACACTAATGCGATTAAAAAAATATGGGAAACGAATTTTTTTTGGTTTTACACACGCCATTTTGTATTTTTTGTTTTGTTTTGTGAGTTTTTGTGTGTATCAAAGGGATGGTGAAATTGCGGAACAACATTGCCGCCACTGATGTCTGTTGCGGGCCATGACGTCCAATGTTTCCAACCACTGCAATTCAGCATCTCGTGGTCCCCAACCTGGAAGGCGGACTGGTCCGACTGCTGCCAGACTTGAGGTCGCCTTCTTCATACTCCTTCTCCACGTCATCGGCTGTCCACCGCGGCACTTTTTCCAATCGCGCCCTGGGAGTGCAAATAGCGCTCGACGTGGAAGGCGATGGGCTGGCATGCGCAGAACATGCCCGAGCCAGCGCATGCGATGTCGGAGAATAACGTCTTGAAGACTGGCACTATTCGCCCCAAGCACGCGGTCTCTCACCTCTGCGTTGCTTACGTGGTGTTGCCACCACACTCTAGCAATCCTTCGTAGACAGCGATTATCAAAGACTGATAGCCGCTTCATATCTTCCGAGCGAATAGGCCAAGTCTCACAGCCGTACAAGAGTACTGCACGGACGGAAGCATTGTACACCCTGCCCTTGAGCTTGAGACTGACATCACGACGACGCCATAGATGTCTCAGTTTGATGAATGCAAGGCGGGCCTTTGCAATCCGTTGTGAGACTTCATCTCCAACACCGCCACCAGCCGTGATGCAACTCCCTAAGTAAGTGAAGCAAGGGACTTGCTCCAGAACATGTCCAGCAATGGTGAGCGCAGGTTCAGGCACCTGCCAATCCTGGAGCAGCGTTTTACATTTTCCCGGAGTGAAACACAGGCCGTACTTAGACGCCTCCATCGCCAAGCGGTCCAGAGCGTTCTGAACGGATTGTGGGTCGTCCCCCAGCAAGGCGATATCATCGGCGTAGTCCAAGTCCGTGAGTCTGTCTCCAGGGAGAAGCTCAACACCACAGTCCTGGACACCTTCCATTGCTCTTTGGAGAACATCTTCGATGGCGAAATTGAAGAGGAAAGGTGAAATAGGGCAACCTTGGCGAACACCGCTGGTCACAGCGAATGAAGAGGAGTGCGTGCCGTAAGCCCTAACTTTGCCCGACGTGTGACTGTAAAGTACTTTCAGGATGGTTACAAACTTGTCGGGCACACCTTTCTTCAGTAAACAGTTCCACAACGCAGATCTATCTACTGAATCAAATGCCGCTCGGATGTCCAAAAACACTACGATTGTTGGCCGCCGGTGGATGTGACGAAGTTCGAGAACTTGCCGAAGCGTGAAGATTTGGTCGATGCAGCCACGGCCTGGACGAAATCCAGCTTGTTCTTCTCGGGAAAACTCCTCTCTAGTCGTTGAAAGCCTGCCAAGTAGGACCGACACGAAGATTTTGGATGCGACAGAGATTAGGGAGATTCCGCGGTAGTTGCAGCAATCAGCGCGGGAACCCTTCTTGTGAATCGGGACAATGACCGATTCTCCCCATGAGCTCGGAACCTTCTCCTCAGTCCAAACTTTCGTGAACAGCGATAGGATTTCGCTGATAAGTACACTCCCACCATCTTTGAATAGAGCTGGTGGTAGGTTGTCGGGACCCGAAGCTTTGTGGCGTTTCAAAGATTGGACTACATTTCGAATCTCTGCTTCATTTGGGGGGGGGCTGTGGAGACAGGCCAAGCATCATACATTGGGGCATGAGGTGTCGCAGGGGACTGTGTTGGGTGGTTGAATTGAAGAGCGAAATGCTCTGACCAGCGACCCAATCGTCTGCGAAGGTTGGTGATCTTCGTGCCGTCTGCCTCGCAAATCGTCTGGCTGATAGCGTGGAAATTGCAACCAGTGGCCCTGATGATGTAAAACAGACGGCGGAAGTTGCCAGCTGATGCAGCGGCTTCCATCTCACCAGCTTGTTTTGACCACCAAAATTCACGATCAGAGCGAAGGCTTGCTTACAGCTGTTGCGTAATAGACCGGCGGTGTTCGTTGTACTCTGCGCCAGCAGGCACCGCCCGTCGACGATCCAGCAATTCTGATGATCTTCCCGAGATCCAGCATTTGGGAGTGGAGCGAGTGAGGCCACAGCTGGACAAACCGGCCGACAACAAGGCTTGCTGGAGACTTGACCAGTGTTGATCAACATCCAGAGTGTGAGAGAGAGGAAGCTTTTCGCGAAGCTTTTGTTGATAATCTCTCTTCACCATTGGGTCCTCCAACTTGTAGGCATTCAGTCGGGTGTGTTTTGACCTAGGCGAACCACCAAAACGCATGCAAACGGTCGCACACACCAGTGCATGATCGGTGTCGACGCATGTTGACCAAAATGATCGGCAGTCGCGTACACTGCCGCGCCACCTGCGACTTATAGCTATGTGGTCAATCTGTGACCAGCGCTGGGTTGATGATGGGGGGCGCCAAGTGGCGTACTGGCGTCCAGGATGACGAAAGCTGGTGCTGGAGAGGAATAGTTGATGATCAGCACAAAGACTGAGCAGTCTCTCTCCATTGTCTGAGCGAACATCATCATATCCATGCGGTCCTCCGAGGTGACGCTCACATGGCAGCAGACGACCGACACGCGCGTTGAAGTCACCTGCCAAAACAATGATGTCTGTTTTAGGAGCCCTTAGGAGCAGCTCATGAAGGTTCTGGTAGAACTGGTCTTTGACGATGTCTGAGCTACAGTCAGTGGGCGCGTAGGCAGAGATCACGAAGAGAGCACGCTTTTCGACTCGACATCTGCTGACCTTACAAGAGCCATGGAGCCTCATCGCACAAAGGCGGCTATTGATCGGAATCCAATCAATCAAAGCAGTCTCGGCTCTAGCGCTGAGGGCGATTCCAACACCAGCTTGCCCAGATGCGGCAGACTCGGCGTCACCAGAGAGGCGGAGATGGAACCGGGTGCGTGGATGCAGCGGTGACACCAGCTGGTAGACCGAGTTAGAGTCCTGGAGTCGTGTTTCAGTCAGGCAGCAGATATCAATTCCAAGGGTCTCTAGCGTGCGTGCAACTCCAGCTTGCTGACCGATCTGCAGTAATGTGCGTACGTTAAAAGCTGCAAGTTTGAACTGCGTTCCGGGTTGCAGGAGCGAAGATAGGCGACTTTGGGGCCGGCAACTCTCTGTTGAGTACTGTGTGGTTGAGTTGGCGGATGTCACGGGAACAGGTTCATCAGTGTAGGTGGGATTGATCGTTGTAGAGGAATCAGGTAAAAATGGGTGTGAATGGGACACGGGAAGAGTAGGTAAAGTGGTGGCGTGTGCTTGTGCAGTTGGCATAGTAACATGAGTGGATAGCATGGTAACAGCAAGACAGCGGGTGAAAGGTTGTGTTGTAAGTCCATGGTTCGTCAGTGGGCGAGATACTACCCGGTTGCCCAGGCCGAAGTAGAGGGTTGTCTTAGGGGGCCCCACCCCGAGCCTTTGATCAAGGATCTAACCTACAAGGCAGCAGGGCGATATGAGGGTATCGCAACCCGTTGGGAGCCGGTGACCAAACAAATGGTTCATACGCCTTTAGGACCGCATAGGACCAGGGGCCCAACGCACCCTTGAATTACAATGCCACTCAGAGAGAGGCAAGGGGCAGTGACTTTATTTAGTGGTGAGTCACATCCGCCACGTCACAGTGTTGTTAAGCGGACATATGTGGCTTTTTATAGGGAGAACGCTTGCCAGGCGAAAACCCACCACGTCCTGGAACACTGCCGCCGAACCATTCGCTGGAACAGGATGATCCCGAACCACCCAGCTGGCACCACGAGGAGGTTGTTCGGCAAGCCAGCCGGTGAACAGGAAAGCACCGCCTGCTTGGACATGGGCTTGTCGAGAGGGCAAGAGTGACTCTCCGCGTTTGCATTTGAGTTGAAACTAGAAGATAAACGCCTAGCAAAGCATGTTGGGTAGGGCCAAGAATCGGGGGGTTGAAAACTGAGTGGATAAAAGTGAAGTTGGTACGGGACCATGAGGGAGAAAAAGCGCAAGAAGGGGAACAAGAAGGCGGGAAAGCTTGAGCAGTAGCATCCAAACCCCCATCCACCCTGCTCGATGCAGCAGATAGGGCACCGTTGATTATTGCGATGGCCAGAGCATCAAGAGATTGTTAGAAGGAAAAGTCATGAAGTGACCGTACGTAAACTAACCCGACTTGGAGACGTGCCTGTCAGTAGCCCCAACCTTAGTCCTCGTCTTCTAAAGGCGATTCTTTCCACAGCAGAGGAGCGCCAAGCGCTTATGCGATTTGCTTTTAAATTAATAGGTTCTGGAGTCATCATGCAGCCGGACCTTCCACCAGCGGATAGGGTGAATCTGAAGGCAGCTATCCAAGACCTCGAGTCACGTCGCGCTGCTGGTGAAAGTGGTCTGCGGTTGTTGGTTTTTCGAGTGGTGCGCCGGCGGTCTACTTCCGCCATGCCAGAGCCCATCTTGGTGGCGCACGATCCTGGACGCACTATACCAGTACCCTATCAGATCCACCGGACGCAAAGTTTAGGCCATCAGTCAGACCATCTGTGAGTCAAACGGTACAAAGATAACCAACCTACGCAGACGTCTCGATCTCTGGGCAGAGCACTTTGCTCTCCAGTTTAATTGCGTTGCACAACCTCCGGTTACACATCCACTGCCATCATGTGACCCTTGTTCAGTCTGTATAGATCCTCTCACTGAAGCAGAAATACGGAGAGAAATCCAGACTCTGACAGGCCAAAAATCTCCTGGCTTTGACAGTCTTCCTCCGGTTTTATTCAAAGATGGGAGAACTTAGTTGTCACCGAAATTCTATCACTGTTCACAAAAATGGAGCGCTGAGAAGGTTCCTAACTCATGGGAGAGTCTGTTATGGTTCCGATCCACAAAAAGGGCTCTCGTAGTGAGGTCTGTTGCGGGCCATGACATCCAATGTTTCCAACCACTGAGATTCAGCATCGCGTGCTCCCAAACCTGGAAGATAGACTAGTCCGATTACCGCCGAACTTGAGGTTGCTTTCTTCATGCTCCTTCTCCACGACATTGGCTGTTCATCACGGCACTTTTTCCAGTCGCTCCCTGGGAGTTCAAGTAACATTCGATGTGGAAGGCCATAGGCCGGCATGCGCAAAATGTGCCCTAGCCAACGCATGCGATGTCAGAGGATAATGTTCTGAAGACTGACACTATTCGCTCTAAGCACTGGGTCTCGGATCTCTGCGTTGCTTACGTGATGTTGCCACCACAACCGAGCAATCCATCATAGACAGCGATTGTCCATGACTGACAACCGCTTCATGTCTTCCGAGCCAATAGGCCGTCTCAGCCGTATAGAGTACTACACGGACGGAAGCATTGTACACCCTGCCCTTGAGCTTGAGACTGACATCACGACGACGCCATAGGTGTTGAATGCAAAGCGGGCCTTTGCAAACCGTTGTGAGACTTCATCTCCAACACCGCCACCAGCCGTGATGCAACTCTCTAGATAAGTAAAACAAAGGACTTGCTCCAGAACATGTTCAGCAATGGTGAGCGCTGGTTCAGGCACCTGCCAATCCTGGTGCAGCGCTTTACATTTTCCCGGAGTGAAGTATAAGCTGAACTTGCCTCGGTCGCTAAGCGGTCCAATGCGCTCTGGACGGTTTGTGGGGCGTCCTCCAGCAAGGCGATATCATCGGCGTAGTCCAAGTCTCTGTCTCCAGGGAGGAGCTCAACACCACAGTTCTGGACACCTTCCAGTACCCCTTGGACGACATGTTCGATGGCAGAATTGAAGAGGAAAGGTGAAATATGGCGACATTGGAGAACACCCCTGGTCACCGCAAACGAAGAAGGGAGCGTGCCGTAAGCCCTGACTTTGCCCGACGTGTAACTGTAAAGTTCTTTCAGGATGGTTACAAACTTGTCGTGCACACCTTTCTTCAGTAAACAGTTCCCCAACGCAGATCTACGAGGGTCATTCAATAAATAAGGTGAATTTTTCGGTGTAAGGACTTCTAATACAGATAGAAGCTTACTTTTTGTTGTTTTACTTCTTTTTCACATGGATGTAATTTTTTTGCAGATTGAAAAATACTTTGAGAGTTGTAGCGATTAACAAAGATGGCCGACCAAGAAGCATGCTCCAGGATTGAACAGCGGTCAGTTATCAAGTTTTCGGTTGCTGAAGAGAGCAAACCAGTTGAAATTCATAGGAGAATGTCAACTGTGTCTGGTGCCACATGTTTCAGCCGAAAAATGTCTACAAGTGGGCAAAATTGTTTAAAGAAGGACGGAGCCGTGTTGAGAATGAAGACAGGCCTGGGAGGCCTACAGAAGTGAGGTCTCCTGAGGTGGTCGAATCAGTCAATGACCTCATTCAGTCGGACAGAAGGGTGACAGTGGATGACATTGACAATTTTGTGTGCTGCTCAACAGATAAGCTCAAAGTCCTTGCAATGTCATCCACTGTCACCCTTCTGTCCGGCTGAATGAGGTCATTGACTTATTCGGCCACCTCAGGAGACCTCACTTCTGTAGGCCTCCCAGGCCTGTCTTCATTCTCAACACGGCTCCGTCCTTCTTTAAACAATTTTGCCCACTTGTAGACATTTTTCGGCTGAAACATGTGGCACCAGACACAGTTGACATTCTCCTATGAATTTCAACTGGTTTGCTCTCTTCAGCAACCGAAAACTTGATAACCGACCGCTGTTCAATCCTGGAGCATGCTTCTTGGTCGGTTATCTTTGTTAATCGCCACAACTCTCAAAGTTTTTTCAATCTGCAGAAAAATTATATCCATGTGAAAAAGAAGTAAAGCAACAAAAATAAACAAAAAGTAAGCTTCTATCTGTATTAGAAGTCCTTATACCGAAAGATTCACCTTACTTATTGAATGACCCTCGTATCTATTGAATCAAATGCAGCTCGGATGTCCAAGAACACTACGATTATTGGTCGCCGGTGGTTGTGAAGAAGTTCGATACATTGGTGGAGCATGAAGATTTGGTCGATTCAGCCGCGGCCTGGACAAAATCCTGCTTGTTCTCGGGAAAATTCCTCACTATTCGTTGAAAGCCTGCGAAGTAGGACCGACACGAAGATTTTGGATGCGATTGAGATCAAAGAGATTCTGCGGTAGTTACAGCAATCGTCGCTTTAGCCTTTCTTGTGAATCGGAGCACTGACCGATTCTCCCCATGAGTTCGGTACATTCTCCTGTACTAGTGGAATATAATACGGTAGAAGCCTTTAAATGAGGCCTAGATACGAATTGGTCCACTTTGTTCCCGGAATGACACTGCGATTGGTAGATTTCATTTAATACCAATAGGATGTCTCTGCAAAGTAATGCTTGAACGTCGAACTGCCGGGGGCCTTGGCTTGCATACCGGCACACGAAACGGGACGTTCGTTAGACGAAGGCCTGTTTCATCCCTGAACATCTGACCTGACTTACTAGTCAGCTAAACATCCAACCTTCTACGAGGTATTCATTTTTGTGTTGCAGCTCTGTCTTTTACGGCCCGCCGTACTATTTGGACACAGAAGAGCTTGGAACGCCGGACCGGAGGAATATTACAATTAGAAGCGTGAATTATAACTTCCAAGTGCTTGCATTTTGGCAACAATGTCACATTACGTTCGAAGACTGTGAAATGCTCCTTATGTGGTAGATGGCTGCACATAGTCTGCTGCGGCA
The DNA here is from genome assembly GCA_944474145.2 of Dicrocoelium dendriticum. Lineage (NCBI taxonomy): Eukaryota > Metazoa > Platyhelminthes > Trematoda > Plagiorchiida > Dicrocoeliidae > Dicrocoelium > Dicrocoelium dendriticum. The sequence goes on along the minus strand of OX104064.1, from coordinate 154,576,557 downwards.
TCAGCGCTGAGCTTTACCATCAACTTCAGCTTTGTACCTCCCCGGTCATTGTCTTCCATTGTGACTCGTGCAGAACTGCAGGAAGCAGCAACCGCCTGTCTACCAATCTACGGTCGCTCTCCCCATGTTCTTGTCCATCTTTGGCTGTCCCCCAAAAATGATGAACATCACTCTCCTCGCTCTCCCTCGGACACTGCTACTTCGGGACGGCGGAGTCGACTCCTCTGCGGTTCATCTGCAACATGTCCAACGACTGATGGATGGAGCCGCCCGACAAAATCGAAGACATCTACAGTTGTAACCGCGGACTGCCGATCGACATCTATTTCTTCGCCCTCCCGTGAACAGGGTTCAGCCCAGAGCCGACTTTCCACTCTTCCCTCGCCATAAGTGATTAGGTCTGATACACAACGCAACACCCAGAGAGTGAGGTCCTATGCTTCCGTAGTAAGTGCATCCGCTCCCCAAACGTCTACCACTACCACTAATGTTGTACATGCTGAGGCATCACCGACAGCGGCGAAGTCAAAGTCTAAGCCTAATTCGACGAATTCTAAGCTGAAGCTCATTCTTGATCGGGTTAACCAGTTTGAGCAAGTGATCAGTGAAAACCCGCGCCCTTAAGGGCCGCACCCCCTTGACGGACGCAGACATTTTTGTGACAGATGCCTAATTGTTATGAATGTTCCTGAGTCCAACAAGGAATCTCCAGCTGAAAGGATTCTGGTTGATTATACATTCCTTGAGCGTTTGTTTTTCTTATGTTCGATGATGGCGAGCAGGGAATCAGTATCGTTTCCGCTTTTCGCCTCGGTAGAAATCAACATGAACCATCCAAATCCCGTCCCCTAAAAATCGTCTGTCCAAATGAGGAGGAAGTTCGCCGCATTCTAAGCCGAATTTTTCGGCTAAAAGGGAAGGCGTTTTTTGTCCTCAGAGTCCTCTCCCCAGAGGATCGCGGGAAAATAAAAAATGCGGTTCATGAAAAGCTGGCTCGTCGAGTGAATGACGTATCAAATCTCCTTATTGTGGATTTTCGAGTAGTCCAGAGAGCTCCGAGAGCCCGGTGGAAGCCATTATTTGTCACCCCCGGCCATTGAGGTTAAAGGAGGAATTACGTGTTATATATGAGAATGCGCCTAGTCTGAGAAATAAACGTCGGTCCGTCGCCTAGAGGTAATGAGCTTGTCTCGTAACCCTGCGGCGCGGGTTCGAATCCGCGTAGGGGTGGGTATGCTCGAGGTATACTCAGCCCGCGTGCGACTGGTGCTGATCGCATGGCAGCGAAGCGCCGTTACGGCCTACAGCTGACACATTATTATTTTCTAAGAAATAAACTAGACGTGATTCATCTTTTTACAGCAGAACACTGCCATAATCTGATGGCGTTTACTGAGACCTGGCTGACCTCCGACATTCTGGACTCTGAGATCTCCATTCCAGGCTACCATGCTTCCTGAGCCAATCGTTCTGGAGGGCGTGTTGGCGGGGGTGTTATTCTTTACTGGAAGGTGGATCTTCGAGTTCATATTGTTGCAGCTTTATGTGACAGTGACGGAGAATGGGAGCTGCTTTGGTGCCGCGTCCACGATGGTTGTAGATCATTTATAGTCCGTATTACAGGACTCCTTCGGGCTCTGGTACCGGCTTGTTGGAAGCTATCGGCAAGTATGGAAGCGGAAGTAACTGTCTAATTATGGGTGGCTTCAATGCCCCCAGTATCGATTGGGAACACCTTCACTGTGGACTCTGTTGAGTCTTTTGACAACGCTTTCCTCAATCCGTCCTGAAACTTGACCTGGTGCTTACACCAGTGCCATCCGATCTCACTGGCTTATCTCTCCTCCAGCCACTAGGCAAAACTGGCCACTGTGTTATCACTCTCGTAGGCACGACGTCTCGCTGTTCATGGCCGAGAAGTTCACTCCCGAAGTTTCTGGCGTGCCGATCCAGGACGCATAAAAGCTGCTGCGAATGCAGTCGATTGGAGTATCCCTGAACACTTAGAGCTGGAGGATGCTTGCATTCACTTCCGCACCAAAGCAACCAGGCTCCAGAAGAAGATCGATTTCCAGTGGTCTCCTTAGATCGATGTTGAACTGCGATTTGTTGAAAAAATGACGGAGGCTATGTGGTAAATTCAAGATTGTACAATTGACTTCTGCCAAGCTTCCGGCTCGTATGATGTCATTGGTATCACCGAGACATGGTTGCACACGGGAATGACGGACGCTAAAGTTTCGCTACCGGGCATGTCGCTGATCCGGAACGACAGGCTCACAAAAGGAGGAGGGGTAATCCTGTACTACCGCAACGACTTACAGTGCGAAGCCGTGGAGGATTCAGACTCGCAGTTCCCCGACTCTCTTTGGTGCCGGTTGCAGTTAAAAGGCAGGGACGCTTGCCTTATTGTCTTGGTGTACCGCGCCCCTAACTCAACACCCGAAACCGATTACCACCTAATGGCTGCTTTAAGGTGCAGTTTACAACAAAAGTACACTCACATTCTTATCATGGGTGATTTCAACGTACATTGTTTAGAAACCCCTGCCACGATCGGAGAACAATTCAAAACCGATCTACAAGATCTAGTAACTACTGTTCCTCTTTACAACCACATCACTGCCCACTCGGTTCAGAACTGGTAACAGGCCATCTGTGCTGGATCTTGTGCTTACCAACGAGGAGCATATGATTGATGCGTTGGTTTTAGACTGCCCGTTGGGTCGCAGTGATCACGCAGTCATCAGTTTCAACTTCGTCTGTTATGCAGAATATCTGAATGATAACGATGAGACTGTGCGAACCATCACAAGGTACGACCGACTCGCCCAGCTAGTCAGCGCCACAACATGGTCTTTCCTCGAAGAAGAACCCCCGGAAGTCGCCTGGCTCGAGTTCGTCAACACATTCAGTCAGCTGATTGCACAGGCTTCAGAGATAAAAGCTTGCAATAAGTGCAAATCCGTTTCTTTCGTTAGGAGCAGAACCCGAAAATGGATGACAGTACGCAACGCAGCATGGCGAGTGTACAGAGAAGCTCCAGCACCAGAAACTTGGGACAACTACGTAGCCCAACGTAACCACTGCACTCAACTGTTAAGAGAAGACAAAGCCGCCTATCAGCAGAACATCGCAAAAACCTTCAGTTCTAACCACAAACTGCTGTACAAGCACGTTAATAGCCTACGAAAGGTGAGGCAAGGATTTCCTCCACTCAAGACGGCTGATGGCCCAACAAGAACGTCTATGGAAGCTGCAAACGCACTGCAGATGCAATACGCCCCCACGTTTCAAAGAGTCTTGCCACCAAGCAATCTACCAAGCTTTGTATTCTGCTCACCAGGACTAACCCACATCAATTTTACCGCAGAGGCTGTATTGCAAAAGCTGACTTCTCTACGCAAACACAGCTCGCCGGGTATCGACACCATTCGTCCAGAGGCATTGGGAGCAGCAGCAAACCAACTGGCAGGACATTTAGCTCAGTTTTTCCAGCACTGCTTAGACCAGAACCAAGTTCCCGCCATGTGGAAGCTTGGAATAATAAGCCCGATTCACAAAGGTGGAAGTAGAACTGATCCCTCCAACTACCGCCCAGTAACCCTTCTTCCTATACTCTCCAAGGTCATGGAATCCATAGTTGCCGATGCACTGGTGTGCTATCTGGAAAACTGCAACCTCATCACTCCTGAACAGCACGGTTTCCGTCGACAGCGGTCATGTACAACTAATTTACTAATTGCACGCAGTAGTTGGACCGAGGCAGCCGACGCTGGAGAAGGTGTTGATGTGATCTACCTGGATTTTTCCAAGGCTTTCGATCGTCTAGACCATCGGATACTACTATCCAAGCTGCAGCATTACGGGATCGGAGACCCTCTTTTAAGCTGGATCGCCAACTTTCTATTTCAACGGCAATTAGTGGTCAGAGTTCGGAGCTCTTTATCGGACCCCATACAAGTCGAGTGTGGTGTGCCGCAAGGCTCGGTTCTAGGGCCACGTCTGTTTTTGGTGTTTATTAATGACCTTGCACAGGGAATCGCTTCAAACTTCCTAATGTTTGCCGACGATATCAAGATCTGGCGCAGGATCCAGGCGAACGCCGACCAACATGTGCTTCAGAGTGACTTAGATACAGTGTATCAATGGTCGGCCCAAAACTTATTGCATTTCAACGTCAGCAAATGCAAGGTGCTTTCCATCCGACATCAGAGCAGCTACTCATACCGACTCGGAACGGATGTACTGCAACAATCAACTCTCGAACGTGACTTGGGTGTCCTGGTTCAAGATGACTTGGGTTGCTCCAGGCAATCCGAAAAGGCCTCGAAGACCGGGAACCAACACGTGGGGCTGTTGAGGCGGGCGTTTGGACAAATAAACGGCTCCATATTTCGACAAATGCTCAGTGCGTATGTTCGCCCCCATGTCGAATATGCAATTCAAGCCTGGCATCCATGGCTGAAACACGACCTTAATGCACTGGAGCAGCCACAACGCCGGGCATCTAAGAACGTAATTGGAATGCGCAATCGTTCCTACCAGGAGAGGCTGCGACGACTGGGATTGTTCAGTGGAAGCTATCGCAGACTACGAGGCGACCTGATTATGGCATACTTGATTCTGCGAGACCCACATCATGTGTGCCGCCCTTTACTGCAACTCAGCAGCAATACAAACCTGAGGGGCCACTCATTAAAACTCGCAGAACAATACAGTCGTCTGGAGTGCCGCAGAAATTTCTTTTCCATCCGTGTCTGTCACCCGTGGAATGCTCTCCCAGAATCGGTCGTCTCTGCACCGACACTAACAATATTTAAAAGACGGTTGGACGATGCACTCAGCCACTTACACTTTGTTACTTAACACTACGTCTCCATCCTACACTTGGAGTTTACCATGGAATTATTTGTTGTTAACTGTGTGTGCTGTGAATCTAAGAGGATCGCAGGACTGCAGCGAAGCAAACGATAAGTCCTTATTTTCATATTTAAAGTATTAACTATTTTACTATCCTTATCATCATTATTGTTATGTTGATGTCCCCACCAACTATCCAACGGGACTTGTAAAGCAATGCTTCTTAACCCGTATAAATTCATTGTTCATTGCCTATTCTGACTACGAAGCTGCCCAGGAACCTTTGTACAGCAAAAAAAACCTGAGAAGCGCCAAACGTATGAGTGCGATTTGGCTGCACAATCTTCAGCAACTCCAAAGAAACTCTTCGTATCTGAAACGGATTACTAAAGCTGGCTATTGTGTTCCTACCTCGTTCTTTTCTCGGGAGGCAGATATACTTCACGATGACGATGCGAAAGCTGATCTTTTTGCCAAGCAGTATTCCTCCATCTATACGATTTAGGCCCGCTGTCCTGTTCTATTGTCGATTCGCATCCGTCTGCTCTTTGGTTTATTGAGATAAACGCGAATAGGGTATTGAATCTTCTCCTTGAATTGGATACTAACTTGTCTCCTGGTCCAGATGGCTTGCATCTGTTTCTCAAGGCCATCCCTGTGCATATTGCCCCTCCTATAAGTCATATTTTTCAGCCCTTCTTGGCAACTGGTTGCCTTCCATCTAATTAACGTGTCAGCTGTACGCCGTAACGGCGCTCCGCTGCTGTGCGACCACCACCAATCGCACGCGAGCTGAGTATACCGCGATGACGCCCACCTCTACGCGGATTCGAACCCGCGCCGCAAGGTTACGAGACAAGCTAGTTACCACTAGACTACGAGCCGAAAAGTTGCTATCATCAAGCTAATTTACAATGGTGGTAACCGGCAAGACACTACTAACTGCCGCCTGATTTGCCTGGCGTCCGTTATTTGTAAAGTCATGGAGAGGCTTCTGAAACGTTCTCTACAGCGTCACTTGGATGCACTGAATCTGATTTCCCCTGCTGAACATGCGTTCCGGAGGGCTCATTCTTGCATTTCCAGCCTGCTTGTCGTTAGAGAAAAATGGGCAAAAACCTTAGATGTTAGTAGACGTTTGGACTTCAGTAAAGCTTTTGTTAAGCTTCGGGTTATTGGTTTCACGGGAGATATTCTCTCTTGGATCGCGGATTTCTTGCATGATCGTTTATTGAGAGTCAAAATGAATGAAGCCTTTTCCTAGTCTTTCCTGATGACCAGTGGTGTACCGCAGGGTCATCATCATCATCATCATTACACGTTAGCTGGAGGTGGAAAACACCTCAGCTATTGTGCCGCAATACAAAAGGCAAGAAAAGAAGAAAAAACAAAACAACAACAAACAGTGGCACGCCCGCTGAGTCCCCAGTAACGGATGGACATCGTTCCGGAGAGCTAACAGCTGGCTGCCGTAAAAGAAAGTCATATTATGCCAAACGATTGAGATCGTGATTGGAGGGGGATGCTAAACAGGAGGGGGATGGACAAAGGAACTCACAACACAAACGCCATTGGGGCCGGCACCTAGCCATATCAGCAAGTGTGTCCAACCAAACGTGTTCACCGTCCTTAGGACCCCAACCAGGCAGTCGGGATGCACCAACCGACGCCAACTTCGAAGTGAGGGTTTTCATTTCTCTCGACCAAGTCATCACTTGGCCTCCCCTCCTCCTCTTCCAACCGCACCCACAACGCGTAAACAAAGCACGTCGTGGGAGTCGGTGTGCTGGCATGCGCAACACGTGGCCCAGCCATCGGAGCCTGGTGCGTGATATAATCGTGCTGAGCGGTTCACTCGCTCTTCCTGTACCAAATACGCGACGCCGAACACGCTCATTGCTCACGCGGTGTTCCCACCAGACATGAGCTAAGCTGCGAAGGCAGCGATGATCGAATGTGACGAGTCTCTTCATGTCTGTCGACCTGATGGGCCAGGTTTCACAGCCATATAGGAGAGTTGAACGGACGGCTGCGTTGTAAACTCTGCCCTTCAGGGCGAGAGTAATGTCGCGTCTGCGCCACAGGTGGCGGAGATTGGCAAAAGCACCTCGAGCTTTTGCTATACGGTTCGTAACCTCATCTTCAATCCCACGGGTGCTAATATAGCTGCCCAGGTACTTGAATTCCTGAACGACTTCTAGCAGATCACCACCAAGCGTTAGCGCAGGGTTGGGTCCCTGCCAATCTTGGAGAAGTACTTTGCATTTCGATGGAGCAAAGCATAACCCAAAACGATTGACAGCCAGTGCTAATCTGTCCAGTGCTGTTTGGCCTGTTTGGGAGCTGTCACAGATTAGGGCAATATCGTCTGCATACTCCAAGTCAAGAAGTCGCTCACCAGGAAGTAGCTCCACACCTTCTAGGTCGTGTCCAGCGAACGCTGTTTCCATGACTTCATCAATAGCGAAATTGAAGAGGAAAGGTGACAGCGGGCATCCTTGTCTCACACCGCTGGTGATACTGTAGGGTGGCGAGAGTTTGCCATAAACCCTCACCCTGCCCGAACTATGTGCGTACAGCACTTTGATAATGTTTACATATTTATCAGGCACACCTTTCCTCAACAGACAGTCCCAAAGGGCACATCGATCGACTGAGTCGAAGGCACCTTTTATGTCAAGAAACACGACAACGGTGGGTCGCCAATAAACATGGCGGTGCTCCAACACTTGACGCAATGTGAAGATGTGGTCGATGCAGCCCCGACCTCGACGAAATCCGGCTTGCTCTTCACGAATCTGGCTTTCACGAGTGCCACTCAGTCTGTGGAGAATGAGAGAGGCAAGCAATTTAGAGGCAATCGAAATCAGACTGATCCTTCTATGATTGCCACATTCTAAACGGGAGCCTCCCTTGAAAATTGGGACAATGACGGAGCGGTTCCAGTCTGTCGGGACTGTCTCCTGCTCCCAAAGTTTTACTAGCAACTCGTGTATATCATCTATTAGAGCAGGTCCCCCGAATTTGAAGAGGGCTGGGGGAATTCTATCTGCCCCTGCGGCCTTATGCAATTTCAACAGCCTGATCTCACATTCGACTTCTGCGCGTGAGGGCGGATCCAAGGAAAAAGCCCAGGGAGAAGGGCGCTCAATGCCCGAAGAAGAAAGCGATAACTCAGGTTGGTTAAATTGCCTTGCAAAGTGTTCAGCCCAACGCTCCAAGCGTTTTGACAGGCTGTGGATCGGCTGCCCACTCTCGTCGCGTATGGTCTCGCTAACACCAGGTCTTCTGCTGCCTGTTGCCCGTATCAGACGGAATAACTCACGATGATTACCAATGGCAGCGGCAGTTTCCATCTCAAAGACACGATGAGACCACCAGGTTTCGCGGTCCTTCTTTAGGCTAGCACGTAGTTTCGCCCTGAGATTTTTGCGTGCTTCATTGTATACGCTTCCAGCCGGAATACGTCGGCGAGCATCCATAAGTTCGAGAGACTGTGTAGAGACCCAATGTCCGGTTTTGCAATTTGTTTTGCCACATGAAGACATGCCTGCTAACAGCAACGCTTGACGAGTATGCGACCAGTGATCTTCAACGGTGTTTAGTGGGCGCTTACTCAGCCCAGATGTCAGCGCATCTTGGTACACATTCAGAACATCTGACTTCGCAAGCTGGCTAGTGTCAATCCGTTCACATCGACGTTGCGGACGTCCACCGAAACGCATCAGGAGGTCGGCACATACAAGTGCATGGTCAGAGTCCACGCTCGTGCTCCAAATCGAGCGACAGTTTTGGACACAGCCTCTCCAGCGGTAACTGATCGCGATATGATCGATTTGCGTCCATGACTGGCCCGAGGCTGGTGACCGCCAAGTCACACTTCTGCGGGTGCTGTGTCGAAAGTTAGTGCTCGCGAGAAACAGGCGAGCATCTTCACACAGCTGGAGCAATCGCTCACCATTATCATTACGGGAGCCTACACCATGTTGGCCGCCCAGATGAAGCTCATCAGAGGACAACTTTCCGACTTGGGCGTTTAGATCGCCAGCCAGCACCACAGTATCCGTACTCCTTCTGTAACGAAGGAGCTCGTGAAGTTGCTGATAGAAATCATCTTTTACCGAATCAGTGCTACAGTTTGTAGGGGCGTAGGCCGCAATGACAAACAGGCACCGTGTGTCCCCGCGCGACTTCGAAGCACGGAACGAACCAGCTAATCTAACGGCGCACATTCTACTGTTTACTGGTATCCAATCAAGCAAGGCAGCTTCAGCCGGGGGACTCAAAACAATGCCGACGCCAGCTTGACCGGCATTTGAAGCTGCATCATCGCCAGATAGGCGCAATGAGAATGTGCCGCCAGTGTCGCATGTAGGGGATCTCAGGGTAAGCACGGAGCTCGAACCTTGCAGGCGGGTTTCTGATAAACAGCAAATATCGATCGATATTGTCTCTAATGTGCGGGCAAGTGCTGCCTGTTGGCCAATCTGCAGCAAAGTGCGCGCGTTGAGGCATGCCAATCTTAGCGAGACACGAGGACTCCAAAGGGAAACGGATGAACTGACGTTGTCCGCTTGGTTGAACATGGACTTGTCGACTGGATTGGAGCGAGGCCCTGCGATTGTGTGTGATTTGAAATTAGAAGACAAGCGACTATTGAAGTAAGCTGGGAGAGGGCCAAGAATTGAGGGATTGAAAATGGGGAGGATATAAGTAAAGTTGGAGCGGGACAATAAGGATGCAGAAGCACAAGAAGGGGTATAAGAAGACGGGAAGGCCTGAGCAGTAGCATCCAAACCCCTATCCACCCTGCTCGATGCAGCAGATAGGGCGCCGTTTATTATCCTCTGCGACGGCCAGAGCATCAAGAAATTGTTGTAGGAAAGGTTCATTGTATTGCGTGGGCAGAATACTGTCAGGTTGTCCAGGCCTAGACAGGAGAACGATTAGGGTTCTCAACCAAAGCCTTTGGTTCAAAAACCTTACCGCAAGGCAGCGGGTTTTGGCATTGGACTACAGAGCCCGTTTTATGAGATGAGGAGCCACCCCCATCCCAACCCCCAACCTGGAGGACCAGGAGGCTGAGTTTGTCTGGCCTCTAACCATTGACCAATCTGGTATGAGTGGCTCTGGAGGTGCAAAAAAAGCACCACCCAGCATAGCTCAATGGATCTCTGAGGCACGCAAACCATCGCACCACGGTAAAGTCCAGCCTCATTGCGATGGGTACCGCAGGGTTCGCTCTTTGATTCTGAATTGTTCAAAATCTTCATCAACAACCTTCCCTCTGTTCTTCAGATGGAGTGTCTAAGCTATGCTGATGATCTGAAACTATGGTTAGAGGTTTCTAGCCTCCATGATGCCGACAAATTACAGTCAACACTTGACAATCTTAATGGTTGGTCCATTACCTGGGTTCTGCCCATTAACCGTGACAACTGTTATGTCATCCCATTTGGTCCCCCTGAACCGTTCGGCACATACCATGTTGGCGATTGTCTGCTCACGAATGCCACTCTAGCGAAGGTCCTAGGCACTGTTGTGTCTCCTGATCTTAAGACAGCCCAGGATGATTTAAGAAAAGTCCGTGCAACCAACAGGATGTTCAGCACTATAAGAAGATTTTTCTCTCGATTGTCGCCGGAGATCTTGAAACTCCTGTTTGTCTCGTATGTGAGGCCTATTCTTGAGTATGGCTTACCGGCAGTTTACCCCCTCACGAAGTTTGAATGCAACATGCTTGAAAGAATACAGAAGCGTGGTTCCAAATCGGTCTCTGCGTTACGTGATATGTCCTGCCCTGCTCGTCTACAGCAGATGAATCTGTTTGTTTGATTATCATCGTCGCCGGGAGACCTGATTTACACCAGGCGTATTCTTAGGGGCGAATTGGGGACCGAGTTGCAACAATTCTTCCAGTTGAACACCGAAAGCTCGACGCGGGGACACATTTGGAAGCTGTTCAAACCCAGGAGTCCGTCTGGAGGTCACTCCACCCACTCGGGTGCTGAACCACTGGAATTCCCTGCCGGATTATGTTATCAACGCGTGCAGTGAGGAAGGTTTTAAGAGGCTGTCGGACCTCCATTTGCTGCGCTTGCCGGGATCGTCGTGCTTTCGTTGCAGCTGCAATGGTCCATTGTGAATGCAGTTTTTCAATGTCACGCATCGTCTCTGCTCTGACCGGGATTCGATGAAGCTGACAAGTGTTCCCCTCTCTGCTTTCTACAGATCAATGGTTCAGTGGCTTAGTACATCCCAAAATTGCAATCGGCTGTTTCCTATTAATTAGATGCTCCGTAAAGTGATCAGAATCGTTCTGCTATTTTTCCTGTCGTTAAACTAGGGTTCTTCACAATCCCATGACAGATGCTTGAGCCGAGAAAAAGTATGAAATTCGGCTGTCACGCTGTCATTGAACGCTGAATCACGTTTACGGAAAGTTTTATCAGGGAATCTACAGTTAAGGGGTTTTGACGTCAACTTGACGTTTTTGGATGGCAACATGAAACCTTTCCTGACTAACTCGCATCCTCATATTTCGATTTCCTTTTCTCTTTCTTCATGCATTAGTATGATCCTCTTATTTCCGTACCTTTGATTTCTGTTCCTATCTTTTGCTTACTTCACGTGCATGCCAGGGCAGGAAACATGGGCCAAGGTTTGGAACGGTTGTTTTAGATCCATCAAACACTGCGCACTTCACGAATTCCTGGCTCAACGATCCACTCAAGGAGGAACACTCACGGGATTCTCCTATCGTTCCAGTCCTATCTGAACTTGAGCTTGAAAAGAGCTGTGGTGCAAATTGTTTTGTTTATGTGTTTTGAAACTTTATTCAGGCACCATCGATACCGTTTTCGAAAGCATTATCTATGGATTGTGATGTCCCGAACATATTAATCACCTTTTGAATGGTTACCTGCTAACTAATCGCAAGCTTAACTTTGCCAAGTGTATAGCATGTTCTGATATCTCTGGGAAATTTGTTCCAAATCTTTGAGTAGTGGATTAGATAGAAACGTTCTCTGATTCTCGTATTAAATTTTGGAATCGTGTCTTTTATCTCTTTGTTACGTGGCGGAGCTGTACGCTATCGGGCGCGTCCCCAGGTTGCGGATCGGGGTATGCCTTCCTTGTGGAGGTAACTGCGAATAAGTCTCGTTTGCTTTTCAGGCGAGATGAATAAGCAGTCGCGGACAATCAGCGGCAGCCTCTCAGAGCGTGGGGAGTTCTGGGCTGGTCACCTGATTCTCCATCAAATACCACAAGAGCTCGTATGGCGCTGCGTCAAAGCCAATGTGACCGGCTATAGGATCACTGACCACTCCTGTAACTGGGGGTAAGTATCTAACGGAGGACGGATGAACAACCTCGCTGGTCACCGATTTCTCTGTGGACTGCTTTCGAACACAAAGAAGATGAATCAGCCACTTGGCTGTCAACAGTCTTCCTGAATCACCCCGCTGCCTTGCAGGTCAGATCTTTTGACCAAAGGCTCGGGGTGCGGTCCCTTAAGTCAACCCTCTTCCTCGGTCTGGGCAACCGGGAAGCTCAATGCCCACACAACACATGGAACTTTGCTTCCAGTCCTCTTACTCTTTTTTTGCTATTGTTACTCATGTGTTGTGGCACTACTAAATGTTTATTGGGCAAGTGTTAAATATAAAAATAATGTTGGATATCTGCTGCTTAAAGCTATTTGAACGCCGTTACCAAGACTGCGAATTTGACGGTTTGTGATTCTCTAAAGGAAACCTAGGTTCAGCTTCATTCTCCGAAGCTAGACTGGGTCAAATCTAAGTTTCCCATTGACTTTCTGTTTGTCATCTTTGAGGAATAACCACAGTTTTTTATGAAGAGTCTCTGGACCCTCAAGAACATCCTGATCAGCTTTCCGCAGATTAGACTGGATCAATGAACAGTATTTTATACAAGGCAATACATACGTTTCCTAAAGCCATGTGCGAGATTCCGTGAGGTAATAATGATGACATATGTATCCGATGGTCTTCATGGCCTCCGAAACTTGAGTCACAATGTTCAGAAAAGTTAAAAGTGACTGAATATCGCAGCCCAAATCGCGAACTGCCCTGCATTGCGAGATGTATGCGCCTTGTAGTAATAGACTGTTTGGCGGTACTTGGCATTTTTATGGCAGAATATTACACTTGTCCACGGCAAATCTCATCTGACACAGTTGACACCAGGAGTCAAGTGCCAATAGGTCATCCTGAATGAGACGTGCGGCTTACTGTGTATGTGCACGTTGTTGTGAATAGACAGCTTTAATGTCCACGACAAAGATAAAGGTAGCACCATTTCTTATTCTGGAATATCTCGTTAATATATATTAGAGAAAGAAGAGGGCCAAGAACACTACCTTGAATCATTCCACTGGTGAGTGCTTTCAGTTTAGAGAAATGGCCGCTGATGCGCACTACCTGCTCTCTGCCAATTAGATAAGAAAACAGCCAAGAAAACATCGCTTCTTCAATGCTTATGGCCTTCGGTTTCTTCAGTAACCTTCTGTGAGACACTCTAACAAAGGCTTTTTGCATACACAGGGACAGGATTACAACACTGTTCTCGTTGTCGATGGCAGCCGTCGTGTGGTTTAGAAAGTCTGTCTGGCATGTTGCGCAAGATTGACCTTGCATGAAGCGGTGTTGCGAATTGCTGATGATGTTAACCTTGTTCATGAACACAGTTCATCTTTGACTATCCTTTCCATTCTTCTAGATCCTATGGGTGTGTTATTGATGGGACGAATGTTTGTAACCTCGTACGCGGCGCCATTTTTGTGTCGCGAGATAACGACAGTAGTTTTCCATGGTGTGCAATATACTCCATTGTTAAAAGAGCGTAAAGATGTTGAGCAAAATCATGGCGGATCCCATCAAAGCCTGCGCAAGTTGAGGAGCGTAAGCGAGAGATTTGACCATTAATTTTCGCCGCAGTGAATTCCATTATGCATAGACTTTCATTACTGTGCGGCATGATAAGTGCTGGTGTGTCTGATGATTCATTGACCATTGATTCGGCAAAATAACCACTGAAGGCGTCGCAGATATCATCTGGTGCGTCGAAGTATATTCCATCATTCGTGGTGATAATATTGAAATTGTTGCTGCGATGCGAACCCCGGGCACGGAATAGTTTGACTAGTTCAGCTGTTTTGCTAGGGCCGTTCAGAGCTTTATACTCTTCTAGTATGAGAGTTTTGTCATTTTGATGCCTCTGTTCTTCGACGATTTTGGACTGTTGTAATAACAGCACAGTCAGTAGTTAACCTAAATTCCCGCTGAATCATGCAGCTTTTGTGCTAACTTGAACGCTTTGCGATCGCATTTATGTTTAGTTTGGTAAATACATTTTAGTGGTACTGCTGAATCGATGCAGCAGCCAATTATACTATAAAACAGGTCCGTCGCTTGTTGAAAACATGGAGAGAGAACCATTCAGGTCCTTGAAAGAGGTTCAGCTGACGGAACTGTACAGGCGATAATGCGGTTCCTGCACATCGACCATGCCTACTTTTAAGCGGCATTTGTCCACTCAATGATCGATCCGCGGAAATACATCAAGAACATGAACACTGGTTGCAGGTATACCCAAAGAAAAAATGAGATCCAGGGTACTTCCACCTTCTGGTAGCTTGAGAGAACTATTGCTACAGCCATTCATTTGGATTCAGGAAATAAGATTTTGGTATTTTAAAGGAGTGCTTCCCATGCGCCATGAAATTGACGGCAGATCACCTCCAACAATCACACTTATAAGTGGTAGCCTAGCGGCACATTCAAGTGCAAGCGTCAGAGATTCTAGGTCTTCTTAGTTGCAGTTTGGCCCGCTGTATATACGTCCCATAACAAGCTGCTGCTAATTAACATATATCATAAGCTATAATGATTCTTGGACATCGTTCAGCACTGGTTTCTCGATCGTTGATGTGTTTCCGCCATCCGAAAGGCTTACGAACTGAATGTTCAGTCACCAGCTTCCATCGGGTGCGAAATCCTTATCTTTCCCTGCTGCCTTGTAAGATAGGCAAGCGGGTAGTATCTCGCCTACTGACGAATCATGAAGCCACGCAACTACGTTCACTTTCTTCCGTTCTCATCGTCTTGCTACTATGCCAACTTTACAGACAAGCCACCAATTTATTTACCTTTCTCTTGCATCATTCAGCCGCATTGTTACTTAATGCTTCAACATTGAACAACCCTACTTCCGCCGATGAATTTGTTCCCTTACCATCCGTCAACTCAACTAAATGATCCACATCAAGAAGCTGCCAGCCCCGAAGTCTACCATCTTCGCTACTGCAACTTGGGATGCAGTCCAAATTAGCAGCCTTCAACGTACGCACATAACTGCAGATCGGACAACAGGGTGGACTTTCACTCACGCTGGAGACCCATGCAATTCATGTCTGCTGCCTGTGTCCATCGCAATGAGGCTGCACCTTACCGTGGTGCGATGGTTTGCGTGCCTCAGAGATCCATTGAGCTATGCTGGGTGGTGCATTTTTTGCACCTTCAGAGCCACTCATGCCAGATTGGTCAATGGTTAGAGGCCAGACAAACTCAGCCTCCTGGTCCTCCAGGTTGGGGGTTAGAATCGGCGTGGCTTCTCATTTCATAAAACGGGCTCTGTAGTCCAGTGCCAAAACCCGCTGCCTTGCGGTAAGGTTTTTGAACCAAAGGCTTTGGTTGAGAACCCTAATCGTTCTCCTGTCTAGGCCTGGGCAACCTGACAGTATCCTGCCCACGCAATACAATGAACCTTTCCTACAACAATTTCTTGATGCTCTGGCCGTCGCAGAGGATAATCAACGGTGCCCTATCTGCTGCATCGAGCAGGGTGGATAGGGGTATGGATGCTACTGCTCAGGCCTTCCCGTCTTCTTATATCCTTCTTGCGCTTTTTCATCCTTATCGCCCCGCTCCAACTTTACTTATATCCTCCCCATTTTCATTCCCCCAATTCTTGGCCCTCTCCCAGCTTACTTTAATAGTCGCTTGTCTTCTAATTTCAAATCACACACAATCGCAGGGCCTCGCTCCAATCCAGTCGACAAGTCCAAGCGGACAACGTCAGTTCATCCGTTTCCCTTTGGAGTCCTTGTGTCTCGCTAAGATTGGCATACCTCAACATGCGCACCTTGCTGCAGATTGGCCAACAGGCAGCACTTGCCCGCACATTAGAGACCCTGTCGATCGATATTTGCTATTTATTAGAAACCCGACTGCAAAATTCGAGCTCCGTGCTTACCCTGAGATCCCCCACAGGCGACGCTGGGGGCACATTCTCATTGCGCCTGTCTGGCGATGATGCAGCTTCAAATGCCGGTCAAGCTGGCGTCGGCATTGTTTTGAGTCCCCGGGCTGAAGCTGCCTTGCTTGACTGGATACCAGTAAACAGTAGGATGTGCGCCGTTAGATTAGCTGGTTCGTCTCCGTGCTACGAAGTCGCGCGGGGACACACGGTGCCTGTTTGTTATTGCGGCTTACGCCCCCACAAACTGTAGCACTGATTCGGTAAAAGATGATTTCTATCAGCAACTGCACGAGCTCCTTCGTTACAGAAGATGCATGGATACTGTGGTGTTGGCTGACGATCTAAACGCCCAAGTCGGCAAATTGTCATCTGATGAGCTTCATCTGGGCGGCCAACATGGTGTAGGCTCCCGTAATGAAAACGGTGAGCGATTGCCACACCTGTGTGAGGATGCTCACCTCTTTCTCGCGATCACTAACTTTCGACACAGCACCCGCAGAAGCATGACTTGGCGGCCACCAACCTCGGGCCAGCCATGGACGCAAATCGATCATATCGCGATTAGTTACCGCTGGAGCACGAGCGTAGATGCTGACCATGCACTTGTCCGGGTGCGTTTCGGTGGACATCCGCAACGTCGATGTGAACGGATTGA
This sequence comes from Dicrocoelium dendriticum, assembly GCA_944474145.2. Classification (NCBI taxonomy): domain Eukaryota; kingdom Metazoa; phylum Platyhelminthes; class Trematoda; order Plagiorchiida; family Dicrocoeliidae; genus Dicrocoelium; species Dicrocoelium dendriticum. The sequence continues at coordinate 154,559,756 of OX104064.1, read as the reverse complement.
CAGCAACCAGTTGATGAAGCTAGGTGTTCTGGATGTGTATCAAAGTACGCTGACATCCAGGCTGAGTAAGCGCCCACTGAACACCGTTGAAGATCACTGGTCGCATATTCGTCAAGCGTTGCTGTTAGCAGGCATGTCTTCATGTGGCAAAGCAAATTGCAAAACCGGACATTGGGTCTCTACGCAGTCCCTGGAACTTATGGATGCTCGCCGACGTATTCCGCCTGGAAGCGAATACAGTGAGACTCGCAAAAATCTCAGGGCGAAACTACGTGCTAGCCTAAAGAAGGATCGCGAAACCTGGTGGTCTCATCGTGCATCGGAAATGGAAACAGCCGCTGCCGTTGGTAATCATCGTGAGTTATACCGTCTGATACGGGAAACAGGCAGCAGGAGACCTGGTGTTAGCGAGACCATACGCGACGAGAGTGGGCAGATGATCCACAGCCTGTCAAAACGCTTAGAGCGTTGGGCAATTTAATCAACCTGAGTTATCGCTTTCTTCTTCGAGTATTGAGCGCCCTTCTCCCTGGGCTTTTTCCTTGGATCCGCCATCACGTGCAGAAGTCGAATGTGAGATCAGGCTGTTGAAATTGCATAAGGCCGCAGGAGCAGATACGATTCCTCCAGCCCTCTTCAAATTCGGGGGACCTGCTCTAATAGATGATATACACGAGTTGCTAGTAAAACTTTGGGAGCAGGAGACAGTCCCGACAGACTGGAACCGCTCCGTCATTGTCCCAATTTTCAAGGGAGGCTCTCGTTTGGAATGCGGCAATCATAGAGAGATCAGTCTGATTTCGATTGTCTCTAAATTGCTTGCCTCTATCATTCTCCACAGACTGAGTGGCACTCGTGAAAGCCAGATTCGTGAAGAGCAAGCCGGATTTCGTCGAGGTCGGGGCTGCATCGACCACATCTTCACATTGCGTCAAGTGTTGGAGCACCACCATGTGTATTGGCGACCCACCGTTGTCGTGTTTCTTGACATAGAAGGTGCCCTCGACTCAGTCGATCGATATGCCCTTTGGGACTGTGTTGAGGAAAGGTGTGCCTGATAAATATGTAAATATTATCAAAGCGCTGTACGCGCATAGTTCGAGCGCTTGGTGTTGTAACAAATGCGGTCGCGAGTGCCTGAGTCAGGCAGGCCTGGTGAGTCATGAGATAGGCCACTCGGGTTCAACCTCGATAAGATGAGTGCTACTGAGAGCGCGAGCAGAACGGGTGCAGCGTTGGTAGGTTGGTTGCATTCGATTTACTGCGTGCTGAGTTTCTTTATTTCAGGTAGTGGGTTTGCTATCTTGTCTTAATGCTTTTTTACCTCATTTTAACGTATACCTGCATAATCTCTATTGACTTACACATGTCGCTTAAGCTAATTGTGGTTAACTTCATTCACATTTTCGCGTTTGTATAATTGTTTTAAAAATATTTTTTATGGCATTTTGTACCTTACGCGGATTTGTTGATGGTCAATTTCTTATATATATACTAATTTAACCAAACGTTACTTCAGCATATCCGTATACCTTATCCGATTTATTTTTTTAATATCGTCATTCCAAGTGATTGGATGTTGCTTGACATCCCAGTTTGGTTGCGCTTGTTATGCATGTTGACAAGGTGCCTGCTTGTCTGTGACCCACTACCTCCTTTATATTGGCTCTAGAAGATAGTTGGTCGTTGCTGGGTGGGATGGGACGCATGTTCCTCATGACCGTGTTAGGCTCGAAGAGTAGTTTTATGCATATGTTTTGTGTGTGGAGCTGACTACGTTCCAGCCACCGCCTTGTGTGCGCTTGATTCCCCAAATACAGTATGCTTGTGTTTGCCTGTGAAAGAATGTGGGCCGGCTCCGTTGATGAAAGGTGGCTCCCATCCACATGCCTGCCGGTCTTATTCCTTCGGGTTTACACTGGATATGGGGTGTGTGGTTGGAGCTGTGGGTGGTGCAGCGCAAGCCACCCATGGTCCCTCTGTGGGCGCAGACGTCCTGTGGCTGTCCTATGGAGGCCGCAGTGACAAGCAAATCCGCAACCGGATGCCGCCAACCGTTTGTAAGCAGTTGTGTCGCGAGACCATCTGGCAACCCTTAGTTATTTGTATGAGGTACCTCCTTTTGACTGATACATTGACTGCAAGCGCTATTGAATAAACATTTAGTGCTGCGTGCTTCGGCATGTGTTTTGCACCTTCATCCATATTGATCAGGGTCTTGGCCAGTTTGCTGGCAATACATTAAACCCTCGGCCGTTTTTATTCTCGGTCTTTGCGGAGTTGGTAACCAAGAGAGTAATACGCAATTATTCGTCAATTGGCTTTTGGGGAGAAGCCTTCTAATACCTCACTCACTCACTTGATTCCAACCGCTTACTTTGACTAAGTCATGTCCTCCATGTGCGCGTAATCGGTTTCATCAGTGGTCTTTATACCCTGTCGTTGGACCAGTCTTTGTGAAACCGTGTGGTTACCGGGTAGTGCCGTGTCATAAAATTGGCGCATATACTTTGTTGAAAACCGTCTGGGGATGGTCCACATCAGTGGTTGAATACAGTATCAGACATGGCGCAGTCAGTGGCGTTTTTGTTTTCGGTTTTGTGCGTTTGGGTTAATTTCATTTCTTCCTTAACTTCCCATTGCTTGCGTTCTGTTTGCGTCCTACTGGTTTTCCCACTATTGTTATTTATCATTCTCCTGGCGTCAGGAGTTGCGGTAACTGGATGCATCGCTTAATTGCAGTTTTTCTTATCTGGCTCTTCATCCTATTTGTTGCTTGCGACTATCTTCTTTGTTAACCTTGCGCTAAATGCGTACTTCATCGCATTTTTCTACGTGGGTGATTGCACCTGTGTGCTGATTGTGAGCGTAGTTGTGCTACTTGATTTTGTGCTTTCCCTTTGTTTCCTTACGCTCTTGTGCGTTTCGAGACACGTTCGCTTCTCCATCTTAATGCAGGCACAATTTCACTTGCCTCTGTAATCAGTCCGCCGTTAGGTACGTTTTTGGTATTTCATAATACGGTTCTTTCTTGATGCGTAATTCCATTTCATCTAGGTTGGAGGAAGAATGCGGTCGAATTTGACTCCATTTTCAACAGGTCACTGCGAGCTTGGGCCTGGGGAACTGAAGAGGTAGTTGGAGCTTTTACTTTGCCTCACGTGCACACTGAAAGTTCTCCCACCAACTTGAGTGAATTGGGTCGACACAACATTGTTGATATCGATCTTTGGACCGTGGATAAGTTTATTGTGAGTTTTCAGTGTTCGCTTATCACGACGTGCGTACTTATTGTGTTTTACCTTATTGAATTGACGGAAGAAATTTATACTGTGCGAGTAAAATCTTCACAGATTACTCTCATCTGATGTGCGTTCTATTTTCGTTTCCTGAACGACATTACCCAAGCGTCTGACTTTTGCTGTCTTACCACCGCCCTTCACTACCTGCATACAAACCCGACAAACCCCATATGTGGTTGACAGTGACCGCGGTTATATGGTTTCATGCTATCCGGGAAAATGCACAACTAATTGTGAATTTCATGCAACCAGTTCCCTGGAGAAATTTCGACGTTTAGCAAGAATAACCAGCAGTTAGCGAGTTAGACAGTCTATTTATCACAAACCCAGCCGGACAGCGCAGTATTTAAACTGTAACAGTTACTGCCCGGTGAACTATAAGCGATCCTTGGTTCGCACTGTTTCACGAGAGCGCGGCGAATCTGTTCTGTAGAGTCAATCACGAGTGAACTGCAGCCCATTGCATCAACACTGCGTGATAACGGGTACCCCAGTAACTTTATCGCAAGGTCTGGGGAAGAAAATCCCCGATCCACATGAGTCAGTGAACTGACCATGTGCTAAACCCACTGTCTTTCGTGTGTACATTTAGTCATAAGCTTTGGCTGAGGACCCGAGTCGTTCTCCTGTCAGATGTGGGCGCCCTGCCAGTAACCTAGTCCATCCTCTTCGGAGGTTAGGAAGTGGTCGATGGCCCTCTTCCCGTAAAACCTAGCCATGGGAGACAACAGGTCTACGGGTTATATGCTCACAGCTCGATTGGCGTAGAGCACGAGCGCCACGCATTGTCTCTGGCGGTTGGATGCCACCTCCGGGTGTTCAATCGTTTGCTACTGCCCACCTCAAGCCAGGCCGCCCATGGTCAAATTGGTGCAAACCCGCCAAACCCACCTGCGTCTGGCAGTGGTCGCAGGTGCGTATCCTACTGTGGTCGCAAAACATATGTGAATCGTTCCAGTACCTCAAAGGCTGCGGGTGACGGCTGTCAAGCAGATCCCAATCTGTCTCTGCAATCACATTCTCGAGCTGGATCTGCTCCCCACTGCCATGTGGGTCAGGCAAGAGAACCAAAGGCTCTGGCCGGAGTCCTGAGGCAAACCTCCGAACAACCCATTTCCTTGTGGGCCAGGCTATTGAGTCAAAGGCTCTGTGCGGAGTCCCTCACGCAAACCTCCGAAGCACAGCTGCCACCTCGCGTGCGATTACCCACCAATGCAATCATATGCCTGCGTGCAAAGCACTCAGCATCGGGTGCTGGAACGTGCGCACACCACTGGACCGGAACTCGTGTAAGCGCCCCGAGCGACGCACTGCACTGCTCGCGATGGAATTGGCCCCCTGCAACATCGATCTTGCAGCAATCAGTGAGACATGGCTCGCTGAGCAAGGTGTTGCATGAAGCAGGTGCTGGCTACACATTCTACTGGGTGGGCAACGCCGCATCAGCACCACGTGACCATGGGGTCGGATTTGCAATATCCGATCGCCTCTATGGCCAGCTGGTGGGTGAACCAATAGGCATCAGCGCGCGACTGATGACTGTTCGCCTGCGACTCGGAAGAGGTTAGTTTGCCACTTTTGTAAGCGCGCACGGTCCGACCATGTGTTATCCTGATGACATGCGTGATCAGTTCTACACTCAGTTATCCTCCGTGATACGGTGTGTGCCGGGAATCCACCGACTATTTCTGCTGGGTGATTTCAACGCGCGCATTGGGCGTGATGCATCGGTGTGAACGGATGTTATCGGTCCGCATGGCATTGGTTCAGCGAATGCGAACGGTGACAGGCTGCTCTCACCGTGTGCCACTCACTGCCTGACGTTCACGAACACTCGGTTTGCACTGAGTGAGAGTGAGATAGCAACTTGGACGCACTCACAGAGTGGTCACGCTCATCTGTTCGACTATGTCATCGTACGTCTGCTTGAAGTGCGTATGACACGTGTGCTGCGTAGAGCAGGGTGTGGCACTGATCACAAATTGGTGCGCACCAAACTGTACATATATTTTCGTAAATCTATGTATTGCACTCCCGCCGTGAATCGGCGTAAATTTAACATTCTCTCCCTCGGTACTGTTGCGAAACGTATTTGAGCTGGAGAAGACGATGGCTGCACGCCTGTGTGATGTGCAATGCATAGCCACAGTGGGTGACCTGTGGCACCACATTCGCGGCCAGGTGACAGCCGCTGCCGAGGAGACCATCGGGCGCGCAAACTGTAAGCGGCCTGATTGGTTTGATGAGAACAATGCGACGATTGTCGCATTGGTGTCGGGGAAGAATGCAGCATTTGCTGCACATGTGGCAGACCCCAGTTACTAAAGGAAGAGTTCTCAGTTTCGCAAAATTATACGGCTACTGACCCGAGAGCTCCGTCGCATAAAAAATGCATGGTGGACGGAGAAGGCGAAGCAGGTGGAATGCTACGCTGAACGCCGCCAACCCAAGAAATTCTCTGACTCCTTGAAGACGGTGTATGGACTGAGATTGGAGCCGCTAAGGACGCTGATTAATGGTAGTTCAGGCGCTTCATGCACACAGACTGCAGACATAATGCAGATCTTGCAAAAGAACTTTGACTGTCTCGAACAACCTTTCAGAGATCGACTGGCCTACATTGAACGGCCTTAAGCAGTACGATGTGAAGACGTGTCTGGCGGACACGCCGACACTGGATGAGACGCAGAGAGCACATGCTCAGCTGCGAAACGGTGTGCCGGTGCCGACGCGATCCCGCCTGAAGTATTGAAACACGGCGGACCCGCGTTGGTGACTGCGCTGCATCACTTGGTGCAACGCGTGTGGATTGAGGAGGAGGTGTCTCCTGAACTAGAGGATGTCCTTGTGCTACCACTGTAAAAGGGCAAAGGTAGCAAGCAATGTGACACGAATTATCGTGGCATCAACTTGCTGAGTTGTGTGGGCAAGGTGATTGCCCGAATCTTGCTCAACCGCTTTGTCAGTCAGGTTGTGGAACAGAATGTGGCGGAAGAGCAATGTGGATTCCGTTCGGGTTGCAGCACTATAGATATGGTGTTTGCGGCTCGTCAGTTGTGGGAGAAGTGCAGAGAACGACACCAGCCATTGTACTCGCTTTTTGTTGATTTCACCAAGGCATTTGAAACGGTAAATCGCGAGGCATTGTTGCTGATGTTGGGTACGTTTTGTTACCGGCGTAAGTTTGTAAGTGTAATTGAATGGCGAGGCCTCAGATGGCTTCGCAGTTGTCTCTGGTGTGAAGCAACGCTATGTGTTAGCTCCTGCCCTGTTTAATATTTATTTGCATGCTATGAATTCTTGTGCTTTTGATGCCGCTTGTGCTTACGCTGTTGTTGTGGAGCACCATATTGTTGGTGGATCGCTGAACATCCATCCTTTCGGTGCGAGAACTCTAGTCTGTGAGACAACTATATGTTGCTGTTTTCTCACGACTGCACGTTGTTCGTACACAGCGCGGATGAGTTGCAGCACATGACTAGTGCTCTGACTTTGACAGCGACCAAATTCGGGCTCACCATCAACACAAACAAAACTGTCTGTCTCTTTCAGCCTTCACCGGAAGTGCAATCATCAATATTGCCGCAAATCAGTATTGATGCTCAAGTATTGGATACCACCTCCCGCTTCTGTTACCTTAGTGTGTAGTGTGATGTCGACTGACCAACAGCTACACAGTGACCTTCGTATCCGCGTGTCGAAGGCAGCGGCGGTATTCGGGAAGCTTGAGTATTGAGCGTGAAAAAACTATCAGCTTCCCATTTGCACGAAGCTGATGGTGTACAAATCCATGGTGCTGTCCGTTCTTCTATACGGCAGTGAAACGTGGACGATGTACCGACGGGATGTGCGATATCTAGAGCGGTTTGATCAACGGTGTTTGCGACGGATTCGGCGCATCGGTTTGTGCGACAGAGTTGATGACACGGAAGTGTTGCGTCGAAGTGGAGTGTATGCAGTGGACTGCATACTTTTACTGAGACACCTCATTCGGCTGAGTCATGTGAGCCGTATGGATTCGACACGGATACCGAAGCAGCTACTCTTTGCTGAGCTAAGTGTGGGAAATCGGCATGTATGGAAACCAAAGTTACCTTACCAGCACATGATCAAAGTCAGCCTCTGACGTTCTAATCCTGATTGCAAGTCTTGGGAATCGAAGGTGGTTGATTGGCGTGCATGGCGCGATCTGATCACGAAGGCAGTTGCCGAGGTGCAGGCGAAATACTTCATGCATTCGGATTATAAGCGGCAAGTGCGGAATCGGCAATCACCGATGGGTTGTACTCCATCGATATCGAGCGCATGTTGTTTATGTCACATGCGGTCGTGATTGCCTGAGTCATGCGGGCCTATACATATATATATATATATATATATATATATATATATATATACATATATATATATACAGAGAGAGAGCCAGTCAAGTGGAAGTAGTGGGTAATAGACGGTTAGGCACCTTGTCAACATTCGCATCATGCGCAGCGGCACCGGGGATATCAATCAACAACCAACCCCTGAAATGCAAGAAACAACGCACCGTCACTCGTGCAGACCAACTGTAACAACGATGCGGCCGACACACGACGTCAACCACCTGAGTGGCCTGGGTTAATAAATCGAATGGATGCGGGTGCAGCGCACCTACCAATCGCTGCGCTGATTATTCTTACATAATCGGCTGACTCATCGTCTTTCGGATGCTGACCCCACATGGTCACGCTGGTGGCTTACCTAACCAGCTAGACTTAGGTACTGGCGACCACATTGTTACAGCACCATGCGCTCGTTGTGCTAGAGTCAATCGGCGCCTGTCGCTTCAATAACCGGCGTTTCTCTTCCGCATGTGAAAGTGCGTACTGTTGCACCTGGCCGCATGCCTCATTGATCAGTTCATGGCATACGCACCTGAAATCAACTAGTTTTGACTACGGTCCCAGCGATCGCAGTGACCAAGCTTCACTTCAATGTGAATCGCGATCCACATTGAGATTGCGAGTCGCAATCCAATCACACAACGTGTAGTCCAAAATTGACCCTTTAATTAGTCATTTACCGTTGGGCCAAACGTTGCCCGCCGTGACCCGGTAGCCAAAGGGGTAGAGGTTTCGGCTACTATTCCAGTGGGGATCAGGTTTGAGGCCTGCTATCCCCACCTGATGAGATGAAATGACATCGAAATGCGTCGTGGTTGTGCAGTGTTTTCGGGCGGGCAACACCCAATTTCCATCAACTTTGGTTTGTATTTATGAATAGGGGACTCGGGACGGTCCACACCAACGATTGGAGACCGTGTCAGACATAGCGCAGTCAGTGGCATTCCTGTATTCGGTTTCTTTCACCTGGTTGTTAATTTCCATTGCATTCTGATTAGTCTAACATGTTTCCTTCTTGCTTCTATCTTCTCTTCACTATATTCTCACCCAAACCTACTGTTCTGCCGTTGTTATTTATTATTATTCGAGCAGTGTGATTCGTAACAACTGGATTCATCGCGCTTCGGTGCTCGGATCATAGTTCTTCAACTGAACTGAACTGAGACACGCAGTTGATCAAGTAAAAAAAGCTATCCACGCGTTCAAGTTCTGTACCTTCAAGAGTAAGCACGGGAACTAGTAAGTTCCAATCCTAGAGCAGCACTCTGCACTTCGACCGGACGTAGTATATTCCTTACGTAGATGCATCAATCGCCACATCGTTCGTAATGGTTTGCAAACTCTGCGAGTCAGCATCGAGTAAGGTGATGTCATCAGCGTGATATAAGTCGATCAATCGTTTACCCGGTAGTTGCTTCAGATCAAAATGTTGGTAACCCTCCAGAACTTTTGACAGCATATTTTCAATCGCAAATTGAAGAGGGACACGGACGTAGGACAGTCCCTTTGTGCATTGCTATTGACAGCGAAAGACCAAGGCTTGCCGGGGACATGAAATTGGGGTACGCGTATGTTGCAGCTCTTGTTTCTAGGGCCGCAACGCTAGTAAGTCTCGGATAGTGTTAGCGGTGTTCGATGATTTGTCAGAGCGTAATTTCATCCAAACATCAACGACCATAATGCAAGCCAACTTGTTCTTCACGAAACTATGATTTCTGATTTGGGTATAGTGTACGAAACAGAATAGATGCCAGTAGTTAGGAGGCGACTGAAATGAAACAAATACCCGGGTGATTGCACATAAAGTGACTCGTTTCAGAAGAGAAGCACTTTTTCATGCCAGATTTCGAAGAAAGATGCGATTAGCTAGCTGGTGATTAGTACATCACCCACCATACTTGAGGAGCTGCAGGAGAAGCCTATAAGCGCCGGTATTATTGAATCACTACCCAAACTTCCGCTTTACCTTGAGGATCGCAGAACACACGAATCAATGGTGAGTACCAAGGTAAAAGTGTTCGATCCAAGCGGCTACGTAGGTTAGCAACCGGCTGACGACCAGTCCCATTGCAACCGGTGAACCTAGTGAATTCATAGAGCTTGCAATATTGTGAGCTAGAGAAGCGGCCTTTTTTCTACGCGCACTAAGGTCACAGTGTTCACGATCACTGCGCAGGCCTTGTTTTAGTTGCTGGCTGACAGCAAAACGCACTTCATTCTAATCGGACTTCGCTTGAATATTTTTACGTTTGTCAAACAAGTCTAGGGAGCTAGTGGAAATCTAGGTCTTCATAAAGTGTCGAGTAAGATCGCAGATTGACTATCCGGAAGAGGTCATCATCTTCCTCATGAAGGCCATCTTGCGAAGGATTGCAACCGAGGGAATCTACTAGCGAAGCTTTGTAGCTTGGCTGAATCGGCAGAGCGGTTGGCCTGTTTATATCAACTTAGCTGTACTTAGTTTTTGACACCCGCTAATTCATGCAGATTTCGCCCAGATCAGCGCGTGAACTATGTCAAGGAAGGTGGACCGTCCAGACCTGTGATTCTGTACATTGCCTTTAGCCACTTGAAACTGCTGGCAGTATGACCAATTTGAGAGAGAATGTTTGCTTTGGTGGAGTGAGGCTCTAAGTGGCGTCAAGTCTCCTCGTTTGATTGCAGCTGGTGTCCTAGAGAGAAAAAGTGGTTATCTGCACGCACTGTAAGAAGTCTTTTAGCGGGAAGCCAGGTAGAGATTCCAAATGGCACGTGGAGTTGCAGGGAAGCTTTTATTTTCTAAAGTAAGATGTTCTCTGCTGGCTTTGCTATAAAATTGGACCCTGTTGACACTGCTAGCCAAGGGAAATGTAAAAGTGCGGCCCACAAGATCTATCGAGTATCGCAGCCGAAACAAGCGCCAATCAAAAGCGGTGCTTGACTCAAGAAATCGAACTCAATTTGCATTTCAACAATCCACAACGGTCATCTAAGGGTACCATGAAGTAGTACTTTTTACATCTTTACGCATGCAAACCTGGAAAATCTTCATACTGCTATATAACTCTCCCCCAAAAGGGACTGTGCATTGATCTACGTGAGGACTGTCTGTCGCGGACTAGCCTTCTGTGAGACCAGGTGGTGAAACCGGATACAGCTGCTGGGGGAGAATCGTGCAATCGGACCCTAGCGGGCTCTCACCCGTGTCCTCCGTACTATGTCGAAAGGGAAAATAATGTTTGTGCAGAGGGAACAGTACATAATAGTGTCGGTAGCTGGCTGATGACGGAGTTCGACCTTCTTCCAGTTGAGCTGCGGGGCCCCAACGAAACGTGCAACAAAGAGGCAACGAACGTTCGGTGTGAAAATGGAAAGGAAAATGAAGAATAACAATGTAAATATGTAGCTATGCACACAGGCTGTTGTGTGAGAAGGTACGAGGTGGTTATTAGGTTTTCAAAATATTTTGCTCTTTTTGGTAGTTCAGAACGTTTTACTCCTTTTCTATTTTGAAAACATATGTAAGAGCACGTAAACGGGGCATGATATGTGAGAGGCGTGCTCTACCGGAAATCAGTGCTAACGAACGAGGGGTTAGACCTCCCTACCACGTTGGTTGATAGTGCTTCTAGTAGGTGTGAGGTCGGTTGAGGTTGTAGATTTCGCTGCTGCGGAGTGACTGATCTGTTGCGATGCAGACCGTGATGATGTAGGCTTAGAAGATGCTTTAGTTGCTCATTCGTTCGCAAAGCTTGGAAATTTGTTTGCAAACGTTTCACAACCATGCGAAGTGTCATCATCAGTGCGCTGAGATGTAGAATGTAATCTCGCTGAGTAAATTGTCAATCCGTGATCGGCGTACAGTTGACTTTTTGAAAGTGACAACTTCGAACTGCGTCCCATGATCTCTACCCATTTTCCCTACGGCGCACATACGGACCAAATGCTGAACTTTAGCAGTAATTACTCGGAATGCCACAAAGGAAGCTGTGTGCGGACATTATTTGGTAGAGGGCAAACACACTGCAGTGCCGCGGGGGCAAAGCAACAAGAAGAGAAGCATTTATTTAAATGTTTCCAACTCAACGGATACCCGCGAAGCTTCACCCGAAGGTGTCTGAACCGCAACAAACCGAACAGACGCTACACCAACGACGGGAAAACGCGTTGTTTTGCCTTATATGAAGAGCATATCCGAAATGGCAGCAAGACTATTCAAACAACATCACCTCATCGTAGCACACAAACCAACTGCCACATTGAGGAAAACTCTGTCAAAACCGAAATCAAACTGGAAGCTCATGGGCAACGTAGTATTGTATATAGAATATACACACACTATACACGTTAGCTAGAGGTGGGAAACACCTCAGCTACTATGCCGCAATACCTAAAAGAATACGTTGTAGTATTTGCGAAAGGATTATGTTTGGTAAACAGGTAGACAATTAACAACACGAATGCAAAAGCACAAATGAGCGTGCAAAAGGCACTATGCATCATCGCTAGTCTCAGGGCACGTATGCGAACGCACAGCTTCGATTGGGCGTAAACAGAAGTCCTGGCACGAGGCGAAACAAGAAGAGAAAGGAACTTTCTGGAAGCATGCTTCTCAACAAAGGACTCAATCAACGTGCACATCGACCTCGACCCGGTTTACCAGCCCCTCCGACGGAAAAAAGCTTAAAAATTACAAGACGTGGCTTGAATAGGAACAACTCGAACGACGACTCCCCCCGTGTGGAAAATGGGTAGAGATCATGGGGCTCAGATCGAAGCCGTCACTTACAAAAGTCAACTGCACGCCGATCGTGGATTGACAATTGAATCAGCGAGATTACATTACATCTCAGCACACTGATGATGCCATCTCGCATGGTGGCGAAACATTTGCAAACTAATTTCCAAACGGTGAACGAATGAGCAACCGAATCAACAACCCGAGCTACCAGTTTTCCGAAACATTTTGTGTTGGTGTTTGTTGTACACTAGAATCAGAGTCCTCAAGCAATGCTTGCTTGAGTTAGTCAATATTGATTGTCTCAGGTTTTCCACTGTAATCAATAGTAAATGTCTTGTCGCTTCTGCGTACGACGCGGTATGGGTCAGAATGAGGTTGAATTGGTCTGCTTACGCTGTCGGTACGAACGAACATATGAATGCTAGGCGTTCGTCCTCATTGGCACACATGTTCTATGCTCTGGGTTGCACAGGCTGAAGTTGTGGCACGTGATGTGATAGGCAAGCTGCGTAGTCGCCATGATAAGGTATATTTTCGATTTTACACGAGGTATGCCAGAGAAGGTACTTTTTGAAGCAAGTTCACCAGGTAAGCGTTGTGCGCAACCAAATGCTAGCGATGATGGTGCGGCATACAAGTCCGCTTTAATCGTCTTCCTTATGCTTAAGAGGACGAGCGGAAGTGCTTCGTGTCAAGATGTGTTAAACTGGGCATAATATGATGCTCTGAATTGTCGATAGAACCTTTCTACCATTCCTTTAGCTGCGAGGTGGTATGCGGTGCTTCGGTTGTGTTGGGAACCAAGTACGTTGCAAAGTTTACTGCAAGATCCGTCAAAGTGTGATTCTCTGTCGGTGTTAACTACATCAGGACAGCCAACTTGTGCTACCCACCTGGGAGAGCGCATGCGACTGTCTCAAATGAGCAGTCGAGAATTGGAGTCGCTTATGGATAACGTGTAAATCTGTCGATACAGGTGAGGAGGTAGACGTAGCCTTTGCGTGGTGGCAATGGGCCGACCAGGTCAGCGTAAACGTGTGCAAATTTAGAGTCAGGAGCGGGTAGAACGCCGTGTGGGCTTTTGGTGTATCTGTACATTTTGGCGCGCTGACATTTTAGGCATATGCGATCCCAAATGTGAACATCACGGTTGACGTTTGACCGCACGGTGCGTTCCGTTACCATCTTCTGGAAAGTATGTATGCTCTGATGAGAGAGGTTGTGTAGTACATTAATAACTTATCGACGCCTTGTCGTAGAAACGATATGGCGAGGAGATGTTTGTGAGACGTCACAATGAATGGTCCCCTCAGATGAAATCAGTGGGACTTCGCGTAGTTCCAAAGAGGTGTTTGATCGAAGCTTGTGTATGTCCGGATCAGTTTGTTGGGTGGTAGCCATAACCGTCTCCTTATATAACTTAGGTGGGGCTGCCTACAGATTTCGGTATCGTATTTGGCTGTAAAACACCTATGAGTATGAAATATTCAGGCCAACCATCTATCGAGAAGCGCAATGGTTCCTACTCATAGTCATCTTTACATTGTTGCCCGGTGCTGGACAATGTTTATTAGCAAAAAGATATCATACTGCTATGATGCCGCTTCATCAGACGTGTTGTTCTCTGTCTTTTCCTACTTCACGTTTACCGGACCTTAATTGTTCATCTATGTTTGGTCAGTGGCAACCTTACTGCGTCATTTCTTCCCAGCATTGGAACCACACATCAAATGGCCACTCGGTATCGATAATGTAACTAAATTCCGTAATTTTGTTTTGAAACCGATCAGCATACTTAGTCTGCGCGTCCCGCAAAGCTGGGTCTAAAAATCACAAGGTTAACCCGCGGCACCTACTTTTTGGTCCTTTACAACAACAGCGTATCTGTTTGTGCTTGATTTTGCAATATCAGTTTCCATAATTTTTCTATGGAAAGAATTGTTGAACTTCAAGCTTTTCCTCTTACTTTTCTACATATTTCAGGTTATGTGTGATTTAATTTGAGATCGGTCTCTTATTTTCGAAGCTTCTAATCTCATCCATAGTCAGAAACTAAGTTTCTTGACGGAGGAAGTGCATTCGAAAGCACAGCCGCTCGGTTTACCTTACTGTGGATCTAGGGATGTGTCAGTCACTCCTTTTTGTTCATCATATTCGCTCATCGCGGCTATTCTGTATGCCCGTACGGTTGCTAAGCAGGCTTCTGCGCTTTCGATTTCTTCTGCGTGTTTTAACACTTGTCATCTCAGACGTCCCGTGAGTTCCACAACTTTCGGTTCATCACCACATTGTGTCCAACTCTTTGGGATGTCGAGTTTAGCTCGCGTGCAAATTTATATTCGTAGAACTTTTTCAGAGTTGTCTTTCCACACGTTTTTGCTCTCTACCATCCATCTATCATTACGCTTTTGACCCTTTTGCAGAGCATGCTAAGCGATAAAAAGTCAGGATTTTTCTCCCATCTCGGGTCGACCAATTGGGATACCTTTGGGATGCGCCGTGGGCATGTTGCTTTCTTGCACCTGGACGCCGCGGACATGATTGGTCATTCACTCAAGCCTGGCTCACCAGAATACCGCAATTTAGTGCATCATCTGGATTCTCTGATTGCCCAAGTAACTGCTGAGGTCAATCGTGCTTCTGCTGGGCTAGATGTTCGAGTCGCATTTATCTTAACCGCAGACCATGGGATGACTGATTGGGGTTCGTGTATTATTTCAGCTGTCTAACTTTGTGCATTCTTTTGTTTAAACGATTTCTATGGCTTTCTCCACCCATATTCCATTGTTAAGCGTAAGTAAGCGGGTGAACACGAATTTTCTGACAGCTGAGGTCTGCTACCACTTCATTGGTCACTTTCTTGAGCATTCGGCATGTTTCAGCACATTTTTCTTTGTTTTCCTTTATATGCTATCCTCCTTTGCATTTTCTGGGCACTTTCTAGGGATCTGCCATCCCTATGAGTTCCCATCTTTTGCCGTCAACGGTAAATACAATCGCCCCTCAACCTAAAGTCTTCGCAATCGTTTAGTTAACCACCTTAGAGCTCACACCGTGTTTTTGTTAGAAATCACCACCCCGCGCCAAATTTTTACTCGCCTTGTTTGTAAATAGCCACATCCCGGCTTCATCTAGAATGAAAATTTTGGTCGCTGATCGAGCAGACAAATAGCCATCGGTACGCGGTTTGGCTGTTCATCCATTGACCATCTGCGTACTATCTGTTAGCTCGCTACATCGATAAAACAGGCGTCAGCAGTACGCCGGTACTCAGTATCGACGCTTCGCTGCCGCACAACCACCACCGGTCGCACATGGGTTAAAGATACTGCGAGGGTCACCCTGCTCCTACGCAGGCTCGAATCCGCGCGATCAGATTACAACCCAAGCTCGTTGCTTTTAGCCTACGGACTGGCGTTGCATCGATAGCGACTCCTCTAAAACGAGGCTTTCTTTCGCACCGTATACTGCCTCGATTGCATCCCATGTCACTTACACTGCCACACCAAATGTGTCTTTTTCTTGATTCGAAACCCCAACGATACTGAACTCTTTAGTGTTGTGCAATAGTATGGATGCCCCGTTACTCAATGAGCCTTCATACCCACCCATGTCCGACACTTCAGTGGCTTGGAATTAGATGAACGCAACTTCCACTTCCTCATCATCAGAGGTTGGCGAGTGGTCGATGATCATCTTTCTTCAAACTGACCATGTAAGACGACAGTGTACAGCTTAGAAGCTCAAGTCAATTGTCGGGGAGTACGAGCGCTGCCACGGGTTGTGTATGACAGAGGGAAACACTGCGCTACTGGTTTGATGCCATCCACTTCGAGCTGAGCTGATCATGCTCAGAAAATGTAAGCGCTCCATAATTCGCTTGCAGTCAAGTGAAGTCACAAGTGCATGGGTTTTTGTGGTCAAAAAGCATGCACAGCTGGTTCCGAATCTTGTGTGCGATACGACCGGAGCATATTCTAGTGGGACCCCGAAATCACGCTTCCAAGCTGGACGTACTTTCTCATGCATTGTTGGCTAATCCATTTACTCAAAGTCCCCACTTGGAGTCGATCAAGAAGCTTCATTTACTGAGGCGTTAAGTTGTTCTCTGACCTGAGTACTTTGGTTACAGACGTTTCGTTGCCAGACTGGACCACATTGTCGGTGCAACTTTCCGGGAATAACCTAACTTTGTCATCCACATTTCGATCTACAAGTATTCTCAACGACAGCCATCTGCATAGTCTGCTGCCTTTTGGTTTAGACTTTTGAATTAAAGACACTTCGAACAAAGCCCATCTATCGGAATTGGAAGCAGAAATGTACCAGATACCAATATAGCGCCGTCGCCTATAGCATCCCACCTTCTTATGCTACCTTTTTGCACTACTCTTCTCCTATTATCAGGAGACCGCGGCTGGCTTCCTCAGCCACACCAGCGCGAAAGCTTGGTCATGATTTATGCTTGCGGCTTTGCTCCGCTTTAGATCCGTCAACCTCCCTGTTCTATTGAACCAGTCAACACGCCCAATCACTTTGACTCTACGTTTTCTCCTGGGTATGCTATGTCTACAAACCACACATACTGATTACGAGTGTCCGAAAGCATCTGCGCCTACCAAACGTGGTTCCTAGTGGCGGGACTTACACGTTTTGCGTCATGTCATGTTGATGACTTGCGCCATTTATGATGTCTTCCCTCCTATGCGGAATCCCAGTGAATAACCGCACGTCTGGCATTTGACTTCCGAACTTCATCGGGATTAATAAGCAGCAACTGGTTTAAGGTGCCTTTACGTCGTTTTGATCTACGCACCCGAGGACTGCATTTTGGAGGCTGTCAAGCATGGGTTCTGTTAGTAGCTTTCTTCTACACCTCATTTAACCATAGGTATGTAGATTGTGCACGCTGCGCGCGACATCCATGTGAATCGTTTCGCCTATTGCAGTCAAGATACCACCTCAGGAGAAACTTTTAGGTTCATGTTTATTGCACTTACAGTAGAACTCGCTTTCGTAAGGTGCGTTCTAATCAAGGGCTTTGTCTTGGCGCAACAAGTTTCCGCCACAGACCTTCGCATCGAGTTACATAACGTCCGCAGGACAACGGTACTCTGGACTGAGATTGATCACACTGCAGATCGGTGCAAGCTTACTGGCGCTCGTGTCTCTATCCTGATCATGCATACCGCCTAATATTCGCTCTCTGTGCCTCAGTTAAGCGTTCGGCTTCGGATGTGCTTGCTCGGCAATTGCATTGAATGGCACTGTCTGCTGTCAATGACTAAAGGGCAGACGAATCGAGTTCGAATTGGAATTGCCTCACACATTTGAAGCCACATTTCGATCGGTCTTTGGCGTCCGCATACTCTATGTATTTAGGTCGATTTTGTTTGTCCGGTTGAGTCACGTACCACTATTTCTCACTATTGACGAGCGACCGTTTAAGGTGATCCGTCGGTTTTCCTGTTTAACTCGATGAAATCAACGTAGGGATATCTTAATGTATTGTGGGGCTCGAGTGGCCTTTCAAAGCTTTCATCATTTATGGACGACGACGCCTCTAATTGGTACGACGGTTTGTGTAACTTTTCGACCCATTGAGCTGTACTGTGGTGCCTTCGGGTCCCTTGAGAGCTACTCCTACCAGATTAGAAGTCAGATCAACTCAGTTTTTTATTCCAGGTTTGGGGTTGGAAATGCGATGACGCTAATTCGTCATGTCATAGGAAATACCTCAATTCATTTGAAGTACCCATCGACGATGAGAGAAAACATCACCCCATCAAGCGGACCAAAGCAGTTTGTATGTATGCGCTCCCACGGCTTGTCGGGCCATTTTCATCGACTCAGTGGCACCGGCGGAGCGTTTCTTTCTGTACTTTGACATGCTTCATAGTGTCTGGTTAATCTTTCTATCTCGTTATCCATGCCGGGCCACCACACATAAGACCGCGCGAGCCCTTTCATTCCGGTGATACCTGGGTGAGCTTCGTGAAATTCCCCTAGCACATACTGTCGTAATCGAGACGGAATAATAGCTCTGGACCCCCATAAGAGGCAATCACCCGCGAGGCTGAATTCTCTACGTCGGGTGAGGTAAGGTAACAATTCCGGGTCACATTTATCCATACATCCTTGGACGACCAAACCTTTAACCTTGCATCGGAGTACATCACGCTCTGTTCCATGGCGGATTTTCTTGTTCAACACCGGCTTCCTGGTCAAGTGCTGCATTAAATCAATTAATTCAACCAGTTCAAATGCACGATCGGGCAGATAGATTCAACGGAAACTAACTCAAGGCGTCCGCAATCCTATTTGCATTTTCAGGTACATAAGCGATAGTGTAATTGTAAGCTGTTAGCAGTAAGGCTCGACGTTGCATGCGGGGAAATGACATCTGGTTGATGCCTTTATGTTCACCAATCAAGGCTACTATGGGGTTTGTGATGAGTAAAGATTTTGCAACGTCTGCATACTGACGAAATTTCTTAACACCGAATATAACTGCCAACTCCTCCTTATCCAACTGTGCGTAGTTCTCTGCCGACGCTAAGCTCCTAGAGACAGGAGCGATGGGTCTTACATTTCGGTCATTCATCTTGTGGGACAGTACGGCACCGATCCCTGATAATGAAGCGTAACATCGGAGAGTGATAGGCTTCCTCTGATCAAAATGTACCAACAGATTAGTCTTGGCCATGTCTGTTTTGACAGCATCGAAAGAGTTCTGATTTTTTGCTGACCACTGCCACTTGGCATTTTTTCGCAGGAAGCAACTATAGTGTGTTACCGTACCACGAAATGATTTCAACACTGATGTTGCGTGGCCTCTGCGAATGAAGGATTGGCTGGATTTTTTCCTTAACGATTGCAAACCGTGTTTATCCAAACGAAATCCAGGTTACTGAACACTGTCGGCGAAAAATGCACATTTAGGTTCCTTCAGTTTCTCTCTACTGTCTTGGAGTCGTTTCAAGACCGTCGCAAGCGATGTCATATGTTCGCGGTCAATGCAACCGGAACTTAGAATGACATCTACCTAAGCTCATAAACCCGGTATTTCTCTCACTAAATTATCAATAACCCTCTGAGATATTACCAGTGCCGCTTGTATTCCAAATGAAAGTCTGTTGTAGTGGAACAGACCCAGTACATATTGATGGTTATGCTGTGAATTCATATCCTGGCCACCTCGTGGCGACCGCTGGGTGAGTCGGTTCACCGCCTCATGGCCTAGAGTCCGCAGTCTTTTGTGTATACATTTTCTCGGAGTCTGGCTGAGGACCCCAGTTGTTCTGTCAGGTGTGGACGCCCTGGCAGTATCGTAGTCCAGCCTCAGCTATGAATCATGCCATGCGGCATCGGCCGTCGCGCAGCGGCTTTAGGACAAGTGTCGCTTTATAATAATAATAATAATAAGTATATTTCTCTTGCTGAGCGAAACTGTGTCTATAGCGGCACAGATCAATTTGTACAGAAGAATTCATACTCTTACAATCGTGACAAGCATAGGTGGAGTATTGAGCTATGCGCTTTATGTATTAGCATTCTGGCGGATGGTTGAGGCCAAAGCCTAGTTATAATAACTTGTGTTTTTGTGTTTTTTGGGCCATTTTGGAATAGCTCATCGAGGGATTTTTCCCATGTGAATTTAGAGCTTAGCGTAGTTAGATCAAGATAATTGGCGAGTCTGCTTCTAACTATTGCCACATTGTCACATTACCTGAGTGTTTCTGGTAGTTTATTCCACAGATAGCTGTCTGAGCAGGAAGAAATTAGAGCGAACGTTCGTTTTAGCCTTCGGTATATTCAATGTAAAATCTTTGTTGCGAAGCGCTGGAGTTGAGCAATGTTGTAGATTGAGTGTAGGCAGGTTGGAATAGGTCTTTATGTGTAACATGTTGAAAAGCGGCAACAAGTTTTGCTTCAATCGTCGAATCCAAAGTGGCTCGAGATGAAGTTCATTGCAACGTGCTCGATAGCACATAGCAGAGTGTTTGCCAATCAGATGTTTAGTAAATGACCTCTACAGGTTCTCCACAGCACTTCTGTCACTCTCATATTTCCATATATTATGCCGTAGTATTCGAGGATAGTTTCGGGTGAGTAGCTTGAAAAGCTCAACTTCAGCACGAGTTGTGTGTATTTTGTTTGATATATTGAACTTAGGTTGTCTGTCACGTGCTACTTGGTATTGGGCCTGTTCGGAGAAATTGAAAGTAGACGAGTACCTAATTCCAAGATCTCGCCTGGACAACTGTTTAGGGTGATAGACCCTTCGAGGATGCAGCGGCCGTAAGACATCATGCTGGATTTCTTAGCCGAGATGTTCATCACCCATGTGCAGCACCACGATTCAAGGGAATGTAAATCATCTTGCATGAACAGTACTGTCAAGTGAAGTTCGTCACACCGAAGCTTATAGACGATTTTGATATCGTCAGCAAATAAAAATGATGTGCCATGTGTTACAGATGTGGTGAGGTCATTGATGTAGAGCAGAAAGAGTGCAGGACCGAGCACTCTCTCTTAAATGACTCCACTCGTGATTGAGCGTGGGGAAGAGCGATAATCACCTAAAGTGACTACCTGATGACGGCCACTCAGGTATGACGATAGCCAACCTAGTAATGAGTCCCGGATCCCAAAGTTCTCCAACTTTTGTAACAGTCACTTATGCGGTACTCGGTCGAACGCTTGGTGTATGTCAAGAAACAAGATTACTACCGCAAAGCCGGAATCGATGGATTCTGAAATGTGATTAAGGTAATGCAGTTGACAGGTGGTGCACGATTGTTTGTTGAGAAAACCATGCTGCGAATTATTAATCAGGTCAATAGAATCCACAAAGTTCATCATCTGCCGCAAACAGCCAGCTGGATTCGGGAAAACATGCTACTCCTGGCGTCTCCCTTCTTCATCTCCTGCACATACTCTGCTCGTCCCCGTTCCACTTAACCCACTAATTTCTCCACTCTAGGTCACCACCCATACGATTGCCCGCCAAACCAATCATATGCCTAAGCGCAGAGCACTCATCATCGAGTGCTGGAACGTGCGCACTTTATTCGACAGGAAATCGAGTGAGCGACTCACTCCACTGGTCGTTTTGGCACTCGGGCCCTACGAGATTGACATTGCCGCATTCAGGGAGACTCGCTCCGCTAATCAAGCAAGTTGCATGCGACTGGCGCGGGTTACATGTTCTCCTGGGTGGGGAACGTCATCTCAGCACCACGTAAACATGGGGTCGGATTTGCCAGCTGGTGACGAAACCGACTGGTATATGCCCCCGAGTGATGATTCTTCACTTGCGACTTGGGCGGAGTAAATGCCACTTTTATTGGCCCGTATGGTCCCACCATATGTTACCTTGATGACACTAAAGGTCAGTTTCACACTCAGTTATCCTTCGTATGATCTGTGCCGAGAAGCTACCGGCTATCCTTACTGGGTGATTTCAACGGGCCCGTTGGAGGTGGTGCCACGGTGTGGACAGACGTAATCGGTCCGCATGGTATTTATACAGCCAGTGGGTGGTAGTGTTTTGTTACATAGTAAACCCCTACATCGTTGGTAATTTCACCGACTGGGTTCAACGCTTCTAATGCATGGTTGGCAACTCGAATTGTTTTCTGCATACATGGTTCACCAAGTTCCTTCCACATTTCCTCTTATATGACTGAAATCTGACGCTATGTCAACGTGGAGGCGCACATGTACTTTACTCACAACTCCCATAACGAGCCTTCTGCCTCTGCATTAAATGTAGTCAGAACAGGATAAAGCTGGGCTCGTTGTTTTGTTAATCATGTGAGCACCAGCGCTTTGAGGTATTTGGGGAAACCGCTACTTTTATAGACAGTGACGCGGCAGTGATCTTTTTGTGACCCCGTTTGTTGCACTTCTGACAACGATGCTTCCTAAACGGGAAAATCTGACATATTGCCATTCCCCGCACTGCCAGCATTCAGATGGGAGCGTTCGGCTTCATAGATTTTGGCACCTTTGAACTGTTGTATTGCTGATGTTGGTTTAACACCGCCAACACATCTACGTTACATGGACCGCTGTGTTGGACAATCAAGCTCGTGTCGTGTTTTAAGTTTATCAGCCTCTAACGTTCAGTGGTAATGGATATAATCTTACTGCAAGAGTCCTACTCACTTTTATTAAGCGACCGTGCATATTTCCGTGTCTTCTGCGGTTTGGAGGTCACGACTGCAAATCAGCACCTTTAACTGATCTATCGTCATTTCTCTTAGCCTGAAACGCCCACAATGACGGTTGACATTACTCTCATACTAACGAAATCATCCGAGTCGCACTTAACGAGCTTCATGCAATTATATCGAGCGCTGAATTGGGAATCCTCTTCATCACATATGTTGTTCAGTATGGGTACCAGTTGATCTAATGTGAAATCCTTAGGGCATTTGTGCGGAATAAAATTGAGGTCCATGTCATATTCCCTGGTTCCCAACTTACTTAGAAGCAGTACATGCATCATCAGCACATTCAGACCGGAAGACTTATTCGTATCTTCTGAACCACGGTCTGGAGGTCAGACCAGCACCCGAGTCGTATTGAAATTCACAAATGCTGTTTGCTACGGCATCTACAGAAGAATGTTGCCTTTCAGTGTTTAGCCTTGCTTACTTCGCAAAGCGATTAGTGTTCTTGATTAACTTTATTTGACTTTCTCCAAATTGCTTATGCTGATGTTGTGGTTTTATGGTTTGCACTTCTACTGAAAACGGCATTTTCGGGTTTAGTAATCAAAAATACTCCGTTGCAAGTTGTTAAGGTCTGCTTTACCGCACGTGATTCTGGTTATTGCAATCACGTTCTTCGCAAAAGCTCCCAATCCAACCGGAACAGCAGAACGCAAACCATGATGAAAAGAGTGCCTGTTCACTAGTACACTGCCAAGAGACATTCTATTCAGCTCGAATCCTCATCATATTTCATTGGTTTAGATGCGAAGCGTTGTGGTTAGGTCAGAGTTCGCCAAATTTGAGTTTTGCTCCCACGCAACTTATGCTGCGTCCAGGATGTGTCTACCGATTTTCATTGACGCACCGTAAAGTGCCGCACATTGCGCACCCTGAGAAAACCCCGGGGAATTCTAACAGCAGTCAAGAGATCCAATCGCATCTCACACGATGCACTACGCACACAATGGCGGCGTCTGCGTACCCCAACTTTCACGGCGCTGCGCGCGATGAGGCGCAGACCGACTAATTGAACGGTCGATACATTCTGGTTGTTGAGGACAGAATGTTTCGCGGAAACCTGGATGCCTGTGGGCTCTGGACTGACCGATGTTCAGCCGTAGCACTGAAGTTACCGTTACGTACAAGGTCTACTGCGGTAAAAATTGGACATCGCCTTGTCGGACATGATGCACAATTGGCGCTAATTCGTTGCAGCTATGTTCCCTTTAAAGTACTGACTGACGTGCACCTGAGCAATAAGTTTTCGAGGTACCCGTATTTGTATCAATGTTAAAACACAGTTATGGTGGGCATGAGGGTAGACTGAAAGCTAGTTTCCAAAGAACCACTGTAGGAAAAAAGGCACCACTTTCAACTAGGCCTTTCACATTAGGAATAATATCGGCTTGGTAGAGGAGTGTTTTCTCGCTTTTAGTACTTTGCTTTCCTGTTAAGTGAGCCAAGTTCTATCTGGAATTTCTCTTTCCTAAATAACCTACGATACTTGAAGATTACTCGGTTGTTTCAGTTCAGTTCAGAGCAGTTGATAAACCATGGTCCGGGCACCAGATTGCCGTGGATGCAGTTGCCACGACGCGTCGCCGGATTGGCAATAAGGAACAATGCTAAGTGAATGCGGTTAGACTTAAATATGGTATTAGCAGAATGGAATCAAGAACGAGGTACATGAAACTAATCGCATTGCAGTATGAACAGCTACACACAAGAGCACGAGTGCAAGGGCAACACTGACTCCGACAGTGCGCCACGTCCGATAGAGTCTCTAACCATTGGTTTGGACTAGCACGAGGCCCCCATCTACGAAGACGGCACGTACCTGCCTGACCAAGTCTCTCGGTCAATTTCTTCATACCCCTATGCCACGTCATCGATTGAACACCTCGTGGTTTCGCCCAACTTGGTGCAGTGACGGCGTATAATGGTCGCCGAGGAAGACGGTTAACTGGTGTACGGAGTACATGGCCTAACCAACGTTAGCGATTCAGTTTCAACAGACACTGAAGTGATGCACCGGTGGGTTTCTTGCAAAAAACCAACTGGCGGACCTCAGCATTGATCACTTTGCATTCCCACCAGATGCGTGAGACCCGGTGATCAAACACAGCCAACCGTTTGTTGTCTTCCGTACGAGCTGGTCAAGTCTCAGATGCATACAGTAGCACCGGCCTTATCGCAGTTGTTCCCAGAAGTGTAGATGTGTCACACACTGAACCATAGCATCCACGAACGCAGTATAGATCCACATTTAAAAGGTTCTTACCACCAGGTACTCTTCCATCTTTTGTTACCCCAACGCAGGGACTCAACCACATCACTTTTATCGCAGGAGCTGTCCTGCAAAAGCTTACTTCTCTGAACAACCACAGCTCCCCTGGTGTCGATACTATTCGCCCAGAAGCACTGACAGCAGCGTCACGACAACTTGCAGAACCGTTGGCTCAGTTCTTTCATTGGTATCACTTCATCCTGTAATGTCCAAACTCATGGAGTCCATCGTTGCCGATACATTGGTATGCTATCCGGAAAGCTACAACCTCATTGCCCCCGAGCAACACGGCTTTCGTCGACAGCGATCGTGCACAACAAATTGACTGATAGCCCAGAGTAGCTGGATCGAGTCGGCTGACGCTGGAGAAAATCTCCATGTGGTCTACTTGGATTTCTTGAAGGCATTCGACCGTCTGGATCATCGGACTCTCCTCTCCATGCCGCAGTATTATGGCATCTGTAACCCCCTTTTAGCCTGAATCGCCAACTTTCTCCTTCAACTGCAGCGGGTGGTTAGAGTTCAAAATTCATTATCAAACCATATACATGTCGAATGTGGTGTCTCTCAGCGCTCTGTTCTAGGGTCACGAATGTTTTTGGTATTCATCAGCTACCTGGCACAGACGATCTGTTCAGTTTGTCTAAAATCTGCTGACGACATCAAGATATGGCGCAGAACTCAGTCGGACGCCGATCTGGATATGGTGCCGCATGGTTTGGACATAGTACTGCAGTGATCAACCGAAAATTTGCTGAATTTCAACATGAGCAAATGCAAGATACTCTCCAGACAACACCAGAGTACCTACTGCTACATGTTCGGAACGCAAGTACTTCCGTCTAACGCGACCTTGGCGAGCTGGTTCAGAATGGCTTGCGTTGTTTCCAGCAATCCGAAAAGGCCTCGGAAACTGGTAATCAACACGTCGGGCTGCTGAGACGAGCATTCGGACAATTCGAAATCTCCATTTTCTGGCAGATGCTCAGTGCATTTGTTCGCCCCCATGTCGAATACGCAATTCAGGCGTGGCAGCCATGGTTAAAGCACGATCTTACTTCACTTGAGCGGCCTCAATGTCAAGCATCAAAATATGTCATCGGAATGAGCAGTCTAGCGTAAGAGTAAAGACTGGAACGTTTGAGAGTGTTTAACTAAGGGTATCGTCGATTACACGGAGGCCTGATAGTGGAATACCTGCTTCTAACAACCTAAATCATGTGTACGGAGAGAGGGACTACTGTGTTAAAATGTTAAGCTTCTCCCTTTTACTGTAAAATTACCAACTACCATGTTGAAGTACTTGCCTGACCAAGTCTCTCGGTCATCTGGGTAGCAGCCCACAAAGGTAGACATGACGGAGCAAAATATGGATCACCGAGGTTGCATAGACTAGGCGCATTGACACGGACTGGTAAGCTGCACGCTACCCAAATGGAGGCCTCTGCTACAAACAAGAAGCTCGGCGTACAATAACACCATGACCGATAATTAATTTGTCTATAAACGATGTATCGGAGACCCCAATAATCTCGTAATTATGGCTCCGATGTGGTTTGGAGAACATTTTCACCAACGGCGCCAATATGTAGGCTCTAATCTACGCATCGGATATCCCCAAATTATCACGACCTTCGGAGTGACGCAGACTGTTGAAGAAGCAGGCAATGCTCACAGAATTAAGTTCCCCCCCCCCATCCATCATTGGCACCATTTGTCCAGAGACCAATTTAGTCTTTAAGTCATGTGCAATCAATGATACATATATTTACCGAAGCAGAGTTAGACGGACATAGATATCATGGAAGGAGATGTTGAAAGTGTCTACTTGCGTTCTGACTATAGTACAGAAATCGCTTGATGCAGTTAGCAAAAACTTTCTGCAACCTCACGATGGTGATGGCGTGGTATTTGTTCACAGTATTCTGCTGTAATTGCTCGAGGGAAATCTGTTTGTTTCTGTAAACCCTTTATTTCAAATATCCCCACAGAAAAAAATCCAGCGGGTTTAAATCGGGTGACCGTCCGGACCACTCGATGGGGCCTCTACGGCTGATCCAACGTTGTCCGAATTCCTCGCTAAGATATTCTCGCACCGATTGAGCATAATGTGCTGGTGCGCCATCATGCTGCAGCCATATGGTACTGCGAAATCCGTCCGCCTCCAACTGTGGCAATACAAGGTCTGGAACAATTCCTTGTACGACGATGTTATCAAAAGTAAGAGTTTGGTAATATACAACAAATTACCCGTCACCTTCCTGGAAAAGAAAAATGGTCCAACGGTTTTCTGACCAGTAATTCCAGCCCAAACCATAAGCTTAGCGCTATGCCGAATACGTGACGCTATGTATCTGCGTGGATTGGAACTAGCCCAGAGGTGTTGTTTGTCCGTTCTATGCACATGGAAAACGGACTCATCCACAAACATTACGGAGTGAATGCACATGTGCTCCAAAAACCAACAGCAAAATGTATTCCGTTTCTCCGAATCGTTTGGACTCAAGACCTGAACCTGAATTGTACGAAACCGACGAAGATTGCCTTATTCCAAAATCTGAACCGCTTAGCTGGTGGTGTCACATGCTGGGCGAATCTACGTAGGCTGAGGCTGGTGTTGCATTCATGATGCTTCTCCGCAGTTGGACTAAACCAACTTACACTTAAACTAGGTCTTTTTAAGCTAGATAAATTTCATTCCACTTTATTTGCTTTGTTCTGCCTACCTGAATAATGTTCTATTAACTGGCCACGTTGCTTACGCTAATTGCGCTTATCTTCGGTACTTTAATTGCGTTTGTAACATTTTTAAGTAACTTGTGGACATTTCTTACTTATCACGGATTCGTTGCTAACCAACTTACTTCAAATGCTAATTTAGCGGAGAGTTATGTCACCGTATCTCTATGCACTACTGGATTTATTTTATTTCATCTTGTCGTTTCAAGGGATTGGCTTTTCGTAAATTATACCCATGGAAATGCAAGAACACAATTTTGCGATGCGTACTCTTTTCGATAAATCTCCTCAGGGCAGAACACAAATGGCTGATGAAGCCAAAGCGGTGGGAATAGTGGAATCAGGACAAACAGGAACTCAAAAGTCTTGATCAATAAAGTCCATTAACAACACGTGTGACAGGACACGTGTTGGTTGATCCGTGGAATGCCAAGCGCATCATCCGACCACTGTAGGCGCACGGAGTGATAAAAGTTGGTAAGCTAACTAGGGCCAAGAGAGAAGAAGCCCTTGCAGCAAAGCCTTCTGTTTGCATAATTCCGATTGAATTATTCTAATCGCGATCGCTTCGGCCGTCCGTAAGATTTGTTTCCAAAGTACCGTGGCTATACTACATAAAATACTTGGAAGGCATCGGCGGTCCTAATTCGGTGTCTGCTTTCCACCAGATGTTCCAGGATGGAACTGTTGGGGCGACTGACGATGCCTTTCTGCAATGCGTTTGGACAGACGCCTGGTTGTGTCTCACGTACCTCGCACCACAGGCACAGGTAAACTGATATAAGATTATGACTGAATCGGAAGTCTGTCTTTAATGCAAGGACGTGTGGACATGCGGCCGGGAAGGTTCGAGCCACTGCCCTGGAAATTCTTCTGGTCAGCAGATCAAAGGCAACGTCGCCTTTAAAAGGAATTGATCAAGACTTTTGTGCTTCTGATTGTTTTGATTTCACTATTCCCAACTTTTTGGCTTCATCAGCCATTTGTGTGATGCCCTTTCATTTTATAATCTTAAATGTCTGAGGAGATTTGTCGAAAAGAGTACTCTTCGCAAGATTTTGTTCTTGGTTGGCTGTTGTTTGATATCTCCGTTGTGGCTGCGCTTGATGTGCAGGTTGACAAGGTGTCTACCTGTCTATTATTCACTACCTCGTCCATACTGCCTCCAGGAGGCAGTTGGTCTTTGCTGGAGGGGACGAAGTTCACGATCATTGTGGACGTGTTAGGATCAACGTGTAGTTCCATGCACTCAGTGTGGAGCGGACTATGGTCCATTCACCGCGTTGTATGCGCTTGATTCCCAACTACAGCGTGCTTGTGTTTGCCTGTGAAGGAGTGTGGGTCGTCTCCGTTGATGTAACGTGGCTCCTATCCACGTGCCTCCCGATCTTATTCCTTCGGCTTTTCACTGGATATAGGGTGTGTGCTTAGAGCTGTGAGTGATGTACCGCAAGCTACTCATTGGCGCTCCGTAGGCGCAGGCGTCCTGTGGCTGGCCAATGTGACAGGCAAATCCGACACCGGATGCCGCCAACCATATATGTGCCCCATTCTGTGGCTGATGTTGCATTCATGATGCTTCTTCACTGCAGTTGGGTTAAATCAGCTTCCACTTAAACTAGGTCTTTTTAAGGTGGATAAATTTCATTTCACTTTATTTAGTTTGTTCTGCTTACATGTATAATTTTCTATTGCACACTTTGCTTTCTTTAATTGTGCTTATCTTCATTTATCGCGTTTGTGGTCTTTCTGAATATTTTCTGAATGTTTTGTACTTAGAGCGCATGCGTAGCTAATCAACTTACTTGATATGCTAATTTCAGAGGAGCAGTTTTATGATATAAGTAGAAATTCGTCACATCTAGATTCACTCAGACAGCCGTCACACGCTCGGAAAAGCACTGTACGCGCATTTCTTCCTTTCGGGAATCGTCAGCAGTGCGCACTCCATCGGATCCTAGTAGGGCTCGAACCCGCAACTGGACTGTTGCCAGTCCGTGGTTAAGACCACTGAGCTACGGGGGACGGTAACAACGATCGTGAATTAGTTGCTACATGTGATATAGCGCCGCTCACTACTCATCTGTAATCGGTACGCAGACCAAACTGCTTATAATGCCATAAGTTACTTGGCGACTTAAGTGTTTGTTAAGCTCGTCGCTTGGTGGGGGGGCTACCCTGTCCTCTGCACGACAGTAACGTGTAAGTCAGTGGATAGTGAGCGACGCTATATCACATGTAGTAACTATTTCACGATCGTCGTTACCGTCCCCCGTAGCTCAGTGGTCCTAACCACGGACTGGCAACAGTCGAGTTGCGGGTTCGAGCCGTACTAGGATCCGATGGAATGCGCACTGCTGACGATTCCCGAAAGGATGAAATGCGCGTACAGTGCTTTTCCAGGCATGTGACGGCTGTCTGAGTGAGTCTAGATGTACCGAATTTCTACCTATACCATATGCTAATTTAGCGAAGATTTATGTCAGCCTAACCGTATGCCTTAACAGATATATGTATGTGTGCCCCATGCTGAAGCTGATGTTGCATTCGTGTTGCTTCTTCACCACATTTGGGTTAAACCAACTCACACTTTAACCAGGTCTTTTCAAGCTCGATAAATTTCATTCCACTATTTTTTTTCAGCCTACCCGAATAATCTATTAACTAGCCACGTTGCTTAAGCTAATTGCGCTTAACTTCGTTGACTTCATTGCTTTTGTGTCATTTATCGCGCATTCGTAGCAAATTACTTCATATGCTAATTTAGCGAAGAGTTATGTGAGCATAGTCGTATGCTTAAACAAATTATTTTATTTGGTAATGTCATTTCGAGTAATTGGTTGTTGTTTGACATCCTCGGGGTGGCTGCCCGTGATGTACCTGCTGTCAAGGTGCCTATCTGTCCATTATACACTACCTTGTCCATACTGGCTCCAGGAGTCTCTTGTTCGTTGCTGGAGGGGACGGGATGCAGTGTCATATTGGCCGTGTTATGATCAAAGAGTAGTTCCATGCACACAGTGGAGCGGACTACGGTTCAGCCACCTTGTTGTATGCGCTTGATTCCAAAATACAGCGTGCTTGTGTTTGCCTGTGAAGGTGTGTGGGCCGGCTCCGTTGATGAAACGTGGCTCCCATCTGCATGTCACCCGGTTTTATTTCTTCGGGTTTTCACTGGATATAGAGTGTATGATTGGAGCTGTGGGTGGTGCAGCGCAATCCACCCATGGTCCCTCTGTAGGTGCAGACGTCCTGTGGCTGTCCCGATGGAGGCCACGGTAGCAGGCATATCCGTATACTGATGCCGCCAATCCATGAGATCTGGCCTCTCAGATACTTCATGTGTAACGGTGCATGCTGCAAAATCTACAGTGCTAGTACAAGGTCGCCCAGGTTTTCTGACGTCGCACTCTACCAGTTTTATGGAATTTATTCACCAATTGAAGCACGTAACGGCCACTGACGGGTCGCTTTGCAGCGTTTCGAGTGTTATATCCGAGCTGTTTTGGCGGCGTTTAAGTCACATTGGCCATACAGCTGCATAATTTGAACGCGCTGAGCTTCAGGCACGCTGCGGCATTTCGGTCACCGACGGGAGTGTTAACTGGTGTTCCATTGCTGAGACAGCGACCCACTGGTGAGCGACAAGAATGTTGCCGTGAAACATTCTGCCCTCAAACACTGACCGGAATGTATTGATCGTTCAATTATTCGTAGTCTGCGCCTCATCGCGTGCAGCGCCATGCAATTTTGGGGTACGCAGACGCCGCCATTGTGTGCGTAGTGCATCGTGTGAGATCCGATTGAATCTCCGGACTGCCGTTAGAATTCCTCGGGGTTTTCTCAAGGCGCCCAATGTGTGGCAGTTTACGGTAGACACATCGCGGACGCTGGTTTGAAATCCGGTCAATCAATCTTACTTGGAGTGGGAAGTTGATCCCGCCCGAAAGATATCGATCCGCCATAACAGTGTTGATGTAGAACCACCAACAACTTGATATCCGCTTGATGACAACTAGGAACGTGATTGATGATCAACTCACTTACCTTGGCTGCTGCATCAGAAAGTATGGACGCATAACCACTGTAGTTCACATATTGCGAAATCTAGAACGGTGATGTCTGTGGCGCCTGAAGAGAATTTCCCTCTGTAGGAAATGCCATGTGTATAAGGCCACCTTGAGTGCCGTCCCACTCTCTGATACTTGGACTTGGCCCATTCGATCTGAGGATCCGAGTCCCCGTCGAGTCTTTGCTCATCGCCGCCTACTTAGCACTGCTGATGTCGGATGGTACAGCGTGTCTGCAACGTCGGTATGCATAGGCGGGTTCGAAGCGATAATCACCAGTCCAGTTCCTTGGAACAACAAATGTCACTGAATAAATTTTGTTGGCTTGTATAAGTACTACGTTTGCCCAGTCGCCGCTTACCGAGGAGGGCGTTATCTTGTCTGTCGGGTGTATGGTGGCGCAAAGCCCAAGGTGGATAAAATTAAACTTGGCAGCGGGAAATGAAGTCACTGACTACAACGCTAGTTGCTGTTGGTCCGTTTCGCCTTCCAGACTGGAGTCGACGCGAATCTCCTTTCGCTTGACTCGTTACGGGATATAACTCGCAGTTGGCACCAGTGGTAGGCCTGCTGTCGTCTCCTAGTCTTATTGCCTGCTTAAAGTGTGTCGATGCGTGTGTGTGTTGGTGTGTTGGTGCTGAATTGACTGCGTGATAATGGCTGATTATGACGCGGGGCAGTGGAAGCCCTCAAGGAAACTGTTTCGTCGATGCCACCTTTTTGCACGATAGCCAGCTGCTTGTGATAGTATGTTGTTGGCAAACTCTAGGCGTCTTGACTCTAAATGTTCGCTCGGGATACCGACGTTTTCCACTAGGTTCCCCTTTATGTATTTAGCTTACACGCTTAAACACTCCGTGCTACGTTTTCGCATCACAGGCACACATTCACGACTGGTCGTTCTCAATCGTTCATTCCCAAATGTATCAGCGTTAGCTACACATTTGGTCAACCTACATTGTCACTCTGATTACGATTGTTTTCTGCTTACGTACACCATAATCTTCTCTCCCACTTATTATTCTGCCTTCAGTATACTCGTATGACAGCGAGGCATCAGTTCAAATGGTTGATTTATGGCTCAGCAGCTGCTGTTGTTCTTTACGTGACTTGCTTGACTTATAAGTAGCGCACACTAGAATCATGTCTGTGCAATCTCTGTACAAAGACCTTTTCTCAGTGTGTGGCATTCTTTTCATATATGATTTTTTGCTAACACTCCGCGTTTATTGGATCCATTTTTTCATCTCAGGTAGCCACGGAGCAGGTTCCTTGCACGAAACTGTAACTCCTCTCCTCGCTTGGGGCGCTGGCATAAGGGGCCCTGTGGCTCTAGAACCGCCGTTTCCGTCTGTGCCTGACACGGATAAGTATGGCATTCCCTTGCACAATCACGGACGCGTACGCAGGGAAATCGAACAGGCCGACTTGTGCCCGCTAATGGCCAGTCTTCTCGGGGTTCCAGTCCCTGCGAACTCTGTAGTGAGATGTATTCATTTTCTCTCAATGCTTACTGCCACGTACGCTTTCTGATCAGCATGCCTTTTGCACACCATTCTTCCACACTTTCTCTACACTTTTTGCTATTGTGATTGGATTTTCTAGTAACTCGGCCGTTCCAAAACCCAACACTGAAATCTTTATCGTTGTGTCTATCGTTGATCGCTGAGCTCAATGGCCTAGTGATTAAAACTACAACTTCAACCATTATTTGCTGTGTATCATTCTCAGGTACAGTTATCTCTTTTTGATGGGTCCAAATCAAGACCATATTGTACTCGGTGTCCCCTAGGCTAGAAGGCATCATGAACTGGAAACGACTACCCACGTCCAGGAGCAGTGGTGCCACCTTCGCGAGACCCTGTCCCTGGCAAACGTCTTAGCGCGGGGTTATCTGGAGGCTACGTAGATCGCTTAGCTACAGAGGATGTGCTCAATTGGCCTAGAGTACAAACGCCACGCATTGTTTTTGACGGGGCTCAATGGTTTGCTATCGCTCGCCTCAAGTCAGTCAGCCCCTGGTCATATTAGTGCAAACCCGCCAACCTCCACCTGCGCTTGACCGTCGTCCCACGTGCGTAATGTATTACAGTCGTAAAACTCGTGTGCATTGTTCTTAATCTTCAGAGGCTCTGTGTGAGAGGCCTCGAGCAGATCTTAATCGGTCCGTGCAATCACACTTCCGAGCTGCACTTGCTCTCCACTGCCTTTTGCGTTAGACTGTTGAGTCAAGAACTAGAGGCAGAACACCTCGAACAAAACCCCTGCCATCGGACTGCGCAGCCAGTGAGTATCATCCATCCTCACGACAACGTCGACAATACTCCCTCTTATTGTTTTTCTCTTGGTTCTCCCATCTCTTCCCCCACTATTGAGCAAGAGACTGCCACTGTTCTCACAGCTGCTGCCAACGATACTTGTGACTCGTCCATCAAACCTAGCCTTTCATTTCACATTGGTTCCTTTAACTTCCGCACCCTAGGTCAGATCGGCCAGCAGGCAGCACTCACTCTTCACTCTTTTGGTATTGATATGGGCTGAGTTTCTGAAACAAGTTTAAAAGATAACAGCGTTGTGATGAATCTACTACTCGCTGATTTGAAATCTGACGACGATGACTACGCTCTTCGTGTCTCTGGTGATACTAAGCCAGTGGCTGAAGGTATCTACGGTGTTGTTATCGCTCTCAGCAGACATGCTGAGGTACCGATAAATAGCCGCACTTTTGCGGTTCAACTTCGAATCTCTTTTGGGGTTAATGAGCACCATATGAAGGTAAGGCGCCTTTTCATCTCCTCTATTTATGCTTCTACTGACTGCAGCTTGGAGGGTACCAAAGCTGATTTCTGCTACCATCTTTCATCTCTTCTCCATATGCCGAAGCATACTGACATCGTTATTGTTGCTAGT
Source organism: Dicrocoelium dendriticum (assembly GCA_944474145.2). Taxonomy (NCBI): domain Eukaryota; kingdom Metazoa; phylum Platyhelminthes; class Trematoda; order Plagiorchiida; family Dicrocoeliidae; genus Dicrocoelium; species Dicrocoelium dendriticum. Next base: position 154,525,126 of record OX104064.1, on the reverse strand, counting down.
GACATGAATGACCAAGTGGGTGGTTTTTCGGTTTCTGTACGACACTTGGGAGGGCGCTCCGGAGTCGATGCACACCAAACAGACATTGATGATCACATCCAGCAACTTTGCGCCGACCACAACCTCTATATTAGCAGCAGTGTTTTCCAGCACAAACCTCCGCACCGCGTCACCTGGCACCCCCGCATTTTTCGTTGATGTACACCCAAATTGACTATATTGCCATCAGTTACGGGTGGCGCACATCATTTTAAGATTGTCGGTCAGTTTGGAGCACATATCTAGATTCCGACCATGATCAAGTGCGCGCGCGCCTAGCGCTCACTCTTCCCACTTCAAAAAAGCGCTTATCTTCTAACCTTCCTACTTGTACTCGCAATCTGTAGTTCAATAATATCACGACGAACTGGCCCGCCAATTGTCAGCGATGAATGAGGTTGGTGAGCCGACTGTGGTCGTCTCAAATGTGCCATGAAGTATACCTTTGACGCTCGCTGTGCACCCGACTTGAAACGTCTCAACTTTGAATGGCCATAGGCATCGATCAGCTTGATCGAAGCATGGAAACAGGTTCCAATCGACACTGAGTTCCATCGTGTCCTTAACTCCTTGAAACGACGTCTGACAAGGACTCTTCGAGTTGACTGGGAACCTTGCTAGGTGGCGGAGGTCCGAGAGTTAGAGAAAGCAAGCGCTGTTGGGAACAGCCGAGTAATATTCCGATTCATCCAGAGCACGGGTCTGAGAAAGCCATCAGTTAGCGAGGCAATAGCGGAGAAAGATGAACAGTTGACCCATCCTCGGTTAGCAGGTTGGACGGATCATTTTGAAGAGCTTTTCAGCAGGCCAACTTCAACACTGCCGCTTGCCGAATCACCTGAGCTGACATGCGAAGTTATTGTCACACCTCACTCTATGGAAAAGGTTCGATATGATCTTTCCATGTTGAAAGGAAGGAATGCTCCTGGACTCGACCTTCCTCCATCTTTGCTAAAAAATGGAGGTGACTCCGTATTGACTGGACCTGCTTCTGTATCTAACACGATTTGGGGCACTGACTGAGGACTGTCAACTGTCGTGCTCATCTTCAAAAATGTCCAACTGACCTTTTGCGAAAATCATTGACGCATTAGCCTTATTTCCATTACCTCCAAACTTCTCACAGGCATCATTCTTCGATGACTTATCCCCATGAGAACCGAATCAGCGAAAGCCAGGCTGGCTTTCGCCGTGACTGTGGTTGCATCGACCACATATTTACTCTTCGCCACGTGTTAGTGCAGTGACACATAGACGACGGAGAATGGTGGTTTTCCTTGACTTGAAAGTCGTCTTCGATTCTGTTGACCGGGCCAGTTTGGGGCACTGGGTCTACGGTAAACTATCTCTTGAGTTAAGCACGACATATGGGGTTCGTCAGCGTTCTCCTATATCTTCTTTCCTCTTCAACTTTGTTATTGAAATGATCATGAGTGACTCGGTTCATTCAGACTATTCAGAGTGGATGTTTTGACAGGCGATCGGCCAACAGACCTGGAGCATGGGGACGGCGTAATCTTTTGCGTCTGATGCATTGGCTATGCAAACACTACTGGGTAAACCCACGCATAGCGCCGCATGCTTCGGTATGTACTTTGCACCTTCAAAGTCCAAAACACGCTTGCTGGGCTGGGCTGGCACACCGGTTTTAGCTATGACCGAACAACCACTGCAACTGGTGGATCGGATCACTTACCTTGGTAGCTGTGTCACCTCTGGTGGTTACGTCACTGAGGAAGTTACTTAGCATATCTGCAAAGCCTGTGTGGCTTTTCAGAGACTCAACCGTCTATGGAGACGACAGGATATCAGCTTGTTAGTGAAACCGAGAATGTACAAGACTGTGATAAAGCCAATGTTACTGTATGGATCGGAGACATGGCCAATTCGCAATGAAAACATTAAATGCTTCTCCGTATTTGATCACCGGTGCTTGCGGAGTATTGCTCACGTTTGGTGGGAACACCGGGTGAGCAGTGCTGGGGTCCGCCAGTTGTTGCCTCACTCGGGTATTTACTATGGCTCGATCATGTCCTCCCTACGCCCATTGATCAGCTTCCTCTGCGTGGATTATATGCCGTGGTTGCATCCGGTTTTGCCATACTGCGCGGCCGCTAGTCCATGACGTGACTTAGTGGCATGAAGAGATTGACTAAAAGGCTTGGTCAGGCTGGTGTGTGCCGTCTTCTTGGATGGGGGCCTCGGGATGGTCCACACCAATGTTTGGAGACTGTACCACACATGTCGCAGTCGGCGGCGTTCCTACATTCGGTTTCTTGCTCCTAGTTGTTAATTTTCATCGTATTTATCAATTCGTCTGTACCTGCGGAAGCAGTTACGTGGGCAGTAAATATCGTTGTCTGAATAAGCGGATTGGAGAACACATTCCGAAGCGAATTGCTAGGCTGATGGCACAACAAGCAACCGGACAAGAAGCAGCAAACAAGCTGCCGGCATCATCCATCGCTGGACACCTAATCAGTACAGGTCATCAAGTTGACCCTGGGTCAATTTTTACGGTTATCTGCCGAAACTAAGACTTCAGAGTACTGAAGCTTGCCAAGGCTGTGTCCCTAAATCGTTACCGTCCCACCCTTTGTGTGCAAAAGCTATTGACAATGGCCCTTAAGCTTCCTTGGGGTTCATGACCTTTGCCCCAGCGCTACCAGCTATTGTTTTGTGTTTGTGTGCATTTTTTCTGCGCAGTTCAAAACGACCGTTTCCTTCCCGTACGTGCTATATATATTGTTAGTTTGCAAGTGAGCAGATAACACGAAATGGTGCCATCTTGCAGTGCTCGTCTTCGCATTGTTTTGTTCAGACTGATACAGGGAACACGATGCTTTAAATTTTCGTTTCGTTCTGATTCCTCGAACGCACCTCCTTGCTTCTATTTTATCTACATTCGATTTGCGTCAAACTCCACTGTCCTACCGTTGTTATTTAGTGATATTCTTGCGCTGTGAGTCGTACCAACTGGACGCACCGCATTTTTGTACTCGGATCATTGTTGTTCAACTGGACCGAGGATTGTGGTTGTGATACTCCGATCCAACCAGATATAATCAGTGGCGTTTTTATTGCTGATATGCTCATTGCAGCAGACTATCTTTTAGCTACGAAACAAAGCGGCGTCTCCTAGACATACACACGACAGGAGCAAATTTTGCCACGTTCCGACCACATTTCGGATACAAGTACTCATCTGGTTGAAACTGATAGACACATACATACGTTAGATGAGCAACGGATCCCTGGCATCATCATACGCCTGGGACCTAATATTCGTAACGGAAACTTGGTTGCACTCGGAAACTACCGACGACCAATCACGATACATGTTATGTCCCTTCTCCGAAACCATCACCCTAGCACGGGCGTGGGAGGATAATGTTATACTACCCCAGCGATCTGCAGTGCGAACCGGTGGCCAATCCGGGAGCGCTCACCATGGACTCAATCTGGTGCATTCTGTGACTGAGATGCGACGACACTTTTTTGTGGCGTTGTTTATCGTCCCCCAATGTCCACCCCAGAGATGGACTCCCACCTGACATTAGCCTTTGGATGGGTCCTACGACAACAATATAACCAAGTTCTCATCTCAGGTGACTTCAGTGTTCACGATCTGGAGGTTCGGGTACCCTAACGAGCAATTCAAGGCGGACCTGTAAGAGCTTACTGCAAGAATTCCGCTCATCAGCCATGTCAGTTCGCCCACCAGATTCAGAGCGGGAAATAAACCACCAGTACTTGATTTAGTGCTTACAAACGTAGAGCTCATGATCGAGGAACCAAAGATGGAGAGCACTCTGTGGTGGAGTGATCACGTAACAATATTTACGACTGTATTTTCTGCGAATTATCTATATGAACATACTTGTTTCCAACAATCACACACTACGATATACTAACAGAACTTCGTGGCGATGTCATCGGGGAATTTTCGGATGGCTGTTCCATTGATATTACCTGGATGGATTTTGCTGGCAAGTTCATTGGTCTGCTTGAGTCCTAACCGGAAATCCGGCCCCTTCATTCTGCAAGAGCACATTCATTCATTCAGAGCAGAACCCGAAAACGCATGGCTGTAAGAAATACATCATGACATGTATACAGAGCGAACACCAACCCTGACATCTGGAGCAACCATGTGGTGCGGCATAAACACTACCACACTTGTCCGTGAGGACAAATTAGTACACCAGCAGAGCCTAGCGGAAAGGTTTTGTGCTAACAACAAGCTTCTGTACAAACATGTGAACAGCTCCCCGAATGTGAAGCGTGGTGTTTACCCACTCATCACAGTAAATTGATGTACTCAACCGCCGAGAATGCAGCCAGCGTTCTACTGCTCCAATATGCTTCAATATTCCGACGCGCCACCAGCATGTGCCACATAAGTTCCCACAGACGCCAGTATTTGCACACATGTCTCATTTCAGCGACTATTATGAGGAAGATCCCATTGTAGTGCACCCATAGTTCCACCGGTGTTGACAACATTCACCAGAAAGCACTGCAGGTGGCAGCTGCGAGGATAGCTGAGCCATTAACCCCCATTCCTTCAAAGATACCTGGATGAACAGCAGGTTCCTAATGTGTGGTAGCGTTGTACTATCCCGAATTTTACCGGTGATAACCTTTGGAGCCCGCCATTTATCGCTCAATCATTCACCTCTCAGCGCTCTCACAGGTGAAGGAGTCGACCACAACTGAGGCACTATTTGTGACGGTCTAACATCATAATGCCGCAGCGACATGATCTCCGTCAACATGGATAATATACAACCAACCTAATGATTGCGCGTTTCAATTGAACCGAAAAAGCGGATAGTGGGACCAGTAGTGGTCTCGTCTGTCTTGACTTTTCTAAAGTCTTCGGTCGCTAACATCACCAAATACTTCCCCATAAGCTGCCAACTTGCAAAATTCGGAACCCTTTCCTAAGATAGATCATAAATTTCCTTCATTAGCGGCGGCAGCAGGTTCGGGTTCGGGGCTCATTGTCCGATTCTGTTGTGGTGAATTGCGGTGTTCCACAGGGATCGGTGTTTGGGCCACGTTTATTTATGATCTTCATTAACGACCTCGCATAAGTCATCGGGTTAAGTTTCTTATTTTTTACCGATGGCATGAACTTATGGTGAGCTATCGATAATCAGTTGGATCACCATCTACCTCAATGGGATCTGCTCCGTGCTTTTGAATGCCCAAAGGCAAATGCACTTTCGTTCAACTTGAACAAATGTAAAACTATGGATTTACGCCACAAGCCGACTAACACATATAATCTTAGGTACCACATTTTGAAGACCGTCTCACAGGAACGTGACTTTGAAATAGTTATTCAAGACGACCTCGACTGTTCGGAGCAGTCCTTGAGAACGTCGCAAACCGGAAACTATCATACTTTCGGGCAATTCGGCATTTCCATCTTCTTGCCAATGTTCAACGCATACGTAAGACCCCACCTTGAGTACAAATTCAGTCCATAACGTGATGTTACTGCACTGGGGACTCCACAGCGAAGAGTTTGCTGCGCCTACCATACCAATTACAAATGTAGCGTGGAAGCTACGGAGTGACCTCATCTTGACCTATCAGATTTTGATAGACCCTATTCACGTTTGCTGTCACTTGAAACTAAGCCGCAGCACAAAACTGAAGGGTCACCAGCTGAAACTAGCCACATAATACAATCGGCTGGAATGCCGCCGGAATTATGTTTATCTCGAAATTTGTCGGCCACAGGACACTTCTGACTCATCCCAATTCTGCGCCAATTTTACCCTTTTTCAAACGACTCGACTATGCATTATACCATCTGCATTATTTGATTTAATTTGTACTCATCAAGTGACGACAGGACGCAAACAAACATTGTGCTTACCAACACCCACGAACTCGGGGTAGGCGAATATACTTTTGTGTTAACGTGGATAATATGGTGAGCGCACAGATGCGCGTTTCACTTTAGTGTAACACACACAACCTCCCCCGTAATTTTATCGTTTGTTCCGTTGAAACCGTCTGTGTGGTGCCATCATTGGAGATAGCAACATTGAACTGTTCTATTTCGATTGCCGCCCCACAAGTCAGCATATCTTCACTGAGATTGCATGTCGCAATCCAGACACACGGCGAATTCTCCCGAAACCCGATAACAAATTTTGTGGTTTCTTGTGGTAGTTGTCTAATCTGTCCGCCTCATATTTCATCTCGACTGCACTCTTCAAGTACTTAGCTCCCTACGTTCTTGTCCACTTTATTACAGGGGCGCGTTCCAATTTCACTTTTGGCAGTGAATCAGTCAATCAAGGCACATCTTGTGCGGGCCAATTGTTTACACTTGATAGCCCAACTTCGAGTAAGCGTTCGGCACTTTCCATATAGTTGTGAACCGTCATGTTCGGTGATGTGTGTGTTCCATCCTAAGCCTTACGTGCGTGGCTGTATATAACTAAATGTGATTATATTATCTTTGAATATTGTCATGTCGATTGGTGTCTGCTGAGGTGGCGTAGATCTGCTCTTTAATAATCCTAATTCCATCCCCGCACACCTCTGATCGTGTTCTCTGTAACTTGTGTGATGGTTTGGTTGCAAGTGATTGACTTGGCGCAGGCAGATAGAATTCGAATCATGTGCGGACAACTCGTGTTGACTAAACCGCACAAGGCAAACAGGCATCGGAGAAGTAGAACAGTGAGTCCCCTCCAACCATTTCGTCAATTCACAAACTCTATTCGAGCAGGCATCGGAGAACTGGCAGGGAAGCATTGGCCGCGCTGGCTTGAGCCATATTCAACGTGACCGTCGATCAGGCACCACAGATGACCAACGCGTGTTAGCCAATGAATTTGAGCAAACGGTATGTGGCCAGAACAAGTCGGTGTAAATCCACTACATTTTTGTGCACTGTTGTCGTGGTTTCATAGGTGGTTCGGGTTAGGTCAGTTTCCTGCAGACTCCAAACTATGTGCCTTTGTATGGCAGAACACACGATACTGGTCAACTATGGTGTATTGGACAAAGTTCTACACTCAGTGAGGCATCATCAGTATGCCGGCACACTGTATCGACGCCTCGCCTCCACCTGACCACCATCTGTTTCGTGTTGGCTTGGTTTATCGCGAGGTCTCTCTCACCTACGCGTATTAGAATCGATGATCTCAGGATTACAAGGCAAGTGCCTAATCCGCTCGGTCACCAGCATTTACCTTCATACCGGCAAGGAAGATAAATGCTGAAATGTATGATTATATACGAAACTGATGCTTCCCAGACGTTGTGTCTTCGTGGGTCAGGCGACATGAGCTATGGTCTACTCCACAAAACTAACACAATTTTCATGGGCTTGGCGTGTGGGAGCATTCCAGCTCCGTACATACCCACCTATAGTCATTTATGCACTCGACTGGAAGCATGATGTTGGGTATTTTTCTGTTGCACAGTACAAGTCCGGATCTACTTCTATGGCTCCATTTAGCTCCAAGTTCTTTAGACCCTGGGTTTTACTTGGGTTAGATGGGCTCTAGCCCTGACGAATAAACATGCGTTTTACAACGTGTTTGGTCGCTGCTCAGACTGATTTGATTTTCGGGAGACTATACGATAGCCTACACATAATTTATGGTATCCATCTGTTCAGCAGTAGTCACGTGCGTGGTCACTTTTTCGTCGCAAGTGTCCCTCGTCCGTTAGTAGCCACAGTGACAGATTGCCAATTATCGTAGCACCAGTTTGCGAGTTGACAGCTTCTGGCATCACAGATGTTTCCGTTGCATATCAACTTAGTGGCATTTGGCTCCAATGCTCTCCCATCCCACTACAACCCGCCGCTTTCTGTTTCTCCGCTTTACAACGATCTGTGCCACCACTCCCCGTATTGCCTCAACAACAGATCTCCTAATTTCCTTGACTTCATTGAACGCCCAGCAACTTATTTTTCACTGATCATCTGCTCTGACTTTGTTGCGACCACCAATAATACTCATTCACAGTAACTATTTGACATCGATAAAATGTGCTACGGCATGTCCACCTGCCTACCTAGCCAGATTCAATTGCCGTAGCTTCATGGGCTGGTGCAGCCTTGGTTTGTGCTTCTATTTATCAACTCTACTCCACTTAATCTAGTTACTGTTGTACCGTCCATATTTTTTTCAGATCAAACGGAAGCAAGTCATTGATTCCCACTTCAGCCTGTTCTTTCGGGAGTTCCAGTGAGCTATTTTTACGCGAATTCTTTCTTTTTGACTTATTGACTTAACACACCCATGTCCTGGATATGGTTGGTGACATCCGGTTCCGGATTTATCTGTCAATGCGGCCTCTATAGAACAGCCACAAGACGCCTGCGCCTACAGAGGGACCATGGGTGCACCGCCCACAGCTCCGTCCACGCACCCATGTCCAGTTTAAACTCGATGGAATAACACCGAGAGGCATGTGCCAGCCGGTAACATTAAGGACAAGTCGTCTGTCCTACAACCCGGTCCGAGCATGCGTAGGGGACCGGGTGACTCTCACACTGTCCTTAGCCAACGCGCGACTGGCAGTGGTTGCGCGACAGCGAAGCGTTGGTACTGCGTACTGCTGATGCGCATGGCGCACTTAAGCAGGAAGGGGACGGTGGGCATCCCTGTCCCACACCGCTACAGCGACAGTTTGCTATAAGCCCTCACTCCGTTACGCGCGTAGAGCGTTCTGGTCATGCTTACGTGTTTCTTTGGCACACTTTTCTTAAGTAGCCAATCCCAATGGACATATCGATCCGGCGAACCGAAGGCACGGGTGCGGTGAGTCGCCAAAATATGTGGCAGTGCTCCGAAAATTGCCGTAGAGTGAAATTATGGTCAATGCAGCCTCGATTTCGACGGAACCCTGCATGCTCTTCACGAGGCTGGCTTTCACGAGTGTTTGTCAATATGTGATGAACAGTGATGGTAAGTAAGGTAGGGGCGATGAAGATCAGGCTGATTCCTCTATGATTGCGATATTCCGAACGTGGATCCATTTTGTAGATCGGCATAATAACAGAGCTGCTCCAATCAGTTAGGATAGTTTCCATTTTCCACCCTTTGACTAATATATCGTACGTCTTTGACTCGACAGTCTAAACCACAAGGCAGTGGGATACATAGACCTTCACTTGAAGAACTCCACCTGGAGCTTTTGGCTCAATAGCCTGACCCACAAGGCAGTGGGGAGCACGTCCAGCTCAGGATTGGTATTGCAGCGACCCATTGGGATCCTCTTGAAGCTTGAACTATGAAGATTTAGAACAAGGCACATATGTTTTACCATCGTATTATTTTACGCGCTTGCGATCACGGCCAGCCGCAGGTGGGAGTTGACTGGTTTGTGCTAATTTGACCAGGGGCTGTCTGACTTGAGGTGGATATTAGCAAATCATTGAGCACCGGATGGTCCCCTCCCATCGTCAGAGAAAGTATGTGGCGCTCGTGCTCTACGCCAATCGAGCTGTGAGCTTATAACTCGTAGACCTGTTGCCTCCAGTGGCTAGGTTTTAAAGGAAGAGGGCCATCGGCTTCTCCCCAATCCCCGAAGAGGATTGGATTGTGAGACTAAGTTACTCTGACCCCTAACCATTGAGCTGTCTGGTATGAGTGGCTCTGAAGGCACTTGGAAAGTGCCACCCAACGTAGCTCAATGGGTCACGGGAATACGCAAACCATCGCACCACGCTAAGATCCAGTACCTTTGCGCACATCTGCAAACTCATTAAACGGAATACATACCATGTAACCTTCTAGATGGATCATTGAGGCACCCAAATCATCATCGCACGATAAAATTTATTCTCATTGCGATGGCCTCGTACATCACCTCATTGTGGACTGTGAGCCCCTAATGAGCGAAAATAAATTAGGTATCCTTTTCAGAACTGGCTACATAGACCTCCTCGGCATTTGCTAGAACAGCGTCACACCTACTGCAGATCGGCACTAATTGTTCCTTGGATACAAGAATTCAACTCAGCCCATTGCTCTTTCCACTTCGATATACTTGCTCGAAAGCGTGTTCTCTTCATGTACCAGGGTAAAGCAAAAGGTTTCCTGATGCACAAATACTTTTATTTTTTACAACAAACTAAGCATTCCATTTTCTCGAAGTACTCTCCACCAACATTCATGCACAACTGCATGCGCTCAGGCCATTTGGAGAATCACCTAGCTTATGTCGAAGAGGGTAACCCTTCAAACAGCTCAATAAAGGCCTCTACTGCAGCTTCTGGAGACTCGTACTGTATTCCACGCATCATGCGCTTGACACTTTGAAACACCAAAAGTTACACGGAGCCAGATCTGGACTGTAGGGTGGGTGATCAACCTCCTAGATGCATTGCCTATCCAGAAAACCTACGACGACATGGGACCTGTGTGCAAGTGCCTTGTCATAGTCCTACAACTTCCCTCGTCCTCTAGTCCTTGGACAACGCTTGGCTACGGCTTCCAGCACTTGCGGCAGACAGTGGGTGGCATACCAGTCTCCAGTGACTGTACGTTGTCGTACGAGCAGTACAGTAGCCGCATGACCGGTCTTGTCCACGAACACAGTCACCATTTGCTTTGACACACTGCGCTCACGCTGAGATTTCTGAGGCGGCGCCCCACTGACGGCCGTTCACTGAGCCGATTATTGTTCGGTCTCTGAGTCCAAACTGTACAACCAGGTCTCATCACAACTGAGGATCTCCCAAGCAGCATTGGAACGTTCCCTATCAAACCTGGCAAGCGTGGTATGATACCTACTCACCCGAGCTGCTTTCTGATCTTCACTGAGCTGATGCGGTACCCCGCTTGCGCAAAGGTTTTCGAAGCCGAGGTTCTCATGTAGGTTGGTGCGGATTAATCCCGATGGCTTTCCCTACCTAACCATACTTTCGCGTCCTCTTCCAGCATCTCATGCATAGCAGCAATGTTGTCCGCGACCATCGT
>OX104064.1:154272605-154513623 GCA_944474145.2 Dicrocoelium dendriticum | reverse complement strand
TAAGACATTTGAATGGGATATTTCCATCGTTGACTTGTTCGACCACGAAATGTTGATGATATTTTTCGTCGCAACGGCCAAATTTTAACCTTTTCCTTCAGCAGTTACCGTCAGCGCCGTTGGACCAGCTGACCTTTCGCCTGCTAAACGTTGATGCAACTGTCCATAGGCAGGCATAAGGCATATTTTCAAAACCATCTACATTTTTAAAACCTCAATTTTTATTCTGTTACTCGCTTGCATTTCAACTGTTGTTGTTTACTCACCTCATTTTCTCTACTCTCGTGACAGTCTTATGCTTTAATGCTTTCAATGGCCGAAAGCCTCATCGGTAGGATCACCTGTCACCACATCATCATTAATACACACCACACCTCAGCTAATGTGCCGCAATACAAAAAGATAAAATACTAAAAAATTAGACGACAAAAAATCCAAAGCAAATAATATAATGTTAAATATTTTATTATGAATTTCATATGAGATCGGAATTGAAGGGGGAATCTAAAGAGGAGGGGGATGGACAAAGCAACTCACAACACAAGCACCATTGGGGCCGGCTCTTCGCTATGTCAGCGTGTCCAACCAAACGTCTTTAGGACCTCAGCCAGACAACCGGGATGCACCAAACGACACCATCTTCGAAGTGAGGGTTTTCATCTCTCTCGACCAACTCATCTCTTGGCCTCCCCTCCTCCTCTTCCAACCGCACCCACAACGCGCAAACAATGCACGTCGCGGAAGTCGGTGTGCTGGCGTTTGCAGCACGTGGCCCAGCCGTCGACGTCCGGTGCGTGATATAATGTTGCTAAACGGTTCATTCGCTCTTCCTGCACCAAACACGCGATGTCGAACACGCTCATTGCTCACGCGGTGCTCCCACTAGACATGAGCTAAGCTGCGAAGGCAGTAATGATCGAATGTGACTAGCCTTTTTGTGTCTGGTACCTGGCCTGCTACCACAATAAAGACTTCACAAAAACCAGTTGTTACCCTAACTATTCCGGCGTTATGAATTCTCCGTCGTTACCTGTTATCTCGCGATATCTTTTGCTATTGTTTGTGCAGTTTCTGCATCGGAGCGACCTTCCTCCTTTGGAGTCTGATCGTCTTGTGTTCTGCCATTGGTCCATCTGCATCCGATATCGAATCGCATTCCGAGTGCCTTACAATGTTGCTGGTTGTTCTTATCGGTACAAGCTCCATGTTTGGTAAGAGCCTCTTTTATGCACTTCGGTCCATTCTTTGTACATCAGTCCTCCTTTCCCATACAGCAACAGCTTCCAAAATGAATGGCGACAGACCGATGGGGTTGTGACGTACCTCAGCATCAACTTCCACATTAGAATGGTCACTAAACTCGCTTCTACATTGCGGTGTGCAATCCACAAAACGACGACATACTTTCAACAGTTAATCCGTCTCTCTGATTGGGATGTATTCTTCCTTCTATCAGTTTGTACACTGCTGTGGAGCAGTTTCATAATCAGATACATCGCGCTGTAGCCCTCCTTGCTCCACAATGTGATAGTATTGTCCAAGTTTCCAAAGATACCGTTGAACACTCAATCAGTCAGCAAACCAGAAAATTATCTGAGTAATTCAGAAACACCCATGACTTTTCACTTATCCTACAAATGCACGAATTCACCATCATAGTGAAACATATGTGGTTAACGCGGTGGAAAAACGAAGTACATACAGCCCTACAAACAAGCTGTAAAGCGAGGGAGCTTATCAAAATACTGCGTCGTAGAACCAAAGACCGCTCGCTGTCCTATTATTACTGAGGTTGTGAGCCACTTAATTCATATCCGGGTTGCAGTCTATGATGCATTCAGTTAATTCTACGCCACTTCCATTAGTCTCGACGATAACCATGTACCTGCGTACACAGAGTTTGCAGTAACAAACCTCCTGAGTAGAGTGATTGTCTTGCTCAATGGTATCCACTAAGTTAATCAATCAAGCAGGTCATCTTCCAAGCTGGGATGTGATGGCATTCCACCAGCCACCATTAAAATAACATGGCCTGACATACCTACTGCTCCTGATGAACATGTTTACCCCATCGTTGGAATCTAGCCACTTTCCACATTTTCATTAAAAAACCTTATTTATCATGCCTATGCACAAAGGATGTCCCAAACAAACGATTAATAACTTCCGGTCAATCCACCACATTCCAATAATCGCTCGGTTATTTGGAAAATTAGTCAAAAATGATGTGATGAACTCCGTTACTTACAGACAATCTGTGTTCAATATATACAACAAGATCCACACAATTCATGACAGAGTTGAGGTTTTTAATCTGCTCACCCGCCTTGTCTTCGAATACTGCAGCATAATATACAACAACATGAGAAAGCGCAACATAGTTGCTCTGTAACACTTGCAAAGACCATTTACCAAACATCTGATTGTTAAACACTGCCATAGATTACCGCGTTTCGCGAAAAATTTCCATTTGAACCATTTGACAATTGAAGCTACTGTTTTACAACCTGTAACACAAAATGACCTAACCGGATCTGTCTACACTTGAACCGCAACATAGCTTACTTCGAGAGCTTGGCAACAAAGATTATGCACTGGCTATTATACCAAGCCATGCACTCCAAGTTCTTCCTGGTCAGTTATAAGTACATGTAGAATAAACTGCTAATGACACAGGTCATGTGGCAACATTTAGTGGCAAGCACGCAAGTTATCTTGACTTGTATATGATAATTACTACATTCTCATGGGCAGTCACTCGATAAAACTATTCTAAGAGGAGCAGAAAAGCATATAGGCATCCATGTTTCTTATCTTTGGCTTTCACTCCAACCATCCACTATATCGCTATGATATCTATCCGTCGCATGTCTCAAGATTGCACATATGCTTATCGCCCATGCAAGAGCTTGGCTACCCGTGTACATATTGATCAGTGAAACTACTGAGTGTCTCTGTTCATGAATTATATACGTATTAATACTATTTACCCTCATCATTGGTTTAACTGCCCCGGCTTATTTTCCTTCGATTCGTACAGCCCACGCTTTACACACTCTTCTCGAGCGCATCTTGCAATCAACTACGTGAACAGAATTCTCGTCTTCATTGCTTCATTCATTCATCATCATCATCATCCTTCATCATCATCGTTTATCCCCTACCACATCTTTGGTATCCTAATGTGCATTCAGTTTAATTTCAGTTTTCTCTCATTGCCATTGTCGAACTTTGTTTCGGCACTCTTCTGCTACCGCAGCATTTTCCGACTCACACCGGCCGTGGACGAGTCGCCTTTGGTGTCTCCTCTTGGCCACCGTTTGTATTCTGTTCGCTTCTTTTGTATTCATTCGAGGACTCTGCGGTTCTTTTTGTGTCTTCGCAACATGTGTTATGATATGCTTGTAACTCACGCAAACCACCAAACTGTGTATCGTTACTTCCGTTTCGCTCCTCCCCAGCACTTTTTTCATATCTGGAAGACCCCACAAGTCACTATAGATTGCACCATGCTGCTGCACGACTTGCTGACTGAATCTTTAATGACGCAATGCTCTAAAAATACCCATACACTACTTTGAGTACAAGTGACATATATTGTTCTTATTGAAGTCGTCTTATTGTACGCGGCCTTCGGATCATAACGCTCTAGTTGAAAACCTTTCATTCCATCTCAAATTTGTGATTCACTGACTCTGATATTTGCTACTGTCTTGTTTACATCCATCGGGTTTGAGTATCCCTTATCCCTTGATTTTGTGCTCCCTTCCTTCCAGTAGATCCAGATTGAGTTTTCCACTTGGTCTGTTTCGCGCTTCGCAACTCTCTGACAAATTTCCGACAAATCTGCTACCCACATAATTACTTTTGCTTTTTTCGATCCCCTATCTGTCACTGTCCTTCCAGTTCGGTCTTCTGCTGTTCGCCACTACGTGTACCAGACGATTCCGTTGCTTATGTTTCTGCATATCTTCTGTTCGTCCACTCGCCGAGGACGCTTATCCAAGCTGGTCCGCATTTTGTGTTCGTTGATTCAGCCCACCTATCGGTCGAATGGTGGACATCTCAACACTACCCGTCGCATCGCTTTGGAGAAGCCTGTGTTTATCATATCATCTCTAGCCCTACTGGAGTTGCTCGTGAGTTCCAACGTTCCTCCTCGATTCAGAAATCTCTTTACTTACTGTTTGGCGAAGTCACTCTCGATTCGTAATTAAATAAATTGTGTTTAGCAGACCTTAAGTCTTTAACATTATGCGAGTAGCCATCAGTTTCAAGGTGACTGAGTATATAGTCCAGTGGCACCGGTCACGTGAACAGCAACGTATTCCCTCTTTCCAATCCTTATCTCTCTGGCACAGTATTAATAGGGTACTGTTGGCTGAAAATTTTTATCCGTGGTCATCAGCTGTGTCATCTTACGCGATATTTGATGTCACTTGCGGTTAATAAGTGCTTATTACTAGCGGCGACCTTAGCTACTTATTGATTCGGCCTGCTCAATGGCGAAGTCATTACTTGTCCAGAAAACCATAAGTTCACCGATTCGCAAATATATGCGTATCACACGAAGCACTTTCTCTGAAGCACATGAGCATTTACTGTGTCCGATATGTTTTGATCTATCCCCGCAATTCAGCCATGACTAGTACCTTTCAACAACGCACTTGCCCGCATATGGGAAACGCCGGCATCAGTAACGGTCGTTCGGCTATCCAATCGGGGTAGAGCAAAATCCATGGCTTCGCATGTGATTGTGTGCCCCCCCCCCCTCCCAAACGCAAGCGCAACCATGCGAGCATTTTCTGTCCAACATAAATTGCCAGTGGGATAGCAGGACAAGCGTTACAGATGCTGATGTTTCCTATGTGCACGCAAGTGCGTTGTCGTAAACTACTAGTCATGGCTGAATTGCGGGGATAGATCCAAACATATCGGACACACCAGTCCCGCGACCGGTTCATAGGATTTGCTCGCATTGCCTCAACTTGCACTAATACTGATATATCATATTAGTAGTTCGTGATTGGCAAAAAGTGAAATCGCCATATGTAGTGTTCAATACCCACAATTTAGGGACCGAATGCAGGCACTAGTACATACGCGACCAAGGCACCGTTAACTAGATATCTATCCGTTGATCTGGCCAATCTTCTAGTCCCATCCTGAATGTCGACAAACTCCAAAAAACACAGCCTTCTGGTTTCACCCAACTGCACACGGTGTTGAGAAACGATGCAAGCTGAGGCTACCGGGCTGCAAGTATGCGAAACATACGGTCTGTCCAGTGTGGGCGTTTCGAGATCAGTAGCCATCCCAATGCAGCACCAAACGGTCTCCTTTCTCACGTGAACTGTCCAACGAAACGATCACCTTTGTTGTCTGATCGTCTTTTAGCAACAATGGAAAGAGAGCATCTTGGTCAGATGCGTTGTTCCACTCCAAAGTATTATTCATCTCGGATCTGTTTGGCCGTGGGATTTACTGCTTCAGATTTTCATACGGGTTCAGCTAACCCGATTACTAGTACTAAGTTAATAAATCGGCTGATGTACACTAAGAACAGTAGGATGCGTGTTGGCACTCACTAACAAGGTGTATGTGTTAAGATGTCCGCTCTAAATATGGGTTGATGCACATCTACGATAATGAATATCCAGCGGACCAAAGTTGATTAGCAATATACGTCAACTGCAGTTTTTACTATTAATACCATTAGTCGTTGTTACCCACATCAATGATAAAGTGTGATTGACCCAAGAGTCTGTTGTGTGTATCTGGCACTGGTATCGGCAATCTTTTGCTCACTCCGGAGAAAGTAGAGCAAGATCGCAAGTCGCCTTGTAACATGAATCATTTCGTTGAGAGAAGCTTTATGTGTATTGCTCAGCAAACCAGCCCGATTCCCCCACCCACCAGGTTTCAGGTAAGCTTTTCTGTTCGTCCCGTACATACTCACCGGCACGAAGTTCCGTTGTTTCCAGCAGCCCAGTATCACCTAACATGAACCTTTTACCTGTGTTGTTATCATACGGGCACAGATTTCCTGATGTGTGAACGTCTGTGTACTGAAGACACGTGGAAAGTTCAAGGAAGGAAAAAACCCGAACAAATGAAAAGTGTTCAGCCGCTGCAAAACAACGGCAGGCCAGATCACGTGAAGCTCAGGAAAGTCCTCGCCCTACAAGGTTAAACTTCGCCGGCCAGAGGCGCTTTAACCCCGTGATCTTCCACGCTCCTGAGTGATCCAGCTTCCCAGATGCGCTACAATCATGAAATCGGGTTTTTACCTACTCTAATTGGTAGACTGCTCGACGTGGGTGAAAACGGGTTGGAAGTAAGACAAATGACCCATCTTAGAAAGAATGGTAGTCAGCAAAGCCGACCAACAAGAATTACCTTCGTGCACGAAGTCAGTTCGAGGCTGATCTTGTCCCGCTTAACTATGTAGAAAGGTTTAAACATCCATGTTCGCCCAGATCTGGATCCGTTAAATCGAGAATGGCCCAAGTCTACCATCATTGAGCTGAAGAGACGAAACGGTGATGGTGAAACAGATCTCCATATCGTAAATTTTCGGCTCCTTTCCATGATTTCACGAATCAAGATAAACAGGTTGTTCACACTACAAGCACGCCCCGTGGTTCCTGCTGCGGCCTGTGTATAGCTTTTACCAACGTTTGCAGTCCTATGAACAAGCGCGACGAACCCTCTCGTTTTGTTGCATCTAAGCAACCAGACGTAGTGGGACTCGCAGAGACATGGCTGTATTCTGAGGTGATAGCCTAGGAAATCGAACTCAGGGGCTACTCCATTTCCACTGCAATAGAGTATCGACTGGCCGAGGTGATGTTTTGCTCTACATCCGGTTTTCCCTTTGTGAGAGAGTTGTGAGCGTCTACAGAAGCGATAATGGCTTGTGAGAGTAATTGTGATGCTCGATCCATCTTACGCGCGGGGAGCTGCTCTTGGGTTCATTTTATCGCGGTCCTCAGAGCCGTTTTTTGGATTGGCTGCCGCATCTCCGAAGCCACATGACTCGTCCTCATTTTCTGCTCATGGATGCTCAATTATTTTCGAGTACGCTCGCCTTAACTCCAACTCATGCTCGGACATTACGAGGTCGAGGCAAAGTTCGTGCAGCGGCGCAACACAAATGCCGATTGATACAAATAACGCCGCGCTCAACTCCGTCGTGCCTAGACTTGGTGTTAACAAGCTGTGAACAAAATGTGTATGAAGTTCAGGTTCTAGAGTCCCTAGCAGCAAAACGACCACTCATTGCTGGTGGCTAGCGTGGATCCACCTTTACCGTATTCCCGTCCGCTGGACCCAGCGTACAATCAACCACTGGAAAACTGACTTCGACGGTTTAACTCGAGCCGCAAGCCAAGTGAATTTGTCTCTGCTGCATCTATGAACGACTGTTGGACTGTTATTACTGTGTTTTGTTTGTACCATTGAAGTGTCGGAAAGTTGGACCAATCAAGCCGCATTGGTTCGACAAGGAATATGATAAAATAGCTCGACAACGACGCAAACTATTTGACAAATTCTTCCTCTCCGGTTCTTCCACTGACTACGTAGCGTATAAGAGACGAAATATTTGAAATGGTGCAAAATCGTACCAGCCCCGGTATTTCGAAGAGCAGCTCACAACCGCTGCAAATGATGCTCCGAAGCGAATCTTTGCTTACGTGAAACGGAGATCCAAGCCGACAGCTGATCTGCCAGTGCTAGAGGGCTCGGATGGACAGTCCCTAACCTCCGGCACTGAGCTTGCGTCCGTCTTGTCGGCGCACTTTACTTCCGTATTTGCAAATGACTAGGTTTCCGTACCGAGTTCGACGTCTGCCGTCCTTACCGAACTCGACAGCTTGGTTTGCGATGTTGAAGAGGTATACCAATTACTCGCCAAACTTGACGGCACCACCCTTCATCTCTTTTTGGTACATACTAGAAGAGCACGCACTGTGTTCGCGTACTCTTAAGAGAGGACTTTGTCTGGTCGAAATTGCCTGAGACTGCGTCAACATCGGGTAACTCATTCGCCCCTTGTGAGCAACACTCTGGAGTACCAACCCAACATTGTTCATTCTGATTCTCCGCGCTTTGCATTTGCCATCGCCCTAGGTGGACATCTCATTCGCTCCCCCACACCCTCTTTGCGGGACCCTTTCGACTTCATTAACAGTGGATTTGATCGCATCCCCCACTCAGGACGCTCTGTTGGCCCCAGGTTTCGAGATTCTCAGTCCCGCGCCTGCGTGCCTTTTGACTGCGGTCCTGTGTGGGCTCCACCTTGCCTCTACGTCACGCTTTGTGGTTTCGGCCACCACCACCTTTTAGCGAGCTCGCACGCCACAAACATGACACGAGCGAATGGCCGAGAACCGTGCAGAAAAACTTCCACTGCCGTCCCCTTTTATTTGACCATACGAGTGTCTCGCAACTTACGTGAGCCTAGCTTCAATGTAATCAATTGTTGCTAAACTCTTCTTCATGCGCCATCTCTCTGCACTCCAGGTGTGTCTCTGTTCAACAGTCGTACTAGCATTTCATAATGAATACTTGTTCGATACGCTATTGGTTTAGTTGGGATTGGCCACAACCGACAGCACGCATTTATGTTCTTGTGTACATCAGTGGATGCGATTTGACTGCCTTTTAAACTAAGTTGAGTAGCCTTAAGGAAGAATACGAGTTCCCTCGGGAGCAATTCATCTGTAATATGAGTGCAATTGACTGGGAAACGGTGCAATATTCAAACAGTATAAGGTCATTGTTAATACGACATGTATTATTAAATGTAAGTTGTATCACAATGTCTCGTGTTTCAAACGTTTTACCAAGCAAATTCGGCTACATTCTAGGGGTCAGATCTGGCCCGATCGGAGCTACTGATGCTGTGTGACATATGGCATGGGTTCGTTCAAGCGTTCATTCTCATGTGAAAGTAGAATATTTCCATAGGATATTCATTGTTTCATAGTGTTGTAGAGAGCAGAAGGAAAAAGACCCGTGTCAGCTCCTTCATCCCCCATTCAGTGGCTGAATGATGCGTGTCCTAGCTAACCTGTGTTCGCCAAGGGATCAGCACAGCTGTAGCCAAAACAGTGGAATACAGGCGTTCTCAGCATGTACTTATCCAACCGTTGCTTGCAACATTCTTCCGACTGGGCACTGACAACATATTCCGGGAAGTTGTTCCATTGATTCACCACCCGGGTGCATCACATGACGTCAGGGCGGACGTGGAGCCTCCGCGGTCTAAATAGTTTCCAACTGTGACCCTGTGTCGAGTTATTTACAATGAATTGGAAGAACTCTTGCACCTCCATCCCCAGGTCTCTTTTTAGGATGCGTCTTGTGTATATCAGATCCCCACGGCGGCGATGATAGTCCACAGAGAACAAGTTCATACGCTGAAACCGAAGAGGATAAGACAAATCACGCAGCACTGATGCTCACTTGGATCCCCGCCTCTGAACCTTCTCGATTAAAACGCACCCTAACTTTGTGAGATGGTGTAAAGCGGGGAGTCTATATTCCAATATTGAACGGACGTGGGAAGGAAACTGGAGCTTGAAGATCTCAGGTGTCATTTTTGAAAGTGACCGTATGGCGCAGAGTACCCTGTTGGTGGAGGCGACTTTCCGCAACGTATCCGGGATGGTTTTCAAGTTAGGGGATACAATCACACCTAAGTCCTTCTCAGAAGTCGCGTTGCTCAGCAAGAAACCACCAATGTGGTAGACGCCGAAAGGTTCTGGAGAACCGGTTGAAAGTACACAGCATTTGTCATGGTTGATAGGTAGCTGCCACTTCACAGATCAGTCGTGCATCAAATCGAGCGTCCGTTGTAATTTGTCCGAATCTTCAGGCCTAGATACTTCTGACCCGGCTGGTTGGTAGCGCAGAGAGACAGAAGCAAAGGGCAGCGTTACAACAGTGGCGACGTGAGTTCAATCGAACCCAGAATGACAGTCAGTTTTGAACAATTGCAAGCACTTTTGCAGGAGCAGCAGACTCAGTTCGAAAAGTCACAGAGGCAGTTGATGGCAGTGCTATCACAAAAATTAAACATTCATGTAGAATGGGAACTGGAAGTGAAGTTGACATCGCAAGAAGTTGTTTCAGAATGTCAGAAGTTGCTCAACTTGATTCCTGCTGCAAATGTGGTCGCAAATTCAGAAGCTATGGAGGAGCAAAACTTCTGCCACACTGCCACTTCAGAATCAGATGTGCCCATCAGACTTAAGGATGCGACGACAGAAATCAATGGCAGTCACATTACACAGGTGCATAGACGCCACAAAGCAATGCTCCAACCTGGTCCAGAATGCTGCAGAATCACCAGTGCTGCCCTGAACCTCAAGCCAGACACTAAACCACTATCCAGAGCAAAACGCGTTGTGCTAGTCAGGAAAGAAAAGCAGTGCAGTTGTCATACGGGGAAAAGTCGGACAGACAGGGTGTGTCATTGCAGAATTGGTGACAGGGGGTACGCGCGAGAGTTCCGAGGACCGAAGAGGTGGTCAAGAGGAAGGGTGATACGCAGAAATGGTGGAGTCAATTACGAACTAACGGTTGGAAACAAGAAGTGGATCAGGCACGCAGAACAGCGGAGACCGAACCACGGAAAAACACAAGGGCCCGCAGACAACATATATCGAAGGGCGGCCAGAAGGAGAAGAAAACCGCCAGGACAAATGATTGATGTCAAAACAAAGAAAGCTGAACTGACGCAAGTACGCATGGTGGGGAAGCAGTTTCAATTCGGAGGAGGGTGTCACGGAGGCAAAACAGCTGACTACGATGGTGCACACGAGCGGGGCGAGATCGGCCAGATCACGTGAGCGGCTGACAGACTGGTTGTCATGGTCAAACCGGAAGCTGACGAAATCAGACCGTCATCGCCGCACGGGTTGCTATGTCGCGGACGTGGTCCTACCTACAGTCAGACAGTGATGGCGGCTGCCAGAGTCGAATCTGTTCAGACAAGAGATGTGAGTCACCTCAGTGATAGCAGCGACGTAAGCGCATGTGACCTATAAAAATAGCCATGCTCTGTACCTAATATACTTCGGTCTAGCAGGCTCAGCGTTTTGTTTTCCCCGGCTGGTTGGTAAGGCAGAGAGGCAGAAGCACAAGGGCAGCGTTACAACAGTTTGAGATCATCAGCGTAGATCAATCAGTCAGTTAGAAGCACCTCTGGAAGGTCATTGATAAAGATATTGAAAAGTTCGGGACCAAGTACGGAGCCCTGTAGAACCCCACTGGTCATGAGAACAGGCCCAGAGAGAACCACATTTGCCTTCACCCTCATAGTACGACGATCCAGGAAATCAGTGATCCAGGATAGAACCTTGCCAGCGATGCCACTATTCCGCAGCTTGATCAAGAGCCGTTCACGTGGAATCCTATCAAATGCTTTGCTGAAATCAACGAAACATCTAGGCGATTACCGGAATCCACTGACTTTGCCCACTTCTCGCGGGCAACCAGTAGATTTATAGTACCAGAGCGTGCAATCCGGAAACCTTGCTGAACAGGAGTAATGATGTACAGGGCCTCGAGATGAAGCTGAAGGGCTCTTTTAAAAGTCCTTTCCGTTGTCTTGCAAATAGCCGACGTCGGGTAGATCGGTCTGTAATTCGCAGGATTCTCTCCATTTCCTGCTTTGTGGATTGGCTTCACAATAACTTTCCAATCAAGCGGAAGGCAGCCAGTCTCCAGGGAGTGCCGAAACAATTGGCAGATTGGCTTGATGATATATTCAGCCACTGTCTTCAGGAACAGAGGATATAATTCATCAAGGCGTGGCAAAGCGTTCGGGTCCAACTCAAGAAGAATTCTCAGCACCGTGTTCGTGGTAATTTCTATGTGCTCCAAGGGAGTGGGATGCTTGGGCATATAGTTATTGAATACCGGGGCCTCAGCCGAGTACACTGATGAATATTGCGAAGCAAGAAGACAAGCTTTCGCTTCATCGTCATGAAGTATAGCTTCATCCTCTCGCGAATACAAGGCAAGTATGCCACAACCCGCCTTAGTACTTCTTTTCAGGTACGAGAAGAGCTTTTTCGGGTCACTACAAGATTGCTCAGCCAGGCGACGCTCATATTGTTCCCGCTTCTCGCGCTTTTTCAGTGTACACAAATTCCTGAGCACTTTGTAATCATAATAGTCAGACGCCAACCGTAGGAACTGGAATCTATCTCACAGTTTTCGCCTTCTATGCAGTAGGGTTCTCAGTTTTCTATCAATCCAAGGAGATCCTTTAGAGAAAGGTTTGTCAGCAACGGTTGGTACAACTTCGTCGATAATAAAGCACAATTTTAAGGGAAGAAGATTCCAAGTGGTATCGAGATTCAACTTCTGAGGTGTGCTCCAGTCCATAACACTTGCAGCCATTTGTAGGCGGAGTGGATCGGCGCGCCAGTAGTTCCGGCGAGGTATGCCCCGGTGGTGAAGGGTGGGTCGTCTTGTCCGTAGAAAGCTAAGCACACAATGATCACTTGACCCAAGTGGCTGGAGAATCTCTAAATCCTATAAATCGGATGGTTGAGGCTTGAACACGAGGTCGAGGATGTGCGACGTTTGGCCCGGAATTCTCCGAGCAGGTGACGAGACATGTTGCGTTAGACCCACACCAAGGACAGTTTCCAGTAGAACAGCATCGAAGGATTCTGAGGCGAAATCACAGTGAACTAGATCCCAATTGACGTTGGGGACGTTTAAATCTCCCATTATTAAACAATCCTTGCCTCTGCCGTGCATTTTGATCGGGTCCGGTAATCGGAATCCGAGGGCGATTAGGGGTCTGTAGACAACGCAAACTATGAGCGGATTGTGTTTGTCGTGGACACGGTACCAAAGTCTCTCCAAACCACCAACTGTATCACAAACACCCTCTTCGGTATGAACCCTCAACTCAGAATTCCAGTAGAGTATGAGGCCACCTGCAGATCTCGTACCAAGACGATCAGCCCGAGCAAACTGATAACCAGGAAGGAGTATTTCAGAATCCAGAATATCCGGGGACAGCCATGTGTCAGTAAAAGCCATCAGATCGGGATGACGCTGTAAAGTGAGGAGACAAATCCCATCCAATTTACTTCGCAGCCTTGGCACATTCGCGGACATCACACGCAATCCAATTTTAGACCCTAGGGCCCGGGTGCGACAAAGACTGGCCGCCATCGAGCTTTCGGAGTCCATTGAACTACAATAAAATCCACAATACAAAGATTAGCTTCACCATTGTCTCGCGGTTCCGCATTTCATCAACTGCATTCTTCATCCTCACTTGGTCTTCAGGGCAGAGATCCCTCAAAACATGAAATGTTTCTCCCTTAAGACCCGAAGTCCGCCTGAGGATGCGACAACATTCCACTTCATTTTGACAAACGATTTTCAGCGGACGCATCTTGGAAGTGTCCTCTTGCTTTAGGTCAGGGCGAGAGGCAGGGACGACATTGACCCCCCTGTTCCTCTTCGTCGAACAGTAAAGAAATCCTCCGCTTTAGGGAAGCCTGCTCATTCACTATCCTCTCGGCCGATGTTTCCTTGTTTCATTTGGGAGCGTTTACGAGAAGTCTGCTTCCCTCGAAAACAGGCGCAACCTGCCAAACGCGTCGAGGAAAATCGTATCTCCGAGTGGTAACAAAAAGACTGCTGTGAGTCCAAAGAGGTGGGTGTTTTATTAGCGGAACAGGCTGACATGAGCACCATATTACAGTAATAGTAATAGTGGTTTATTTCTCATCGACCGAGATCATCTATGTCAGATACTACCGTGCTCTTTCATGGACAAGATGCTGTTGTCCGTTTGCTCCAATCTGTGTTCCCAGCAATGTATATGTCTCACATGTTTCTGTCTAACGTTAAGCTTGGTGGAATCAATAAGTTTCGAGGATATTGTGGACACTGGAGGTTTGCTTGCATTGCGTGGATTGTCCTCCTTCACTCATTAGACGTTATCTGAGCCATCATTAAATAGACTGTCAGGTGATCTCTCCCACGAACAATTGGTCATGCTCGTGTGCAGGTCAAGGTAGCTTCCTAGATCACTACGAAGTGATTGTGCATTCTTACACGACCTGATTGTGATTCGGAACCGATTCCACTCGGGACCTGACAACCCCTCAGTCTTGCGCGTTAGTTTGATAAATAAACGGAGCAATTTAAGTCATGTAACAAATCCACACTGAACACATCGTTTCGTGGTCTCTGCGGAGAGACAAACACAGGATACGTCATTTTGCAATCGTCTAAGACAACTTCAACCGCAGTGGTGGTTGCTTGTAGAATATTAGTGGTATCGGGTGTCACCTGTGTGTCTGTAACGATCGAATGCTCAGGTGAGTACTAGGCGGCGTCGATCATCTTACTTCAGTCTGGCTGGCGCAGATACCACGTTCGCACACTCATCGCTTGCCCACGAGGATCTTGTTTTGTCTACTGGATGTCGGTTATCGTCAGGCTCGAGATGCCGCATCGTTGAGTGGCGGCAAGAGAATGAATTCTTTGGCCACCAGAGCAGATCTCACGTCCTAAACAGAAGTCCACTCGATCTACATTGTGCTATTTCGATAAGTTGAAAACCTAACACAAACTATAGCCTTGACATGCTTCCCTGTCTCTGTTAATCAAACGCTTGTTTGGTGTGCGTATGCTGCTGATTCTTCTGTGGACTAAGTTTACTTAAGTTGCGGGGTAGTGCGTTCTGCTAAGATTATGTCTCACCGGTGCCACCGTTTCTCCAAATGACAACCTAATGCTTGTGATCGTTCGCGTCAGGCACAACGTTAACACCCTGGGTATGATCGCTTGCTTACGGTATTTTCTGTGTTAAAATTTCTTCTTACATCTTGGTGATATGATCACCATGCTTATATGTTGGCGGTGCACTGCTGCCTCTACTGCTGGTATGCCACATGAACTAGTGCACATTGTTTACTACGCCACAGCATTGCCTGGTCCAATGAATGCAATTGTTGTTTTCCTCTCATTGGCCTCGTAGATACTTGGCTTCTCTCGACGTCCCCTGTTGTCTCTGGCTTGTCTTCTCTTGGCGTTTTGGCCATTTCTCGATGAATCTTTTGGGACGGGCCGTCGGGTGGGTTAATCTTTCCTCTTTGGACGCACCTTTTCTTCCATTCACCACATCGCACTTCATTAGGTCTGTCTTTTACAGGATCTTTGCCGCCTCTGGGTCCTCACTTGCGGCACTCTGGCTGTGTTCCCTCAGCTCCCCCTAATTGGTACCTGGTTCAACTCGCTTTTTGTGTAAGTGCTTCCATCAATGAGCATTTAAATGTTACTTTGCGTTTGTTGCGTGATACACAGGCGCCTGGTGAGGGACGGTTTTGCAGTAATTAGCAACTGTGCAGCATTTAAAGCAGTTAGTTCCCTGCAACAATTCAAAAAGCACGGAAAGAAGACGAAGGCTGGTGGATGAATATATTTCGTATTTTCTCCTCAGTATCATTAACAATAACCGATATGCATAGATGTAGCCAACAGTGGGTACAACCAGACAAGTTTGAAGTGCAGAACGAATGACGGAAGTTCACACCTAAGCCCTAAGCAGCTTTAGACTGACAAATAATTGGTTCTGAACGCACAGGGTTGACTTCATCCGGCTTATAGCGACAGCTTCAGCAAACAGAAGGAAGCGGGGATTACTGTGACGTAACACAACTTTGAACGCTGAGCCTAGTTCTGTCCGGTGACCCGAGCCTAAAAGGTGATTGCTTATCGAGGAAGCCGGCGGTCTACGCGAGCATGGAATCTGACAGGGGTAGGAAATCTGGGCAACTTCACGCTGAACCCATCTTGGCACATGCTCCTTTATTCGGGAAGTCAGAGTCCTGTTAGTTCTGCCTATGTAGCTGTTTCCGCAGTCACCACAAATTGGTATTCATAGTGTGAGTTGGCCCCAATAGGCTGAGCTCCCTTCATTGGAGGTATGGGCAAATTTCGGGTTCGGTTGATGACGACAACTTGTGCAGCATAGTAACTTCCTTGTGTAGCCGAAATTATACGCTTAGTTATCTTCATCGTGGCTAAATCATCTTTGATAGGTAATTCGATGTACATTTTCTTCTTGGCTGCCATGTGCACTAAGTCCTTTGGCCCTCGCGGTTGGCTGTGTTTCTCGATAATTCTTCGAGCGTAGCCGTTCACCATTAGTGCTACTGTAATTAACACTAGCTCATCATCCAGCCAGTCGGCCGAACAAATTCGTCTGGCACCACTAACTAGATTCTTCACAAGTGCTCGTTTGTACTGCCCTTGTATGAAGCTGGTGAAGTGTAGGTACTGCTCGGACCAAGTTGATTTTCGGTAAATTGATCTCTTTGTTAATCCATCATCCCTGCGACTTGAGTATGTCCAGATATGGCAGACAATTGTTCTGCTCTACTTCGCATGTAACCCGTAAGTTGGCATGAGCACTATTGAGCCATTCTACCAAATGTGAGCTGGTGCTCCGATGAACAAAAAGCCAAGATTTCAACATATCGTTTGTAGTAGGGCACCTGATCTATTTCCGTAGAAATGCTTCTTTCTACCATCAACATGAAGAAATCAACGAGAACAGGACTTAATCGGCTACCCATTGCTACGCCGTCAAGTTGGCGGTATGGTGTGTTCCGGAAGTGAAAATCCACACTACCCATGCACAGGAGTAGATATTCTCTCAGAAATTCAGTCGGAATCGGTAACGAACAGCCACAGTTTTCAGCTAATTCGCACACGTAATCGTCCGATGTATCAGAACGTTGGTAAATAAGGATTCTACATCCAAGGAACATATAACTGACAGGTTGTGTTCATCGTTCTGCACCTCAAGCTTGTCTGGTTGCATCCACTGTTAGCTATACCTATGCATATCGGTTATTGTTAATGGTACTGAGCAGACAATACGAAATGCATGCATCTACTAGCCTTCGTCTTCGTTCCGTGCTTTTCAAACTGTGTAGTATGTCAAACTGCTTTCCAGCCGATCCCCATATTAAGGTCCACTTTTCTACGTGCACCACTTTTTGCCCTTATAGTAGCAGTCTTGGTTTTGTGCTCCATGTCATGTTGTGTTAGACCATCTGGTCCTGATTCCTGAATATTCCCAGAATCCTACAGTTTTTGTGGCCGTGTTTATTCATTGATTACTTGCGTCTTTTATATCTATGCCCACTGTTTGTGTGGAAAGTCCTCAGGATCCTTTCTGTCGCCTCACATTTGTCGGACGCGTTACCACCCTGTGCGTCTCACTTCTACTCCACAGTTGCCTGAGCGGCCTTTGCGTCACTCCCCTGTGTTTCCTTTACCTTCGTTGGCTCTGTGACCCAACCGATGGCCTGGCTATCCAAAATGCAAAAGGTATCACGCGAAGTCTTTCGCCTCTCGGTATCTTCCTTGTGAGTACGATTTTTGCCATGCTTGGTCGCATTCCGATTTCATTTAACAATCTACAGCCCGTTAACTTAAATACTTCCACTGTGTATGTTTTTTTTATTTTTTTAAGTTTTCCTATGATAAAGTCGTTTCCCTATGTGCTTACACGCACTTTTCGTTTGCGCTTTGTCCGATTCCGCTAATACCATGAAATCGCGTGATTAACGAACCCTCGAAACCTGTGACTCTAATCACGCCTTGACTCATGTCCATGTTATCCACACTGTCACTCTCGTTCGCTATAAAATGCTGCTCCAAAACTGGTGCATTTCCCAGTTAGTACAGCAAGCAGTTATTTTCAGACCTCTCTGATCTTAAGAATTCTCAATCAGTTTTAACTTTGTTCCAAGATTTATCGCCTTGCCTTTGATTAATTTCCATTTTCATTTTGCTTGTTTGTGTGATCATCACCGTTAGCTCTACACTTACACAACCTCAGATTCTGGCACCCATACCTCGGTCGCATATGCTTCATTTATCCTCGATCGAGGCAGGATGCCAGTTGTCTCGTTTGTTCCTAGTCCACATATCGCCATGATGAGATACTGCCCCACCATGCGCATGTGTAAAGGCGTCTAGGATCTTTTCCAGTTAAGCCCCGCCACCCAAAAGAGATTATGAAAAGGAAGGATATGGAACTTGAACTTTTACTCTCTATTGAAGAGGGTGAAATTGAGACAAGTCATTAATAATTTGCATGAAAAGGTCCATTTTCGGTGTCTTTGCCTCCAAACGAACTCACACAGGTAGCTGTCCACTAAAGATCGGTGTGTTCCGCATTGGCGCTTATTCTGCATCTTGTAAATGTGCCAGAGAGATTCGATGGTTTGTGTGTGAGCTCCAGTCGTTGGATCCACAAAGTTTTCGGTATGATTAACCGTTTGATGAGTATAACTCATGCCAATCATCGATTCAATGCATTGGTATGCTGCCCATATATCGGAAATGATAATTGAGCCGGGAGCGATGCAGGCCTGGATTGTGTCCAGCAGAGTGGCCGCAGTTCGATCTGGCACTGCATACAAGAATACTTCTTTAGTCTCCCGGCAAATCCCTACGAAAATCCACTGCTGAGGAAGGACTCGCCCTGCATGGTTTTTACGACGTGATATTAGGGTTTCATCGATCTCGACATGTAGACCTGGGCCGCCGACAATCGTTGGAGTCTGCAAAAGCTGTCAGGCGCAAATTTCACGCAGAACATTCTTCCAGTCGACAGCGGTCGCGTGGCCAATAGATAACTCCTCTGAGCAGAATTTGATTGTTGTCAGATTTTTGGACCAGCAATAAATGAATAGGATTATTGTCCTGAAATCCATCCTAGACCGCTCCAGCCAAGTTCCCTTTCGAAGACCGATTTCTTGCCGACACTGTCGGGCATCACACCTCCACCCGTCAGAAACAGTTGAAAGTGTCATTTGGTGTCCTCGTCTGCATAAACGTTGATGATGAATCACTCCATGGCTTTGCAAAAAACGTATTGCTGTTTCCTTGTCATGAACGACCGCCGATAACGTCAGAAAGTTCATGTCAGGTTTTACGTGCGAACGTAGAAACTTTTTGAACAAAAATGACCTTAGAAGCGGATAAGGAGTGTTTTTATGGGGCACGTTCACATGCATTACGTACACTGGAGCTGGCAAACAGTGGCGGGGCTCAACTTTTCACGCGTGCCCTTTTTGCACTATTGATGGGGCTTGACTTTTCAGGTGTACCCTTTTTGCCTTAGTGGCGGGGCTTAACTTTTTGCGCGTGCTCTTTTTGCATTAGTGACGGGGCTTAACTGGAAAAAATCCGGCGTCTGTTGTCTTATTGCCGTAGGACCGTCTGATATGTGCCCCTCTGCTTAATGCACAATTTCATGTCAGGTCACACAGCTTCAATTTCCTTGTAACGACCAAGTGTTTGGAATCGAACGACAGCATGTGGTGGTCCAATGTGTACCCGTTTAACCCACGCCCTCTCTGCAATAATCTCGTTGTTTCACTTCCCGTCTACCGCATCAGCGTAAATTCTCCAGCTGATAACACATGTGGTTTAAAAAAACCATGACTCACTTTCGCAATTGGGAATTTGGTTTCAGATTTTCATGGTTGGACTATCGAGTTGCCTCGTCGGGATTGTTCACTCAAGCTGGGGTTTCCTGCCATGTGTGAGAGTAATCATTCGCTTTCTTGGCTGGAGCACACTGAGTAAGTTACCTTCATCCTAATTAATACGCATTAGCTTTTCTTATTGAGTCGTCTGTGACCTATACTTCAGCCGCTCCGGACCTCATTTAACGTCCTCGGAGCCTCCTTTACCGCCCTTTGCGTTTCGCCGGACCATCTGCACCTGTTGATACAACCGGACGCCCGCTTACGCTGGTGATGTTAAAAGCCTCTTCAAACAATTTCCTGATGCTCCGATCGTCACGTAGGTTAATCATCGGGCGTCCGATCTACTGCATCCAGCGGAGGTGAATAGCACTGAGGATGCCTCTGCATTGGCCCTTGATTTTGCTTCTTCCATCGCCTCTTTCTAACTGCTTTTCTCCTTCCTCTTTTTAACCACCCGTACCATTTCATGAATCTTTGACAGACGTTTTTTGGTGTCGACTCACACACGATTGATAGACCCACGCATAACCGTTTCCAATTGGAGTCCTGGGTACTCGCTAGGATTGGCATGATTCAAACCGCGCACTTCGTCACAAATCGGTCAACAGGCGGCATTTGCCTAGACATTTGATACCCTACGATCCACGTCTGCTGCCTATTGGAGACCCGTCTACAAGAGTCACACTGCTATCCGCTTCATGCGTTACTGGGGCGTTTATCAAGGGACAATTCATCTTGAAATGCCGGCCAAGCCGGTGTAAATTCTATTAATGATAACAGTGCACAGTTGCTACCTTATCATGAAGATGCTTGTCCAACACAGGACCCACCGCATGGTGACATGACAGCTACCATCCTCGTGTGAACCATAGACCAAAACTTATCCCATCGCGGTCAGTTACTATTGGAGCGATCGCACTGCGAACTGCTACTGAATTTGGAGCACAAGCGTGGACTCCGACTATGTACTTTGTGTGCTTATCTTCGGGGGCGTTTCGGCGCACGCCCGCGACTGTTCTGCAGGCGCATAGACACTTGCCAACTGATAAATCTAGATGTTCGGAATGCGTATCAACTCACATTGGTGTCTGACGTGATTAGGTGCTCACTGAACGCCTTTGAGCGCCATCGGTCATAGGTGTGTCTTCATGTGGCAAGTCCGAATGCTAACCTTTTCAGTCTCTTGCATTTCGTGACGCTAGTTGACAAATCCCAGCTGGAGGTGTATACGATGAGACTGGCAAAAATCTCTTGTCAAAGTTGTGTAATGCCCTAAAAAGAGACTGCCTAGTCTGATAGTCCAACCGTTCGTCGGAGATGAAAATGGTTGCTACCATTCGTGGCCATCGGAAGCTATTCGGTTTCATGCTGGTAACATGAGCTAAAGTTGTAACAAAGCTATGTACGAAAAGAGGGGACGGTCCATCCATAACCTGTCAAATTCTTATGGCATTGCTTTAAACACTGAAAAGCAATTTATTCGGCCATTCCCATCAGTATCCTTATCGGTCAGTAATCGTCATGTCCCCTGGACCGTTCCTTTGGATCCACTCTTTCTTTCCCGCATAAGTCAGACGTAAGATCGTATAGTTGACGTTTTGATTCGTTCTCCAAGCTGAGTAATTTAATGACAAACGTTTCACCACGTCGCTCCATGGCATCTTCGGTACACTGCTGCGTAGAGGAAAATCTCACGGAAAGTCTCGTCGGGATGTAGCGTTTTAAATTAACTACGTCGATCTGTGTCCCGTGACCTCTGTTCGCTTTTCGGCCACCCAGTTTCGCGCTGTCTCGGCTATAGGTACACAGGATCGAGGTCAATGCGAAGGTTGACTGCATTCTCCGTAGAGAACCATGCCTGGAGGAATTCACTTCCTTCTCTTGTCCCTTCGCGCGCCAGAATTTCTATGTTGTCCCAGTTAACGTTGTGTCCTTCCTCATCGAGGTGCATCGTCACAGATCTCAACGCCATTTTCAAACGCTATGTCCCGACGACACCTTCTGTGACATTTTCCTCTACGCAGCATTGCATTGAAGGTGCCACTGAACGAGGTGGTGAAACTTTTGCCACTAAATTACTCAGCTCGGGGAACGATTCAAAACGTTAACTACCAATCTGAGCTACAGGTATTCCGAATCATTGCAATCGTATAGTTGAAATTAAATAAGGCTACTTTACAAGATGGACTTGCTCTATCTCCCATTAAACCCGGAGACCTGTTGTTATATATGCTTTATACAACGTATTAGTGAAGTTATAGAAAGCAGGCAACTGTACCGTCCGGCTGAAGTTGCTACTTTACCGTCCAAATTTTCAGCTGGCCTCACATTTGGTAGGCGGAAATCATAGAAGGGTCAGTCTCTTCTCAGTCGCCTCTCAGTTCCTTGACTCCATCCTTTTTCCCAATTTGACTGGCACCCGTGAAAGTCAGCTCCGGGCACGTCAAACCGGACGTCGTCTAAACCGTGTTAGTATTGACCACATCCTCACCTTATGTCTGTTGTTGAAGAACTACCACGTAGATTGGCGACCTACTGTTGTCGTGTCGCTGGATCAGTGTACCCGTTGGAAGCGCCTGCCTAAAAAGTGTATCCGTGAAGTACGTAAACATTATCAGAGCGCTTTATGCGTGTACTTCGGGCAGAATCAGTGCTTATGCCACTGTCGCCGCCCAGTATTGTGAGACTAGGATGTCTGTTGTCACCCTCTTTTAGTTTCTCCTTTGACGAAATCATGGAAACCGCATCTTGTTAGACCTTCCTCTTGTAAACTTGCATTGTTGTATGTTCACCCGCCTACACCCATATCACCTTCGCTTACCACTTCCTTATACCTTCCTCACATCCATATCTGTTCGGATATTTGACCCAATTTTTATTTGCGTCGACTGCAACAGATCTTCATGCACCTGCTGTAGTGCCTCTATCTACACGATGTTGCCACATTTTCTTAGCGATGCGCAGGAGCTCACCACTTGACTATTGCTTTCGGTGTGTATGCGTGTGCTCCACCCCCCACCCTTTTCACAGTGATTAGACGGTCAGTGGTTGGCCACTGTGTATTCGGTAATAGTTCCACACGTTTGTCCTGTACTCCTTTGTCCACCGACTGCCTGCTTTGAACAGTGGTTTCTATAGCTATTTTTCTTCCCCACCCGTCTATGTCATCCCGTTGTTGGCGCTAATATGCCGGTCCTGAACGGCTGAGATTTGTTCATTTCCCCTAACTGTATTTTCTAGTACTGCCGTAGTTCATTGAGGACACGAAACTCATCGTTCGACCGGCGAATATTACATTTGTAGTCGTTTGGTACTTTGCAGACCATTTCTCCTTGTTCTCGTTATTCCGATTACTCGATCCTTTGCATCATATTCAGTATCATCGGACTTATCCTCTAAAAAGACATGCTATTTCTTCAGGACTACGGTAACTACAGTAGGAGCTAGCCTTTTGTTTCAAGCGCTTAAATTCACCCAACTTAGCTGCATCGTAATTTGTTGAGCCAAGCGGGTCCGATGTGATGAACTTTGGTGCTGTTCGCTTCTAACCCTACACTCACGAGGCCTTTCCTCCTTGTTTGGACTCATTAGGTAGTGATAGCCTGAGCTGGGAGTGGAACTCGGCACATAGTAGTCGGCGACTATTACTATAATCGCTAAGCCAGTGAGCTGCACGAGCAGTGCTTGACCCAGCAGTTGCAAGTTGATCGTCGGATTTTGGCGCACCCGTCTAGGCCACACTCTCAGTTGTGGCCTCCGTTGACTTTAAAGCCAGTCTCTGCCATTCATATCACTGGGACTGTATCCGGAGTGGAGAGGTTCGGTGTTGCTTTCTCCCATCACTGCGACGTAACGCGTTTCGTTTGCTTGGACTCATCAGGTAGAGATAGTCTGAATTGGGAGTAGAATTCGGCCCATAGTGGTTGGGGACTATCGCCATGATCACTATGCCGTTGAGCTCCGCAAGCAACGCTTGACGCAGCAGGTCCGATATTGATCCAACGCAGTGGAGGCTTTTCCTGCCTACTTCATTGCATCACTGGGGCAACCCCTCTGCCACTGAAGGCTTGCGCATGAGCGAGTTATATGTTAAACTTTTTATCCTTACTAAACCGTTGTTCTGAATATGGCCCCGTTACTTTCTTGCTATGTGCGTCCTAGATTAGCCGTTCTGATGCCACCACATC
Organism: Dicrocoelium dendriticum; assembly: GCA_944474145.2. Taxonomy (NCBI): domain Eukaryota; kingdom Metazoa; phylum Platyhelminthes; class Trematoda; order Plagiorchiida; family Dicrocoeliidae; genus Dicrocoelium; species Dicrocoelium dendriticum. The sequence continues at coordinate 154,489,874 of OX104064.1, read as the reverse complement.
TACATGCACCAACCCCTTGTTACATGCGATTTGCTTGATCACGACACTTCTTCTCAATCTCTTTTGTCACCAGTCTCTCTTCCCGTGATCGTCTTCTTGTGGTGTCCTCCTCGACTGGGAATGCGGGTCTTTTGCTGGTTTTCCGCGCTCCTCACATTGAACGTGCTGTTGAGCACCGGGTAAGTTGCACTTCACTGAAACCTCTCTGCAACTTCCACTAGTCGAGACTGCAATCCTGTTGTTTATGTTACTACCATTAGTTGTACATTGATTACGAAAACCCTCCAACTTTGGATACCAGGAACAGCATCCCTAGGGACTGTGATGATATTCTATTGCATACAGTCCGATTTATGTCTGGTGGCCGTTTTGGCTGTGTTATTTTTTGGGGAAACTGCCATCTAACGTCCTTCCTTGGTTTTCCTCCTTTTTGTTCCCCTGTATTCCGTCCCTATTCCTTGTGATGTAACGATCAATATTTATTCATCTGAATACTGCATTGTGGAAACATGTAGAACTTTTAATATGCATAACATCGAACTTATGTCGAGAACGTTAAAAAGGTGTCATTTGTTAGTACTTCAGTCATTGGAGGATAACACTTTGCTTTTGGCACAAACGCTTCGTCACGCCATGTGAACCAGCGGGTAATTGGTGTGGGATTTATGGCAAACTGGGACAATGCTCGCGGCGACCGAGATGTAAGTAGGATGGTAATCAAGTTACAGATCAACGTGTCATTTCAAGTGACACATTACGGATGGTAAGGGCCCAGGCAATCCATTGTACGATGTCGTCACACGTGTCTCTGCCTACGATGAGGTTGCGAGTGGCTTGATGCTCGCGCTCTGCCCCAGATCCGTCCGCCGGCGCCCCTCAAACTGGCCGGATTAAGACAGCCCGCAACACATTCGAGCACTCTACTCCATCCATTCTGTTTACGCAGCTGTTGGCTTTGGCAATTTCAAACGTCTTAGCATTCAGATCAAGTCAAAACAGGTTTCATGAACCCGACTGGGAACATTTTCGGCATTTTACACTAGCACCGCGGATGCAACGAGGCTTAACATTTGCATGAAATTGCAATAAAAGCGTAAAAAGAAGCAAACATACATGCACATCACTCAAGTAAACGTTCACGCGTGGTGCTGATAACCTTTTTGTAGTTCACAAGAAAGTCGGCCCGTGGTCTAGAAGTAACGAGCCTGTCTCGTAATCTTACGGCGCGGGTTCGAATCCGCGTAGCGGTGAGCGTCCTCGATGTATACTCAGCCCGCGTGCGACTGGTGGTGGTCGCACGGCAGCGAAGCGCCGTTACGGCGGACAGCTGACACATTATTCTTATTATCACAAGAAAACTGAATAATTACGGTATGATCGAGTTGTAATAACGTGTTATGCGTAAAAACAGAACTCTAAATTTAGAGCGCGTAGACGAGCAGCAGAAGGCTTTAGGTAAATCAGTGCGAACGGAGTGAAAGGAGTCATTTAAAACATTAACTGAACAGTTGTCACATACATTAAAATGCTTAGTAACGATGTAGTCAGTCAGATGCTCTCTGGGCACTCCACTACACCTGGAAATGAGCTTAATGGAACGCACAATCAATGTGAAGTCTTTTTGTAGAAGTCTGAGAAAAATGACTGACGAGCACTATAAGCAGTGAGGTAAAATACAGGCAATCATGAATTTGAACTTAAAGGGCAGGGTACTGAAAGCATTTTTAGTATCAGAGCATAGAATGATAATTTTCGCACCTTGCGGAACGTTTCGTTGACGTGTGTTGACCAAGTTAACTTGTGAGACAAATGTACACCGATACTTAACAATGGATGAACTGGGTATGTTGTGGTCGCCTATGACCATGAGGCGAGAAGTGTTCGCTACAGTCAAACGTTTGTCAGTGCGGAAAAAAGAGACGCGTTGTGAATAAGGGATCAGGACAACAACTACTGCTGAAGCTCATCTAATCCGCTTAGGAGAGTCGTTGTTTACTTAGGAGTTGGACTACGTCGTCAGCGTACTTACATCCAATAAAGTTGGGAGAAATTGGAAGCAGTTCGATGTATAGAGAGAATGGAAGAGAGAAAGGATTGTCCGTGATAAAAAGCCTCAATCATCAGTAAGTGATGAATTTTTACCGTTTACATGGGCCAAAACAAGCGGGTTTACGAAGTGGCTGGTCATCAGGCTGCACACTTCTGGTTGAACACAATTAGCAAACAGCTGATTAAGTAGGATCGATCTGTTGACGCTCCCAAAAGCGTTATTGTAATGAAGCAGGAGCAGCCGCACAGTCTTGCGTTCCGCATCCGACGAAAATGCTATTAAGCGAACAGGGTATGCTACTGCATCCAACGTGGGACGTCAGGGTCTGTAAGCAATTTGAGATACATCCACAGCCAGAGTGCGAAGGCACAAGTACTCACTCTAAGATTTTCAGCGTGACGCACGTACAGGCGATAGGACGGCATTTCATGTATCCAGTATAGTTCAGTGGGTCAAGGAGGTACGTAAACCATCGCACAACGTTATGGTCCAGTCTCTTTGCGACGGCAGGTTGGCAATGTATTGACGACGTGGTATGAAACTCAGCTTTGCGGGCGCCAGTAAATGTTATAACCGAAACAGCTGTAGTAGACTCCCCACAATCTTCTGGGCCACCTTGTTTCAAATGGATATCAAACAAATTGGCATATACCACAGGGCACTTCACTGGGGTCATTGCTTTTTGAAATCGACCTTTCCACTGAGCATTTCTACTCACTCGATAATTAACCTCTTGTACTGCTCAGTCACGGAAGACGAGATGTTGGCCGATAACAACTTGAAGATCAGCGGATGAAACCTGTTAGGACCATCAGGCTTGTGCCGTCAAACTTTTCGAGTAGCTGACATGCCTTCGCAGCACGATAATGCAAACTTTGTTCGGCTAGAACGGCATACTTCGAACTCGGTACCGACACCTAGTCGTTTGTGCATATGGAAACGAAATGCTCTGCCATTGCGGACGCAAGACCAGTGCTTGAAGTTTGGTACGGCCTGCATGCGCCCTCTATCACTGGTAGGTCACCCGTCCGTCTCAGGTGCCACCTCACGTAAGCAAGGATTCTTTTCGGGGCGGTCTTCTTGACGATTACAAGCTTTTTTGAACTACCAGCACTTCACCGTCTTTATTTCGTTGCAAATATTCCGCTGCTTCTTCGTAATCGTCAATCGAACTAGAGAGGACAACATTTGTTACGCAATCTGCACCGCTGCTAATAGAGACACGGGGTAGCTTCGTGTCCATAGATGACTCCATAGATCGCTTTTGTTGACCACTTTTCCGAAGTGTAATTTGTTTTACTTTAAACCTGCCATCGTACACCTCAAGGAGTCCTTCAGTTAGACCTTGCAGTAACATGATGTCATGTTCGTGGTACATCCTGGGTTTTGGAACGGAGATCACATGATCCGAACGCCTCCGGCTGTAGAGGTTGGTGTTGCAGTATGATGGATATCCTGAGCTTCATGTAGTCCGGTCAGCCGTTTGACCTACAGTGGATGAGGTCCTTTCATTCTTCTGTTTTTCTTCTTCCTTCGAGGGGTCTTCCGTACTCAGGCCTCAACATACTGGGACTTTTGTGCGCGTAAAACACTACACAAGTAAAGAATTTGTGTCAAGTGAAACTGGACTACTCGCATTGGCAAGACTTCGTACTGTAAACTGACACGGGACAAGCAAGATGACCTGAAATATGGGGACGCTTCGGGTTAGACCCAACACACGTAGCTGCTCGCAACCGAATGATTCCGTCTGCGCACCGGCTTGTGTCACAGTGCTCTGCTGCTTCTAATTGTATCTCCTTTTGGCATGGTCTGAAGGAAGACGTAAAGAATGTTCATTTGTTGCTCTAATGCTTGAAATGTAGATATTAACGTGACACAGGTGACGACATTTGCCAGATGTCCGACAGTCTTGGAGCAGTTAGATTAAACGGACCAATATGGCGACAACTAGTGAAATGCAAGCGATGACAAAATCTCCGAAACGGAGAAAACACAAGTATTTGCAATCAAAAATTCAGGTTCTGAAATGACATTGTTATTTCCACGACTAATTCCATTACACAGAAAAATCCAACAAGAAATACTCTTTTTCACACAGCCATGAAAGGACTAACCGGAGATCGTTAATCGCATCGCTAAGGTCCAATTCCGGTTGACTGACAGCTGAATTAAGCAACTCACCATGATCCACTAGGTACCAACTTCTCCGACTCATCTATCAGCGGAGATGACGTAATTTACGCTGTTCTTTTTTCGTTTCAGCTATGAACCTATCTTTTTCATCGTTTTCGCCACCGTTGGTCTGTTGTGGATACAACTGGAGACACAAGGGATGCATTCATCTTACGTGAGCTTTTATCATTTTTTCTTCCTTGTACTCGTAACAGTGTTGCTTTTCTTTTTGCTATGTCCGTTTCAATCAGTTTGCTCGGAGCTTTGTAACATGTTTCCTCATGGCTCGAATTCCCAAACAATGGCACGGTCGACTGACCGCTTGCAAATGGCACTCACCCCACTCTGGCAATGTATCCGAGTGATCCTGCTTTTCCCGAACCTCAGTAATTGACATCAGCTCACACCCCCGTTTCCACAGTGAGGATAGCGACGTAACAACGCCAAATCGGATTATGCCACACGTATTGTATATAAATATTGCCACTTCGAGCTTTAAATCTAGACAATACGAACGGTCTGAACAGAAGAATTTGTAATATGATCCTGTAACCGTGGTTCTAATGGGCACAGCTACGTTTGCAACTGCGGGCGGAAACAGATAACAGTAGGAGTAATGTTAATAGCAGACTGATGAAAGCTTGACTTTATGAGAAGTACATGCAAATGAAGGGTAAGCATGTAATAGGCTGAAGCACGAAACGCATGTTACACTCCAACCTGCTGTGACCATCTGTCTATATTGATCACCTGCCTTTGGCGACCAACCAAAAATATCCCTAACGTGTTCTCCTATGAGCAATGTCTCCATGCATGAACCTGTCCAAGGCGACCACTTTTGTCAGTCCATTGAGTGCTCTCCATAGATAGGTTGTACTGCACTACCTCTGAAGTTGATAAGAGGTGGGGATAGGATCAATGAGCCATCAATAGGGAATACTCCATCTGGTACAGGAATTCGTTGTTTGGGACTTTACAGTGAGTATGTGCTTTGCTCCGAAAATAGTGCATTACCTTTAGTTTTGCATTTCAACGGCTCAAATGCGTCGTTCGGCCTCCCTCGCTTGCGGTGCGCTTATCAGTGAACACGACCAGTGCAGTCCCCCTCTAGGCTGCATTCTTGTCACTCGAGTTTACTGTGAGGTAGGGGTGCCTGCAGCACATACCTTTTCCACTAAAATGACGAATCATGGTTTTGATTCACATGTTTCGTTCTGATTAACATTTTTGCTTGGTGGTCTAATGGTAATAAAATGTTGGGTTCATTCTCAGCCTATGCGCAATTGCACCCGATTACATTGGTTCATGTCGCAATGTTTTTGGGCATACACGCAACATAGATTTGTGTTATTGATGCTGTTTGTTCTCCCATTCCAGCAGCCAACTAGAAACGACTCGCTATGGTCGGTTGGCTGATGAATCCGATTGTCTTATCCATTTTAGTGACCACCTTGTCGACGATGGCATTTCAACAGAATAAACACCTATGCAGATAGAGGAGCGGTATCGTTGCACTGTAGCTAGCGCCATCATTCAGATCAGCCGCAGGGAAATTGTGTGCCCAAGGCACCCACCCGCTGTGTGCATGCTTATCAACACCCGGTTCCGGATTTGCCAGCCACAGGAAACCTGCGCGTACAGAGGGACCATGGGTGACTTGCGCTGCACTATCCACACACCCCATATCCAGTGTAAACCCGAAGGAATAAGACCGGGAGGCACGTGGATGGGAGCCACCTTTCATCAGCGGAGCCGGCCCACACTCCTTCAAAGCAAACGCAAGCACGCTGCATTTGGGAATCAATCGCACACAAGGCGGTGATTTTGGGACCCTAGTTCGCTCCACACTGAGTGCATAGAACCACTCTTCGAGCCTAGCACGACCACAAGCACCGTGCACCCCGTCCCCTCCAGCAACGACTGTCTCCTGTACCCAGTATAGACGAGGTGGTGGGTAAGCGACAGGTAGGCACCTTGTCAACATTCAAATCAGACGCAACCACACTGGGGATATCAATCAACAGCTAACATCTGAAATACAAGAAAACCCAGCATGCAGCATTAGCACACACAAACTGTAACAACGATGCGGCACACCTACCACACCATCTGCCTTATTGTTCTGGGTTAGTAAATTGAGTCGGAAGCAGCGAACTTACCAAGCACCGCGCTGATGATGACTACACATTTAGCATACTCCTCTTCTTAAATTTGGCCCAACGTGGCGGCGCTGTTGCTTACCAAACCCGCTTGGCTGAGGCACTCGCGACCGCATGTGCTACAGCACAATGCGCTCGACGTCGATGAGGTATTCACCACCGACACTTGTCACTCTCTTAACCGACTTTCCTTATCCGAATGCAGTTATGCTTTTTTGCACCTGGCCAACCGCTCTCTTTACATGCTCTCACCATCCGCGCCGATCCACTGCCATCGATTCCCAACACCTGAAGTCAACATTAGTTCGTGATAAACTCACCCTTATCATGTCCCGGTGACCTAACTTCGGTTTTCCCACCTGCCGCTTCCCTGCACGCAATTGGCCACAAACCAGCTGTTTCGGTATCCGGGTCTAATCCATGTGGCAAATATGCTCGAGCCATCTCAAATGCCTCAGCAGCAGTATGCAGTCCACTGCGTCAGAGCACCTCCATGTCTGCAACTCAGTCAAGCCAGCCGTTGAGCAGAATACGACGTAGACACTGCCGATGGAGGTGCTTCAGCTAACGGACATCCTTCCAGTAAAGCGTCCAGGTCTCGCTGCCGTATAGAACGGACCGCACCATAGACTTTTTTTTAACAGCAGCTTCCTCCTGACAGTGAGCTGGTGGTGGTTCCACACACGCTTTTCCAATTTTCCAAACGCAGCAGCCGCATTTGATAGGTGGACAGGTTGCACGCTCATCGTCTGTAAATCGATCGAAAGTACAATACCCAGGTACCAAAACCTCGGAGTGGTTTCCAAGACCTTATCATCGATATGGATTCGCGGCAGACATACGGATTGCATTTGTAGTGTAGGCAGACAAAGACACACAGTCGTGCTTGTTTTGATGGTGAGCTCGGATTTGGCTGCTGTCGATGCCAGAACACTAGTCATGTGCTGCAACTCATCCGCGCTGTGTGCAAACAACGCACAGTCGTCAGCAAACAGCAATATACAGATAGTTGTCTTACAGACTAGTTCTCACACCGAAACAACGGATGTTCAGCAACCCACCATCAATACGATGTTCCACACGTACACCGTATTCACAAACAGTATCAGAAGTACAACACATCATTGTGTGAAGGTAAATATTAAACGGAGCAAGAGCCAAGAAACAACCTTGCTTCACACGAGAGACAACTGTAAAGTCATCCGAGGTTTGTCCACTCAGCTGCACCCTCTCCCGCATACCACTATGCAGACATTCAACTAAACTTACAAATTATTCGGACAAACAGACTTATCAAACACCAGTTACAATGCCTCCCGGTTCACCATATCAAATGCCTTGGTGAAATCACCATACAGCGAGTACAACGACTAGTGTTATTCTCTACACTTCTTCTGCCACGGACGAGCCACAAACACCATATCTATAGTGCTGCGACCCGAACGGAATGCAAATTGCTCTTCCGCCACGTTCGGTTCAACGACCTGAGTGACGAGGCGATTGAGCAGGTTTCGGGCGATCATTTTCCCCACACAGCTCAGCAAGTGGATACCATGATATTTCGTGCAACATTTCTTGCACAAGGGCATTGCTCTGCTCGCCCGGCACTTCAAACTACACGCGTTGCATCAAATGATGCAGTGCATTTACCAACACGAGTCCACTGTGTTTCATTACCTCAGGCGGGATCCCGTCAGCACCGACACGCGGTTTCGCAGCTGAGCAAGTGCTCTCTGCGTCTCATCCAGTGTCAGTGTGTCGGTAAGACACATCATCATCACTTGTTGTTGCGTCCTGTGCAACGCAATCCAGTCAATCTCTGAACGGTTTTTCAAGAGACAATCAAGGTGTTTTCGCCAGATCTGCAGTCTGTATATGAAGTACCTGAAATAGGATCGCGCACCATCCTCAGCCTTTTAGGTGCCAAAGATTTCTTTATGCTAGTGGTGTTCGGCGTAGCATTCCATCTGCTTCGACTTCTCCGTTCACCATTGATTCTTGATGCGACGGAGTTCTCGAGTCCATCGCCGTCGAAGTTGGCGAAAATGCCTCTCTTCGCAATTAGAAGGGTCCGCCACATGTGCAACGAATGCTGCATTGTTCACCGACACCAATGCACCAATGGCCGCACTGTTGTCATCAAACCAATCGGACTGCTTACAGTTAGCGCTTCCGACCGTTTCTTCGTCAACAGCCGTCACCTTTTTACGGATGTGGTGCCACAGGTCGCCCACTGTAGCTATGCATTCCACAGAAACAAGGCAATTGACCATCGCCTTCTCCTTTTCCATCTTCCTCTCAGCAGTACCTAGGGAAAGAACCTTATATTTCCGCCGATTCACCGCAGGAGTGCAATACATAGATTTACGAAAATATATGTGCATTTTGGTCCGCACCAATTTGTGATCAGTGGCACACTCAGCTCCAAGCATTACACCTGTCATGCGCATTTCACGTACGTCACACTGGTGTGCCATGACATAGTCGAGCAGGTGAGTGCACTCCGTGGATGCGTTCAGGTAACTATCTCACTCGCACCCAATGCAAACCGAGTGTTCTTGATCGGTTTCTGTTCCCACTGGCTGTACCGATGACATCTGTCCACACCGCGGCATCACGCCCAACGCGTGCGATGAAATCACCCAGTAAGGACAGCCGGTCGCTTCTCGGCACAGTTCGTATGGGACAACTGAGTGTAAAACTGATCTTTAGTGTCATCAATGTAACATATGGTTGGACCATATGGGCCAATAAAAGTGGCAAATTTACCCTGTCCAAGTCGCAAGCAGAGTCATCAGTCGGGGACTGATACCAGTCAACTCTGTCACCAGCTGCCAATTTCTCGATCGGATATTGCTGACGTGGCGTTTCCCAGCCAGTAGAACGTGTAACCAGCACCAAGCTCCTGCAGCTTGCCTTGGTCAGCGAGCCAAGCCTCCTTGAGTGCTGCAATCTCAATCCCGTAACGCGCAAGTTCCATCATGACCAGTGCAGTGCGTCGCTCGGGACGCTCACTCGTATTTCGGTCGAGCAACGTGCGCACGTTCCACCACCAGATGAGCGCTTTGCGCGGGAGGATACGATTGCGTTGGCAGGCAACCGTATAGATGGTGACGATTTGGATTGAAGGAATGAGTGGGTTAGGTGAAACGGGGACGGGGAGTGTGTGCAGAGGAAGAAGAAAGAAGGGACGCGCCAGCAGTAGCATGTTTTCGTTTATTTACTCCGCTGTGTGTAGCACATTAGGCGACCCTTTCTTAAGGCCACTGCACGACGGCGGATGCAGCGTGCTTCATAGTTGGGAGTTGGACAAGCATACTGCTAGGGTGTTGTTATAACTGGGGAAGCGCCTCCGTTATGATCGCGTAGATGCCTGATAAGATTGTCACTGGCACGATTGGAGTACGCCTACGGTAACGGATTGGAACGCTAGCCAGTCGAACGGATTTGCGTTGACCTGACGGCGTTAACTTAGTCCGGGGTACGCGCTGGTGAGATGGAAATTGAGCGAGCGTGAGAACGATGCTAGCCGCACGTATTCGGGTAGACGCTGAGCCCTCGGAACGGACGCACACGAGAGGGGGTTACGGTAGACGCGCACTAGTGACGCGAACGCTACCAGGCTAACGACGCGCACAAAATCACGTGACTGACCAACTCCCAACTAAGGCGAAATGGAAAAAAGGCAAGTGGTCCTCTGAAGACTCTTTTACGACCAACAAAGGGCGAATCACAGTCAATGCTATGGGTCATTAAGTTAGGGGAAATTTCTACCACGACAAGGTGATAGTTTGTAAAAGACCATTGTCAAAACGTGCGCAGTTGGGCCGCGTCTCGGAGTGGCTGAATTCTGCTACGTTGTGAGGAGGAATTGGGCCCCTCTTCCCACAGCCTTTCTGCCGGAATTTCTGGTGCGTTTTTGCGGGATATTTGGCGGACCCGCGACAGGTGTCCACACCTGACAGGAGAGCGACTCGGGTCCTCAGCCAAAGCCATCGGTAAAGTATACAACCGAAAAACAGAGGGCCGTGCGCCATGAGTCAGTGAACCAACTCACGCGGAATTTTGTCCCGTTTCTTAGTTTGTGGGTTGTTTGGGTACATTAAAATGTCTTATCAGCCCTCCGATTCTGGATTGTATGACGCGGAATTCGCAGAAGTGTTAGCCTTCCGTTTTGCTGATCCATAAGCCACTGGGATTTCTTTTATCGCTTGCTGTTCTTACAGTTCAGTTGATTATACCGCGCATATTCTCTTTCTTCGCTCAAATATGCTCGCTATTCGTATTCATTATGTGGTATTCTGTGTGTTCCATGGTATGATTCACTTTCAGCTCTGGTCGTCAAACATCCTTTTGGCCGAACCGTTTAGCGGTATTTTCCTGGCTCTCGAATGCGAATCTGTGTTGCGCAGGAATGTTCGTCAGTCGCTGTTCTTTGTATCCTTTTAACGCCGGCTGTATTCGGTTTTCTTTTGATGCTGAATCTGACAATATGGGTCATTATTTGCCAGATGACCTATCAGATTTCGATTAAACTTTTCACCTCATGCCCTTTTTATTTTACCTTGATCCCATGGATCCCCTTTACAAAAATTCTTGTGTGGTCAACCATCGAAGCAGATAGAGCTAATCCTCTTTATTGCAGTGCTCGCTCTGTAGAAATCGGTATGCGCCGAATTACGCATCATCGTGAATCCACGATTAACTCGGAATCTCCTGAGAATGACTTTGTTCCACACTTCTCTGGTGACGATGTATCGATGGCCTAATGTGTTTATGGTGTCGGTATTATCTTCAAGTGAACTACTAGAGCTGACCTGATCTACTTGGTCCGGTTGCATAGTCCCATGTGTGCGCATCCACTGCGAACTTCTGTTTACGCTAATAGGCACCGTTTGATGACGCGGTACCGTATTTTGTTCCGTCGTATGACCCAATCCATAACTTCTTGGCAACTCTCATCATGGCCACGATATACTAACCGTCAAATATGTCGCTTGTCGGCTTCTGAGCAACGCACAGCAGGTCATTTCAATTTCGGTGCTTACCGAATGGACGATAGCCATATGCGTCTTCACTTGCCTGCAGTTCACAACCGCCCTCTAACTCAGCTGCCCTCATCGGCTTATCTGGCCCCCTATTGAACAAGACGATACCCGTGCCAATATTAACCATACAACCATCACCGCAGATGGCGCTTGTCGATATAGGTCCTTAGTCAATGTGGATTCCAGTCATGTTTATCCGCGTGCTTATGCCACCCAACCTCAAGGAACTACGAAAATTCTAAACTTTATACTCATCTGCAATTCAACGATAAAAAGTTGAACCAGCTCCCCATTGGTCGCTGACGAGCGACGTGGATAACCCGAATGCCGACAATGACCGTCTTTAATGTGCCTTGATGATTCTTCCGTAGACATTTGTCCACTAAACTTGGGGCGTCTGAGTTGTGGCCCGATTACTGGACCACATCCTAATTTCTTTTAAGCATATGAGTTTATTACATTTGGTTTTCACCTTCAGAGTAACCGCAAAAACCTGAAAGGACGTCTGACTTGAAATTTTGTTATATGCCAGCAGCGCGTTGATGAATAGTGGGCGCTAGTCTGTCTGTGGTACACAATGGGATTACGGGCAGCTGAATACTGTTTCATCTCATTCAGAACAGCGGTCTATGAGGGCCTTGATTTAATCAGACCATACCTAAAAAAGTTGGACAATGGATGCATTCTCAGACAAGTTGCTCGCGTACTTGGGTTTACTGCAATGCTGTCATTCGCTAAATCGCTTAATTACTCACGGGTCTTTGACGCCACGTGCCTTCTACTTCGAAGTGAGCTCGTTCTGCCGCAACGAACACTGGCAGGCAACTTTTCTCAATCATCCTTGAAGTACTAAGGAATGTGGCCTGTGGCCGAGCCAACTACTCTAAGCAGTATATGTGACACTTGGGAAGTAATTTCAAACTTGTGGTTGTCAACCATAGTTTATCCGAGTTGCATAAGACTATACGAATATCATCGAAACCTTATTCTTCGAAAGGCGGGGCCTTTAAATCGGCAGCTGCGATTTCACTGGAACACCGTTTTCACTTTGTCTGCCATGGATTTAACATTGTTCACTGGACATTATTGACATTTCTTCGGTTATACTATTTCAAGGCCACTGGTGCTGTATTGCGCTGGTTTTTAACAGGCGCTTTGAGATGCTGCGGTTGCTACGCGTGAATCAACAAAGACGCTTTTGTAACTTAAAGAACCATCGTCCCGATTGACAGACTGGGATCCGACCATGTAACTTCAACAGAAAGCAAATGCCAATGATTCACTTTTCCAACGGGAATCATTATATATATATATATATATATATATATATATATATACGGGACCATATTCGGGTGACACCTGTGCACCCGATGCTAATTTTTCCATCGATAAATTTGGCATTCGGCTGAAAACACCCTTTCGGGTACCTAAAGCCTATATTGACTTCACTTGACTATCACCTCGAAACGGCGGTCAGCTAGTCTCTATGAGATTACAGGCATTGAAAGCAATCCACCTTAACTGAACACAAATGTGCACTTCGTCTAGTCCTGAGGCAACGACGCACGGTGATTGTCCTTAACTTGGATTCAGCCTTTGCTTCAGTCAATAGCAGCCGTTTGTTCTACCGCCTATCTAGCCCGGTGTACCGGGACGAATTCATCCTTTTCTGAACTCCCTGCCGCGACTCCTCATCTCGAGTAATGATCAATGCAAGACTGTCTTCTGAGTTCCTCACAATATGTACTTTGTGTGAAGGTTACCGGAAGTCTAATTTCCCCCACTTTTAAGCTTTAGTTAAGCATAAGCGACGGCGTCCTACGGAGTGGAAGTGGCACCTACTGATAACCTAAGAGTACTCTGGTTAGAACTGTCCTTGACTAGGATCCACTCTACAAATGCCAGTGCGTGGGTCGGCACAAGGCGTTGTTTACTTCAGCATATCCTCCGTATAGCTTATTGGCAGGGTACTGATGCAGGTCTGAGTTTCCTGAGGGTCAGTTGGCGCCTAAGCTGATACAGTTCCGCATGCTTCTGAATGTATTTAGCACTTTCATCTTGCTAGCTGATACCGCGTGTCTGCGGAGACACACGGATTCTCCCGATTACCGGTCACACTACTCAACGTGGGGGCTCAGCCCATTCATCCAGTTCATTGTATCAGTTATGGTCGCATCACTGGCGAACCGACTGCAAGCATCCATCGGATTCGTGTGTGGTATTTTGAAACCTCCTGTATGAAGATGTATGGTGTACTATCAGCTGATCAGTCACGGACATGTTGCGTGGTCACTGCTCGCTGTTGTTATCAGCACACTGCCCTTCTTTGGCGACCGGGGCTTGTGTAGTCTCAGAGTAGTATTACTGATATCCGCCTATTGGTTTTGGAATACGACCTATGATGGGTCTCGTGCTCTTAAACCACTTCGGTCTATTTTTCTAATACGCGTTAGTTGCCTACGCGTTTTTTCTGACACTGCCCCTAATTGATTGAGTTGCCAGCCAATAATGCAGCATAGTTGCGTGGAGAAATTGTTTGAAACTTGGCATGAACCACATCAGTGATCGGTAAGGTTACTCAACACGACGCAGCAGTGGAGTTACCATCGTTTCCGTAATCCATCTCTTGTGTCTTTCCGTCGACTCCTCCACTGGACTATTATTTTCCACATGTTCCTCATTCGTCATCCTTCCCCACGTCATTCCTTTGATCTATCTCCCATCGCTTTATGACAACTTCGATTCTAGGATTTTTAAATTGTGAAGTTGAAGCACATTTCGCTGTCGGAACGAATGCACAATGTGTCAGCTACCCTGAAGATAGCAATTGATACATGGAAAGCCTATTCCTTTTGAACGTTGTCTTTATTCATTCCTTTGAATTACGCCCATTATCATCTGACCAATAGTGCCTTACCTGCTGTTGGCCTATTGCGGTTTTGATTTTCTTCTCGTCTAGTGCTCGTAGTTGACGTTCACAGTTTAACTAGTGTTTTCTAACAACGCTTGGGTTTCATATACCTTAACAGCTTTTTTATTCAGATATCCCTGCTGGTGATTTCATTCTTTGGCACAGGTAATATTGCCAGTCTGAATAGGTGAGTATTGCACCCACACAAATTTTCATTTTTCATTTGCTCCACGCTCGTTGGTCAACTAATCTGTCTCTTTACTATATCAGGAATCTGAAAACTAGGTAGGCTATTGGGCTTCATGCTCTTATACCAATTGTCTTGAAAGTGTGCCGATACTTTTACCATGCCATTGACGGATCATTTTAATCACTGCATACACGGTGGAATTACCCCCGACATTTGGAGGTCTGTCAGGGTAAGACCCATGCCAAAGAAGGGGTCCATGAAATTCCGTCCTATTGCCTGTACGTACGTCACGCTGAAAATCATTGAGTGAGTAGTTTTTGCCTTTGATCTCAACAAGCACTCCGGCTGTGGATGTAGCTCAATTTGCGTACAAACCCTGACGTCCCACGTTGGATGCCGTAGCATACCTTGTTCACTTAATAGCATCTTCATCGGATGCGGAATGCAACACTGTGCGGCTGCTCCTGCTTCATTACAATAATGCTTTTGGGAGCGTCGACAGATCAATCCTGCTTAATCAGCTGTTTGCTAATTGTGTTCAACCAGCAGTGCGCAACCTGATGAGCAACCACTTCGTAAACGCGCTTGTTTTCGCTCATGTAAACGGTAGAAATTCATCACTTACTGATGATTGAGGCTTTTTATCACGAACAATCCTTTCTCTCTTCCATTCTCTCTATACATCGAACTGCTTCCAATTTCTCCCAACTTTATTGGATGTAAGTACGCTGACGACATAGTCCAACTGCTAAGTAAACAACGACTCTCCAAAGCGGATTAGATGGGCTTCAGCAGTAGTTGTCGTCCTGATCCCTTATTCACAACGCGTCTCTTCTCCGCACTGACAAACGTTTGACTGTAGCGAACACTTCACGCCCCATGGTCACAGACGACCACAATATGCCCATTTCATCCACTGTTAAGGGTCGGTGTACATTTGTCTCAATCTATCTTGGTCAACGAAACGTTCCGCAAGGTGCGAAAATTATCATTCAGTGCCCTGATACTAAAAATGCTTTCAGTACCCTGCCCTTTAAGTTCAAATTCATGATTGCCTGTATTTTACCTCACTGGTTATATTGCTCGTCAGTCATTTTTCTCAGACTTCTACAAAAAGACCTCACATTGATTGTTCGTTCCATTAAGCTCATTTTCCGGTGTAGTGGAGTGCCCAGAGAGTATCTGGCTGACTACATCATTACTAAGCATTTTAATGTATGTGACAACTGTTCAGCTAATGTTTTAAATAACTCCATTCGCGTTCATTTACCTAAAGCCTTCTGCTGCTCGTCTACGCGCTCTAAATTTAGAGTTCTGTTTTTACGCACAACACGTTATCACAACTCGATCATACCGTAATTATTCAGTTTTCTTGTGATAATAAGAATAATGTGTCAGCTGTCCGCCGTAACGGCGCTTCGCTGCCGTGCGACCACCATCAGTCGCACGCGGGCTGAGTATACATCGAGGACGCTCAGCGCTACGCGCGTTTGAACCCGCGCAGCATTATATGTATAGCAACGAAATCTTGAAGTTTTTCGAGGCAACTGTTTAGTTGTTTAGTAACTGAGTGTCGTTACAAGTGGATGAGATATCATCTAAATTGACTGCATACTCGACCATCTTTGCGCATATTCGATTTTCTTATTTGTTTCCCCCAACCGTTTAACTCTTTTTCTGGTCTTCCAGCCTACTGAATTATCAGCCAGTGCGATCGGGATCTCGCCATGCTGCTTAATTTAGCTGTGGACCTTTGGAAGATTTATTCCTCATTTTGTCTGATTACTTCTGTTTCCTTCTGTAGGATGAGTGTCTGGCCCCTTTTGGCACTTACAACTATACCCTTTTAGTTCTTGTCATATCCCTCAGCTGTTTTCATCTGTATTGTCTATTTGTATTCCGTAGTTTTGATCCCCGATCAACATACGTTTTCGTCTCGAGATTGAAACCGGCGCAGATGGCTCCGTTTCTTCTTATAAAAGTGAGCACTTTCTAAAGCATACCGATTGTGAATCTGGAACTATATTTGTATATACTACGGTACGCTGGTCATATACAACCTCGAACAACTTCCAAACTCAGTGGCTAAATGACCTCGTTTATACTCCTTAATCAGAAGATTAACTCCACCGCACTCTGTTAGTGTATTTCAGTCATATGTGAGTGCACTCAGGTTTCGTCGCGAATAGGGTTTCGGGTCTTATGCCTCCTTTAGTAACTAGTCGACTGCGGCTTGTCACTGACCGTGGACATCTTTCAGCGACGGTGTTGTGTTTGTTGTCGCTGCTGTTCGTGTTAGGTGTGGTTTCGCAGGCAATCATTGAAGTTCCATCAGCAGAGTCCCTTGTATCAGTCCATGCTCCGTGTAGAGCCCACATTTATCACCTGCTCCCATGGTTACCTCACACCAAACACAACTTTTGTTCTCCACTTAGGTTCTTTGTCCCATGCTTTACCTCGGAGTTGCTTACGGAGCAGTACAATGGAGCAATGACCACTTCGTGCAACCGAAGCTGTATAGGCCTTCAGCTGTCATCCAGACCGGATTGTGTACCGCTATGTCCAACTTCGTTGCTGTGCACTTCTTTGTCTGGTTACGGGACGAAGGCAGTTGGTTAGATATTGGAACCAGCATCAGTCATTACGTGATCGCTATGACGATCGGATTGGTTGCTTATCTCTTTGGTTTCCTTGGGCGTCACATGCTCACCTTTCGCTTGCACCCTCGTTTCGTTGTTACGCCCATCAGAAAACACATTTGATATCACTTTTCTATTTCTCCTACTTCTACCATTCCATTGTGCCTTGCCCACATCCCTTGCTACAATCTCCTATATTGGTGCCCTCGTTATTTTTCTCAATGCCTTACGTGCCGTGGCTTTTTTACTCGTTCAAAATATCATCTTCATGTCCCTTGTTTTCTGCCTGGTGATGGGTGCTACTAGTGCTGGTTTAAGGCAACTAGTTTCCAGACTCTTTCTTTTCTCATTCTATCCCTCCCCTAACCGGATACCGTTCGGTTCATTCAGCTTGTTCACCTGTGTTATACTTCCCCTAGCACTTTGGGTGATTAAGTGACACAGACCACTTTATTGTGGTTCTCTCGCTCTTACACACTCATTCGGGTTCCTAACCACCGAATACGTTCCTCCGGTGGATTGTATATAGATGAAAGGAACCTTAGCTGGGCATCTCTTCCGTCCCCCATTCGGTATTTTGTAATCAAGTAGACGGTCAGTTTTGGTCCTTCATCCACTGCTATCGATTACACATGCTGCAACAATGTTTTTCACCCATGCTTCTTCCCGAAACTTCTGTGTATGGCTTCTCATTCCACCGTCGCTTCGAATCATTTCTTACTTGCAGTCATATGACTCCGTTCTGTTCACATCGGTTCCTACCAAGAACTTCTATCCCTAATTGAACTAATGTCTATTTTGCAGCATCACTTACATTATGCAAGCATTACCTTACATCTGGCCTCCATGCTCCGCTTTGAAATAACTTAAGCGAACTTGCGTTGTCAGTTCTTTGCGAGCCACTGTTCACGCGCATGCGCACGTAGAATACTGAATACTCAGAATAGACAGCGAGAAATCAAAAAAAAACTGTGTTGCCCCATCATAGGTGAGTCGGGCACATCCGCAGAATCACGTCGCTGATTTCTGCGCGGTGGCAGCATGTTGCAGCTGCACTACATTTTATCCGGGTGCGGTGCGCTTCCTATACCTGTAGTCCGGAAAGTGGGCATCGAGGAATCTCTTAACTTCGGACACCGATTTCGCCTCGACTAGCGACTCCAGCAACTTGTTCCAGTATTTCACCACTCGACGCTCGAAGTATAGAGGGTGAGCAATGCGCTTTAAACCAGATACAACTAGTTTGTACCGGTATTCGCGTGTACTGCTTGGTGCGCGAACGTGCAGCAGCGGCCTCAACATTAGGTAAGTGGTCCAGGTGCAATATGCGGTACGTCATTATGAGACCAACTCGAAGACGACGATATGATAAGGTACAATGCCCTAGTCTCCTATATCGGTCCTCGTAGGACGCCCCGCAAACTAGGGATGAGCCGAGTAGCTACATGCATTACCCCTTCCAGTCTTCGCACCTCACCTATTGTGGTCGGACAACAGACGGGTGAGCCGTACTCAAGCACCGGTCTTATCATCGAATAGAAAAGGTGGGTGGCAATCTCTTCATACCAAGTGCAGAAACTGTGTCTGTGCCCACAGCAGGCTTAGTCCGTTTGCGTACAGTCTGTTCGTGTTGTCGACAGATTTCAGATCACAGCCTGAGAGTACGCCTAGATCCTTTACGAAATTGGTGGATGCAGTGCGTGGCTAGCCAAGGTGTACGCACACTCATTACTATCCCTCCCCAGACTCACAAACAAGGACTTGGCCGGGTTGATCGGTGGTCAACTTCTGCAGACCACCGGGATAGTCGATCGAAGTCCTGCTGGCGGACGTCATAGTCGTCTGGAGAATTAATAATCCACTAAATCTTCAAGTCGTCCGCACACAGTGCACAAGTCGACCGAAAAAGCGGAGGCGTTTCGTTTGTGTGGATCAGGAATCAAATTAGCCTCAGCACTGTGCCTTGGGATACACCGCCAGTGGAGGGGTACCAGTCCGTTAGGTGGTCATACACCTGTACTCACCATTTTCTCCCAATAAGGAAGTCATTGATCCACTGTTGCAGTGTGCCACCAACACCACACATCCTTATCTCGTGGAGCAGGAACTCATGGTTCACTTTATCGAAAGCCTTAATGAAGTCAATATAGATAACATCCACTGGTGTCCCGCGGCTAAACGCTTGTAACCATTCCTGCCGCGTCAACAACAGGTTGGTGATGCACGAGCGGCCCTTCATGAAGCCGTGCTGTGCCGGCGTTGAGAGATCTTTTGACTCCAGCAGTTGGAGAAAAACACTTTTCACAATCTTTTCCAGCACCTTCGCCAAAACAGAGGTGAGCCAAATCGGTCGGTAATTATTCGTATTGCATGCGTCACCGATTTTTAGTTTCGGCTTCACTACCGAGCATTTCCAGTCGCTCGGCAATACACCCTCGGACGGCGATCTGTTGAACAAATCCGCCACGGCAGGCGGGATGATGGCCGATAAGCGGGTGAAATCCATCGGGTCCGGCAGGTTTTGTGCCGTCAAGGCTGGCGAGTTCGGTAGGCGCTGCACACATCGAGCTTTGTAAATACAAAAGTGAAGTGCTTCGCCAATGCGGAGGCCAGAAGCTGTCCGTCAGTGCCCTCTAACACAGCTATATCACTTGCGGGCCTCAGGCGCCGCTTAACATAAGCAAAAATCTTCTTGGGAGCTGTCTTCGCTGAGGTTGCAAGTTGCTCTTCGAACTGCCGACGCTTTTGCGCGGTTGCATAGATTCCGCTGCCTTTTGTACGCCTCATAATCATCGGCAGAGCCAGACACGAGGAATTTATTCCACAATACGCGTCGCCGATGAGCTAACTGGCCATACTCTCTGTCGAACCAATGTGATTTCACTGGTCCAGTTTTCCGATACTTGAGGGATACGAAACCTGCGACTTTAACGATTGCACACACTTATAAAAGACCAACGGGCTTTAATAGATGACTGGCAGCCTTTGCCATCCAAATGCAAGGCTCTCTTTCAAGACTGGCAATTGCCTGTGTCTGCACTCACTCTTGGTGGTGAGACACTGGAAGTTGTGGAGAGCTTTGTCTACTCGGGTAATTGCATCACTACTGGCGGGGCTGTTGGAGCAACATTTTAATGCGAATCTCAAGAGCACGCCTCACTATTTCTAGGCACTTGTGGCGTCGTCACGAAATTCGTCTCTCCATCAAAGGGCGGGTCTACTGTGCAACTGTTCGTGCTGTACTGTTGTACGGATGCGAGACCTGGCCCATTCGTAAAGGTGATTCGCGCAGACTATCTATCTTCGAACACCGCTGTTTGCGGTCCATTGCCCGTGTGTGATGGCGGCCCCAACTTAAGCCATGTGGAAGAGAGACAGCTCGAGGAGCTCGTCTCACTGCATCAACTGCGGTGGCTTTGACACGTATTGCACATGCCTGTTCAGCGTTACCCACGTCATGCGTTGTTTGTGGTTGCTGGACAAGGCTGCAAGAGAAGGTCTGGTGGGCAGTCTGCGACTTGGAGAAGCCGCATGAAAAGCTGACGAAAGAGGGCTTCGGCCGGTTGTTGTCGACTACCTGGTTGGGGTCCGAGAGACGCGGATAATTGCTTGTAGAAGACCTTGGAAACCATGGCTCAAGATCGATGTCAGTGGCGGACGTGTGCAACGGTTTGTTACGGTGTCCCTCCTTCCTTCCCTTAAAAAAACAAACAAGAAATTTTAAAGACCGTGAGTAGTAAACTGGACAAACAATGCTTGTTATTGTTACTTTCTTATTATTCATATTGTTTTCCTCTTCAGCCATGATTCCGATGTCACAATATCTGTACCACATATTGTGTATTATATATATATATATATATATATATATATATATATATATATATATATATATATATATATACGATACCCACCTGTTTGTGACGGTATGTTGTGGACAAGGTGTATGCGCTTTGTCCTTGTATGTTTGTTAAGACATTAAGATTTCCCGGTATGCCCCTTCTCTCTCTCTTACTGTACTTCGGTCCGTAGGTCACCGTAGTTGTACGGCGAGCATCAGTTAAAATGGCTGCTTTTGATGATGATGGCCCCAGTACCGATCCCCTTAGGACTCCGCTTTTGACGTGCATTGGATCTGTTGGGAAATCACGCACCTCCGAACGCCGGTGGAGGAGAAATCTTCTGATCCACCCTAGGAGAGGGTTACTAATGCTCTAGAGCTTAGATAGTAGGATGCCATGGTGTAATGGGTTGAATGCCTCAGAGAAGTCGAGGCAATTTACATCCAGTCGTTCCCCAGTGCCTACTGCTTTGCCCAGCTGGATCGTGCCAGCAGTAAATTTGTAGTGCATCCATACTGTTCTAGTACAAATGAGGTAAATTCTTCCAAGTAGGCCGTCAAGCTATCGGCAATAACGGCTTCCATGACCTTTGATTGTACCGGTTGGGGGGTTGCAGGAGGGTAGTTGGCTGGATCAGGACGATCGTCCTTTTTTGATTTGGAGTTACTATTCCATGTTTCCGCATGTTGGGCACATAAATTTCGTCAAAAAAGCGTTATAAAAATTAAGCCAATGCCACATCTAGTCCGCTTTCTACTGCCGCAAGTGACTTCCGGTGAATACTACCAACTTCTGGGGAGCTGTGCTTACTCATATACATCAACTATTCCAGTACACTTTCTGTCGTAAAGCATATGTGAGTGAGTTTTGGGGATGAACCAACCCTGTGTGACCACTGAACGCACCGAAAGTTTGGAGCATATTGAAGTCGCAGAGCATTCGCCGCATCCTTCGCGGTAAGTGTCAATCCTTCCATTTTTTGAAGAGGAGGAGTTCCCAGTTCACTTTACGTAGGCTGTTTACATGTTAATACAGCAGATTGTGATTTGAGACCATAGTCATTGCCAACTTCTGCTGGTATGCCATTTTATCCTCGCGGACAACTTCAGTGCAATGGTTACGTTAGGCCACATTAGCCATCCAGCACTTGGTGCTCGGCGAGACCTTATAAATATGCCAGGTCGAATTTCACACCGCTATAGACTTGCATATCTTGCTTCACACAAACGGGACCGAGTTTCTCGTGTGGATAGTCTTAGATTCTGATGCTTCTGTAACCAGATTGTTCAACTGACTGACGAATGCATTAGTGTAACCGCTCGAATGCGTTAGAGAAGTCTAAGCAACATCGACTTCATAAGCATGCACCGTTCCGGTCTAACTTTCCCGTGTTAGTAATAGATTGGTAGGGCACAATCTGTTCCGACGGAATCGAAGTGGCTCATGCGCGATGTAGCCGAGTTCGTCCAGACAACATGAGCGCTTCAGCCTCCGTGACTTTTGAAAGACTTGTGGCAAGGGTCACTGGACGGTAGTTAGTTGGGTCGAAACGACTTCCTCCTTTGTAAATTGAAGTTATTGTCCCGTGTTCCCATTCTGTAGGAACATGCATATCGTCAAAACAGTGCTAGAACAATCGTGCCACATTTTTAACCATTTTCATAGCTGCTGCGGCAAGCGCCTTCGGATGAAATGGTTTTCGGGAGAGTTGTGTGGGCGTATATATAACAGTTTTCTAATCGTAGCGTCTGCGCGAAGTGGACATGAATAAGTCTTGGGGGTGGCACAGTACATGGGTCAAGATTCCACGAAACACATTGAAAAGTTGGTACCTACTTCTGCTGCAGGGCATTTGCTTCTTCTTTGGCCGTCCGAGTTGGTTCATCCGCTGTCATAAGAGGAGAAAATTTGTTTCCACCTTGCGAAGGTTATTCCCATGCTTGTACAGTAGTTTATGTTTCGGAACAAATCGTTCTCTTACAGTCTGTTGATATGCAACTTATTTCTCGCGCACTACTTGAATACAGTGGTTACGGTGTACAACGTAGGTCTTTCAGGTGTTCGAGCTTAGTTCGGTTTTGTGAGCATGCCACGCTGTGTTTCAAGTCGCCATGCATTTTCATATCCTACTCCATTCAAACTAGGTTATGTTCCTCGAACTCATATATTTAATTTCCGATGTATCAACGACCAAGTTGTTAACCTTACTGACGAAACCATCCCAGGCAATATCCGGTGTCTCTATGGCTAAAAATTCCAGTTAGTTCTTTCAACTAACCTTTCTAATGTGTTATGGTCTTTCTTGCTTGATTGTTCTCTCTGGGGTATTCTGCATAACAGGTGCACCTGAATGGCAAGGTCAATTACCATTTCATCTTTAAAAGGTTTCAATCACCCACCTCTAAATCATGAGCGATTCGTTGGTGAATATTCGTTCTAGTATAATTGGCCTGCTACTCTCTGAATCTGGTGAGAGGGTTTATGTGGACAAGGGTCGGGAAACTGGAGACAAGCTTTTAATTTGAGCTGTTCCCCAAGAGTGGCTTGGGATTCCAGAGCGTGGATATTGCAGTCAAACGTGATAAGAATATGGCTCTACCTCTTGAGTTCAGATAGGTTTGGAAACAATCGGTTGGTATAGTAGTTTGGTAACGTTTCACCCTTGACACAAAAGCTTCGTCAGACCAGTTGAAGCATTGCAATTGGAGTGGGATTTTTATAGCGAACAGGGGCGATAACCGCGTTACCCGAGACTTGAGTCATGATGTCATAACAGCAACCGTTCGTGATGTCACCTCAGGTGGTTTAAACACAGTGGGAATAGTTCAGGTGTTCCTTTGTGCGTCATGACATTGACGGATAAGCCCATAGTGTTGACAATGGGAGTCGGTTTGCACTTTCCAATCTGATCCACGCACCGATGCTCGTCAAGCTGGCCGGCTTAAAACCGCCCGCCATGCATTAGAGAATTCTACCCCCTCAATTCTATTCACGCAGTTGTCAGATTTGGCAATTTCCACCGCCTCGGCAATCAACCGCTGAGATGTTGATCGTATGCCCCTCCTAATGGCCTCTACGTTTTCGAGGTCTATCTGGTGACCCGTGTCTAATGCATGCACAGCTACGGCGGAGTCTCGTACTATTGCCTGGTATTCAAATTCGTTTCTTGGTAGTCTTGAAATGCGCCTCCTATGCTCCGAAATTCGTGTGCGTAATTCTCTCGCTGTTTGGCCTATATACCCATGGGAACATTCTTTACGTTTAATTTTATAAACCCAGTTAGTCGTCCTATCCTTGGGAAGGGGGTCCTTCAGGTGTACCAACGCCGAACGTAATGTTCGACCTCGCTGATAGATCACCCTTATATTTTCCTTGTTTAGTACCCTCCGAATTGCTTCAGAAGTGTCTTCCTTGTACGGAATTCCGACCGTCCCTATCCACTCGGCTGTGGGTCTTGACTGCCGGTGTAGTACTTTATGCAATTGACGTTTGACTATTCGCCGTGAGTAACCGCTTTCTAATAGTTTGCTCATTGCCACTTTCCGCGCAGCCTTTTTGTCCTCCTCCATCGTGCACAAGGTTTGTGCCCTGTAGAACAGCGTTGAGGCTATTCCAGCGTAAACCTGTTTCGGATGACCCGATGTGTAGTGGAGTACGTCGTCAGTATCCGTTGGCTTGCGATATAGTGTCGTCTTTAAATTTCCCCCATTCCTGTGAACCAGGCAGTCAAGAAATGGTATTGTACCGCTACAAGGTTCCAACTCAATAGTAAATTGTATTCTCTCATCAGTGGAGTTTTGGTGATCAAGCAATTCGTCCTTCTTATCCTTTTTAACAAGTACATAGTGTCGTCTATACAACGCCACCAAATTTTTAGTGAGTTAATTGTGTTTGTTAACGCCCTGTTCTCGAAGTCTTCCATATACAGGTTCGCCACCACAGGCGATCCCATTGTGAGACCTTGTTCCTGACTGTAATGCTTCGACTGAAAAGCGAAGTAAGACATGTTAGGACACCCTGTCATTCCCTCGATTATCTGGTTAACTTTTAGTTTCGTCCGATCATTCAGAGTGACGTCTTCATTTAGACAACGTCTCGCTATTCCTAGCGCCTCTTCTTTGGGTACATTTGTGAAAAGTTATGTGACATTGAAGCTGACCATCAAATCATCTGACCTTATTTTGAGACTTGCTTTCTTTTGAGCGAAGTCATAAGAGTTTCTCACGAATGTCCTTGTTCGCCGTTAGAGGCTGCAACAGCCTTGCAAAGTATCTAGCAAGTTCATGGGTCGGGGAGCCAATACCGTCGACTATGGGCTGTACGGGGACTTCGGGTTTGTGAAATTTTGGCAAGCCATAAACCCTCGGTGGTAAAGTCGATTTTGAATAGAGACTGTACCACGTGCCTGCCCCTAAATCGTCCTTCACGGTTCTTAAATAGTTACCAACCTCCGTTTTACTCTTGTTCATTACCGACGCCACTGTCTTATCAACAACTACTCTAAATGGACCCGTCTCCAATGTTGTCCCATTTTTTCCAAGTATTCTGACTTATTCATTACAACCTGGGTTTTTCCCTTGTCAGCCTTTGTAAGTACAATGCCGCGATCTTCCTTCAAGAAATTTAGTACGATACGTTCAGTTTGCGGAAGATTTGGCTCACCCGGTTGCTGGAACTTAATGATATTTACTAACTGTACTCGAATATTCTCTGCCTTCGTAGCGGGCAACTTTGTCACCGCGCTCTCAATACTTGGGATAATCTCATCGGCATATATCTTAGATTTATTGATGGTAAATGTCAAACATTTCTCCAACAATCTACATTCCGTTTCATTCAAAACCCCATCTGACATATTAAATACATTACAATAGGTACTAATAAACCCGGAACTGTCAGTAGGATCGGTAGTATTAGGATGCACAGACATTAAACGCTCGAACTTACGCATTTGTCTTTTCTTCGCATTCTGCCCTTGCTTCAATTTGACGTCTAAAGCCTTATTGAAAATTCTGTTGTGGTCGATAGGTCCTATGGCGCTCTGTAGATCCAGGCTCAGCCGACTCGCGTCAATGCGGATCTCGCTTAGTTTTGTCACTAGGTAAATCCGCTGTTTCAGAAAGGCCCTGGAAGCATTAAATGCAATCCTTGCAGAGGTGTACGTGCTGTCCGGAGGTTTCACTGTGAGACATTTTGGGATCAGGTTAGCCTTAAGACATCTCATGTTGAAAACTCGATGATTCTCCCAGTTCGCTTCAAGGTCCGCTAATCGAACGAATTCACTTGACAGTTTTCTAACACGGAGTCCGTAATTGATGAGAGAATACAATTTACTATTGAGTTGGAATCTTGTAGCGGTACAGTACCATTTCTTGACTGCCTGGTTCACAGGAATGGGGGAAATTTAAAGACGACACTATATCGCAAGCCAACGGATACTGACGACGTACTCCACTACACATCGGGTCATCCGAAACAGGTTTACGCTGGAATAGCCTCAACGCTGTTCTACAGGGCACAAACCTTGTGCACGATGGAGGAGGACAAAAAGGCTGCGCGGAAAGTGGTAATGAGCAAACTATTAGAAAGCGGTTACTCACGGCGAATAGTCAAACGTCAATTGCATAAAGTACTACACCGGCAGTCAAGACCCACAGCCGAGTGGATAGGGACGGTCGGAATTCCGTACAAGGAAGACACTTCTGAAGCAATTCGGAGGGTACTAAACAAGGAAAATATAAGGGTGATCTATCAGCGAGGTCGAACATTACGTTCGGCGTTGGTACACCTGAAGGACCCCCTTCCCAAGGATAGGACGACTAACTGGGTTTATAAAATTAAATGTAAAGACTGTTCACATGTGTATATAGGCCAAACAGCGAGAGAATTACGCACACGAATTTCGGAGCATGGGAGGCGCATTTCAAGACTACCAAGAAACGAATTTGAATACCAGGCAATAGTACGAGACTCGTCCGTAGCTGTGCATGCATTAGACACGGGTCACCAGATAGACCTCGAAAACGTAGAGGCCATTAGGAGGGGCATACGATCAACATCTCAGCGGTTGATTGCCGAGGCGGTGGAAATTGCCAAATCTGACGACTGCGTGAATAGAATTGAGGGGGTAGAACTCCATAATGCATGGCGGGCGGTTTTAAGCCGGCCAGCTTGACGAGCATCGGTGCGTGGATCAGATTGGAAAGTGCAAACCGACTCCCATTGTCAACACTATGGGCTTATCCGTCAATGTCATGACGCACAAAGGAACACCTGAACTATTCCCACTGTGTTTAAACCACCTGAGGTGACATCACGAACGGTTGCTGTTATGACATCATGACTCAAGTCTCGGGTAACGCGGTTATCGCCCCTGTTCGCTATAAAAATCCCACTCCAATTGCAATGCTTCAACTGGTCTGACGAAGCTTTTGTGTCAAGGGTGAAACGTTACCAAACTACTATACCAACCGATTGTTTCCAAACCTATCTGAACTCATGACTGCTCGATCGGTTCCAAGTATCTTTCAAGAATTTGAAGCTCTATGTCTTGTTTATTACCCGTCTCAATACCGATGCCAAATTGGTTTGTTTCGCTCGTGCGAAATGGGAGGCGGTGAACGACAGCTGCCAAGCAAGCATCGTTGCCTCTCTACGTAGACGGCACCAAAGAAAATTTTGCACCGTTTTGACCGGATGCTCCAAGAACTCACATTGGAGGAATTACGGAGCCAATCCACTCCATTTGCTGGGTCCGTCGTGCCGAACATCAGACATGCGTGGCAACGCGACCATGTCTCCTTTATATCGAAGAGGTCACAGGCCTTTGATATCTGACGGAATCGCAGTTCGGAATTTTGCTAACTAAGCCCTGAGCATTAGTGTACATACAGGATAGCTTTATGGACGTCAGAAGCGCTTGACAAGATGTGTATGAATGGAATTAATGTATGTCGCATGATGAAAGGCCGGCACCTAATCGTTTTTTTGCGGTTTACCGGTGAACGGAACATTTGGGGATATGAAATGAGATGGCGTCCATTTCTGTAAAACTGCATTGCTGCCACCTCCCCGCTGCCTTGAGGACCCTAATCGCCCTCTTTCCTAGGTCTGGGCGCCCACATACAACCATGAAAATTTCCTCAAACTTTAACCATATCCTGCATCGGTCCTCACGCAGATTATCAAGTGTCGCCTTATATACTGCATACAGCAGTGCGGATAAGCGAAAACATGTTACTGCTGGTGCCTCCCTTCTTTCATTTCCACTTGTTTCTCTTATTCCTTCCCCAACCCCCAGTGAATTTATACTGTGCCCAGGTTGTCCTCTCGCTATTTTTTGCACACATCCTGAGACACTGACGCGGCTGCTTCTGCTCAAGCTGCGGTAGTTATCGTACTCAGCTCCAAGGCTGATCCATCGTTCATTGATTGGATTCCGGTGAACAGCCGTTTATGTGCAGCCCGTTTGACGACATTAAGTAAGGTTGATTCACGAAATAGTAAGAAACGCTGTTTGTTTGTGGTTTCCGCTTATGCTCCCCCCGACTGTAGTTCCAATGCTGACAAGGACATTTTCTACCACGAACTGAACACGCTACTACGCGGTGCTACCAGTCCAGATATTATAATACATGCAAGGTATGAATGCACAAATAGGTCGCCTGGAATCTTCGAAGTCCAGCTAGATAGTAATTCTTGACAATTCTGACCGTAAGTACAACCATCGTCTTTTGCAACTGTGTACGGAGCACCAGTTGTTTCTTAGTTTCACTGCTTTTAGACACAGTGGGCGCCGAAGTGCCACTTGGCGTCCTCATGTCGCCGGCCAGTGATGGACCCAAATAGCTCACAGTGCCACAAGTTACAGGTGGCGTGGTTCCATCTTGAATTGTCGCACGTTCCGGAGCACTTGTGTCGACTCTGATCATGTCTTGGTACGTTGCCACTTTTCCATGAACTTTACCGGGAGGCACACCAAGCGTCTCCCTCATTGGCAGCTGAGAAATTAAACTAGCCACCGGTTAAGTAAGCCTACGAAGATCCACTGCATACCGAATCTTCGCTCCATTATCCTAATGACACTGAGCTACAGTGGAATAGGATGTCGGTCGCCATGCACGACTCACCGACGCTTCGTACGCGCCACATTGCTAAATACACTTGCACTGACGATGTCACCTCGAGTGGTGACGAAACGTTTGCAGTCAACCTGCCGAGCTCAGCGAACAATCAGCCAATCAACTAAACAACCTGAGCTACCAACATTTGCTTCTGTATCAGGAGCATCTGTTGTGGTACTGTCAATCGTCATCGCACCAGTCACTGGGTATCCGAGAGGTCGGTGAACCTGTTGGAATTCAGCGGAAACTCCGCTGGCTCTGAGCACAGTGTAGCCAGACGGGCTGTTAAACGCGAATTAAAGCGGAGCCTGTGCGCTGACATGGAAGCCTGGTGGACCAGTGTGGTTCAAGAATAGGTAGAGGCAGGAGCAGTAGGTAAATATCGCAAGCTCTTCCAGCTAATCCGCACCACTGGTCCCAGAAAACTAGGTGTCAGTGAGACAAACAAAGACAGCGCGGTCGCTTTGATTTACAATAAGGAGCGCCGTATGGCTAGTTGGGCGGAACACTTTCAAGATCAGTTCAGTTGGCTCCATGCTTCTGAACCTCTTCCTACTCAGGTGATGCAGGACGAGCCATGGACGGTTAGTTTAGAGCCTTAGTCGGAGGACGAGGTCCGAAACGGGATCACAGCCCTCAATTATTTTCATGCCGCTGGCCCGGATTCTCTGCCACCTGCACTATTTAATGATGGAGGTGAGGTTTTCTGCAAATCACTGACCTCCCTGTTCGAACGTGTATGGAAGGAGGAAACGTTCTCTGCTAACTGGAGTGAATCTATCACAGTGGCACTATATAAGAAGGGCAGTCGCCTGACTGGGCTAACGCCTGTAGGGACAAAATTACTGGCCTCAATTCTCGTTCGTCTCCTCACTGCGGAACAGGAATCCTGGATTAGGGAATAGCATGCAGATTTCCGCCCAGGACGGGGCTGTATAGACCACATATTCACTGCAGGTGCTAGTGCAGCGCCACGCATACCGCAGGCCGACAATAGCTGTGTTCCTCGACTACAAGAGTGCGTTTGGTTCAGTCGATCGATGCATTCTGTTCAAAATACGCGGAATGGTGTTCCCATGAAATATGTGCACATTCTACTTGCTCTATACTCGAACGCTACAGGCAGCCTCAGGGTCTATGGCAAGCATGTCCAAAGTCCGGCCCGCGGGCCAAACGCGGCCTACGTCAACATTTCAATTAGCCCGCGGCCTCATCATAAAATAGTAGATTGAAGCTTGGAATTTTTCCACATTATTAGACTACAAACAATTCAGAACGTACAAAATTCAATGGCGTCAATTGCTGCAAAAATCAGTGATGCAGTATTTTTTACACCAACTAGGAAAATTCAATCTAGTGCTTTTACTAAAGGGATCTTAATTAAATCTAAAATAAGAAAGGTGGGTTCGTCAAGTTTTGGATAGATGACTAGATAAAGCTAGCCGTTTTGAGAAAGTGCTTTTTGTTCAAATTTTTGCTACGCTATAGCTTACTTTAAAGTATTCATTTGGACGCAACAGTTTCAACCTTCTGATTATTAATTCGACAAAAACGAGCCCCTGTGATAAAGGGGGTTCTAACTAAACAGAAAAATAAGTAGGAGGATCCGGTAACTTTTTCTTTCTATGGATTTCTGTTCTGGAATGGAAAATGTGACTAAAAAGAATGTTATTGACGAAGGCTGCCGCTCCCAAGAAAAGTCGAACCTGGAATATTTTCCACTGAACATGTGTGTGTGCCTGATTTGTCTGAAGAGAGTGGCTGTTTTCAAGGACTTTAATATCATAAGGCACTACAAAACGAAGCATACTATGACAAATTAATTAAAAATGAACGAGTTTTAGAAACTGAAGCAACTGCAAGCTGTAATAATCTCACACCAAAGCTTGTTTGCCAAAATCGGTCAGTCGAATGAAACTTCGATAAAAACAAGTTATAAGGTGGAAAAACTAGCAGCGAAACACTGCAAACCATTTACTGAGGGTAAATTTGTCAGAAAGGCATGATGAAAATTATGGGAAATATCTGTCCCGAGAAAAGACGGCAGTTTGTCAATGTTTGCTTAGCAGGCAACGCTGTAGTTTCGCAGAATTTACAACAGCTCTGATATTAATGATTAGAAGCAAAAGGAGCACAATTTGACTCTTTTTCGATAGCACTGACACTGCTCAGCTTCACCTTTTCACGACAGGAGCTAACGATGACACGTGTGTGTGTGTGTGTGTGTGATTGAAGAATTACTTGACCTGCAGTTTTAGGTAGTAAACAAGAGGAATGGATTTAGTTCCTTCTGTCTCTTCTACAATCATTGACATTAAACCATAATGGAAAAAGTTCTCTGGAATTATTGCTGATAGTGCCTCAGCCATGAATGACGAGCACAGTTGGCTAGCAACACTTGTCTGTAATAAAGTCAGAGAAGAGGGGGGGCAAAGCCATTCAACTTCACTGCATCATTCATCGACAAGTTATTTGTGCCAAACATCTTAGATGTGATCATGTTATGAAGCCAGTGCTAAAAGCTATCAACTATCTTCGCTCTAAAGCCCTGTTTCATC
This sequence comes from Dicrocoelium dendriticum, assembly GCA_944474145.2. Classification (NCBI taxonomy): domain Eukaryota; kingdom Metazoa; phylum Platyhelminthes; class Trematoda; order Plagiorchiida; family Dicrocoeliidae; genus Dicrocoelium; species Dicrocoelium dendriticum. Next base: position 154,458,179 of record OX104064.1, on the reverse strand, counting down.
ATTAGTTTCAGCACTTTCTACTCGACATCCAGGATGAATACGAAGATGCTGTGTGCCACAATGATATAAGATGGCTCAGTCGAGGGTCTACACTTCATCGATTCTACTTTCTTAGAAAGGAAATTGGACAATTCATAGAAAGTAAAGGAAAATCAATGCCAGAACTATCTGGTCCTGTATGGCTGGCTGATTTTGGCTATTTGGTTGATAGTACACGGCAGCTGAACATGTTGAACACGAGCCTTCAGGGTCAAAGTACAATTGTAAGTCAATTGTATTCGCACATCCAACTCCTCAGGAATAAGCTGAAACTTTCCAAAGACAACTGCCTCAAACGCAGCCTAATACCACACATTTTCCATCACTACCGGAAGTCATGATACGTCTTCCAGGAAGCAACATCAATGCACAAATTCAGAAGTGTATTGCAGATATTGTCTCCCTGGCCGATGGGTTTAAAAGGCAGTTTCAGGAATTTGCTGCCGTAGAAAAGCGGAGTTTTTTCGCTATTCTCTGTGGACCCTTACAGTGTTCCAGGTCACCTGCAACTGCAGCTCAGTGAGTTGTAAAACGATGCTGAATGCCGCAGTCTGCACCAACCGCTCTTTCTTTCTCAACAAATTTACTACCTACTGGATAAAGACATTCCAAGAAATTCGAACATTTACTAAGGAAATGCTTCGCTTGTTTGGGTTGACATACTGGTGTGCGTCGACATTCTCAGTTTTGAATTTTAAAAAGAACCTTTTACGGATGAGAAAAAGACAGCAACACACAAGCTACATACATATCAATTACATACGTATGCACACCCATCCACATACATTCACTGTTATATAAAACATGTATTTTTGTACATTTTTGAGCACAGTCTGTTATGTTAACATGAGCATGCCTGTAAATGTATGCCTCGCGTTGGCGAGAATAGAAAGTTTTTTATTCATTTAAGTGATCCCCACCTATGTGATATCTTGTGTATCAAAACCAGTGCCATTGAGCCTGACCTGACCATTTCGCTGCAGTCAAGATCTAAGTTTCATCGTTCAGGTTAAAAACTAATTAAAACTTGTCATTTTTGGTTATGATCAAAGTATCTCTCCCGACATTTTTACTTCACAAAATGTGGCCTTCCTTGCGAAAACTTTGACACCCCTGGTCTACGGTGACTTGTCGAATAGTTTTCCAACAACAAGTGGTGTTCGTCAGGGTTGTCCGATCTCCCCATTTTTGCTCACTTTCGTCGTGGACTCCATCATGGAGAGTTCCCTTGCGGAATCTCACCGTGCAGACTTTGAGTGCTGCAAGTTGAAAGGCTGGTTGTTCTTGATTATGCGGACGATGTCGTCTTGCTGTTTAACGATGTTGGGATGGCGCAATCAACCCTGAATAACCTGTGTAGAGTGGTTCCTTTATTTGGTATGCGCTTCGCATCTCCAAAGTGCTGCTGCAGGACCATCAGCCACTTGATGATCCCTTAACCCTAGATAGCGAGGTACTCGAGGTAGTTTATCAATTCACTTACCTTGACAGCTGTATCAGCAACGATGTGTGCATAGCTACTGTCAGTTCACGTATTGCAAAGGCCAGAACTGCCTTTTTGAATCTGTGACATCTTTGGCGACAGAAAGAAATTTCGCTCCGTTTGTAAGGCCGTGAAGGCCACAGTGAGGGCCGTCCTACTCTATGGGAGTGTGACTTGGCCGCGTTGGTGTGAAGATCTGAGGCGCCTTTGTCTTTTATCATCGCTGTCTGCGGAGAATTGCTGGTGTCTGGTGGCACCAATGCCTCTGCAACGATGATGTGTGTACGCGAGTGCTAGGCAGTGATAATGTAGTTCTTTAGAACAACAGGTAGAACTGAATAGTTTGCCTTGGCTTGGGCACGTACTACGTATGCCTGGTCACCACTTACCGAGGAGCGCCTTGTTTTATTTGCAGATAGAGGGTGGCATAAGGCTCGAGGCGGAAAAACACGTTGACAACCAAACCTGGTGCCGTCGGTCCGTCTCACTTTTGATGGACAAGCGGTACTCAGGACCCCGAAAATCGGGCACCACTCGAAACACATGATCGATCAAATTCAGCCGGTCTTGATAACTTGTATCATTGACGAGGATGGGACAGTCGAACTCCAGTCTACTGTATCTGCAACCCAAAGTTCTCTGGTCGAGTTCACACCGCTCGAGACCCCAGTCACATATTCAGAGGTCGCTGCAAAAGTCCTTCGGGATACTACTACCTTTAGTGTCTCCTCTGTTGCAAACATCGTTAACGCCAATAGTGCGACAAACAATAGACCATCAGCACTTGACATAAAGCCAGGCCCGACGATCATTCGACCTTGCAGTTCAACGATAAAGGGCTCCAATAACGACTCCCTGACTGTTGTGTGCACCAATGTCCTCGAATCTACCGCCATCACATTGCGGGGTAAGTTGTCTTACGACCAATACCAGTGGAACTCACTGTGCATTTTAATGAACTAAAAGCCAAACGCACAATCCTAGTGAGAGTTACTCGTCACCCGAACTCTGCACACTATGGTGAAGCCAGAATTATTAGGGTAACACTGGAATCGGCCATTGATGTAGAAAACGTTTTACTCTGCGACTGCGCTACAACACGGGCCTTGTAATGTACGTATCTTGCCTGACGTCCTTTGGAGCACGCAACAATCGAAAAGGAACCTCAGATGGACAAAGAAAGCTGAATTATCTAAGCACCATCTTTATTTATGGCGTGCCAGAACTTGCTTTCCACGATAGTGATGAGGCCCATAGTCACGATTTGGAACAGTAGCGGTTCATTTGTGAAACACTTTCCTTGGACAACGTTGTGGCGCGATCGCTCAAAAGTCTACCTCTCTCACCAAATTATACAGGAAGCGGACCAAGATTCCTAAAACTCCTGGTTAAGTCAGAGCAAACAGCAACGGAAGTGTTAGAATGTTGGCGGAGACATCGTAAAAGCCTTCCATCTGAACTTCGGTTAAAAGCTGCTGAATCCTTGCGAAAACCAGACATGAGCCTATCTGAGAAAAAAAATCCTACCAGCGATTACGCATGAACATCACTTTATCACTCGGTCACGCGATTCTGCAGCAGGTCCGGACGAGGAATGGGACTTACCTTGGCCAAATCAATTTGTGAACGACGTGTCATCATCATTCCATCCCGCGCAGGTCGGCATTCTACCACACTTGACTCTTTGGCTACCTGTGGGCTCCTAGAGACCGAGCAACTATCCTATCAATGCTCAAGGCCTGTACAGTAAGCTGGCCGAACTGAAGGATCGCCAAATTTCGAAGGCATGCGATATTATCGGTGTCACGGAGACATGGTTACACACTGGGATGACAGACGCTGAAGTCTGACTGCCGGGTATGTCACTCATACGGAACGACAGGCTTACGAAAGGAGGAGGCGTAACTCTGTATTACCAAAGCGATCTACAGTGCGAGGCCGTTGAAGATTCAGACTGAGGCTTCGCCACTAGTCTTTGGTGTCGCGTACAAGTACATGGCAGAGACACACGCATTATAGCTTTGGTATACCGCCCCCCAAACTCTACACCGGGAATTGACTGCGAACTTGCGACAGCTTTAAGATGCAGCCTAAAGCGAAAGCACACTCACATCCTTATCATAGATGATTTCCATGTATACTTTATAGAAACTTCTGCTACAATCAGAGTACCATTCAAAGCAGAGCTACAAGAGCTTATAACCATTGTTCCATTTTACCATCACGTCATCACGCCCACTGGTTTCAGAACTGGTAATAAATCTTCTTTGTTGGATCTTGTTTTCACCAACGAGGAACATACGATTGACTTATTGATCGTAAAAGGCCCTTTAAGTCACAGTGATCATGCACTCATTAGTTTCGACTTCATCTGCTATCTAGAATATCGTAACCAGAACCCTGAGTAGGTGTGCACTATCAGCGCTACAACCGCTTAGTCCAGCTTGTCAGTACTACAATCTGGTCGTTCCTCGCTGAGCGCCATCCGGAAGTCGGTTGGCTTTAGTTCGTCAGCAAATTCAATCAACTTGTTACGAATGCCTCAGAGACATGGGTTTTCAATGGGTCCACAACCGTTTCTTTCGTAAGGAGCAGAACTAGAAAATGGATGAGTATATGCAACGCAGCTTGGCGAAAGTACATATCATCACCAACACCAGATACTTAGGACCACTACGTAGCCCATCGTAATAACTGCACTCAAGGGCTCAGAGATGGCAAAGTCGCATATCAGTAGAATATGGCGAAAATTCAGTGCTAATCACAAACTGCTGTACAAGTAGGTCAGTCGCCGTCGTAAGGCTAGGTAGGGAATTCCTCCTCTCCAGACAACTGATGGTTCAACTAGGTCTGTGTCTCGCACTGCTGAGGAATAAAACATTTATTTATTTATTTAAACTCGTTACGTACGCAATCTGCTCCCACATTTCAGATGGTCTTACCATCAGGCCATCTTCCAACTTTTGTTTTCCCACCTCCAGGACTCGCCCACATCTCTTTTACTGCTGAACCTGATTTGCAGAAGCTGACGTCTCTGCGTAACCACAGCTCCTCGCAACAGCAAGGCAACTGGCAAAACCATTGGCATGGTTTTTGCAGCGCTCCTTAGAACAGAACCAGATTCCTGAGATGTGGAAACTTGGAATAATAAATTTGATTCACAAAAGCGGAAGCAGTACTGAGACCTCAAACTACCACCCAGTGTCCCTTCTCTCTGTATTATCCATGGTCGTGGAATCAATCGTTGTCGATGCGTTGGTGTGTTATCTACTAAGCTTGTAACATTATTGCTCCCGAGCAACACGGCTTTCGTCGACAGGGGTCATGCCCGATGAATTTATTAATCGCGCGGAGTATTTGGACCGGGTCAGCTGACGCTGGAGAGGCCGTTGATGTGATTTACTTGAATTTGTCGAAGGTGTTCGATCGTTTAGATCATCAAGTTCTTTGCAAGCTCCAATCCTACGGGATCACCAACTTTCTCCTGCAATAACAATTAGTGGTGAAAGTCCGGAGTTCCCTATCTGAACCCATACCAGTCCAGTCTGGTGTGTTCCAGGGCTCAGTTCTAAGTCCACGGTTGTTTTTGGTATTCATCAATGATCTTGCACGGAACCTCGCTTAAATTATCCTGCAATTTGTTGAGAATCTCAAGAAATGACTCCGGATTCAGGCGGATGCCGCTCAGAATTTACATTAGTGTGGCCTAGAAAAGGTATATGATTGGTCAACCCGGAAGCAGTTACAGTTCAAGGTGGACAAATGCAAGCTACTCTCCATACGACACCAGAGTACCTATTCCTACAAGCTAGGAACGCAAGTAGTGCAGCGGTCATCTGTCGAAGGCGACCTTGGCGTCCTCATTTAGGATAACCTAAGTTGTTCCAAGCAATCCGCAAAGGCCTCGAAAATTGGTAACCAACACATCGGACAACTAGACACCACTATGTTCAGACAGTTGCTGAATGCGTATGTTCGGCCCCATGTCGAATACAGAATCGAAGCCTGGCAGCCATGGCTGTAGCACGACCTTACTGCACTGGACCCATCTCAAGGTCGGATTTCTAAATACGTCAGTGCAGTGCACCATCTTCCGTACGAGCAGAGGTTGAAACGGCTGGGAGTATTGAAGGGGCGGTATCGCCGACTACGACGCTACTTGATTATTGCCTATTTGATTTTACACAATCCAAATCATGTGTGCCGCTATTTACTGCAACTCAGCAGTAACACCAAACTTAGAGGCCACTCCTTGAAATTAGCAGAACAATACAGCCGCCTGGCGTGCTGTAGAAACTCCTTTTTCATTCGTGTGTGTCAACCATAGAACCCTCTCTCCGAATCGGTTGTTTCAGCACCCACGCTAGCTATACTTAAGAGACGGTTGGATGACGCACTTCACCACTTACACTTTGTTACTTGACGCGCCTCTCCATTCTACTCCCAGGAAATACCTTGGATTTACATTTTTCCGCCTATTAAAGCTATGGAAACGCTAGGAGTGCAAGGCTACTGAATCGAAACGATAGGCCCATTATTTTGAAAGTAAAACTACTAACTGCTATTTTCATTAACGTTTTTCGCTAGCCCATCAGACCACCCAACGGGACTTGTGAAGCAATGCTTCTTAACCCGTGTAAAATAATTGTTCCAGGATTTAGTCCACGTGAGCCGACTTGTGCTTGGCTGGAAACTTTACAGGACATGGATCGCGGTCGGGACCAGTAGCGTACCTGCTTTTATCTGCTAGTCGGACAGTTTGCTTAGATTGTGTTTGGTGCTGAGCTATCTGGGGGGGTAATGGCTGAATATGACGCGGGCAGCGAAAGCCGCGAGGAATCTGTATCGCTAATGACGCCAGCTGTTCGTGATGGCATGTTGTTGATAAGCTGTAGGCTTCTTGACCCTAACTGTTTGCTTAGGACATTAGGGTTTTCCGGTAAATCCCCTTTCTCTCACTTATTAATCTTCGTTCCGTAGGTCATTATGATTGTATGCCAGCGAAGCATCAGTTTAAATGATTGCTTTCCTGCTGTTGTTGATGATGATGATGATGATTGTTATAATATTCTCCCTAGACGCGATTCCAAAATTGGCACTTAACGGCTCCACAAAACTTCTAGCCTAAGCGAAGGAAAAAGCAGAACACCAATGACCTTGACAAAATAACATATTAACCGCCGTCAACAAAACACTGCACAACTAACGCGGACCTTAGCTGTAGTTCTAGGTTTTTTACTGATCTTCGAGTTATGGAATTGGAAGGTCAGCTACCAAGGTTAGTGGTTCCCAATAGATTTGGCCGAGATGTCAGACGGTTCGCAGTCACGTGCAGGACTTAAAACGTTCCAGAACGTTCGAAATCGTGGCGATAATCGTTAGTAATCAATTAACCGCTAAACTAGTGGATTTTTCAGGCAATTTTTACTTTCTCCCGGACAATGATGATGGACAGAACAATTCTAAGTCCCGATCTGGTTACAATCCGTTCTCATTGGCTACTGGTTTGAGAACTTGGTTTTCTTACTTGCCATTGCGTTTACATTATCCATGATTGCATTGCTTCCTCTATGGCGCCGGTTGACCGATTAGAAATCGTTTACTGATAGACGTTTATTGCATCGGCACATTTACAAACCTGATTTTTCTTACGCAATTGCTCGAATAGTGAAGATGACTATCTGTCATTCCGCGAGTAGATGGTCTCAGTTGAACAACACATGTTGAAGCAGCAACTTATATATTCTGTGAGGTACTTTCATTGAGATGGCAAGTCTTCGTTTGCAGCAATCTGAGGCTTGCAAGGTTTTCAGCTGAACATTTTCATTGTCTAACAGTTCTGAATGCCATTTTCGTCATCTCAATTTGATTTGCCATTACAGTAAGTCTTGGGACCTCTTCACGATGCAATTGTGTGTATTGCTAAGGGGGCACGTGTTTGTGTGGAAAACATGTTGTTTGTTTGTAAAAACTAAGTTCAGGTGTGCGTCCACTCTGGTAGGGGAATATCATCACAAATTGACCCTCCAATCAATCAGTCACCACCAAGGTATGTAGCCCCAGCGTATTAATGAGAACGGCATCGTTCCTATGGAAGTCACCAACGATGACACAGATGTAACATTCTAGCTGTTTGCAACTCCGATATAACGTGATCTGTAAACCTTTCATCCCTGACATAATTGTGTCAGACGCCACATAAACATTCTTAATAATGAAAGAAACAACTGAGAAACTTTAGTTTATCTTCCCACAGACGACAGGTTATTGAGGCCGTTGAATAAATGGACAACTGTGACACATATTTACATCAGTTTCCGCTTTTGGTGATCACATGTCCCCCGCGTTTCTAGAACTTTCCTGGGAGGTCGGATCTAATGTGAAGAAAGCCATTGAGTTTGAATTCATTATCCATGTCAGAAGATAACCACCTTCCATGTAACATCACTACACATGCGTTCGTAAATTCTCCTCCTTGTAAAATAATTTTTAGATCGACACTTTTCCCGAGAAGCGATTGTGTATTACTGGGCGATATCATCATCAACAACAACAGCACTACGTCAGCCATCTGAAATGATGCTTCGCTACTGTAACACCACGGTGACTTAAAGAACGGAGAATACTAGCAGAAGTGGGACCTAGCATAAAATCTTGGTGCTTTAAGCAGACACTCAGGGTCAAAGCGCTTACGCCTTGTGTTAACAACATACCGTCACAAACAGTTGGCTATCGTGAAGAGATAAGGTGGCATCAGCGAGTCCGCATCCTTGTGGCTTTCACTGTCTCTCGTCATAATCAGCCATTACGCCTCAGATAACTCAAACCCAAACACAATCTAAACAGGCAGTCTGACTAGGATACGACAGCAGGCACGCCACTATTGCCAACTGCGAGCCGTGTCTTGTACCGTCTCCATCCAAGCACAAGGCGAGTCACGAAGACTCCAGCCTGGAAGGCGAGACTGGCCCACGGCACCCAGTTTAGTCGTCCGTGACTTCATTACACTCTGCCAAATTAACGCGTCGTTTTACGGATACACGCAGTATGAAGTTTGATGCGACGACTAAACACCACTTAAGCGCGAGCATTCCGTAACTTCGGCCGAGGTATACTGAAACCGCTTTCAAGCCTGGTCAGGTTTTGTTTACTGCCGATACCTGATACGCTCTTAAACACAGTGCGCGGTAATTTCACTAGTGAAATCGAATTTGGTTTATTTAAGGGAGATCATTTATTCAAAGCCACAAGAGACGGATTATGAAGCTCACACGTTGCTAGCAGGGGTGCAAACCCCGTCACCAACTTGACCTACGGCGTTTGCATTCAGCCCGCTAGAGAAAATGGGCCATTTTAGCAGCAAATGCGGAGAATTGAAATGCACCCGCTTAGGTCAGGTCCGGTCTGATCTGCTCAAACTGCGGCTTCAAATTCCACGCTAAGTGTGGTGGCGCAAGGCAGGTACTGCTAAAGAGGCTCCAAAATCTGACCGATGGGTTTTGGCTTTGTCATTTATTTTGAGCTATTCCAACTGTCAATTGTGTAGTTGTGCTTACGCAAAATGCGAAAAATTAAGCGAAACTATTGAGCAGATGGTGAGTCTGCGTGTTGCTATTGGAAAATAAGAAAATCAATCCTGTGCCCCATCAACCCTCTCTGAGTCTCGTCAGCAGGCCAACGAATAACGTCGGTCTTACAAACCACACACAGTAGCTGCGCCACTTACTCTAACGCATCCTAACCCCTTAGTAGCGTAAGTCACATTCGATGTGATTGCTATTACCCCATCCATGGATGCATCATCTAGAGATTCAGCCACGACATTAACAGCTCATAGCTGGAGGCAATCCGGGGCAGAAACCAAGCGGTCACCTGGTAAACACTCCGGGAATGGCACACATTGATCCGTTTCTCGTATCGAGCACACACTGGGCGATGCGGTTTTCACCGTCATTTTTAATGGCGCCTCCCAAACAATACAAATCACAAGCAAAAAGTCTCAAACAGACATTCGCTATACGGAACTACAGTACGTTAATTCGCGCGTGATCTAACATTCGGAGAAAAAAATCTGGCACATTAAATGGCAAGTTGCTGGGGGTTCGAAATCAGTGGAGTTCCATTTGAGATGCGATTGGTATTCGGATTGAGTCCACTATGCTGAGACGCGTAGTGCATCACCCGACCTTAGTGTACTCTGGTGAACTTCGAATTGTTCGAACAACGCTGAACGCAGCAGGTGAGACAGAGGTTGTCCTGCTCTCATTAGTTCGTTTTCGCAACCTAACGAGCGGGGTGCGCATATTACTCGATTTTCTTTGTAAATATCGCACAAAAGTAGCGGGTAATCAATGCGGCATCCCTAATAGAGCTAGCATAAAAGCCATATGTATTCATGGTGTTCCTGAGCTTCTAGATTCTCCTGAACAAACATATAACCAAGAACAGTGGTGCTACATCTGCGAAGCACTATCTCTTGACAATGTTATTGCCAAATCGTTGACTAGATCTCCACCATCACCTGACTACAAGAGCTGCAGTCCAAGCTTAATGGAAGTGTTATTACCGTCCGAGGGAATGAGGCAAAATCTTTTGGATAACTGGTCAAAGTTTCGAGCCAGGTTGCCAACTGAAATCCGGCTAAAGGCAGCAGGCGCACGGCCACTGGTGATCAACAATTCAAAGGAACTTGCAACCGCAGCAAATTCGTTGCCTATACAGTCATGCAGAGCGATCGATACAACAGCAGCCACGGCACACAGTAGGACAGAGTGAAGCTTGAGTGAAACATCTGATCAGGAACACTGCGATGCAATGCAGCTTGATTTAGATGCATAAACCGGCAACCAACGAAAAAGGCGCTTAAAGGCCGGTGACCGCACGGTCGGCTTAAAAACAAACACAAATTTGACATCCATCAATGCACTCCCAACAAGCGAAACACTGTCCTGTTTGTACACAAAAGTCTTAGTAATTTGGCTGAACTTAGAGAACTCCATGCCTCACAACCGCGGGACCTTGTCATGAGTACAGGGATCTGGTTAAACAGTGAGATAACCGATACTGTGATAAATTTACCCGGTGTGTCTTTGCTTCGGAACCTTAGAACTGGAAGGGGCGGTAGTGTGGTTCTTCATTATGATGCAATTCACTTATGCGAAGTAATCACCCGGAAATCCACGCCTCTGATTCGCTTTCGTGCCGCCTATGGTTGCAGAACAAGGACACATGACTACTAGCCGTAATTTACTGCCCACCAAACTCTACATCGAAAATGAACTCCAAACTGAACCACTTTTTGCAAATTGCTTCGAACAAGTCCTACAGCCAATTCTTATCGCCGGAGACTTTAATGTGCAAGACATGGAAACGCCAGCAACCAAACGTGCGCAGTTTAGAGCCTGATTGCAAGAGCTAATTTTCAGTTAGTCTCTGTACAACCACTTAATCTTTCCCACAAGCTTTCGAACTGCTAACATGACTTGATCTTGTGCTCACTAACGAAGAACTCATGGTCGACGGGATAGCTACAAGCAAGCCAGTGGGTCGCAGTGACCATGTAACTCTATTCTTTGCCTATATATGCTATGCGGAATATCCTGAAAAGGAGAATGATGAAGTGTATATACTGTCGCGCATTACAATGTGTTATCTGCGCTTGTTAAGAATACAGCTTGGACTTTCCTAACTGAATGCCCGCAGAAGTAGCCTGAGGATGGTTCACAAGGAAGTTTAGCACACTGGTAGCACACGCATCTGAATAGAGGCCTATTCAATGTAAATCAAATATAAGTCACTTTTGAGGAGCAGAACACGTAAATGTATATCTTTGAGAGACTTGGCATGGGGAGCTCACAAAGACTGCCCGAATGCAGAAACCTGGACTGCATACATGACACATCGTAACTTCTGTGTGAAAGTGAACCGCGTGGACAAGGTTACGCATCAGCAGAGTTAATGAAACGTTTCTACACGAACCGAAAACTTCTGTACAGACACCTTAAAGGCCTTCGAAAGGTGAAGCGGACGATTCCGGCACTAGTCACGGCTGATGGGTGCATGCGATCAGCAATGGAATCAAGCGATCTCCTGCGGCTTCATTTGCTCCTAACCTTTCCAACAGGCGAGCCCAAATATTCTCTTCACTTCTATTACTCCACCGTCGGGTTTAGATAACATTATCTTCACTGTGGAAGCTGTGTTGAAGAAGTTGTTATCCTTGCGTATCCACCGTTCTCCTGGAAATGACAATATTCGACCGAATGCTCTGCAGGCAGTAGCTAGTGATCTAGCAGAACCACTGACCGTTTACTACCAGTGATGTCTAGAGGAGATCCATGTTCCACCAGTATCGAAAAGAGGGGGCCATCACTCCTATTCATAAGGGAGGTAACCGCACTGAGCATGCCACTTACCGTCAAATAACGCTAATTTCTCCATTATCCCAAGTTATGGAATCAATCATCACTGATGCGCTGATGCAGTATTTGGGAAGCCAAAACTTAATAGTCCCAGAGCAACTTCGCTTTCGTCAAAAGCGTTCATGCACTATCGACCTACTAATTGCACAGAATAATTGAATTGTAGCCGTTGATGATGGAGCAGGAGATCATGTCATCTATCTGGACTTCTCAAAAGCGTTTGATTGTTTGGATCACAGAATTTTCCTTCACAAGCTTCAGAACAGCGGCACTTGTAACCCAATTCTAAGTTGGATAAGCAATTTTCTACAGGAACGTCAATGAACAATGAACAATGAGTTATAACAGGTAAAAAGCAGGTGCTTGACATGTCCCGTAGGGTGTTTAGAGTGAGAAAAGATAGATCAAGGGTAGCGGAATGGTCGGTTCGGGCAATTACAGATTTAACTGCACTGCCGTATAAAGGGTTTGAAATTAGGATGTGCGCAAACAAGCCATAAGGTGAGTGGACATTAATCACGTAATAGGCGAGAAAAATACTTAAAAATAGCAAGGACAACGCTTAATCGTGTGCAACTATCTTGGGTCGATGGGAAATCCAGTTTCTACAGTAGTAGCGTTTATGAAATTGTGTGCAAGGAGTTTGGAGTGACTAATTCTCGAGTAGGGTTATCGCACTATCCACTGTCTGTTGTGCATTAGTGCCAGCATCTGGTGGTCATGGGTTAAATCACGTAGTGTAAATGTGACAGAGTATCGTCAAGGCGTTTTTTGAAAAGGGATAGGGTGGGTGCATTAATTACATGTTCCGGGAGGGCGTTCCAAGGCTGTGACACTCGAAGGGGGAAATAGTTTCGCCGACATTCCAGGCGGATGTGCTGCGTGACTAACTTAAACTGGTGACCTCTTAGCGAGGTGTTTTGACTGAGTATTAGGAGAGAATGGCATGGGTGGTTAGGGTCTCTCAGGATTAGGTACACCATTATGAGATCGCACCTTAGATGCCGATAACGGCCACTGTATATTTACAGAGTCTTCAGCCTGAGTGGGTAGGAGAGGCCGGTCAAACCTTTGACGCTCTTCGTTGCCCAACCTTGTGCAGTATCGAGCGCGGTGAGATGGTGCTGGAGCCAGGGTTGCCACGCTTGGATAGCGTATTCCGAGTGCGGCCTCACGTACGCACTAAGCATTTTTGGAAAGATCGAAGGGTCAGACTTCCCGAAGGCTCTGCGAAGAAGGCCGAGGTACTGCTTCGCTTTCTTAGCTGCCTTTTCGGTCTGTCTCGAACAACCGAGGTCATCTTGAACTATCACACTGAGATCGCACTCATGAGAAGCCCGCTGTAGAATTTGTGGTCCTAGGCGGTACTTGTGCATACTCTTATGCCGTATGCTAAGAACTTTGCATTTGGTGACGTTGAAATACAGCAGATTCTCGATGGACCATGTGTACGCTTTGTTCAGGTCCTCCTGTAACACTGTGTAATCCTCCACTGGAGCTATAGTACGCCATACCTTTAGGTCATCAGCAAATAGCAAACACTTAGAAGATAGCAAGCTCGCGAGATCATTTATGAAAACCAGGAACAGGCGGAGTCTAAGTATTGAGCCCTGATGTACGCCGCACTGAACTTCGATGGATTCCGATAGGTTGCTTCGAACCCTCACATTCAGGTGACGTTGCACGAGAAAGTCTCATATCCAGCCCAGAACAGGATCGCCGATTCCATATTTCTGGAGTTTGTGGAGGAGAATGCGATGGTCTAGACGGTCGAATGTCTTTGAGAAATCCAATTAAGCCGCGTCGACTCCTTCACCAGCGTCCACAGATTGCGTCCAGCTTGCACGAGTAATCAAGAGATTAGTGGTACATGAGCGATTTTGGCGAAATCCATGCTGTTCCGGAACGAGAACTTTTTGTTCTCCAGGTACCCCATCAAAGCCTCAGCTACAATGGACTCCATAACCTTGGAGATCACAGGAAGTAGTGTTATCGGGCGATAATTTGCTGATTCAGCACGACTGCCACTTTCGTAGATTGGCGTGACGATTCCGTGCTTCCACATCATGGGGACGTACGTCTCGTTCAGACATCGTTGAAAGCACATTGCTAATAGTCTTGCCAAACTCATGGCAGCAACTTTCGGGTGAATGCCGTCCGCACCCGGGGAGCTGAATTCGCGCAGAGACATCAACCTCTGCAGTAGAGCTGCGGAGGTAAGCGATTTGTGATTAAGCCCTGATGGCGGCGTTATCTGCTTAGGCAGGATATATGATGATTGCACGCTTTGGAAGGTACGGCCAAACTGTTGTTTAAGAACGTTGGCCGCCTCTTGTGTGGTTTGGGCTAACTCGCATGCTGTGTGCAGTGTAGGAATACCGCACTTAACACGGTGCAAAGTGTTTACGTGTCTGTATAGCAGGTTGGGATTGGAGCAAAAAAGTCGCGTTGTGCAAGTACGCCATAGACATGACAAAACCTATTTGCTTGGGACAAACGGATTGCAGACCAGCTCCCAGGAACGTGACCTTGGTGTGCTCGTACAGAGTGACATCAACTGTTCAAAACAGACTGAGATAGCTGCGAAAAGAAGCAACCAGCACGTCGGCCTGCTGCGAAGGGCATTCGGGAGATTCGATCCATCAATCTTCCCAATGGTGCACAATTCCTACGTGCGCCCGCAAGTTGAATCACTGTCCAAGCTTGGCAACCTTGGTTGAAGCGCGATCTAGAGGCATTAAAGGCACTACGGTGAAGAACAACAAGGAATGTACATGGTCTGCATAGTCATTCTTACCACAGAAGGCTGAATTCGCTGGGTTTTCAGCGGACGCTACCGAAGGCTGCGAGGCGATCAAGTATTAGCGTATCAAATAATGAGCGACCGCTACCACTTATGCCGCCATTTGCTGAAACCTAGCCACAATGCGCAGCTCAGGGGTAACCGCTTGAAATTGAAGGAACAATATAGCCGTCTTGAGTGTCGAGTTTACCAACTCTGGAACGCTCTCCAAAAATCAGTTGTATCAGCCGCTACCTTGGACATTTTCAAAAAAAACGATTGGATGTTGTTCTTAGCTCCCAGCACTTCCTAACCTAAACTTCGCCATTTTGGATTACGTGACTCCTGCCCTTCTACCGGATTTAGAGGTCGTATGGATCGTAGGAGGTGGCACATAAGTGAGTAACTATTTTTTTCACTTTTTGCACATCACGTCAAGAATTACTGCACCCCGTGTATTTCTTTGTGTTTACACACGATTTTTATATTGCACTAGCGTTATGTATCAGCGCACTCATCGCGGTAGACGTTCGGTAGATGACTCACAAAAATTTTGATTTCATTGTATTCACTCCGACCATCCTACGGTACTTAATTTTAACCCGTTAGACATCTCTGGCCTATGCCTCAGGAGTGAAGATGAGAAATTTGGTTAGTGGAGGTCTGTCATAAGGCATCGCAAGCTGCCAAGCATAATAATGTGCTAAAACTGAAGCCATAGTGAAACCTACGTTTTCGCTAACTACTGAGCTTACTATGTGGAACGAGTCTGTTTAGCTCATAAGCTTCGCAGCATCTTCAGTATGCAAGCCGAGTTGTTCGATTATATGCTTGAAGTAACTGATTCTTGAAAAGCGTTAATTGAATATACCGCACCACACCACTATCCTGTTACGTCGGTGAGACCAAAGCAGCACCACTAACGGATATGTTCATCGGTGAAAATTCAAGCACCTAAGGTAATAAATAAATACATGTATATTAATAAACAAACTTTATTATCGACTGTATAAGGCACGCTCCTAGAAGCTTCGGTATTGTCTCTCCCCTGGGTCTCACAGCCGACCTGAATATTCCCGAAACCACACTGTGGCGCGGTTGGACTACAGTTACCGTCCGCAGTGAATGAATACGTAAGGCTAACGAGTAAGCAGGTCCATCAGTCGAAAAAACAATTATATGCACTGGTAGTATCATACTGCGTGGAAAACTTCCCCACAATGCAGAAATCAAGCTGCGTACAGTATTTTCTTGGCACATAGAAATCAGTGTGATAAAAAACTGAATAGGACGTGATTACAAAAATGGGAAATAATTATACAGGTTGAAAGTGTGCGACTAGTGATACACGCGTTGACTGGAGAATTTTGTGCATAATGTTTTGTACCAAATTCGGAGCGTCGTGAGGCAGAATGGCGTTTGGGCACACCGAGTAAAACGCCTGTGGATGCAACACGCTCTGAAAACGCCGCAAGGCTTTGTTCGGAGACAAAAATCTCTGGAATAAAGAGCTCACGTTTCAGTTTAAAGAGGGCATGTGGAAATCAACGTATTCATGCCACGTTCCACCGAAAAGAGTTCAGCGGTAGAACCGAAGCACCTGGTGCTCGATCATGCAGTACGACCGAGCACAAATCACATTTAAAATCTGAGGCAAAAAAATCCGTTGAACAAGATGAGAATGGAAGCAAACATAAAAAAGTGACTCAGTGATCATGTTCTATAGCAACTACCGTTTCTGACTTCTATTCGCCCCACCATGTAGTCGATAGTCGAATGTGGACCTATCCATTGTTGTAAAAAATCTCAGGTCAGCCTCGAACATATCGACTGTGATGAGAAAGTTGGAACCAAAGATTTGTTGTAAGATGGCATTCGTTTTTGCATATGAAAAAGGGGATCGCATCACTTGATGTGAATCATTCTGGGAATGTTGGCCGGTTATCTGTAAATTGGTTGGGTGCTGTCATCCAAAGAAGCATGTGTACATATACGTTGAATCCGGGGAAGTAGTGGTGAGACCGGTCCAACTGATTCACCAAAGCATCGACAAGGATGCGTAGAAACTGAGAGGTCCATCTTGGAGGAAAGTTTGCATAGGTGATTCTGGTAATTTGTCTGCTTCAGTTGGCTTCGTCTTTCTAAAGCAGGTGAACCTGTCCGGATGCTCAGACTTTCCGAGCGCTCAGGAGCGGAAAGCGTCGACGGTGTTGAAGAAGAAATTATATCGAACGAAGACTTACGCTGTAGGCATGCACTCAATGACCCATTTAGATGGTTCGGACCATTGCCCGATGTGTACCGCAATGCCATCAGGCGCCGGACTCGTTGCAGTGAATTCTGGTAGTTTGTGTAAAGTTGCCTGCCATGCTGATTTGGGTTAAGAAAAATAGGGGTCAAGAAGTGTCACTTTAGGTATTACCAAAATGTACATTCATTAGAAAGACTGTTAAACTTACATTCTGAAAAATGGTTGGAGAGGAGGTACCTCAACAGCTCCGGAGGGAAAAACCGATGATGCATGATAATCGGTTTAAGTAGCTACCAGAAAAGTGTCTGTTTTGTCGCCAGATTTATCTTGCCAAATTGGATGTATCGCAATGAGAAGAGGAAGTGAGGTTTCCCAAAGAGAATGTTTAGGGTGCACTTGATCGACATTGGAAAAGGTTGCGAAGACGGAACTGGATACAAGTGCTAACACAAGGTAGCAAAGCGGTAGAACTACTTTAATTATCACGTTCTATCACTTAACGTAAACAAATGTAGCACGTTTTTCAATCTTAAGTGGGAAAGTCACACTCAGCTGCGGGTAGGCTTCAAGAGCTGCTGCAGCAGGATTCCATGTTTGTGATAATCAACTGCAGTTAGGAATTACACTTAGTGCAATCGTGTGTGATAAGTGCCTACTGATGAACATGACGTTATTGATGAATTGTCGACTCCCGAGTAATGTGTATAAATTAGAACGGGAAAATGCTACCCCACTCACTTTTGCGATCCGCAGTCGGCAGACCCATTGCCGCATGGCTCCGTCATCTGTGGCGCAAAAGCAGAACACATTCATGGAGGTCGGGTCCTGAGCGGAATAGGGCTGAGAACGGTAGGCGGGATGTCAACCTGGATACCAATTGATCAAGAATACTTTAAAAAACACAGAGAAAACAAAGTGAAACGGATCGAACAGCTGTGTTTCTGCGATGGTAAATCCGATCCTGACTACGGCCGTTACATTACGAGTGCCCCAATTTACGAAACCCCTGCAAACGCGTCTTAGCAGAAATCCATATAAAGTGCTGGGTGCAATACTACGCTCCTAGGCAAGCTGATGTGAATATGCAAGTTATTTGAGAGCCAGAAAAATATCATAACGAGTGCAGACAAACCGCGAAGGTTCATTGGTCTATCACTCAGCCACAGTGAATTTACATCATACCTAATCACTTTGAGGTAAGTAAGGTCAAAATAAGTTTTATACACCCGTATTGGAGAATTTTCACCGATTTACACAAGCACAGCAGATATACTACAACATCGAATCGGCGGGGAAATGATGCGATGTGCCAAGAAAACAAAAAGAGTTCGTTTTCAAGCAAGCAAAGGTCCACAACAATTGGTGCATCACCACTTCTGGGTCAACTGACAGGCGAGCCAGATAAGATCAGATGGAGTTTCGATGCAAAGTGGTAAGGAGGATTAAAATGTCAAATTTCGACTCCGTGGAAGAAATGGATGCCAAGCTTGCTAAAACAGTGTATAGAGAGTGAGAGGGGTCGTTTAGAATCTTGGATGAGAAGTTAAACTATGCGCCAAAATGCTTGCTGAAGATAAAATCAAACAAGTATTATTTACTTAATCCAGAGCATTGGGGAGTACATTCTAGTGATTGCACAAGAAACTTATAATGCTTTTGAAGAAGTCCGGGGAAAAGAAGAGGGAAACAGTACAGCCACTGGGGGGAGAATACATGCATTCACAAACCTTAGGATTAGGGGACGCGGAACGGAAAGTCTAAAGGCGTGAAAGGATATTCTTCTGGCGTTTTGAATAGTTTGAAGTATATGTGTCGATTTGGATAAATTGTAGGGCAAAAGACACTGAGATACAGAAAATGAACAAGGGATGCTTGGATCACTCACTACTAAAGGAGGAGATGCATTTAAAGAAGAACACAGTCTGTCAGTGCGGAGAAAAGAGGATGTGATGTCACACTTTGAGAGGTTAAGGGAGATGGAGCGGGATCTTAACCAAATCAAGTCCTCGTCTAATTCTCTTTGGAGTTTCGAAGAGTCCTCAGCGAATTTACACCAGATGGAAATGGTTGGTATGGGCCGACACTCAACATAGATGGAAAGCGGAAAGGGGGATAGGGTAGCTTATCGTAGGACCACACAATTGGCTTGGATTGCGGAAGATCTACCGCATAACTGCGTGGGGAGTGTGCGATTCGTTAAGTAGTCCCGCATTACATTATTTGCATAAGGTGGAACGCCGTTTTGAACAAAAGGTTAAATAGTAAAAATCTGTTAACGCTCCCAGAGGCGATAGTATACCCAAGGAACAGCAGCCGCACAGTCTTGCACTTAATCCAAAGCAGATGAAATGGAATGCATAAGATTTGAAACATCATCCAGAGTAAAGTGCCCTGACTTGTAAGTAAACTGTTAATATCAATCATATGATTGCTTGTTAAGATTCGGAATAGTATTAGTTTTTCAAGCACCTTCAGCAGCACGGAGGTGCACGCTATTGGCCGATATTTCTGTGATTCCTTCTTAAGTACATGTGTTATTCTGGCTGCTTTCTAGATGTCGGGGAGACTGTCAGTCGTAAAACACCGGTTGAAAATCTCTGCCGGATGTGACTGTAATGCATCCATACACTCAGAGCGATTGGGGACAGGGAATCAGGGACACTAGCCTTGTTTGGTTTCAGTCTTGTGAGTTTCCTGTAATCACTGCTCGGATCAAATGAAGTGGGAGGGTCATTGATGAGAAACGCAGAAGGAATGTGTTTGATAGTGAGGTGTTTAACTCTGCATTCAGCTTGTTCATATCCACAGCACCGAGTGGGCTACTGGAATTTTCGCCAATAACTTGCTTCAAGAGCCTCCACAGGTTACGGCAGCCGTTGTTTCCTAAAACTGCCTTACTATATAGGCTGTTTAACCTTTTTATCTCGGCTTTTATTGTTACAGACAGACATTTGACACAGGCCATTAACTTGAATTTGTTTGTTTGCTCTTTTTTCTACGCAGTTGCTTAGATACCAAAGATGAAAATCTATCAATGAACGAGGCAATCAATGTTGAAACAGATTGATGTAGTAGTCTGTGAAGTGCTTGCACTGAGCCTACTGATCCTCATTGACGACAACTGAGAAGTCGGTTGAATAAGGCCTCAATTGAGCTTTGCAACATTTTCCGTTGAAGAGTTTCACCGCTTAACAGTTCTGAATCGCCTTCTTGGCATCGCAACCTAGTTTGCTTTACGGTAAGTCTTTGGGCATACCATCACGATGCAGTGGTCCTAATACTCGAACGGGGCGCGTGTTTGTGTGGAAAACAGGTTATGTTTATTAGTAAAAACTAAATCCAAATGTGGATCGAGTCCGGTTGCGTATTCCATCCAGTTCGCTAGACCCAGCATTTTAATGACAGTTGTGTCATTCCTATGCAAGTTAGTAACGATGATGCAGTTGGAGCATTCTAACTTTGGTTGCAACTCCGAGACAAGGTGCTCAGCAATCATATTTAACTATGACACTGCTGCTTTAGGCGTTACATATATGTTCCCAACAATAACAGGTACTAAACTACCAAGTAACTTTAGTTTACATTCTAACAGATGGTAACCTATTGGAGCCGATGAGTAAGCGGACAGCTGTGAAACCGATGTACACCAATCTTCGCTAATGTAGGTGATCACACTTCCCCTGCGGTGCTGAGGCTTTCCTGGGCAGTCGAATATAATGTGTTGACAGCGATTGTGTTTTACAACTCCATCTTCAGTATCCAGATGCAAGCAACTTGCTTGTAACATCAGCATACCTACATTTTAGAATTCTGTTCGTTGCAAAAGGCTATCGAGGTCATCAGTTTTCCCGAGAAGCGATCGGGGCATTATTGGACAGGACAAGAGGAATTTGTGCATTGTTGGCAGGACAGCGTTGATCAGCGGTTGATCAACTGAGTAAGTCAACACTTCTGACCTTAAACTGATTCACTTAAATAAATGGAAAATAATACGCAGAAACAGGTGGAGGAATATCCGCAGTGAGTAGCGTAGGACGATATTCCGATCACAACAGCAACGGCCAAATTTTAAGGCCCCGTCTATCAGTGACATTGCTCTTCGTTGACATCAGTGTTATTTTGTTATTTGTTGTGACAGCATGCTTTCAATTCATCCCTGAGGGTAGTGTCCTTATTATGTCGATGCATTAGCAAAATCTGACGGTGTAGTAGTTTACTAGGGCTTTTCTGTTGACGTCATTTGTCCCCACACTGAGCGGTAAGCCGCGGTACCACACTCCGTTAAGGAATGCGATCCGCGTTGGATCGACTGCTTGTTTTGTGGCATGAGCCACTGGCGCATGAACCACAATTCTGATGATTGGCACAAGAGGATGACCAAGTGAAATAGTTTACAGGTAAGCTGAAGCGCACTCCCATTCGGCTCAGGAGAAATGCACTGCCGATCAATTTCAGAAGGAATGTACTAAAAATAAATAGCTGGTAATCATCTTCAATCGGTTCTTCATTGCTAGATGAATCGACAAACACAGTAGCATAATGCCACGCGTCCGGTTTGATCAGTACTGTTGCTATACCGAAGCTCGGACTAGTCATAGCCGCTTACTCAATGGCGATAAGAAGGGGGAAACGTAATGGACCAGCGCTACGTCGGTATGCCCCACTGACTCTTCGTTGCCGCACGTTCATCACCAGTTGTGCGCGAACTATGGATACTGCAAGGTTGCCATCAAGTACAAAGATCTGAATCAGTGACCATCGGGTTACAGCACAAACGCCTCGTCTTTTCGCTCATTGGTGGACAGTATGACCAGATCAAAACAGCGTTTCAATATCACAAAAAGGTGCAGACCACCCGTCATGTTCGGGCTTCGGTTAGCACCACTACAAACCAACGAGAAACAGAAGCAATTGAAAACACTCGCTCTTCGAAAGCTTCTACTGTATCCGGGAAATTCGAGCACACTGTTGCCGATGGCTTACCTTAAATGCGAATCCGTGCGGGGTCGGTGCTCTCAACCTGGTCCATCCACCAGTGGTAGTGTATAACTGTAGTTTCTCATCCAACACCAGAATGCGGATCAGATCTGTGGACTAAGTGATATGGCAGAAAACGTCAAGATTACCGATACGGTTCGAGCAGTGATTTTTTTATAGCAGGCTCACAAATCAGGTTCATAACACACGGAAAACACAGGTGGACTGTTAGGCAGTTTCGCTTGACTATTGCATTAGTGGCACTGACTACCAAGCTAGCGCGATGGCCATGTAGAGAGAGTGCTCTGTGTGACTAGCTCCGGGACAAATGTCAGGACAGTAGCTGATCGTGTGTGACACACGACATGGTTTACAGTTAGTTGTCGCTAGATTAGCTGAACAAACGGTGAAACACATGTGGTAAGTGGGGTGTAAACAAGGTGACGGTCTCTCGTTCACCTGATCACGAGCAACTGTACTTTGACGCAGTTGTGTTACGCTTCGTTAAACTGCCGATCTAGCTAACTCGTCAATCAGTTGGTTAAACTGAAATGAAACATGAAAAGCATGAGAGCTGTTGATTTCAACCATTTCCATTCATTGTGGCAATCGAAGACGGATTCGCTACTGGATCCTGACTTCAAAACCTATTGGTTCCACTTAGTGGCATATCTGTCGGGTGATCAGTCTGGAGCTGATGAGCTGTATTCAGTCTTAGTACCGAGTGCAACCATGAGCCGGATTTACAGTGTGAGTTTTTGGGGTCCAGAGGAACATAAACAATTCAAGGATTTTAGAGTTGAAAGTGGGATAGAAAGCCATCTTCAATTAAATGCCCTACTACATGTAAATAGGCAGCACATAATCAAGCTAATAAGGCATTTCACGAGTGATCACATCCGTCGCACCACCACTGATGAGTAAACACTTTGGTCTTGGAGAAAAGCTTCGGATAGGTATGGTCCGTCGGCAGTTTTGTATCATAAGTCGACTATATGCTTTCCCATTTGTAAATGACGTAACAGAGTTAAGGAGCTGATACTGCAAGCATACTTGCCCACATGCCGTCGTACCAGTATACAAGAAGTTAAATTGTGCCAACTAATCTTTCGTGCCTGCACCTTGTTGGTATCGCTAACTTCGCCATTCGCTCATTCTACTTTGGCGACCGCAGAAATTTTGATCAAAAGCCGCAAGCAAAGCAGCTGAACTATGACAGTATTGTGCCTGCACACGCAGCGGTTGGCCATCATATTAAGATGTACAACTTGGAATGTTCTAGCCTGTAGCAGTAATGTGCGTGCATCTGCACGCAACCGCACGTATTGAGCCAGAACACAGTATTGTTTTGCTGCAAGCTCAAAAGTGTCGCACTGTCAGAAGCACGATGGCACAAATGGAAACGAACTACGCTTTACGAACGGGATGTCTATTTGCTTTTGGTCATGACTTTATTCGACAGGAGAATGTACTCGAGGAATCAGACATGATGCACACCGTCAGATGTCGGGGTCTGATCCATTTGCTTCACACCGACCGACCGGTTCGCATGTCTTAGAACATGGAGGCCAAGATCTAGCCGCTTATTCCCCGACATCACTTAACGAGCGCAGCCCACCTTGCTTCGGGGTTCTGAGCAATAATTCGGGACTAAACGAGCTGTGGCGAGCACCAGGCTTCCGTACCCCCAATGTTATGGTACATTGTTCCAAACCGTCTATGGATAACAAGTACAATTCTTATTAGCCGTACCTAACTCCGGAGGTAACCTCCGGCCTTAGGGAGACCGTTATAAAATTTAAACATACATCCCATCATCTGCTTGGACGCAGTGGGACAGTTGTGGGAGCATAAATGACGAACGTCATGTAGCTAAGAAGTTTGCTCCTAGTATCAATGGAACAGGTTTCTATCATGGTTAAAGACCGAATCTTCCGTGATGGTGAAACATGTTTTCTGTGAGCGAAATAGAAATTTCCGCGAAATTTCTGCGTTGTAAATAGTAAATTCCGTGATTTCATTGCGAAAACGAAAAGAAACGGAAATCAAGGCACCGTCATCCACTCTACATATGTCAGTCGTGAATCAAAACAGAGGAATTACAGTAAGGCCCAAAGAGGTGTTTCGTGGTACTATCTGAAAGGTTGTGACGCTTGTCAGACACAACATTTTGTAGGCACTAAAGCTCCGTACAGCTTATATCGAATTCACGGGAATGCATAGAAAACGACCGGCGATATCTTCCAGTTGTGGAGTTCTTTCATACATCCCACACCAGAAGGTCAGCGTGTCTTCACATTTTTCTCCTTGAACTTCTTTCACCACCTTTCGATAGACTAACCACTCGGCTGCCAGAGTTGGGGAGCTAACGGGGCCGGGGACATCGGCATAGTTGCGTGGACCACTGGGCATGGTGTGAACTGGTTGGCGTCGAACACTTAGATTGCTTTCAAGAATGGTTAGCTAGCCTGGGATGTCAGCAACTCCTGGGCTTTACTGGCACCTTGGGATGAGCAGAGTTGCGTACCAGTTTGGCTTCTGCTGGACGCATCAAAGGCGATTCCTTCTGCCTGTAAACGTTGCAGCGAGTTTCCTGTAGCGGGAGTTTTTAGCGACATGGATAGATCGAAGAGGCTGTTGTAAATCTTATGTGTTACCGGAGACTGTGATTCGGCAGTTTTCAGGTGACGAATGATGTCCTTCCCAACAGTCGTAATACAACGCTGTTGCCATCTTAAAGCTTTCTGTGATGTTTGTTCGGTTAGAATATCCACCAGTTCACAAACACCAGCTTAGTCTCCAATCTCGGGTTGTACAGCTTGTAAAATGACTGGGTAATTATGGAAATACTGTGATGTGCGACAGTGTAATGGATTTGCGCCGACCTGGTCGCGTTGGCTTAGACGAAAGTTACGCGTAACTTGCGCACGGTCTTATTCACGTACGTATTCGGGTGACACGCTAAGTCCTCGAGAAACGACAGCGAGTCGCACACGCCACACTTGGCTAGCGCCGCGCACACGATCACGTGATCACGCGGTTCCCAACCACCCGCAACAGGGGACAAGAGAAGACGAAGCTGGCTTCTGAGAGTTCTTTTCCGACCCACAAAGGCCGAATCCCAGTTGGAACATTGCTTCATTATGTGGGTGAAATGAATCACCACGTAGGGCTGGTGGTTTAGGAAAGAACATTGTTCACTTTAGCCTAGTCGCGCCCGACTCGAAGTGGCTGGATCCCGCTACGTTGTAGGCAGGAATTGAACTTTGCGTCCCGTAGCCACACACTGGATTTTGTGGCACACTTTTGCGGGTTACTTGGCGTGCCCGCAACAGACAGCTTCCAGCCAGGAATTCAAGCGGGTGATGACCGGTGCAGGTGGACCGGATGGATTATCCAAGCCCCCCTAAGTTACATGTTCCATGTAGACACGCGTCTTTCTTCCCAAAGGAAGAAAAGCAACGGATTCGTTGACTTCCGGAGAGAATTTGCGAATGGTCTCTCCAATCGAGTCGTCGCAATGGGCAACACATCTGATGTGTACTGAATTCTCACAAACAGGCTTAATGACATCTCGGTAGCATGCTGTCATATACCTAGAGCCATCGGACACGAAGGCCATCACACGACTGAATATACCCATCGTTGTTAAGCTGCGCAGAACGGCTCCCCCAACTGTGGCAGAACTGACTCTCGCCATATTGACCGTCTCGATGAGATATGCTCGGAGACTGTCCTTGTTGGACTTCAATGGTGCGCATAACAGGATGTGTACTTCCATCTTCCCGCGATGATCACTTATTTCGTCAGTTATAAAGCTGACAAATATCACGGAACATCTCTTTCAATATATGATTATATTTTCCGTAGAGTTGGAGAATTTTCAGATGTAGCGCGTCCAATCTGGAAATGCCTCCACCATTTCGTACTTGTTTATGAGGAAATTTCCTCAACTGGGATTGTCGGCCTTCTCTAGAGGAATATTCGCAGATACCATAGCAAGTAGATAGTGAGATACCACTATGTCGCGGGGTTCCTGGGCAGCATTCGCAACGGCAATGGAACTAGTAATGCTTGCTTGTCGAGCTTTCTTCGGAGCTGGTTCGCCATTGGAACAAGTTTGCTTGTTCCTCCTTGTAAGCTTTCTTCTGAGATGCTTTTGGCTGTGAAGGTGGTCAACTGCGGTTGATTTCCGAGGTGAATCCACAGTCACTTCACACGATGAACAAAACAGTGGTTTTATCCGCGTTATCTACGTAGTATTCTTCAGGAAACTCCTTCACTCTGTCTAGGGTAATTTTTACTCCTAGATATTGTTGCCTTTTCTGAGATAACATCTGCAAAAGATAAAACCTGTTGCTTATTGTAGGCAATAGATTCGCTTGGTTCTCGAGTAATGGGTCAAATGAAAACGAAACCGTGACTGAACTATGGTACTATACAGAAGAAGATTGAAATTCAGTAATGACAAACCTCAACAGTAACTGTTCAGTGCTGGCACAACAGTATCTTAACGAAGTACTCAAAGAGGGTACAAATCACGATTCTCGCCACTATACTGACAGATGACGAAGACTTCTCTCTGATAGGGAATTAACCCATTCGCTTCTATTGTGCAGCCGTGTCCAATACAACGACGTGGCCGCTGTTCAACGCCCAGAAGGCGACAGGGCATCAAGTTCACGGGTGACTGGAATTTGGGGCGGTGTATGCCAGCCAGGTATGCGCAAAAAGTGAAACCGAACAGATGTCGAACAGGTTTAATGTACATGTGGGAAAAGTGTGTTTGTATAACGAACAACAGAATTAGTGCACAACATGGGTAGACAGATGAACAATGAACAATGATATATTACAGGTAAAAAAGCGATTGCTTTACAAGTCCCGTAGGATGGTTGAAGTGAAAGTAAACATCAGTGTAAATCGTCAGTTTAAGCTTCTAGTGAATTCAAGTGCCCCTTATTCATAGAAACGCTGTAGAATATGTACTGAATTGTTACTGTAGAGTAATATGGGAAGTAATATGGGTAAGGCAGGTCTTAAGAACAAGAGAAACGACCAACGCTTACTCGTGCGTCGCTTTCTTGGACTGGGGTAAATTGATGAATGCAGTTGTAATATATCCGATACTATATTCCACAACAGCAGTGTGTAAATAGCGAAGCACAAAAGCTGAGAATGAGCACCGTTTTTTTCGTGTTTGTTCAACGTGGACATCTCTGATTATATAGCGTAATGTAGGTGGATAAGCGAATCATCCAGACGTCTTTTGAATAGCGATAGCGTGGGGGAAGAAACAACGTATGTGGGAAGAGCGTTCCAGTGTTGGCACACACGAAGTGAAAAGAAATTCCGGCGGCATCCTAACAGGCTGTATTGTGTGGCCAGCTTTAGATGGTGTCCTCTGAGTGTTGTATTGCTATTCAGCTTTAGTAGGTGACGACAACAATGGTTTGGATTCCTCAGGATCATATAAGTCATTATCAAGTCGCCACGCAGGCGTCGATATTGTCCACTGTAGACCCCGAGGGTTTTCAGCCTCAATCGGTAAGGGAGATGAGACAGGCCCTTTACGTTCTTGGTCGCCCTTCGTTGTGGCAGTTCAAGAGCGGTAAGGTCTTGCTTCTGCCATGGCTGCCAAGCTTGGATGGCGTACTCAGAATGAGGCCGAATGTAGGCGTTCAGCATCTGGGAAAAGATGGAAGGATCGAAGCGCCCGAATGCCCTCCGCAAAAGGCCAAGGTTTTGGTTATCTTTTTTGGAGGCTTTCTCGGCCTGACGGAAACAGCCCATATCTTCCTGCACTATCACGCCTAGATCGCATTCCGTTGTTGTGCGCTGCAATATTTGATCTCCCAGTCTGTATACACAAGTGGCTTTATGGCGTATGCTCAGCACCTTGCACTTCGTAGCATTGAACTGAAGCAGGTTCTGAGTCAACCATTAGTAGACCCTGTCCAGATCATCCTGAAGTGCTGCATTGTCGCTGGTTGTTCTAATGGCTTGCCATATCTTGAGATAATCAGCGAAGAGTAAGGAGTTAGAGGTGATTACTGTCGCGAGATCGTTTATGTAAATCAGGAATAGTCGTGGACCAAGTACTGAGCCCTGGGGCACTCCGCACTTAACGTCGATTGGGTCAAAGATGACGCCGCGAACTCTTACATTCAGATGTCGGTGAAGCAAGAAGTTACCTATCCAACCGAGGATTGGGTCACCAATTCCACAACACTGCAGCTTGTGAAGGAGGATACGGTGATTCAGACGGTCGAAAGCCTTTGAGAAATCCAAATATACTGCGTCGACACCTACGCCGCTGTCAACGGTCTCAGTCCAACTAGATCTGGCAAGCAGCAAGTTTGAAGTGCAAGATCGGTTCTTGCGAAACCCATGTTGCTCTTGTGCTATGATATTCCGTTCTTCCAAGAAGTTCATCAGCGCTTCGGCGACAATCGCTTCCATGATTTTGGAGAGCACCGGAAGTAGTGTTATCGGGCGATAGTTGACCGGATCTGTACGACTTCCCCCCTTATGGATGGGAGTGACGATGCCTTGCTTCCACATTGTTGGCACGCGCATCTCATCGAGGCATCGTTGGAAGAACTTGCAGAGTGGGTCTACCAGGTTTACTGCAGCCAATTTCAACGCTTTTGGACGAATATTATCAACACCGGGAGAGGTATGCTCGCGCAGGGCAATTAGCCTTTTCATAACATCCGCAGTCGTAAACGTGATGTGGCTGAGTCCTGGTGGTGGTACAACGGTTGGGAACAGTGTATGCGGCGATGTCGTACTCTGGAAGTTCGGGGCGAATTGTTGACATAGGGCGTTGGCCGCCTCGGTTGCGTTTTGTGCAAGTCCACACAATGTGTGTAAAGCAGGAATTCCTCGCTGCAATTTGCGGAGCTTGTTAACTTGTCTTGGGGTTTGAAAGAAATTTCTCAGCTAGATTCTGTTGGTGCTGCATTTTATCTTCGCGTACCAGGTTTACGCAGTGATTTTCTTTGGATAGTGTAGGCTTCCCATGTTTCGGCACTCGGTGACTCCTTGTATCTTCGCCAGAGTAAATTCCTCGTGACGATACACTTGCGTGTCTTGCTGCGTGCGAATGATTTTACTGTCTTCGCTCGCGAAGGTTTTTTTCTAGAAGCACTAGTTACTAATGTGTTAAACTGGTAAGCAAATTCAGACCAGACGATATCGGGGGAACGTTCTGCTAGAATGCCCAGTTTGTAGCATTTATTAGTTTGACTAGAGCACCGTAATCCGTAATGAGCTGGCATTCCTCGGTGTTTTCTGAGGAATACTCTGCATAACAGATGTACTTGAACATGAGAGTTGCATGGTCGCTACGGCCTAAAGGATTCTCTATCGATACCGTTTCGATCATAAGCTCTTCATTGGTGAATACGAGATCCAGAACACCCGGTTTGTTTCCTGTCCTGAATCTTGTGGGAGATGTGATGTGATTGTAGAGTGGTAGCCCACTGATTATCTCCTGTACTTCCATTTTGAAGTGTTTGTTGATACAGGCTGGGGTTTCTATGGTATGAATATTGAAGTCGCCAACCAGGAGAATGTGGCTGTATGACTGCGAGAGAATGGTCTTCATTGTGAAGGCTAGGCGGTTGTCCATTTCCAAAGTAGCCGACGGAGGGCGATACACCACACCCAACAAACATGCGCCCCCACGGCTAAGTTGAAGACGACACCAAAGCGCATCGACAATCTGAACCTCTGGGTCATCGATGAGATCGATGTGTAGTTCGCTGCGATAATAAAGTAAAAAGAAGAAGGAAAAGAAAGGTATCAGCTTATACGCCGTAACGGCGCTTCGCTGCCGCGCGACCACCACCAGTCGCGTGCGGGCTGAGTATACCACGAGGACGCCCACCCCTACGCGGATTCGAACCGGTGACCTTATGGTTGCAAAGCAAACGTGCAGACCACTCGGCCACCGGCCGACGCGATAATAAAGTACTACTCCACTTCCTCTACTTGGTCGATCGTTGCGTAGAATAGACATCCCAGACAGTGCGATTTCTGCATCAGTGATCGCTTCATTCAACCAAGTCTCGGTTATCATAACGAGGTCCCTTGACATTGAGGCCTGACGCAGGCGAAGCTCCGTCAGTTTGCTTAAAAGACCTTGTGTGTTGGTATAAAAACAGGAGAGTGATTCATAGGTTAGAAGGTTACTTGTGGATATAGACAACAGGTTTGAGACTTGGCCGGCCCTCTTGAGGTCGGCTGCTACTAGTTTTTTGAAATTGTCTTAGGCTCGCGAGAATGACTTGGGATAACTCTCTGCACCGTGTGATCAGTTTCATGATGATCCTGATGGTCACTCACCTCCTGCAGTGCCTCGCCGGATGCTATGACAGCAGTCAGATCAGTCTCTGTGGTGGACTCTGCAACAACGGTTGTTCCCACTGAGTTGGTTCTCTCCATGGAGTAACCAGTAGCCTCTGGTCGTAAACCTGCTGCTTTGATTCGAATTTCTGTCGGTAGCATGTTCCGAAATTTACCCCAGTTCTCTAGAACTGCCTGTGAAGTTAGCTCAGACGGTAAGACCAATTTCAGCAACCTAGGACCACACCCTTTGTAATTTGGTGACACGGGAATCCTGGTCATGGAGGTAGCAATGACATTTTCTAAAGACAGCGCCTCTCGTATGTATCGCCATTGCTCCAGGTCATGTGCCTGAGCTTCTTCAGGAGGTGAAGCTTGAGACTCGGGGACGCCATGAATAATGACGGTTTTCAGCGCTTGTTTTCTACTTCCCTGATGATTGTTCATATCCTTTGAATGTTCTTTCCACGGAATATCCGGTAAGATACATACTTCGTTCGATGCTCTGTGATGTCGATTTGCAGCGAGCAGAATGGAATCCGTTTCTTCCGCGGAATGTAGTGTTACTCGAAGTAGTCGAGGTTCACCATAGTGTAAGTTGTTTGGGTGTCTTGCGATGCGGCTCAGCGTAGTGGGTTCAGCGCGCATGCTGATGGCACTACAGATGGAATCCCCCTGACAACGATCGTCTATCAGTTTGCCTTTTATTGTGTTTTGGTCGCTTAATGGATGGATGCATGCATGACACTTGGGTCTGGGGACAAGCGGACTCGGACAGGTGGACAGGTGGCCATGGTGATACCCCAGAGGAATGTTCCAATAACCAACTGGCTGTTTTGGCATTTATTCCGAATACCAATCTATTGGTTACAACGAAAACGAATTCAAAGTAGCATTACTTATGAATTTCTCATTTTTTCGCAAACGTTTTCATTTTCCGCGTAAGTTAGTTAATTCTGCGATTTTTCTGTGTTTCGCGAAATCGTGGAAAATTTGCGGCTTTAATCATGGTACTTCAGCTCAGTAAGTACTGTGGTCAGTAGGCCAATTCCGTCACACAAACGCAATGTTCCCGGTACTTCTCCAATCCCGGGTGTCAGTTACCAGGTTGACCACACGATGACGGTTGTCTTTGAAGCAACCTCAACAAGAGACAAGGTCTTGATGGTCCGAAACAATTGCACTTATATCCTGCTATTTCAGGTTCAATGATGCAGCTGTCTTAATGATACACTCTGGTTATCAGGTCGGTTGAAGATCCGGCTGGTCTGGCCCTCTGGGTGTGCATTCCTATAGACGAAAAGGAATTTGAGATGTCGTCAAAGACCGCTGTCCAATTTTATATTCCACCATCATACCTTGAACCCCACTACGTTAAAACGATGCCGATTCAATCTTGTACCAGTGGATTTGAAATGGATAGTTTACCATCTATTCTTTGGGCACCCGGTGATGTAGCATTGAAACAGCTTGTCGAAGATAAAAGTGGAGGCAAAATAGGTGTCGGAAGTCAATAAATTACTTGACATCCAATCTACACATTATGGAGTAGGACAATATAAGTGTGAAGTGTAGAAAATGCGCGTCAATCAAAGACACTATTCTGTGTGCGGAGCAACACATAGATATCTTGCCAGTCTCTATTTTCAGAAGTCACCGTTCTTAGTAGCAAGCACCTAGCCTATGAAAGTAGTTTCTAGTGTGCCTGTACTGATCACGCAAAAGAATAGCAAAGAATAGCAGTGAGCAGACTTTTGGCTTCCTCTGAACTTGGGTTTGTTAGTGGACGTAAATCAACTATACTCTACTCTGCCGTTGTTGCAATGCCTCGTTAATGTGGCAAGCGGAATGTCATTGAACAAGACATGGATAAATTAATGTATTCCAATTCTTCCAAGTTTGTGTCCCGCAGCACGTTTGTGTTGTAGTTTAACAAACAAAGATCTTAACGAACAGCGAGTCACTTGTCTGAAAACTATGGTAACAGCCTAGAGACTGACTAATCTCAGAGATAGATAGCACAGCAGCAACCATCTTGGCGAGAAACAAGAAATACTGTAGAAAGCGGCCCTTTGCTAAAGTTCATCTATCCAAGCAATCGCCGAAGTGGAAGTATACGTTTCCATTAAAGGGCTCAGTGTCGATATTAAACATGTTACAACCACGGAAAATGTCGTTGGATTCCAAAGCGCAGAAAACGTCAAGCATTTGCTGCATGATCTAAAAGTTTGTTGGGACAGACATTTGTTCCGGCTACAACACGCGGCAAATAACACAGTTCTGGTGCAAAAAGTAGAATGCAACGAAAGCCTTGTAATTTGACGAATACATTGCCATTCTACTTAAGGACCAGTGCAAAGTATACAACGAACCATACTGCGGGTATGAGATGTCTTAGGAAGGACAAAACGACCTACCGCAACATCAATATTGGGCAAACATTGCAGCTAATACATAACATTCAGAGAACGGTGAAAACACCTCAGACTTAAGACGAAATAGCAAAGGAACGACGCGACTATTTCGGACAACGATACAAAGGCCGCTCAATTTTACGGACTTTGGAAGTCACATGAAGTTGGTGTACTGCCTCAACCGTTAATGTGACTCCTGAACTCACCGATGTGCCAAACTGGTGAGATAACTATTGGCGCGCCCGGACCTTCCAACTGTGAATCGTACAACCATATATCACGTTTGGCTATATATTGGGCTTAAAGGTACTGGAAAATGGTATCCTTTGATGTGACTGCTTGTTTCTGCACATCAGGTGTCCAAAAAGCAAAACAGCCCATGACTGAACGCCAATAAAAGGGCGAACCAACAATAGAAATGAAGACTGAGAGTAAGTACAAGCATTTACTACCTGCACCTCGACTTACATTGCAATAAGAGGAAATATTTTGAGAAGGTGGAACGAGTACCAATAAGGCCGCCAGTGTCAGAAATAGTTACACAGATTTGAAGCAAAAATTAGAAATTGACTGTTACTATGCCGATAGGAATTATGGACCAGATACATCAACGATACGTTTATGATAGAGGCAAGTAAGTGGTGGTTATCCACCAGTTGCTCAACGGCGCTACGAGGGGTAAGAGGAAACACAGTTCCTTTCGTAGAGAGTCAGTAGAGAACTCCAAAAGTAAGAGTAAACGACATCAGCAGCAGTACAGACGCATCGCTGCTGTGCAACCACCACCAGTCGCACGTGGACTAAGAAAGGATACTGCCAGGATCGCCCGGTCCCTACACAGTCTCGTTCCCACGCCGTCGGATTACAAGACAGGCTTGTGATCCATAAGGTTACGGGTTGGCTTCAAATGCATGGTGATTTGGATATAGCTCACACATCGTTCACTGAGAACATATTCCACGTCAACGTCACCAAGAACAAAGTTCTGAGCATAAGCCACTGCCACAAATTCTACGGCGGGTTTTCCATGAAATTTCGGCGTGCTCATGCAAGAGGATTTTGGCTGTTTGCAGCAAATCAAAAAAGCATCAAGGAAAACAAATCAGCACGTTGGTCTCCTGCGTAGGGCGTTAGGAAAGTTTGACGCTTCAATCTATCCGCAATTGCTTAGCGCGCATGTGAGGTAGCACGGGGAATGCATTATCCAAGCGTGTCAATCCTGGCAGAAGCGCCACCTCACCGGTCCGATACTACACAATGCAAGGTGATAAAGAACGGCAAAGATTTGTCCCACTTTCCTCACCAACACAGGCTGTGAAGTAAAGTCTACTACAGACGTTATCGGCGTCTACTGGGCGATCTCATAATGGTGCATCGGGTCCTAAACGAAAAGCGAAGAAGAACGTCAAAGGTTTGACCCACTTTCCCTACCAACTGTGGCTGGAAACCCTAAAGTGAAGAGCGGACGTTATCGGCGTCTACGGCGGGATAGCATAATGGCGTATCAAGTCCTAAGAAAAACCCAAGGACGTTTGCCGCCATAGTTTGAAACAGCCAGAGCACATATCTGAGGGGCCAACAGTCTTAGCTGGCCAAGCGGTACAGCCGACTGGAATGTCGACGAACTTTTCTTACAATCTGAGTGTCAGCCCTGGAACTCCCTCTCAGTGTATTTAATTAATAACCCCGACTTTTCATTATTAAAAAACGATTTGAAGACAAAATGACAAGCTTACACTACATGATATAGGCCGTGACCATCAAATAACGGCATTAGCACAGAACAAACATTGGGCTGTATCAGAGTCCCCTTTACCGGCGCTGTTTTTGTCTCGTAATCTTCCTCCCAATCATCAAATAAAACTTATGAGGCATTTGCTTTTTTTACCCGTCATGGAGCACTGCTCCACTACCTTTACTTCTCCAGCAACGTGGTGGTTTATAGCAAACTTTCTTCGTCCTTTGCTGGTCATACCATTGGCTCACAGGACTATCCTACATCTTTGTCACTGCAATTTCGCAACTGAAGACATCATGTCGAACGTTCTGTAGGTTTGCCAGAATTTCAGCCTGCAGTTACCACCGGGAAAGCGAACGAACGAGTTAGTTACTGCTGATGACATCGTCCTATTCGGTGAGCGCTCGCAGAATTAGCAAACCATTCTGAACTGTATGGTGATTGAGACCTCTACATACGGAATGTGCTTCGCCCCGTTGAAGTGCAGAGTGCTGCCGCAGGAATAGCTCACACTCCCTCCTGTGCTCACCCCTAAAGGTACAGAGCTTGAACACGTGTATAGCAGCTGTCTGTCTGTTGGTGACAACAATGGAAAGGAAGTTCCTCTCCGCATCATCAAAGCTCGGTCGGTTTCTATGCACCTGAAAGACTTTTGGTGTCCTCCGGATGTTTCGCTCTTTGTGATAGTCCGGATTTGCAATGTCACCGTTTTGATGGTGTTGTTGTATGGAAGCGAGTCATACTCATGATGTTGCTGATGTTGCACTCTTGATGCTTCTTCACCGCAGTTGGGCTAAAGCAACTTACACTTAAACTAGGTCTTTTTAAGCTGGATAAATTTCATTCCGCTTTATTTGGTTTGTTCTGCCTCCCTGAATAATGTTCTATTAACTGGCCACGTTGCTTACACTAATTGCGCTTATCTTCGGTAATTTTGTTGCGTTTGTAGCATTTTAAGTAACTTGTGGACATTTCTTACTTATCACGGATTTGTTGCTGACCATCTTACTTCATATGGTAATTTAGCGAAGAGTTATGCCACCGTATCTGTATGCATTATTGGATTTATTTTATTTCAGCTTGTTGTTTAAATTGAATGGCTGTAGTTTGATATCCCTGGTATGGTTGCGCTTGACGTGTATGTTGACAAGGTGCCTACCTCTCTAGTACCCACTACATCGTTCATACTGGCTCCAGGAGACAGTTGGTCGTTGCTGGAGGGGACGGGGTGCACGGTTCTTGTGGCCGTGCTAGGCTCAAAGAGCGGTTCCATGCACTCAGTGTGGAGCGGACCACGGTCCAGCCACCGCCTTGTATGCGCTTGATTCCCCAAATACAGCGTGCTTGTGTTTGCCTGTGAAGGAGTGTGGGCCGGCTCCGTTGATGAAACGTGGTTCCCATCCGCATGCCTCCCGGTCTTATTCCTTCGGGTTTACACTGGATATGGGGTATGTGGTTGGAGCTGTGGGTGGTGCAGCGCAAGCCATCCATGGTCCCTCTGTAGGCGCAGGCGTCCTGTGGCTTGCCACAGTGACAGGCAAATCCGAAACCGAATGCCGCCAACCACCATACTCACTTCCCGTGAGTGATGTGCGCCAGCTCACGACGTTCGACAATGGATGATTGGGGATGATTTCTCGTGCACGTACAACAACGTAGCTACAACGGCGAGGGCAGAAGGCGTGCCTTAGGAGATATTGGTATTTCCTTCAACAAGCTGATTTGGTTACACCAGCTGAGAGGGCTCGGGCACGTCCTGCGTACGTCATCTGAGCGTTTTCCTTAATTTGCCCTATTCATTGATGCAGAACTAGACTGGAATAGACCGTGTGGTCAACCGTCTACTGGGAGACAGCATGTGAAATCCTTGGCTTAAAGTCTAGCCGACGTTAAATCCATACGACTTTATGGTTGGGGACCAAATGACGAGAGATGTTGACAGGATCAAAACCGTTCAGGATATGGCGCTCAGTCGAAACCAGTGGAACATTTGGACACATAATTTGTTGCATTTAAATGTTTAATGCTCAACAACCGGAAAGAATAAAAAGGATGAACAAGTGGGGTGCGAAAAAGAACAAAAGAGACCGGTTGTTCGAGTAAGGTTCACTCAAGATGGTTCGGCCTTCCGATTGGGTGACAGGGTCAAATGAATCATCTCCCGCCAACGAGGTGAACGGCGCCCACAAGGAAATCATGGTCACAGCAACAGAAGCGCTTGCGTCCTTTGCTTGCGCAGTTCACGTTGCATTAGCCTGATTGCAGTGGTCTCAGTCGTTCTTAGTAGGTCTTTGCTAACTCCTTGTGTTCGGCGGTTTGGTACGAATTAAAAAATTTTGAGGGCTTCCTTGGTCACAACTTGATGCCCGCTTTGGACAAAATGTTTCCACAATGCCGTTGGGCAATGTTCTGCTGCTAGTTTCACCAAGTGTCTGGTCATATTTGTATCTTAGACCACAATTGCAAGTAAAATGGCATAGGATAAAGGATTCGGACTGGACCAGGAGTCTATCCTTAAGACACTGCGTACTAGAATGAGCAGTTTCTGTAATCATATGCGGGTATCCAGCAGGGAAGTACTTGGCTATTGTATTTCAGTCTGCTGCTCAGTAACTCGCAGGGGACATCTCCTTCGAAATGGACTGACAGATAAACATTCTTTTTCGACAACGTCACAGCCGTTTCTCGTCGGTCACCGATGATATAGTGCCTCCCTGTGAAAACAACGGGGTAACCATTAGATTCCAGTGAACTAATGATGCAGTCATTTTCGCTTTCCAAAATGACTTCAGCCTTCGCTGGTTGAACTGATTCCGTAGACCCATAACGTTCATTGTGACCCTGCGTTGTGGTCTCTCCAGCATCTCTAGGCCGTGCTTCAGCCAAGGTTACCAATACTTATTCAGCGCCCAACAGCAACCAGATAAATCACCTACTTACTCCCTCGGAAAAAAGTAACCTGGATGACTACCAAGTGTTATCCGCTCATAAAAACCCGATGCATGACTGAGCCTCAATTCAATCTGAAGCGCGGCCCATTTTGAGATCGTCTGCCGCAATATATTCGCACAACGGGTGCTTTGAGCTGAAACCACGATTAACCGGAATTTGTAAAAGCTACAATAGTTCAATAGTGTGTGAGGGGATAAAAAGTATAACTTTGCAAGACCCACAGGATGGGTATGCAAAAAAAAATTAAAAGTAAAATGTTCCAACGTGGAAAGTGAAGCATCAGTGGTTAAACCATTACACTTTATCAAACTGTTGTGTAGCGTTTATCACCAAGATGAAAGTCTAAGATTCTTTCGAATGTCGTCATGTCTGGTGCCTTCACCACATTTCTTGGTAATGCATTCCAGTGAAACTAGATTCTAAGTGCGTAAAAATACTTTCTACAATTCAGAAGGTAGTGTGGCGTCATTAGTTTCAGGCGGTTGCCTCGGTTTTGTTTGTAAGGGGCGAGAGTCAACAGTGATGTACATGGATGCTCGCGTTCAGTCAGTATGCGGTGTGTAAGAGTAAGATCTCCGCGAAGTCGTCGCTATTCTAATGAGAACATACCGAGTACACGAAGACGCAGTTCTTGACTTTAAACCGGATAGTCCACATGTTGCCTTTGTGACTCTTCTGTGGGGTCGTTCCAATAGGCGAATGTCTCCCTTTAACCATGGACACCAAGTCTGAATTGCATATTCAACGTGAGGGCGAACATAGGTTAGTCAGCATTGGTACTAGCCATCGCTCAAAGGTACCGAGAGCTCGCCTCAAAGGTCTCAAGTTCAAGTTCGCCACACTTGCTAATTTCGAACATTGGAGGGAATCGCCAAGACTTCCTTGCACGCTTATACCTAAGTCGCGTTCACTAGTCACATGTTGTAGGACGTGTTGACGAAGCTGATGCGCACCGTCAGCAGGTGGCACTTTGCAGGGTCCAGTGGGAGCTGGTTCCTTTCTGCTCATTCGTTAAACCGAGTCAGATCTTCCTGGAGGTAAACATAGTCGGATGCTGAGCGAATTGCACTCCATATTTTAGCATCGTGCGAAAATATTTGTGTCGGAGATAGAATGCCTGCTGTAAGTTCATTAATGTAGACTAAAAACAGTAGCTGGCCGAGGTGGGATCCTTGTGGTAAACCACTGGAGACGCACAGGCTAGCAGAGTGAGTGTCGGCTACTCTTACCTTGATTGCTCTGTCGTGTAAGTAGTCTTTTAACCAGGTGAGCAGGGAACGGTTGATACCGTAGGCAGCAAGCTTTTGGAGGAGAAAGAAGTGGTTGACCCCGTCGAATGCTTTAGAAAAGTCCAGGTATATCACATCTATAGGCATTCCTTCATCAGCCGCCCTGGTGCATAAGTCCCGAGTAATCAGCAAACTGGTGAGACAAGATCGTCTGCGTTTGAAACCATTTTGGGCATTAGAAATTATTTGTTGGCTTTCAAAGTATCGCGTCAGTTCATCTGCAAGTACCGATTCCATCACTTTTAATGAAACAGAAAAGACAGTAAGAAGTCGGTAGTTGGCAGGATCCGATCGCTTACCTTCTTTGTACATTGGAGTGATAATTCCATTTTTTCCACTCAGATGGGAGTGTATCGGAGTTAGGCAGACCCTGGAAAAGGTTGCAAGTGGTGCTGCTGTGATGGAAGAAAGGGTTTTCAGTATTTTTGGGAAGATCATGTCGATTCCAGTGGCACTGTACTCCCGTAGAGGCTGTAACTTACTTACAACAGCTGCTGGAGTAAAGGTGACGCTGGATAAGCCAACGACATTGGTTGGGAGTTGATAGGGCAAAGGTTCCATGACATTTGTAGCTACCGAGACAAACTGCAAGAGTAGAGCATTCGCGGCATCCACAGCAGTAGTTGTTAGGCCACTGGCCGTCCTGAGTGGTGGTATTCCGGGCTTAACCTTTCTTCTGCCATTCACAAATCTGTAGAGCAGTTTGGTGTTACTCGTAAATTTCAGCACCATATTTTCCTGCCATTCGTACTTATCGACTCTAATGAGTGATGTGCAGTAGTTTCTGATGACTTTGTAATCCTGGCACGTGATATCACATGGGATCAGCGAATGTTGTCTCCAGATTTCATCTCTTCTGTTGATCCATTTACGTGTTCTGCTCCGGATCCACGTATTGGTCCGGCGCGATGCTCGTAACGGTACAACCTTCGATGCTGATTGTATGACCCAGTTAATTTCGTCTGTCAGTTCATTCCACGCGTCATTCCCTGAGCTGTGCGTCTGTAGGTCCCAGTCAACGGTTGCTGCTAAGTTGTGCAGTTTAAAATAGTCCATAATAGTTCGTTGAGTCTCTCTTTCTTTAGCAACAATACTGGCATAACACACATAACCAAATGTCGCTACGGCCCAGTGGAGGATTGTATGCCACTGACTCAACCATCAACTCTTCATTAGTCAGGATTAAGTCCAGGAGTGTTGGCTTGTTTGAACCGCGGTGTCTGGTTGGTCGATGCACATGGTTATACAAAACTGCCATATCCATGAATTCGAGGAGTTTCGATTTAAATGATGGCTCATTAGGGGACATTGATGTTATTAAAAGAACATTAAAGTCACCCATTATAAGATAGTGAGAGTGCTTCTGTGAAACAGCATAGCGGAGAGCGTTTAACAGAATGTTATCGCTGTCTGCTGATGAGTTCGGAGGTCTATAAACAACTGCTAAGAGGCAAGCATCACTCTTCTTCTGTGGACCAACATCTCGACCTGCTAGGTGCAGTCGGCATAATAGTGCGTCGGGAATAACGAGGGAATTTTCGGTAAGCGCCTCACATTTCAAATAATCTCGATAGTAGAGAGCAACACCGCCACCGCGAGATAGACGATCATTTCGAATGACTGACATCTCACTGAGTTCAATCTCCGGATCAAGGATGTCGTTTGAGAGCCAAGTTTCAGTGACTGCTATGAGGTCCCAAGTTGTTGTTTCATGTCGGTTGCGCAGCTCCGAGAGCTTAGAATACAACCCCTGAGTGTTGGTGTAGCAGCATTGTATTTGTTGACGCATCAGGAGCTCGGTTCGCTGTGAGTGACCGGCACAAATAGTGCCGGTCTGCTGAAGTTTTTTGAAACGGTTGATTGCACGGTTGGCTGATCTGAGATAGATACAACTGAGACTGGCTCATTAGTATCTGAGGTCTATACTAATTGAAGGAATGCTCTTAACCATACTTCTGGTGGCCCTAGTTTCCTATTATCATGCCATGCTTGGATTGCCCCTGATACCATTTCGGGCGCAGCCAAGGTAACTTAAAATTCGTGGCCCGCTACATTGGTAGTTTGTGGAGGCAATTAGACGGGTGACGTCAAAAGCCACGACATTCTGCATGTCGTAGAGCTCTGCGATGTACCTTCATTCTTCCATGTCTTGCTTCGTCGTTCACCGCTATCGTCATGCCTCAATTCTGGCACACCATGAACCAGTACCACTTCCTTTATCTCATTTTGACGTGAGAAACTAGGGTTTGGTCTTTCGCTTCCGTCTTTCTAACCATGGCCTGTCAGGAAAAATGCGGCCACTGACAGAAGAGTTCACTAGAATGTGGTTTGCTAAGAGAACATCCTCCAGGTCGCGTGTGTTGCCAAACATTACTCGCAGTAACCGAGGTTCCCCTAAGTGTGGAGATGATGGATTTCGTGAAAGGCGTATAAGACTAGTTGGGAGAACTTTCAGTCCGAGTGCGCAGGTTATTTCAACCGAGCGGTTTTGCCCCTCGGCTTGTCTACCTTTTAACAATTCACTAGTGCGTTCTGGAACGTTTGAACAAATCACTGTCATCGCCTTTTTGTTGGCGTAATAATTGTTTGTTCTGCCTTTCCTTGTGAGCGTAGGTTTGTCGAGTGGGAGTGTCTGGCTTGTCTTCCGTGGACGATAGACTAAGACTACAGCAAGATGTTTACGTGCAACGTCTTTAGTTGCACTATCTGTAGGAGTCAATTGTTGTTGTCCAGCTACTGACGGAGGTGATCGTGCAATTTGTGCGTAACTGAATGCTTTGGAGCATTATGTGAGACTTGGGAGACAGTTCAAAAAGCCTGTATTCACTGATGTTTTACATTAACGGTGTTTGCCTTTCGCTGAACAGCGTGGCATTGTTGCTAGAGAGATATTGCCTATTAACAGGTCGGGGATTCGGGTTCCGTAATGCACTAATCTGCAACTCGAGTTCTAAGGTTTTCCATACCGCGATCAGTTCCTTTTAGTCTGCCGACGTAACAGCTAATGTTTCACACCTTACCGTAAGCGTTTGAACAATCTCAATTATCGGACTATCTGAACATGAGTCACAGAACCACAACCTATCCTATCTGTTGATACGCTGTTAGCTCCGTTACGTGAAAGGTTCACATTTGTTGCGCCGTAGGAATTGGCACAGAACGAACACGTGATTTTCGAGAGGATCTCAGTTCCCTGCATGAGTTACGCTTGACCTTGGGTTTGTTGTTCACTGGATTCCCGGTTGACAAACTTCTTCGGCCCATGGATGAATTGTCGGTATACTCTTTTAGGTTGCGTTGATCACGCCGTTTGCGCTGCCTCAGTTGTCTGCTCCGGTCAGTGGTTTTGGTGGTGGTGGGGCGTCACTAGGCACACGAGTAGCCGAAATCACACAAGTTTTGTGCAGTGAAATGCACGTAAAAATATGATGGTAACGTGAGATGACAAAAAATGCCTGTACCTATGGTATACAGTGGTACACAGTACTAAGTTATATATTGTCTGACAGTCTTAAAGAAGCTCTGTGGAATGGTATCCCAAAGGTACTGATGAAACTCCAATAAGCAAAGTTACTCACGTTGACCTTAGTGAATAGAGTTCGAAGAGTTCGTATGTGGTGTACCAGCGTGTCGATGGATTTACTTCAAAAATATAGACCCTGTTGGATGGAGCTCGGTGCTCCGAATCGATTGAGCGTACTTTCGAAGAGGTGGCACAAGAATGTGAGGGGATAAGTCAAGTTTAACACAGAGCACAGGATTGCACGAGTAGCACACATACGCTGACAAGGTCACGACATTGAGGTAGACTGGTACTCGGTAGAAACATCACCTGCTGCCACGTAATAGTTGCGTCACCTCGTTTGGTGATTGAAAATCTCCAACCTGGTGGCCAAGTCAGTCGAGCATATGAACGCCTGATCCTATACCGAATCGTGCAAGTAGAATGATGGCAGTATAAATGCATCACATCCAGTGCAGACTTAATCATAATTTTTTTTATTACGGAGATTCACTGTCACTCTAGTTTTAAAGCAATGCAAACTCGGCAGCCTGCAGCTAACGACAAACGGACATTGATGCATCTGGCCTGTGAATCACTGAGAACCGGGCTGTGATATACAATCCATCCTGGGCATGTGTAAATCCATGACACATAAGCGAGAATGCATATGCAGGGGACTTACAGAAAGGTTTTTCTTGTTCTTTTTCGATGTGTAAATGCCGGAACTGCGTAGGATGCAGAGTCGTCTTGACCACGTTTTCTCCCCAGGTTTTCGTATGTACAAATAGTCCTTCCACTCAGGGAACCCGGTCTGTTCAATGTTGCTAAGCATGAGCTGTGGAGAAGAGATAATGCGATGAACACTGTGTGGTGTACGAGGGGAGTAAAAGCATACGAAGGTACACCAAACGTCTCTCCAACCATCACACTCTGGGGATTGAAGTGGTCAACTTAGCTGATGCACACGGATGACTGCTTCACCCCGTTCTTACAGTAAGGAAATTTGTCCATCTACGTTATGGATATAGCCTGGTAAACACTGACACATACACCAACGTGCTTAGAAGTTAAAATGCTAACTGGTCTGTTTAGTGAATATGTTTGTTAGTAGGATCGGATGAGCTTGTAGCAAGCTGGAGTAGGAGGCAAAGTTGCGTCTAACCAGTCTGTTGCAGTGATGTACAAATACCCTCGCAGATTGTGCATTCGTCCCCAAGAGGCGACAAAATAGCTTGGCCACCATCAATCCCGCACCACCTAGTCCCAATTTTGTGCCGCAAGGTTACTTAACGCAGATAGCACGTGCCATCTGCGGAAATAATCTATGCCAATGGGATCACTCACCAATATGACACAGATAGCTAAACAGTGGTTGCATACTTGCTTCGCTTAATAGCCCATTTCCATACACCTGCGGCATTCGCATGCAATTCCAGATCCCCCTAATGATTCCGTTAGTTAACCGTATGGCTGACTGCAGTCCTCACCATGCAGCACGATTGGCGGCATCCGGTTCCGGATTTACCTGTCACTGCGGTCTCCATAGGACAGCCACAAGACGCCTGCGCCTACAGTGGAACAATGGGTGGCTTGCGTTACACCACCCACAGCTCCGTCCATGCATCCCATAACCAGTGTAAACCCGAAGGAATAAGACCGGGAGGTATGTGGATGGGAGCCACGTTTCATCAACGGAGCCGGCCC
Organism: Dicrocoelium dendriticum; assembly: GCA_944474145.2. Lineage (NCBI taxonomy): Eukaryota > Metazoa > Platyhelminthes > Trematoda > Plagiorchiida > Dicrocoeliidae > Dicrocoelium > Dicrocoelium dendriticum. The sequence continues at coordinate 154,414,272 of OX104064.1, read as the reverse complement.
ACACTCCTTCACAGGCAAACACAAGCACGCTGTACTTGGGAATCAATCGTACACAAGGCGGTGACTGGACCGTAGTCCGCTCCACACTGAGTGCATGGAACCACTCTTTGTGCCTAGCACGGCCACAAAGACCGTGCACCCCGTCCCCTCCAGCAACGACCAACTGTCTCCTTGAGCCAATATGGACGAGGTAGTGGGTACTAGAGAGGTAGGCACCTTGTCAACATGTACATCAAGGGCAGCCATACCGAGGATGTCAAACAACAGCCAATCAGTTAGAATGACATTTTCAAGGAAAATATATCTGTTAACGAATATGGCTATGCAGATATAACTCTCTCCTAAATTAGCATATGAAGTAAGTTGGTTAGCATCGAATCCGTGGGAAGTACAAAATGTCCAGAAGTTACGCAAAAATGCTACAAACGCAATTAACTTAACGAAAATAACCACAATTAACGTAAGCAACGTGGCCAGTTAATAGAAGAACAGTCAGGTAGGCAGAGCAAACCAAATAAAGTGGATGAAATTTATTCAGCGTAAAAAGACCTAGTTTAAGTGGAAGCTGCTTTAGCCCAACTGTGGTGAAGTAGCATCATGAATGCAATATCAGCCTCAGCATAGGGCACATCTCACATATATATGGTTGGCAGCACCCGGTTTCGGATTTGCCTGTCACTGTGGCCAGTCACAGGACGCCTACGCCTACGGAGGGACCATGGGTGGCTTGCACTGCAACACCCACAGCTCCATCCACACACCCCATATCCAGTGTAAACCCGAAAGAATAAGTCCGGAAAACATGTGGATGGGAGCCACGTTTCATCGACGGAGCCGGCCCACACTCCTTCACAGGCAAACACAAGCACGCTGTAGTTGGGAATCAGTCGGAAGCAACCAGGTGATGATCGCACAATTTGGCCTTTGCAGCTTTTACAGGCATTAGCAGGGTCAGACACAGCAGTAAAGTTCCGAGTGCAATGACCATATCTGAGCCGACTGACCAACCTTCTTTTGTCGAGATAAAAGACCAAGGAGGGATTCGGGAGAATAATTGTGTAGGGAGTGTCAAAACGGATAGTGCCACTTTGCATCAATAAAGCTATTGTCTGCAGCTGATTTGTGCTGACGAGTCTGACCCAGACTTACATCAGCTTGGGATGTGCGAAACGAAGCGTTTAAGTTAGAGAGTTAATTAACTTACGCACGGTTATGCTCATTAGTAATCATACTCTATTTTGAACTAGTGCATGTTAGTTTCCGTACACAAAAAACACATGGTTTACTGATTGCAGCTCGGCTATTCATTCGAATGAAAGTGACATTACTACCGCGTATAACTGACTCTATCCAAATGACTAATACGAAAATTACTACATCAGACATTGTTGATGGATATACAGATGCACTTCAAACAGAACAAAATTTACGAACAAAAGGAACCTCACTGAATGCAGCACAGGGTGAACTCACCTGGACTGCGTCTGCACTGGTATATCGGTGGAGTTCGGCAAACTCTTTACCTAGCCATGCCTTTGAAAGAAAAACGATTAAAAGCAAGAGGTTAATCAAGCTTTTTAACGTAAAGAATAAGAGGAAGACGGTTAGCAGTTTTGCTGAAACTAGGTGCAATCTTTTAATTGTGATGAGGATGGATGGCAATTGGATGTGAGAAAAGTAAGCGCCAGTCGTTACCACACAGTCCGAAATCATTGGATAGCACACATATGGGCTTGCAATTCCCATCGGCAATGGGAACGGATTCCACCAATGCTTCTATGACACAGTAAATAGAGCTACCATTCCGCCATTCACCCAGCGTTTAATCCTCGATCCAACGAAAAGTAGGCCTGCTAAGAGCTTGGGCATACCGTAACCAGCGAAGTATCGAGACAAAAATATATTAATTTAGAAAGCAAGTTCGGCTATTTCAAGCCATGTACCGAGGCGCGTAAGCTAGTGGATCAGCTACTGAAAATGCATACATGTATGCAATTAAAACACATTCAGAACGTATATCGTTACCACTATAAATGGTAATACCATCCACATCACGGAGCAACAGGTGGAACTACGGGGCCTTGACATATACACCAATGTTCCTGAGTCCAAGGTAAACTGCTTAAGAAGAAAACAGATAGGTGATTTAAAGCGATGGAATTTCCTTTGTGATAAAATCGGCGTTCAAACCAATCCTACTAGTATAACACGCATCACTAGACATTCAACCTCGAATCATTATGGGAAGCCCGGGTAATGCAAGTAACGTTGTGATCAATAGATGATGTCGAGACGCTGCTTTTGTCGGCATACCGCCTGAGGACGGATAACAGCGGAATGCACACAATTCCGGATGTTGCGTGGAGAGAACGTCAGCGTGACAAAAATACTTCAAAAGACCACCACATGGAGAGTAGCTAAAAAAATTATTCTCGTCCATGGTGTGCCCAACCTACCGATAACCAGCAACGAAGAATCCCACGCTCATGACCTGGAAGAATGGCATTACATCCGTGAAGCTCTCAGTGCGCGCGACGTCACACTTCAGTCGATTACACGGTTACCCGTGTAGCCAAACTACAGAGGCAGTGGCCCGAGGATACTGAAACTAACGCTACAATCACGACAGGTGGTCGCAGGCTTAAGCCGTAGCTGGCAGTTACCGCGCAACACACTTCCTTCAGAACTATGACTGAAGACATTCGTTCGAGAGCCGCAGCCACTCGCTGTTCTCGCGGAAACGACACCACCCGCCAATCAATATAACCACAACAGAAACTAGTGTGCTAAGATCCGTGGCTATAGAAGAGGCTGCCGATGGACTACAGACCACAGATGCGAGACCAAAAACAGAATGCAGTTATATCGAAAGTTGTCAATCCATCCAAAAAACGATTAGGTGCCGGTCACTCATCGGTCGGTCGACTGTGTCAAGGATCAAACGCCTGCGACCGCATCACTATAACAGAGACACAATTACGTCCTGACATAAGTGACAGGGAGATCGCACTGCCAGGTATGTCCATAATTCGGCACGACCGACCCAGCAAAGGTGGAGGGGTGGCTCTGTACTTCCGAAACGACTTTTAATGTGAGCTCATAGAGGATCCGGTCAGCATGGTACAAGATTCCATTTGGTGCCGTCTACGTTTAAATGGCGATGACACTTGCTTGGCGGCGATCATTTACCGCCCTCCTTTCTCCACGCCAGAGATGGACTTCTATCTGGCATCCGCAATAGGGAGGGTGATAAACACAACATACAGTCACATTCCCATTACTGGCGATTACAATATCCACGCTCTGGAATCCCAAGCAGCTCCCGGAGAACATTTAAGGCTGATCTACAACTTTGTCTCCAGTAACCCGTTGTATGTCCACATCAATACACACACATTATACACGTTAGCTAGAGGTGGGAAACACCTCAGCTGCTGTGCCGCAAACCTAAAAGAAAAAGGAAATAAAATGCAACAGGTGCAAGCCAGCTGAGCTACTGGTAACAGATGGGCATCGTTCCAGTAAGCTACCTGCAGGATACTATGCAAAATTATAAAATGCTAAATAATGGGATCGTAGTTGGAAGGAAAGGCTAAGACGGAGGGGTGGGACAAAGAAACTCACAACAACTACGCCACTGAGGTCAGCTCCTAGCCATATCAACAAGTGTATCCAAACAAACGTGTTCATCGTCTGTCGGACCCCAACCAGGGAGTCGAGAAGCTCTAACTGAGGCCAGCTTCGAAGTGAGGGCCTTCATTCCTCTCGACCAAGTCATCGCTTGAACACCTCTCCTCTTCTTACATCTACATCCCCGGTGCGCAAACAACGCATGTCGCGGGAGTCGGTGGGCTGGCATGCGTAACACGTGGCCCAGCCATCGGGGCCTGGTGCTTGCAATAACGCTGCTGTGCGGTTCAGTTTCTTTTCGCGTGTCGTAAACAAGGCGTCGAACACAATCGTTGCTCACGCGGTGTTCCCACCAGATGTGAGCTAAAACTCGAAGGCATCGGCGGTCGAACGTAACTAGCTTCTTCAGGTCCGCTGCTCTATGGGGCCAGGTTTCACAACCGTACAGTAGGGTCGAACGTACCGCTGCATTGTACACTCAACCATTCAAACGAGAGTGACGTCGCGCCGGCGCCATAAGCGGCGAAGGTTAGCAAAAGCGCCTCGAGCTTTTGCTATACGGTTCGTGGTCTCATCTTCAATCCCACGGGCGCTGATACAACTTCCCCGGTAGTTGAATTTTTGAACGACTTCTAGCTGATCCCTAACAAAGGTCAGCGAAGGAGGCGGTCCAGGTCAATCTTGGAGGAACGCTTTGCACTTCGACGATGTAAAGCAAAGCCCGAAGCCGTTGACAGACAGTGCTAATCTGTCCAGTGACGCTTGGCACGTTTGTGACCTGTCACAGATTAGGGCAATATCGTCAGCATACTCCAAGTCAAGAAGTCGTTCTCCTGGGAGCAGATCCACACCTTCAAAGTCGTGTCCTGTGAAAGCGATTTCCATGACTTCGTCAACAGCGAAGTTGAAGAGGAAAGGTGACAGCGGGCATTCTTGTCTCACGCCGCTGGAGATATTAAAGGGCGACGACAGCTTGCCATAAGCCCTCACTCTGCCCTTACTATAAGCGTATAATGCTCGGATAATATTTACATATTTCTCAGGCACACCTTTCCTGAGTAGACAGTCCCAAAGCGCACGTCTATCCACCAAATCGAATGCACCTTTGATATCGAGGAACACGGCAAGGGTGGGCCGTCAATATGTGTGACGGTGCTCCAACAACTGACGCAAGGTGAAGATGTGGTCAATGCAGCCCCGACCCCGACGAAATCCGGTTTGCTCCTCACGAATATGGCTTTCACAAGTGCCAGTCAGTCTGTGAAGGATGACAGAGGCAGGTAATTTAAAGGCGATGGAGATCAGACTGATTCCTCTATGGTTGCAGCATTCCGAACGCGAGCCTGTCTTGAAAATTGGGACTATGACGGAGCGCCTAAGGTCGGTTGGGACAGTTTCCTGCTCTCACAGTCTCACTAGTAACTAGTATAAATCATCCACAAGAGCAGGTCCCGCCGAATGTGAAGAGGGCCAGAGGAAGATCATCCGGTACACGGCTTTATTTAACTTCAACAGTGCGATCTCACGTTTGACTTCCGAGCGAGAGGGTGGATCCAAAGAGACAGCCCACGGAGCGGGGCGGTTATTGGCCGGCGAGAAATCTAACAATTCCGACCGATTAAATCGCCCCTTAAAGTGTTCAGCCCAACGCTCCAAGCGTTTAGACGAGTTGTGGATAGGCTGTCCACTCTCGACACAAACTGTTTCACTAACACCAGGTCTTCTGCTGCCCGATTCCCGTATTAGCCGGGATAACTTACGATGGTTACCAAGGACAGCAGCCACTTCCATCTCTGATGCACGATGAGACCAACGGGATTCGCGGTCTCTCTTCAGGCTAGCACGGAGTTTTGCCCGGGGCTCTTTGTTAGTCTCATTGTGTTTGCTTCCAGCCGGAACATGCCGGCGAGCATCTATAAGTTCCAGAGACTGTGAAGAGACTCAATGTCCATGTTGGCGGTTAGACTTACCACTTGAGGACTTTCCTGCTGCTAGTAAGGTCTGGTGAATATGAGACCAGTGAGCTACACTTGCATCCAGTGAGCGCTTACTCAACTCGCATGACAGCGTACTTTGATGGGCATTCAGAACAGCTGGTTTAGCCAGCTGGCTGGTGTCAATGCGCTCACAACGTCTTCTTGGACGTCCGCCAAAACGCATCCGCATGTCAGCACATACAAGTGCATGGTCGGTGTCCACACATGTGCTCCAAATCGAGCCACAGTTCTGGACGCAGCCTCTCCATCGGTAACTTATCGCAATGTGATCGATTTGTGTCCATAGCTGGTTCGAGGCTGGTGGGCGCTAAGTCCCCCTCCGGCGGGTGCTGTGTCGGAAGATAGTGCTTGTAAGAGATAAACGAGCATCCTCACACAAATGAAGTAACCGCTCACCGTTATCATTACGGGAGCCTCTACCATGTTGGTCTAAACTCGTACCACAAAATTTGATACTTCACTTAGTGGAAGACACACAGAGGTATAGTACCAGCAGTTTTACTGCTCTCTACAGGTTTTCGGTCATAAGGTTTAAACTCCATTTACAAGGACTGCAAATGAACATGGTTGTTTGAACACAAAGAGGCTACAGTCTTAGTTTCCGTGGTGAAATTAAGAAGAATTTAATGGCTGCTGTAGCGTCGTTCCCAACGGTACACCCTGCAGGGAATGAGGAAGTAAATCCTTCTTGGGCAACAAATGCTCCGAGTGTACCTGAATTCGTGGGCGTTTGTTCTGCTGAATGAGAAGATCTATAGAAACGCATCGAGCAGCATTGAGGAGGGCCAAAGGAAGTATTCTATTTCGTTACTTTTAACCATCTGAATAGCTGCATTGGCTTGGATTGCTCGATCGTTCATCGAACCGCTGGCGAGTTAGGTCTATTCCCGGTCGAATAGTTTACGGAAGAAATGACAAAAAAACGAATGGTTGAACGAATACAGTTGAAGTGCCTGTGGATAAAAACGAGTCAGTTGTTTGTTTGGACAATGTCGTTAGCAGATGTCACAAGTAATGGCAGTAGACTGCATGTTAATCAATCTGTACAGCGAAATATCCCGCAAAGTTTATTTGACTCATAGGACTATTCAGTAGTCTTGTTAGTGCAGACTTGACTGTGTCGAAGTTTGCTGATCATTCCTCTCCTTCTTAGTCGTTGTTTCGGGGACATGTCATACACAACGTAAACCTAACTTTGAACATTATAATATATTTTGCTGACAAAATACAGGTACTTTCTGGTTTCACGTAGTGTGAACTCCGCCACGGTGTACAAATCCGTATCGCGTCATCCAAGCGAATTACGCAGGTGCTGATCACATTGGCGAACATGAGTAAAGCTCATCTGCTTGAAACAGCTACTGGGATTCGCTCTCAATCGGTTAGTGTGCACAGCAAGCTAGGTGGCCAGCAAGTGTGTGCACTGGATGACTGATACAGGAACGTCACACCACAAATAAATGGAGTATGGGGTTCACTAAACTGACCTTTTTCACAAGTGCTGTGTCCGTACTGCACCATGGAGAGCGCACCGTTTGTCTGCATGGAGGATGTTCCGGGAGCTGTGTGACAAAGATAATGGCGAAAACGTCTTGAATTTACCGAACGCACGGTTTCAGGGATGCTTATTTGATCCGTGCGTGACTGTGTAAACACAGCCCCCTGGAAGTAGCGTGCAAGGAAAGGGGAGATTAAGATAGTAGTGCGGTCAAATTAATCAAACATATCTCTGAAACTCAGTCAATTGCGGACTGGATTGGGTGAAGACCACTGGGCACACAGCTTGCTGGTGTTCTCCGTTGTACACGCGACGGAGAAAAAGGGGGGAGCGGACGACATATGCAACCTCCAGCCACAGCAACCCGGAAAGAGTTAATGGAGCGGTGACAGTTGAATGTGTACTCGGTACACACAGGTTGACGACAATAAGGGGAGATGTGATGAATTTACTGCCTGGGGGAACCACTGTCCAATATTTGCTCCACGACATTGCGGGCAGTCCACAAGCAAAGAGCTTCATTCACTGTCTTGGTAATCGATTAAAATAAAGGAAAATGACCCACACATACATAATTAAATTGTTTCCATTGGTACATAACTAAATAAATAAATGAATTCCTTCCCCAAACTTTTGAGACAAGCCTCGCCAGGCATGATCATATAAGGAGCAGCATAGAAGCAAATCCACGATGTTAACTTAAAGGTGCAGTTGCAGCAATCAAACCTAACGAAATCTCGGAAAATCAGGTTTGTGAAAGAAATGAACATTCCTCTTCCCTCGAGTGTGACAAACAGGAATTGCAGAACATTTCTGGAACAAGGACTAGAAGCCAAGTATGCTTTAAGGAAGCATTCTTTGCGGTTTGCACTGGAAGTGTGTAAACTATGAAAAGCCATAAGGCCTGAGAGATTAGCGTTTTATGAGATGTTAACTCAAGTGATTCTCGCGTTTACTAGGAAATAGTAAGGCAAGTTAAATAGTATAAGTGCCCGTGTTCAAGTGTCAGACGTATAGAAATAGGAATAACCATTGAACTAAAAAGCAGCCTCACAGTTATTACATGAGACGGTAGCAGTAGTAGTAAGTACTAATCAAAAATGTTGGATCATGTGAGAAACTGACTTGGACTGCTGATAGTCGGTCCACTTTCGAATGTCTGTCTCAACACTATTTCTATGCATAGTTACTTGCAACACTATGAAACAATGTTATAGTAGTACGGGTAAAAAAGTGGATGCTTGGCAAGTCCCGTATGATGGTCCGAATGAAAACCACATGCTGAAAGGAAAACAAAGGGATAAAATGAAAATCGTTTTTGTGGACTCACATAAGTGTTAACACAGAGGCACGCAGAAAGGGCCAACCACAATTGTGTAGGTTATTGCTTGTTGTGCAACATTCGTCACATGATATCTCCTGTCGAGGCACGTCAGGCTATATCTCGTAGTGTAGGTGGGTTAGGGCTACATCAAGGCGTTTTTTCAACACAGGTAAATTGGAGGCGGAAACAACGTAATTTGGGAGGGCGTTCCATGGCTGGCACACACGAAGAGAGTAAAAGTTCCGTTGACATTCTAGCCGAGTGCCTTACGTGGCCAACTTGAACTGGTGGCCCCTCAAATCCGTGTGATGGCTCAGTTGTAGTAGATGGCGGTAGAGGTTGTTGGTAGGCCCTAATAAGGTCTACACGTAGGCGCCGATACCGGCCGCTGCATAAGTTTAGGGTCCTCAGCCTAGGTTGATAAGGAAGATTGAACAATCCTTTGAAGTGCTTCGTGGCTCGTCGCTGTGGAGTCGAGCGTTGCGAGGTCTTGTTTGTGCCAGAGTCGCCAGACCTGGCCGCACGCATGGGTTAAGCAACTGTGAACAGACAGAGGGATCAAACCGCCCAAATGCCCTCCACAGCAAGCCAACGTTTTGGCTTCCGGTATTTGACGCCTTTTCAGATTGTTTTGAGCAGTCCAGATCAGTCTAGATTAGTACCCCAAGGTCGCACTCCTGGGTGGCTGCATGTCGAACATGATTTCCAAGCTTGAATGTGATGTTCGGCTGGTGGCGATTGCGAACCACTTTACACTTCCCCGAATTGAACTGGAGCAGAGTGTCGAGTGACCACCCGTACGCTCTGTCCAGGTCTCGCTGAAGGGCATCGTGATCTCCTGGGTCGGTGATCGTCCACCACATCTTAACCTCATCAGCGAATAGCAAGAACTCTGCGTCAATCAAACGCGTGAGTTCGTTGATGAACACGACAAACAGACGCGGCCCCAGAACTGACCCTTGTGAGACTCCACATTCAGCATGAATCGGATCGGACAGCGCACTTCGAACTCTGACCTGCAGTTGTCGATCCTGCGGGAAACTCGTGATCCACCCAAGAACAGGATCCCCAACTCCATAACTTTCGAGCCTCTAAAGCAGAATGCGGTAATCCAGTCAGTCGAAGGATTTGGAGAAGTCGAGGTAAATGACGTCTGTCCCTCTACCTTTATCGGCCGCTTCCGTCTAACTATTGCGTGCAAGCAGTTGGTTGGTAGTGCATAAGCGGCGTTGGCGGAAACCGTGTTGCTCGGGTGCCATGATGCTGTGACGTTTTAGATGGTCTATTAAAGTTTCAGCAAGGATTGCTTCTATCACCTTAGAGAGTACAGGGAGGAACACCACTGACCGATAGTTGGCGGGTTTCGAGCGATTACCGCTTTTGAATATCGGAGTGATTAAGTCATATTTCCCCATAGTAGGCATGTTGCTTATGCAAGCCCGTTTGGAAGAACTGCGATAATGGTGCGGCCAGCGTTGTTGCTGCTACGTTCAGCGCTCTCGGGTGGATGTCATTCATTCCGGGCAAACTATAGATGTGTAGTGAGAGCAGTTTCTTCAAGACACATGTGGCCGTAAAAGCGATGTTAGGAAGTGCTTAAATTTGGGCTAGGGATGTAGGTATGTAACAGTGACGGACGACTTCTTGGAAGGTTGGAGCATACTGCATTCGTAGGGCGTTGGCTGCCTTTTCAGCACGCTGTGCCACTCCGATTGGCGTGTTGAGTGGCGGGATACCGTTCCTCCCTTTGCAAATTATGTTAACATGCGTATACGGGAGCTTTTGCTGTTGCCAAATTTACAAGCCAGATGTAGTTGTTGAGTCAGTTTGTCCCAAAGGACAAGCAGGTTAAAATAATTGCGCTGGGTTACGTAGTCTTCCTAGGTTTCGGGACCATGACGAGCTCTGTAAAGGTGCCTACCTGCATTCCTTAGTGACATGCGGTTGCTGGTTCTACTTCTGATGAAAGACGAGGGATTGGTGGGATGAACCTTTGTTTCTGAAGCAGTTGCGATTAGATTGCTAGAGCGTCCAACAAACTGAATCCAGGAGCGGTCAGGAGAGCCATCTTTCAAGAATTCCCAATCCGTCTTCTCAACTAGGTCGTTCAGGATGGATTACTCGCCGGGTTCACGTGCTTGCCGAGTTTGGTAATTGGTGTGCAAACGTTTCGTCACCAATCGAGATGATATCCTCAGGGGTTTATTGTGTTACCTCACTATTTGGTCGTCTGTCCTTGGTTGACAAACCAGTGACTTTTGAATTTACCTCTCCGATGCCTGTCTCATGAACTTCGCCCAATTGCTCAGCAAGCATGTGAACTCCAAATTATCGGTATACAGTACTTTTGAAAATATGTTAACTCAGCAGACCAGTAAGCTTTGTTTAGGTTGATCAGTTCCTACGTATGCGTTTGATTTATTTCATTGGGTAGTACACAGACGCGACTATTCAACGGTGCTGAAAAATTAAACGAGATTTGGCTGCGAACACTGGATTCGTTTGTTGACAGCACACTGGGAGGACCAGACGTCGTATTGTGCTGCAACACTAGGTTACATGTAGTAAGTAAGTAAATAAATGAATGTGTATATTTACGGGCTGGCGGTGTACGACTCTTAACTTAATATGAAGCTGGCTGAAACAAGGTTAATGAAAATGTGTGCGCATTTTGGGGATAAAGATTACTCAGTTGTAGCACCGACATTTGGTAATGGTGGCCAAAAGTGGAGGCGAGACAAGAGCGGACTACGACTCATCCACTGCCTTGTGTACATCTGGTACGCATGATTCCCTACATAGACAAGAATGCTGCTGCTGTACATGTAGAAGGTATGTGGGCCGGCTCCGTTGATGAAAGGTAGCCCCCATCCACAGGCTTGCCGGTCGTATTACTTCGGGTTTACACTGGATATGGGGTGCGTGAGTGGATCTGTGGGTGGGGTGGCGCAAGCCACCGATGGTCCCTCTGTAGGCGCAAGCGTCTTGTGGTTGCCGTAAAAAGGCCGCAGTGACAGGCAAATGCGGAACCGGATGCCGCCAACCATGTATATTGTGGTTATTATGATTCACTGCAATTGGGTTAAAGTGACATACACTTAGCTTTTTCCGCATTACACTAGATCTAACTTAGTCCATTTCATTTGATCTGTGCAGTTTTTTATCCTTCGCATATTCTCTGTTTATTTCGCGCATTTTCTCTCTCTTTCCTATTCTGTGTTAGCCGGTTGATATTTGCTGATTTATACTTACACTCGTCTAATGTCACCCCAACAGTAAAGTAGAATCCGTACCCATTGCTCAGTTCTTCCATTCTGCCACACATTTACTGTCCGGTTTGCATGTCTATCCTTCATATTCTTTCCTATTCATATGGTGCCACATGCTGAGGTTAATGTTGCTTCTTCACGGCAGTTGGGCTAAACCGACTTAGAGTTAAATCAGATCTGTTTAACCTGGAGAAAAGTTATTCCACTTTATTTGATTTGTTCAATTCTGCTCTTTTGCTGCATCTTCTGTGTCAATATTGCATGTTTGCTTTCCCACGAATTCTATGTTCGTTGTTTGATATCCCCGGTGTGGTTGAGCTTGATGTGTATGTTGACAAAGTGTCTACCTGTCTAACACCCTCCTGGGATTGCTTTTGTAAACGCACCATGTCCCATCCCTCAAAGGCAAATATTTCGTGCTCGGCTTTTCAAAAAGGATGTTAGTTTGTGGGAACGATAAAAAGCTAATGGCTCTGATGCTTTTGCGTCTAATGCCGTGAAGATTTCTACGAATGTTTCCCAGGCTATTTCTGGAGTGCACTCAGTCAGGAATGTCTAACCAGCGTTTTCAAAAATGCGGTCAATACGTGATAACGTGCGATATATTGCATCCTCTCGGGCTCTGCATCGGGGTATTCGCCGTAGCAAACATGACCGAACAGAAGAGTCACGTGACCGCTTCGACCCAAAGAATGCACACATTTAGACCATCAACCATAAGCTCCTCGTTTCTGAGCCCTATGTTTAACAGTGCTTGCTTATTCCCTGTTCCGAACTCGGTGGGAGCAGTGGCATGGTTGTACAGGGATATGCTAGAGATTAGCTCTCGCAAAAACGTTTGCAACTGTTCGCTATCAGTTGCTGGGGCTTCCAGATCATGAATGTTGAAATCCCTAGTAATGAAGATATGGGTGTATTTCTGATTACCCCAACACGAAATGCAGATATTACTCTGTGATTCAACTCCGGAGTGTAATTGGGTGATCGCTAAACTACGGACACAAGGCGTGTTGTCATCCTTGAACCACAGTATGCAACAAAAGAGACCAGTGACGCGCGTTTGGGGATCCTCTGTGAGTCCAAGTCGAGGGTTTGTGTTCCAATAAAGGATCACTCCCCCTCCCCTTATCGTTCTATATTTCCGGAGATGTGACACCGCGTAGCCATCGCAATGAGGCTGGACCTTACCGTGGTGCGATGGTTTGTGTGCCTCAGCGATCCATTGAGCTATGCTGGATGGTGCTTTTTTTGCACCTCCAGAGCAACTCATACCAGATTGGTCAATGGTTAGAGGCCAGACTAACTCAGCCTCCTGCTTCTTCAGGTTGGGGGTTAGAATGAGGGTGGCACCTTATTCCTTAAAACGGACTCCTTGTAGCCCAACACCAAACCCGCTGCCTTGCGGTAAGGTTTTTGAACCAATCGCTTTGGTTGAGAACCTTAATCGTTCTCCTCTCTAGGCCTGGGCAACCTGACAGTATCCTGCCCACGCAATACCATGAATCTTACCTCAAACAAATTGCTGATGCTCTGGCCACCGCAGAGGATAATCAACGGTGCCCTATCTGCTGCATCGAGCAGGGTGTATAGGGGTTTGGATGCTACTGCTGAAGCCTTCCCGTCTCCTTATTTCCACTCTTACGCTTTTTCACTCTTACCGTCCCCTTCCAACGTCACTTATATCCCCCCAGTTTTCAACCCCCGATTCTTTGCCCTCCCCCAACATGCTTTGCTAGGCATTTATCTTTTACTTTCAACTCACATGTGAACGCGGAGCGTCACTCCTCTCCTGTCGACAAGCCCATGTCCAAGCAAGCGGTCCATTCCAGTTCATCGGCTTCCGTTTGGAGCCCTCGATCCTCCTTCAGATTGGCATGTCTCAATGTACGCACACTGTTACAAATCGGTCAACAGGCAGCACTTGCCCGAACATTGGAGACCCTCTCGATCGATATCTGCTGCTTATCAGAGACCCGCCTGCGAGACTCGAGCTCTGTGCTCACTCTGCGATCCCCTTCAGGTGACGCAAACAGTATTTTCTCAGTGCGCCTATCCGGTGACGATGCAGCTTCGAGCACCGGCCAAGCTGGTGTTGGCATTGCCCTGAGTCCGCGGGCTGAAGCTGCTCTGGTTGATTGGATTCCAATCAGTAGCCGGATGTGTGCGGTCCCATTGGCTGGCTCGTTTAAATCTTCGAAGTCGCGAGGGACTAATAGGTGTCTATTCATCATCGCTGCCTATGCGCCCACAAACTGTAGCGATGATTCGGTAAAGAACGACTTCTACCGCCAACTGACCCAGCTCCTTCGCCACAGAAGAAGCACGGACACTGTTGTGCTGGCGGGGGATATGAACGCACAAGTTGGAAAGTTGTCCACTGATGAACTGCATCTGGGCGGTCAACACGGTGTAGGCTCCCGTAATGGTAACGGTGAGCGGTTACTTCATTTGTGTGAAGATGCTCGCTTATTTCTTGCGAGCACTAATTTCCGGCACAGCACCCGCCGAAGGGTGACTTGGCGCCCACCAGCCTCGAACCAGCCTTGCACGCAGATCGATCACATTGCGATAAGTTACCGCTGGAGAGGCTGCATCCAGAATTGTCGCTCGATTTGGAGCACATGTGTGGCCACCGATCATGCACTTGTATGTGCTGACATGCGGATGCGTTTTGGCGGACGCCCACGACGACGCTGTGAGCGTATTGACACCAGCCAACTGACAAAACCAGCTGTTCTGAATGCGTATCGACGTACGCTAACATGCGAGTTGAGCAAGCGCTCACAGGAGACAATTGATGGTCACTGGTCACATGTTCGCCAGACCTTACTAGCAGCAGGCAAATCCTCATGTGGTATGTCTAATAGACAACATGGACATTGGGTCTCTTCACAGTCTCTGGAACTTATAGATGCTCGCCGGCAAATCCCGGCTGGAAGCGAGCACAATGAAACTCGCAAAGAGCTCTGGGCAAAACTCCGTGCTAGCCTGAAGAGAGACCGCGAATCTTGGTGGTCTCGTCGTGCGTCAGAGATGGAAGTGGCCGCTGTCCTTGGCAACCATCGTAAGTTATTCCGTCTGATACGGGAAACGGGCAGCAGGAGACCTGGTGTTAGTGAAACTATACGTGACGAGAGTGGACAGCCTATCCACAATTTGTCAAAACGTCTGGAGCGTTGGGCTGAGAATTTTGAAAAGCAATTTAATCGGCAAGAATTGTTCGATTCGCCGGTCACTGATCGCCCCGCTCCGTGGGCTGTACCTTTGGATCCACTCTCTCATTCAGAAGTCGAACGTGAGATCGGACTGTTGAAGTTGAACAAAGCCGCAGGACCAGATGATCTTCCTCCAGCCCTCTTCAAATTTGGAGGCTCTGCTCTTGTTGATGCTTTGCATGAATTACTAGTGAAACTGTGGGAGCAGGAAACTGTCCCAACCGACTGGAGCCGCCCCGTTATTGTTCCCATCTTCAAAGGCGGCTCGCGCTCGGAAGGCGGCAATCATAGAGGAATCAGTCTGATCTCCATCGCCTCCAAATTACTCGCGTCCATAATTCTCCACAGACTGACTGGCGCTCGTGAAAGCCAGATTCGTGAGGAGCAAGCCGGGTTTCGTCGGGGTCGTGGCTGCATCGACCACATCTTCACCTTGCGTCAGTTGTTGGAGCACCGTCACACATATTGGCGGCCCACCGTAGTCGTGTTCCTCGACATCAAAGGTGCCTTCGATTCGGTTGATCGATGTGCCCTTTGGAATTGTCTACTCAGGAAAGGTGTGCCCGAGAAATATGTAAATATTATCCAAGCATTATATGCGCGTAGCACGGGCAGAGTAAGGGCTTACAGCAGGCTGT
This sequence comes from Dicrocoelium dendriticum, assembly GCA_944474145.2. Lineage (NCBI taxonomy): Eukaryota > Metazoa > Platyhelminthes > Trematoda > Plagiorchiida > Dicrocoeliidae > Dicrocoelium > Dicrocoelium dendriticum. Next base: position 154,398,701 of record OX104064.1, on the reverse strand, counting down.
CGCCACCCTTCAATATCTCCAGCGGTGTGCGACAAGGATGCCCGCTGTCACCTTTCCTATTCAACTTCGCTATTGACGAAGTCATGGAGATTGCATTTACAGGACATGACTTGGAAGGTGTGGAGCTACTCCCAGGAGAACGACTTCTTGACTTAGAGTATGCAGACGACATTGCCCTCATCTGTGACAGCTCCCAGACGTGTCAAACCGCGCTGGACAGATTAGCACTGGCTGTCAGTCGCTTCGGGCTTTGCTTTGCACCACCGAAGTGCAAAGCGTTCCTCCAGGATTGGCAGGGTTCGCCCCCTGTGCTGACCCTTGGTGGGGATCAGCTAGAAGTCGTTCAGAAATTCAATTACCTGGGAAGTTGTATCAGCGCCCTTGGGATCGAAGACGAGATCACGAACCGCATAGCGAAAGCTCGAAGTGCTTTTGCTAACCTTCGCCACCTATGGCGACGGCGCGACATTACTCTCGCCCTGAAGGGTAGAGTGTACAATGCAGCGGTACGTTCGACCTTACTGTACGGTTGCGAAACCTGGCCCCTAAGATCGGCGGACATGAAGAGGCTACTTACGTTCGACCATCGGTGCCTTCGCAGTTTGGCTCACATGTGGTTGGAACACCGCGTGAGTAACGAGCGTGTTCGACGCCTTGTTTACGGCCTAGGAAAAGGGAGTGAACCGCTCAGCACCGTCATTTCACTCACCAGGCTCCGATGGCTCGGCCACGTGTTGCGCATGCCAGCCCACCGACTCCCTCGACGTGCGTTGTTTGCTCACCGGGGATGTGGGTGGAAGAAGAGGAGAGGTGGCCAAGCGATGACTTGGTCCAGAGGAATGAAGGCCCTCACTTCGGAGCTGGCCTCAGTTGGAGCTTCACGGCTCCCTGGTTGAGGTCCAAAAGACGGTGAACACGTTTGGCTGGATACACTTGCTGATATGGCAAGGAGCCGACCTCAGTGGCGTTCCTGCTGTGAGTTTCTTTGTCCCTCCCCATCCCTTTAGCCTCCCCCTCCATCTACGATCTTATTTCGTAGGGTAAAACGTAATTAAATTTTTGTTTTTGCCTAGTAGCCGGCTAGTAGCTTACCGGAACGATGCGTATCCGTTGCTGGTAGCTCAGCTGGCATTCAACTGTCGTATTTATTTTTCCTTTATGTATTGTATGTATGTATGTATTTCCTTTATGTATTGCGGTACAATAGCGGAGGTGTTTTACCATCTCTAGCTGACATGTATAATGATGATGATGATGATGATGATGATGATGATGACACCGCGTAGAGAGCGACATACCGTAATCGATTCACATTATGGACTTAAGTACTCGAACCGTTAAGTAACTGAAGATACACGATAGGGTTTTGTTCGCTTCAACCGCTTTTAATTTCTGGTATTGATGTATGCTATTTAAGAATTCAATGTCATACAACTGATGTGTTGTCTATTAGCCGGAGGTGAGAAAGATCTCAGCCATTGCGCCGCAATACAGCTCAGTCGGAAGGCCGTGACAGCAACGAATAATGCTGGGTTCTGCTTTCTAATGAACACTAATATGGTCATACTGAGATGGGAGGCTAACATCTGCAGCGTAACATCTTTCAAGTTCAGGACGCGTAAGGCCCGACTCGGCATACACATGGCCGTCTGATGCAGTTGTTCTTAAACCGTGACATCCATGTTGCCCGAGCTCGAAAACGGGAACAAAACCAACAACTTGCCTTGGCGAACCTTTTTCGTCCTGGAGGAGTGGACCATTGGTGAACGCATCTGGCGGTAATCACTAGAATTTGGATTCCATCCCCAGCTTTTCCAACATGCTCTACTCCAAGGTTTCAAAGAAAGAGAAGATCGACAGAACAGGGTAGACTTGGTAAATAGCAAGTTCCGCTTGACCCCGTACACCGACATACCCTGTTTCCCCGTGCACTAGTCCAACGCTTGATCGCCCACGAAACGTTTTTAGCCGGGCTGAGTGAATGGACACTTTTGGTCACGGCTGTCAGCGCTTCAGGGAGACTGGAAGCAGTACCCGGTTGAGAGGGAACAGCCTATGACTATCCAGTGAAAGGAACCGCACCAAGTCGTATGGACGTAATAAATTCAAAGATAAGTCTCGCTAATGGATTAAAAATGGGCTCACTTTGTGTGAATCTGAGCTCATCAAGAATGACTGCTGAAACATGGTCGCAGCTTGGATGTAGTTCTGACGTATGTGTTCTTGACCCAGTTGGTATTGCAGTTCGAGCCACAGAACAGATCGTTTGAGTGAAGCGAACGATAATGTTACTGCCAACCTAACTTGGTCGACCACCAGCGGGGCGCTAGTGTCTGATCAGTTGTTACCTACCGTACGACTTAATTCCTTTACGATAAAGTGCACAAAACCATCGTTTGCATTTTGTGGTCGAAAAGTTTGGTAAAACTCATTTCGATGCTATCACTCTCAACACTACATTCCAGGACCGGTTGAGCTGAGAGTGAAAACGTGGGCGTGGGGGGCTGAGGCCTTGATCGCTAAGTCTTTAAGCTCCACGAGTAAAGCTTGACATAAGAGAAGCTTATTGTAGGGTTTTGGATTGGTACAGTGTGTTTGGATTGCGACAGTTGCGAATATGTTTGTTAATAGTCGAGCATGTGCAAGGTTTCCAACAAATGTCGTAACATACCAGGATCTTCTACGAGATCATGTGACTGTCTGTGCTGTGAACAACCTAGCGTTGACCGCCTAGCAGATTGGTGGGTATGTGGCATAATAGTAAATACTTACGTGTCAGTGCAACTGAGTTAACATGCAGATTTTTACAAGGAAGCCGGAAGATGTGAGTTACCAGTCAAGTGCACAGAATCTTCACCATGCAACGATGACAAATGATGTGCAGCCTCACAATAATGGCCACAGACGTGGAGATTGTTGTTCAATTGTTATCTAAAGCGAGGTAATCCATTATCTTATTTCCCAAGTCATATGAAATCCATGGAAGCAACAGAGTGGATGCACAGATTCCTGTAGAAAATAGCCCCAAGAAAGAAACCAGCAACTCACCGAGTTTCCCGAAAGTGAACTTTCTGGACTGAATGAATTGAGCAAGTGATGTTCGCGAGGGGAGAGAGTGTGGGTCTTGCTGGAGTCGAACCCAACAGCGGGATTGCTCCGACTGCAGCTGCTGAAGTCACTGAGTGACCCATCTTCATCCACATCCTTGGTCACCAATGAATGTGAGTGACCGTGAGAGGCCGCGTGAACCATAGCCACCGGATGCTGCTCATCTGTACGATGCCCCATCTCACAAGAGGTTTTCCCTAAGAGCCTTGAGGAACTGCCCGCGGGAGAGGTATGACTTTGAGCGGAGTTTACCAAATAAGCAGGGTTGTCATCCGGAGAAACATGTAAACGCCCATGGTACGGTTCATCCTAATCAGTGAGAAGTAAGAGGACAGGTATACATTAAAAGATAACTCCATAAAATTATCACTACATCGAACAAACTGGAAGCAAACCTTTAACACGAAGCAAAAAACACAAAGTGGCCATACGGAGACACGATCCACATTTACTGGTCTCCATGCTAAAAGACCAAGAAGGCCACCAATTCGACGTAGAGAACGTAAAGGTGCTAGCCAGTGAAAATTCAAAGTAAGCTAGATAATTCTTGGAAGCAAGGTATCCAACAGGCGATAGAATACACCGACGCGTTGAACTAGATGCTATATATGCAGCCCTAGGGGTGAAAGATCCCCGAAATAGTCAACTAAATCTAACGGAACAGAACGCTGGACAAATGCGTCAAACGACGACTTTAACAGCAGAGACAACTGTGCATAAGCTATGAGGCACTAATCAAAGGGATCGATTTCGCTGGTCATGCGCCCGTCGAATGATCGAAACGCAGACTGACGGCTCGTCCAAAGAGATCAGCAAAAACGCACACTCAACTATGCCTCATACCCCACCGCCCAAATCTACATACGATCAAAAATGATGGTACAACTAGTGTTGACGAAACGTTCGCAGTCAAACCACCCAGAAAAAAATACTCAGAGCAACAAGTGAAGAACCTAAGCTAGATACATTTGCTTCCATATCATATCATCAGGCCACTTTACAGGCATACAACCGCATTGTACCAAGCTTTTAGCGTGACACATTTTCGAAATCGCGTGCTGCATATTCAAGTTAGCGAGACTAAGAACGCTGTTTCGGCGTCGTTAATACTCTCATTGGTCATGGGACTTTAGCCAATGGGACACTGTTTGGAAGCCCCGAGCATAACCGACAGAGAGTCCAATGAAAGTGGTCGAGCAGCACTTTCTGTCCTGCTTTGTTTCGCGTCTGAAGCAAACCCCAATGATGGCTCTCCAAACTGAAACCGTCCAATGGGCAACTTGTGATGCCTGTCTAACGAGAAGATCCTAGATACCAGATGATCCGAAGCCTACGCCGTAACCAGTGCGGACAGACATACTAACCACCACATGAAGCGGTCTATACTTATTGAGCGCTAGCTGCTACCTGGTGGTGGTTTTTTCAACGGTCTAACCATGGTTACGATGGTGGCGTAGACAGGCAATCTTCTGACTGGTATTCCGCAGTTCCTTAGATCTGAGGTAGTCGGGCAGGCATACATTTGCGGTTGCTCAGGCATACGCCGTGGCTACACCCTAAGCTGAATCAGCAATGGCTGCTAGGCGGTTGGACAATTTTGTGCGATTGTCATTGCGACGACCATGGGGGACATTGTTTCCATTGAAGTAGGTAGACCAACCTGAAGCTGAACAACGAATGTTCTACGGGTGCTTACTTCTATCACACTTGATGACTAAACACAAACTAAGAGGATTCCAAGTGTGGCGTTGACACGACATTAGTGAGTGTTCGTTTGTCTCCACACCCATGGGCGACTTTGTTAATCAGTTGTCACTTCAGTCAGCTGGTATGGTGTTATTTAAATGTCATAGGAAGGATGCAGAACCCATGTATTCATAGGACGATTAGGCTTTACATCCATACGGTCGTCCATAGATGTTGTGACGTTTTGACAAGTGGCTCTCCAAATGACCCCCTTACAAGCATAGTCAACGCAGATGGAACCTCCCTATTATTTCTATGGACTGGAATGCTATCCTCATGAAATCGGCATTACTCAACAAAGAAACACTTAAAGGGGCTACAATGACTACCGTATTTATAAATGCCACATCGTCCTGCAAGAAAATACGCAAACACCGATAGGTATTGGCGGTTCGCGCATGTTATTCTGGGAATTCGGGTGGGTGCTTGGAACAGACGAACACTGTTGTCTCACCCACGGGCATTCCTACAACATGTTTGCAATCATTTACAAAGGCAACCGCGTCCACTAATCCTGCTATGGACCACTGTTGCAGCCGGTCTTAGAAGTAGTCATGGGTGCACACCGTGACATATGTTGTCATCGCGTTAGCAACTACGCGGAAACATGTTGTCATTGGAAAGTGGGTAGTTCCGGAGGCATTGTTGAAGGAGGAAATTTGCTCCAAGCATTATGTTTACAATGCGTATGCAGTGCTTGTTGGCTGGGCATATCAGGGCCGTAGGGTCACCTGGCATTTCAAGCTTAACAATCACATGGAAGTGAAACGCAAATATCATGTTGAAACGCAGGATTGACATGCATCTTACGACCTTGAAATAACCGCAGCTCCTTGGTAACTGATTACCGAAGTGGCCCACAGGTGTGGAGACGAACGAAAACTCACTAATGTCATGTCCCCACCACACAACGAAACCTCCTAGTTGGAACCATGGCTACAGATTCAATGATGCTCTTACCTACCCAGCCAACTTGACCTCAGTAGTTAATGCGCCGACTACATTAGCAGTACGTAGCTATGCTATTCACATGAGTGTACGGCCAACTGAAACAACACAGCACGGGAACGTTGTAGCGCGGGGACAAACAGAAAAAGTTTAAATAAGTTTTGTTACTCGTATTATGGCGACTCACTTTTCACAACAAGGCCCCCTTTTGCCTCCCTAAAACCCTTTTTCCTTCAAGGGTCCTCTGGAATTCTCTACGGGTGGGTTAGCCAACCGCAGAATAGGCATAGATAAATCAGCCTAGCGCGTGCCCTTTCTTGTCTAGGCTGTGTGCGCCGTCTATCCCACGGCGTGCGCGATACGCCAGCCGCGCATGCACGCGTTGCTAATTCCGCCACATCTCATGCGCTGTGTAATAGGAGCTGCCACAATGGCTCTCTACGAGATTATCGTACCCATCTCCAGGTTGTTGAACGATAGCACGGCAAGGAAACGGCTGGTGAACCAGTACCGTCGATCACTTCAGTCTGTAGTTTACCTGTTCGTCCGCACTCGTAGCCGAGTAAACTTCTCGTGCGCTTTGGACCACTGGGTCCACGGCGTATCACGCGGTCCATTTTGGGGTCGGATCTTTGGCCACACCAAAAAGAAGAGTAACAAGGGTGACGCTGTGCGCGCCTGCGTTCGGATGGACGCATGTGGTCATGTCGATTGGAAGGTTTAACTTCAGAGAGAACGTGTCGGCTTTCCTTCAGGCGTGCATTGGTGCGGCACGGAATGTGCCGATAGTTTTAAACAAGAGCACATTTTGGCACGATTGTCATCTTGTTTAAAACTACCTGCAGGCTGGTAGCAGGCTTGCGGGTTCGCTGTACAATTGGCTCGGTCACTAGCCTATCCGTTAATCGCAACCCGTGTACCAGCGCACTTCTATGGTGTAGAGGATGATCAGCCAATCGGAGACACAATACGTGGTTGGTCATGAAGCCAATCTGGCGTAAGCAGGTTTCACTACCACGTAGTAATAAGAAGCGGATTGGTTGAATGTGTTAAGGCTGCAACGCTTGCAGGCTGTTGGAAGAGAAGCTTTGAAGGCTTACGGTTGGAGTGTACGGTTGCCTTCCTTGCTCACTTGCCTATCTGGCCACACGTGATACGGTATGCATAGTGTAATCGTGCCACTGCAAGCAATCTGGAGAATAGATACGTGTGCAATTTCGTTTAGCAAATGCATGTCATTTTTAAGGCAGTGAGAGGTAAGCAGAAGAAATAAGGTACCGTAATATGGGGTGACTATGATCCACTTTTGGGAAACATTGTTAGAAAACACTTCTTAAATTTTGGATATCCAATTAGCTTTTTTCTGTATTTTAAGGGGAGCATGGTAAAATGCAAGTTAGGATGGCATTTCGTCATACAGAAAACTTTTCTAAGGAAAATAGGGGCATAATTGATGGTGTGCCATGGTAAGCGCTAATTCAATGAAGGTCTGTGAATTTAGTTTGAGGCAGAGATTATCAAAGCAGGCTAACCCCAAACCTCCTCATAAACGCTAGGGATGGCTAACACACGTTCGATTAGTTAGATGGATGTGCTGTGGGAGGAGCGGGAACGCGACTTGACACCGTTACATCTACTTACGTCCTTCGAACCACGCGCGCTAGGTAAACCCATTGGTGGTCAGAGGCTTGAATATACCAGACAGCTTGCATCGCGACAGTGCAAGGGTGCAGCGATTGTTTCCACTTCGCAGAAATTGGTCAGCAGATAAGGTTCGTGAGCCCATGTTACGTTTGGTTCTGTGGCCACAGACACACAGCCATCAGTGACAAAAGCGGCTGCAACTGCCGCCCAGTATGTGGGATACCGAGGATAAACTTGGTATAGGGCCCTGAGCATCTGTTCGAATAATGGTAGGCTTTTGGATGTATATCGGAAAAGTAAATGATTGCACGCGTTTTTCAGGAAAAAACTGTTCCCAAATTAGCTAGATGAATGAAATGGTGAAACGAGGGAATAATCTGTGCCTAACAATCCACCGCACAGAGTTGGTAAATCTGAGTCGAATAAGAGTGAATTGCTTAGTGCGCAATAAGATGGTGTGGAATAAGTTCAAGAAAGCAAGGAGCACTAAAACTGTGCTACTGTGTGCGCGTGCGCACGTAAGTGTACACGTACACGTTTGAATACGGACAGGAGGAAGGCGAGAAATTGAAGCCACAATACTAAGCCGTGTCATCTTCGCCCGTCAGAACAAAATCGGCTGGTGCTTCAACGACCTTAGCCACGGTGCCTAGGAACAACTCATCATGTGGATCAATCAATGATTCCTTGTGCAAATACATTAACTTAAGAAATTAATTCCATTAAAGTCAATTTGGGATATCTATGACGTCGGCTATACTAATTTTGTTCGCTTTAATCGGGGGATGGGTTACAAATTATTTACTACTCAAAGTCGGTAAGGTATTAGGTCACGTCACCAGGAGAAGGCGTATCGGAGGGGTGCAAGTTACGCCGTTGTCATGGGGAGTATCCAACTAGGCAGATGGTCGTCCAGCGTTGCAACCCGAGTTCTTCAACGTAGAGCTACAAGCTCGCTTCACATTGAGTATGATGGAAACATTTAGTCCTTGGTTGTATGGTTGGATAATGCGATACACAAAAGCTGAAGTGGAAGTGGTCGTAGCTTAAACGTACTCATAATCCTTTTACTTGAACTTGTAATGTCCAGCTCTAGGCCAATTAAGCGGTGGACTGAAATTGCTAACTTTGGCCCTTCACTATTAATGCGAATAAATTCGTTTGATAGAGATTTCGTCGACTCAATATGCTTAGAAAAGAGTCCCTGAAACGTGCTGACAAATCGCCGCTTAAGGTCTACTCTGTGCTTGTGGCAAGTAGACCACTTGCTATGTCCATGCGCAGGTGCCACGGAAACGTGTGTGATAACAAACAGCAAGACGTGAGGCGCACTCCAAATACTAATAAGTAGAAAGCAGCCAAATGGTTGATCCCTAGGAGTAAACCAAGCGAAGTTATTAACGACAAGTCGTAAACGAGCGAGGTTACCTAGTGCAGATGCCACGAAAAAAAACGAAATGGGGATCGGTAGCAAGCAGAAGCAACCAATGATGTCACCCACCCCGTCCGTTGGGTTACACAGCATTGGTTACCACTGTTTAAGCGGTTAGATTTTACCGGGAATATAACATTATGACAGGCCGAAATTTACGCATGGTAATGCGCATGGAAGACAATGCCCTAGAGTCAAATTGCACGTTTGTGCCTAATCTATCACTCGCGAGCTGCTTCCGCCCAATTCGGTAGTGAGAACAAAGAGAACAGTAGTATATATGACTCAACAGGGCAATAGTTCTTATAGAAGTCGAAAAAAAAGATTTAGTGCGGATGAATGGAAATCAAACGGGTTTTATCTCGGGATAAACTTAATTAGTGAAACTAATTAAACCTTTACTGCACCTCAGATGTCATTCCACTCAAATGCAATTAACTGGCGCGTTTGGCTCGAACGGCATACATCTACGTTCGATTGGATCAGGGCCAATCGATCCGTTTCTCCAACAGCATCATCAGGGCATTCTACGCATTGTGCTGTGCAGAACGGTCCAGTACTGTGCCCGTTATCATAACAAACTTGTGTGGTCAACAACTGCTCGCACCCCACGACTGTAATGAAAACACAACCGACAAGCTGGGACAGAAGTGTTTACATGAGAGCACTGGGGGTGTGTTCATTGACTCTGATACCGGACTTCCATCAGTGCTCCCAAGATAGTTGTCTCCAAGGTGACAGTGGAACATGCAGCGCCTCGTCCTCAGTGCGTTAGTTAGTACACATAGGTATATGTCTAGTCAAGGTGAGCAGTCGCAGTTCCACTGCATTGTACACTCCAAGCGATGACGGAATCGGTCGAATGGGGAAACGGAGATAATTTGGGAGTCACAAATCACCGGGCACCGAGTTAATCTTGATGAGTCATACACGGTCCTCATGCGCGATCAGTGCCCCCAGATATTTAGACGATTGGAGGACATCGATCGCGAACAACAACCGCTACGCAACCAAAAACAGTTGATTCTGGCTCTAAGCCCACCTAGCGTGAGTGCTTGGCCATCTACGATATCATATGACAATGTCTATGTTTACCTACCACCGTTTGATGTTTGGGATTGATATTGCACGAATTGGCCAAAACCTATCATAGACTACGTCTTCAGATTTTCTTCTTTGGAATTATGAAGGGGATTTCATGATTTCAGAAAGTTTTGAATACAAACCGGTTTTGGTAGGGTTTTATTGTGGCAACTTTTCGCCCTTGACACAAGAGCTTCTGGCCTGAAGAACCGAGTTGTATTCAAAACCTTCTGAAATCATGAAATCCCAGTCGGTTCCAAACATATTCCGAGAAAGGGATTTCCTGTTTCAAATAATTTAGAAGGGCTGCAGCTGCGGACATTAAAACTGAAGGAGCGGTTAAACGGAGTGGTTATAGAAGCGCTAGTTTGTTGGAATTATTGGAGTATATGCAAGCCGTGCACAATTTTTTTCCAACAGACCAGGAATTCGGAATGGGATGATATCTTTGAAAGTCGGGCTCTAAACGTGCCGGAACCCCGAGCACCTTAACATCCCCACTACACGGTTACCACAAACTAGCCCACGATGGTAACTACTGGCGATACCGGAGTTTTGCAATGCAACGAGTACTTAGATAACCTCATACTTGAACGGAACCGGCGGTGAAGCTAAGTGCTATGCGTTAGGTACGAGGAGGAAATAGTTCAGTTGTTATGCAACATGCTATTCACATGCGTAATTAATAAAAGGTTTTAGTTTTGAAGAAGGTGGGGCTCACAAATGAGACACTGTCAATTATACCAATAGAGATTGCAGTTGACACACTGGCAACTTACAAGTGTGGGGATTGTGATCCTTTCATTTCTGGGTTGGCTGGCGTTGCTAATAGGCTGCTTGGAATGGTCAAACTGTTCATACGGTGAAGCCAACCTTTCGAAGTCGTTTCGATAAATAGACTGACCGCGATCGACGTCATTTCTCTCATCGTTCGTAGTTATCTTTTGGCTGCATGGATATTGAGAAATGTTGTTCCTCACGAGCCAAAATCCAACGTCGGTCTGATTTTGAAGTGAGGCGGATGGTGGGAGCGGCGGAGGTGAATTCGGTGTGCTCACACAAGCATCACCAGCGCCGAAGGAGGCCGGGGGTGGCGGCAGTGCCGTCAATTTGGACTGCGAGATCGCTTTTGGCAACATTGACGGAGAAGGGGAATCGGATGGGGGAAAAGGTGGTGAGAGGTAGGGCCTGTCTCTATTAAGCTCAGCTGCCCACTGGGCGGAGATGAAGCCCTTGTCTCCGGTTGGTTGCGAAATCATGATTCGTGTATCGTCCTCCCGTGTGACGTGCCGCTGACAACTTTGCAAGTGAGCAGTCACCGCTGGTTGATCGGACGACGGAGATGAGGCCAAGCTGTACCTCTGAAATGGCACAAACACGATGAGTTTTCCAGCTTACTGCATGGGATGAATTAGAAAGCGCTCCACAAACAGACTAGTTAGCACAGGGAGATTACATAGCAGCTAGCTGTTGAAATCCTTGAGAACATGTTTGAACAAGCACTGTGAAACTCGGTGGATGCGGAAATCAATGACAGCTGAGTGCAAGATAAATTATGTATTCGTAACTAAAGTAGCTATAAGGTACGTGACTTCACGAATTACAAGCGGATCAGCACCTCGAATTTTAACGTAACGGTCAGCTTTGAGTGCTGCAAGTTGGATGCTGCGCCCCAAATTATCTCCCAATGTGTCGAATGTGGTATCCTATTTCCTCTAATGCTGCTGTTATTCAAAACAACCGAAGGACACATTCGCTTAGCAAGCTGACACGATGTAGCCCATATTCATCCGGAGATTGCCGAATGTACTGAAAGGTTCGTTTTGCCAGCGAGGGCTAACAAACACCTACGTTTTTATAAACTACAAGCGTGCCACTTTTGTGAGAACCCGCCATATCTGTTAAGAAGAGATGACTGAGAAAGCACTAAAGCAGTTCACCCTACGGGAAAAGGGTTTATTGCCAGGTTTGGAGGGAAAATTGTACAGCGAGAAAAGCGGGCTGGCTTCAACGCAAAACTATTCATCACACTGCCTTCTAAAGAGGAAAAAAGGATGGGCGTTTCTGCCTTCCATTCTTCTACGCCATAAAGAAGTGCTTTTAGACAGCTGAGGTTGTGGTTCTCCACCAAACCGAAAAGTTACTAAGTGAATCCAATTTAGATAGGCCTCACTCTCATTCACCGCCCCTTGTATTTACCATTTCAACTGTGCTTGCGGTACCGTGCACATCGGCCGGGCAGAGAGGTTATCTACTCGAATTTTGGCGCTTATTCCGCAGGACCTAGCTTTCAGTGGTACGATGTTACTGCTAGCTCTGTTGCTCGACACCTACTCGACTGCTCGACGTACCTAAACCTCCTGCGAGGCATTTAAGGTTACAAACAAACAGAACAATCCCAACTCGTTGCGTTCTGCTAAGGCCTCCACCATCCAGCGCTTGAATCCAAACCTATGCAAACATCTTGAGTTTGTGGCTAACCTTGCTTTGCCTTGGTTAGGTACATCAGCTTCGCCGGCACAACTAACCGTCTATTTCTGGTATTGACATGTCACTGCCAACCGTTTGAAGGGAACATGCTAAATATACTGAATGTAGTATATCCCACTGAAAAGTTGCTTGTTCTTGTGCTTTTGATTGCTGGATGTTTCCGTCTGTCAACACAGCACGTCACCGCCGGTTTAGCACTTATTTGCAATTCGAAACACGGACTTTGGGATGTCAGTCGAAGCTTCTACCTCAAACTAACCGAGGGGTAGGGGCGTCGGCTTACATCTCAGTGTTGTAGGGTGGGGTGCACAAAAATGCTAAACCAATCTTGGGTCGCACTGCGCCGAGAGAGCGACACATAACATGAATCTGCTTCCGATGCAGTCCCAGTGACCTAACTGGTTGAGGTTCACTTCAAAGTGAATCTCCGCCCTGCGTTGGAGTCGTGTAGCACAATCCACTCCCGCAGCGAGTGCCTCAAAGATGTTCCCCAGTTGTGCTCATCGTGTTGTGTTTTGTACGCACGAGTGCACACATTCTGGAACAAAAGTTCGTAGAGTTGACAGACAATTTTGAGTGGGCCAGTTGACTGCATCGAACTTCATCTGCTGCAAACAAGAGTCAGACGATACGGTGCGTTTTGATTAAATATGCACTCCGAACTTACTGATATTCATTATGAAAATGCCAACGGATATCGGGTTTGTCATGTAAGGCATACGGGCAGAACAAGCAGGCCAACTTACTCTCGTGAACGTGTTGCCACTCTGCTCCAACTCTTTCATTCTTTGTTCCACCAATTCAAGATCACGTAGTAGGCAACTCAGATCTCGTTCGACTGCAGCTTCTGTGAATCAAAAAACGTACGATTGACACAACGAATCAGTTACATTCAATGGAACAATGGGTCCATTTGGACTCAACGACTCTGGAAACGGTCGCCACACAAACACCGGTGAACAGCAGACGCACGTGTACATTATTGGAATACATCACACGAACATAACACGAAGTCACGGCCTCAGAAAGACTGAAAATGCACCTGTTTCGGCTGATTGGTACGTGGTCGCATGGCTCAAGGTTTCTCCAGACCAAGCACACTGGTGCATACTTCGTCGCAACTTAAACGGAACAGGGACGATAATGCTGAAAACAGATGATTGAGACACAGACAGTGAAAGCACACTGTGTCAGCATTAACCATAAGTGGTACAGTCAGAATATAACTAACTCAATCGACATACCGTGGACTGCACTCTAACATTTGCCTCGGAGCTGCGAACATCAAATTTGAGAAATTCCAAAACTTTGCGCAAGACTGGTAGAATTAAACATTGCCAGGAAAAGAGGATAGTAGTTAAATGGCGTACACTAAGCAAAAAACAAAAATTTGCAAGATCTACAGAAGAGAAAATACAAAAATAGCGTGGTGGTTGAACAGTTCGATGAGTTCGGCAACTTTGTTGTAAACGTTTCGTCACAAATCGAGGTGACATCGTCAATTCGTAGTTGAGTGTCGTGCAGTAGCGTAGCGGAACCTCGGTGTGAGTGTGTCGCGTGTGGTGTGCTTGCGTATTTGTACCGCCGTGGATACCTATGGAGACGAGCAATCCTATGGGTTGGAACATCCAACCGCGTTCAGCTTGGTTGATGGGCAGATGACCTTTGATCTCGATCCAATGTATTTCATGGTCTTTTTCTGCTTGCTCAATACCACTAACAGGCCAAGTTGTCCTCTTGGGCAACAGAATTAATCTGAACGGCCAAGGAGTTCTGCTGAGGAGCATACACGTTGTCTTTACTCAATTACTTAAAATATACAACCCACAGCTTATCCGGATAATTTGTCCTTCCTATTTGGTATCCAACTTGGTTAGCGGCATCAGGTTTCGGATTTGCCTGTCACTGTGGCCAGCCACAGGATGCCTGCGTCTACAGAGGGACCATGGATGGCTGCGCTGCACCACCCACAGCTCCATCCACACACCCCATATCCAGTGTAAACCCGAGGGAATAAGACCGGGAGTCATGCGGATGGGAGCCACGTTTCATCAACGGAGCCGGCCCACACTCCTTCAGAGACAAACACAAGCACGCTCTATTTAGGAATCAAGCGCACACAAGGCGGTGGCTGGATTGTAGTCCGCTCCACACTGAGTGCATGGAACCACTCTTTGATCCGAACACGGCCACAAGGACCGTGTACCCCGTCCCCTCCAGCAACGACCAACTGTCTGGAACCAGATGGACGAGGTAGTGGGTAATCGACAGGTAGGCACCTTGTCAACATGCACATCAAGCGCAGCCACACCTGGAATGTCAAACAGCAACCAATCATTCGAAATGCCGATATCGAATAAAGTAAACGCATATGACGACATAAACACTCGCTAGATGAGCATATGGAAGAAACTGGGTAAATGTGAATACGCGATAAGTACAAAATGTCCGAAAGTTAGTTAAAAAATACCACGCGATAAAATTACGCAAGTTTACCACAATTTGCATGAGCGACGTGTGTAAGTTGGGAGAAGATAATCAAGTAGGCAGAACAAAAAGAAAATACATTGTAATGAATTTTATCCACATTAAAGAGACCTAGTTTAAGTGTAAGTTTGCTTAGCCAGACTGCGGTGAAGCACCATGAATGCGACATCAGCCTCAGCATGGGGCATGGTATCCAACATACGACGGTAATAAAAATGCGGCCCCGTGTCACGTGCCACCCTGGGCGGACCGCCTACGCGCCCCCATACTGCGCCTCTGCAAACGAAACAATTAAACCTATTCAAAGCGCATTAGTCATCACTTCGCCTACATAATGCAAACTCCCGTCAATAAGAATGATCACGTGTTGTGAGACCAGCAACGATACCATAGCTCAATCATCGATAGTTGCTCATCCAAGCTCAAACCGAGTGCACTGAAAACCAAACCGCTTACACCGGAGCTGCATCGCCTGGTTAACAACGATTTAGATGACGTTCCTGATGAAAAGCGCTTAGTTGAATGTGTCAGTAAAACATGTGAAATTTTAGCCGATAGCAACTAAGGACGTAAGGTAACCGCTCATTTTCCCGCGAACAACACTGAAACTAAGTTTCGACAGATCGCTCGCCTAATGTAATTTGTGTCATGATGAGAGTACCCAGGGCTTCCGTATCCCGGCCTACATTGAGTTGTCAAAGACCCAGGGGGTTGAAGGGCGAAACAGATACTTGGTAGGCCGCTGGACCGTTTCATAACAACCACCTACTGGGAGCCGGAGGTGGATGGAGAGTGCGCCTGATTTATATCTCGTGGTTAGCTGCACGGTGTAGTCACAGCTGGCGATGGGGGACGGAGCCTGATGTGTGTGGATGGATGATGATAACACGCACGAGAGATGCTTGCAACAGATGTCCGGCTATAACCGCACCACTGACCCACGTAGAATTGGGTTGGAGCGAAATAGCAACCTCCACTTGCAAATGGCAAATGCCATATGAACGCACGGACTAGTTTGCATCATGCGGAGCCACTCATCCCTGTGCAGACGTTACAACCCGACGAGTAAATGTGATTCGCCGAAGCGAGTACATTTTATTTGCAGCTTCAAAGCACCTTCTCCCTGCAACCCTGTGGTGTGTTCGAATACAGTCCACAACTGACAAATAACCATCTAGAAATATTTCCCTAGAGAACGCGATAAACGTTAGTTGTGCTTGCCCTACATGCTCTGCGTTTCCGCATGCAGCGTCCAGCCGCCTGCGTTGGTGTAATGGGTTAAGCAATCCGGCAAACGGCCACACAAACTACCCATGTCCGTCAAGTCTGCATAGTTCAATTTCCTTATTTATTATACCCTTATCAAAGTCCTTATCCACTGGCTCTCCAAATACAATCAACGACAGGCGGTAGAATATAATTGCTTTTTACACAACCGTGTTAGAGTGGCATTTGTTTGTCAAGCTCTCACATGATTGTTTTACAACGCGGCAACTAAAATGGGTGTGCGACGCGACCACACGCACCAACTTACCGGAAATCCACGATTTTCCCACAATTAGAGAACTGGCTATTTCTAGCAGGGTATAAAGTGCACTCTGACCCGTCATCATAATAATGTAAGAACAACACTCGCTTAGAACAGGTAGTTTACTGCCAACAGAATGTTTTACAGATCGGCCATATGAACAACACGTCCATAATTCTTACTGACATGCTGAGCCATTTGTTGGCCGTGCTGCTGCATCACTAAGGCCCGTGCTTCAGACACCATGTGCTCCAAAAAAACGAATCCGCCACTCGCTTTTTTTCATAACGCCTTCAGGTTCCCCAGATGCATCTCGGAGTACCATCCCCTCATTGCCTGTTTTACATGAGCCTTTATTATGTTTCAGATGCCCTCGATGAGATTGAGAGCTGGAGAGGATGGAGCAAGGCGTAGAAGTCTCCCAGAGCGGTACCGTTCCTCCAGGAAAACGTGCTCCAGGTGCGTGTGACAGGGCGCGTTGTCACAAATCAAAAGACACCTTTCCACAAACCCTGCTCCGTTGGTATCAAGCACTTGTCGCAGTCACTGAGCGCATCTTCGCTTGTTGTAACTTCCTCGCAGTACCGGACACGCTAGCAAACCGTTGTTTGTCATGGCGCCGACAAGATGAATATTCGGTCCCCGGCTGTTCGCCACTGTACACTGCGCTCGACTACCATGTCTTGAGCGGCCACGAGTGCGGGAGCAAAATAAGTTGAAGTTGGTCTCATCAATCCACACCGGTTGCCTTTCTTCTACCTCGTAATCCATGAGCTGCAAAATGGATGATCTGCGTCGCTTTTTGTTCTTCACCGTGTTCATGGACCCCGGAATGGTGTGCAATTTCTTCATTGTTATCAGTCTACCATCCAAGTATCGTGAGGCGGTGCTGGTACCTACTGAAAGTTCGAACTCCGCCTTCAACCGCAAACGAAGGAGTTCAAGGGTAACGGTAGGCTCCGCAGAAACCCACTCCACCAGAGAGTCGAGGTGGCTTTCTCCCAGTGCTCTGCGACGGACTCCCCCGTGCTGCCCCACCGGTTCCGTCGATTCGTACGTACATATCCAGTTGCGGCAAGTTTTCACGTTCATCTTCAGTATGCAAGCGACCTGCTTCCAATCGTCTCCTTCCTCGTACGCTTTCAGTATGACGTCCTTCACCTCCCTCTACTGCCGAACATGCAAGCCAATCATTGCGTTTAGATGAACTGCACATTCGAAAGCATACGGCAGACTTACTTGGCTGTGGCTCGTTATACTAACTCACTCGTCATTCAAATCCCTACTCTCGTTCTACTTGGTGGGAATCGCTTAATAGGACAGAGAAACAAAGGCCCACGTGGTGCATCGGCCACTGACACTGTCGCTGGTAGGAGCTGAAGCGTCCCACCTGCACCCCTATGACTTAGTGCGTCTGAGGTCCAATTGGCTGGATGCGCCGGGTAATACACGTACTCTTACACGTCTACACATGTAAGTGGCGCACGCACGGTTCAAAGTAATTGAGTAAAGACTCATCTTGTATGCTCCTCAGCGGAACTCCTTGGCCGCTCAGATTAATTCTGTTGCCCAAGAGGACAACTTGGCCGTGGAATGGTATAGTGAGTGCGTCTGTCGTCAGTTCTGGTTGTCTAGTCACACGTTTCACCGGATTCAATCGCTCGAGTAGGTGGTCGTTCGCTAGTAGTGTTGCGTATACTGTGGCCAGTTCGATGTGTCGATTGGTTAAGTTCGTTTTAGAGTACCAGGCTTCCAAAAACTCGCTCCCGTGTTTTTTACTTCATGTGCTAGGATCTTTACATTCGCCATATCGAAATGGTGGCCTTGTTGGTCTTCATGCGCAGAAACCAGAGAGTGCGAATCATGTCTTCTGACGCTCGCCTTTTGTTTGGTGATTCGTGTACAAGGCTTTCTTCCAGTTTGTCCGACGTAGTTTTTATCGCAGTCGCTGCATTTTATCTGGTAGATAACATTGTATTGGCCGGCTTGACTGACTTTTTCTTTGGGTCTTGAGATCAATTTCCTTACGATGGCACCTGGTTTGTGATCCACGGAGATTTTATGTGGCTGCAACAATCTTCCTGCTAGTTCGGAGACGTTCTTGATGTAGGGGAGCAGTATCCGTTTGTTTGCTTACACAGGTGACTGCTGCGACATTCGTTTCTGAGGAAATTTCTCGGATTAGTGTTGTTTCTAAACACTCGATATAGATAATTTTCTTCCTGTTTCCGCGATTCAGCTCTGCTGCAGGGCGTTTCCGCTCTTTTGAACATAGTTTGAATACAGCTGTTCTTGTAATTTATCAGGTGGTTGCTATGGTAGTTTACTATCTGATCCGTATACGTTTTCTTCCGATACACGCACGTTTGCAAAGATCCGTCGGTATTCCTAGTGACCAGTACATGCAAAAATGGTAACTTGTTATCTTCCTCTAATTAAATCGTAAATTTGGTATCCTCGAATGTGCTGTTGAGCAAATCGTGCGTGACCTGTACTCTGTTCCGTTTTACGATGACAAACGTGTCGTTCACGTATCGTATCCAGTTTTGGGTTGATAGATGGCAGCGCAATGCGCTCCAATTCCTGCATTACGGCTTCTGCAATGAGCCCCGAAATTGGTGATCCCATGGGTGTTCCTTTCAGTTGCTAGTACACTTGCCCATCAAAGCGGAAATAAGTGGTCAGGCAGAAGTTCAGGAATTCCCAAAAGCTTTCAGGTCGAATGGTTGTCGTTGGGCTTAGTTGATTCTCAAGTAGTTCCATCGTGGTTTCTTTGGCCAGTTCGAGACCGATTGAAGTGGAGACTGCAGTGACGTCCAATGAAAGCATTATTTCGTCATCTTCTATTCCGACACTCCGCAGTTTGTTGATGAGTTGTCCGGCCTTGCTGATGCTATGTTCTGATACAGAGATCAAACGTTTCAAACTCCTACACAAATCCTTCGCTAGCGAAGGAGCGTCAGAATAGAAGACGACGAAACTCTGTCGCATCCAAAATCTTTGTGTTGGTCCTACTTAGCAGGCTTTCAACGACTAGAGAGAAGTTTTCCCGAGAAGAACAAGCCGGATTTCTTCCAGACCGCGGCTGCATCGACCAAATCTTCACGCTTCGGCAAGTTCTCGAACTTCGTTACATCCACCGGCGGCCAACAATCGTAGTGTTTTTGGACATCCGAGTGGCATTTGATTCAGTAGATTGATCTGCGTTGTGGAACTGTTTACTAAAGAAAGGTGTGCCCGATAAGTTTGTAACTATCCTGAAAGAAGTTTACAGTCACACGTCGGGCAAAGTCAGGGCTTACGGCACGCACTCTTCTTCATTTGCTGTGACCAGCGGTGTTCGCCAAGGTTGCCATATTTCACCTTTCCTCTTCAATTTTGCCATCGAACATGTCGTCCAAGGGACACTGGAAGGTGTCCAGAACTGTCGTGTTAAGCTCCTCCCTGGAGACAGAGACTTGGACTACGCCGATGACATCACCTTGCTGGAGAAGGCCCCACAAACCGTCCAGAACGCTTTGGACCGCTTAGCGATGGAGGCAAGTGCAGTTTATACTCCACTCCGGGACAATGTAAAACGCTGCTCTAGAATTGCCAGGTGCCTGAACCAGCGCTCACCATTGCTGAACATGTTCTGGAGCAAGTCTCTTGTTTTACCTATCTAGGGAGTTGCATCACGGCTGGTGGCGGTGTTAGAGATGAAGTCTCACAACGGTTTGCAAAGGCCTGCCTTGCATTCAACACCTATGGCGTCGTCGTGATGTCAGTCTCAAACTCAAGGGCAGGGTGTACAATGCTTCCGTCCATGTAGTACTCTGTACGGCTGTGAGACGGCCTATTGGCTCGGAAGATATGAAGCGGTTATCAGTCATAGACAATCGCTGTCTACGAAGGATTGCTCGGGTGTGGTGGCAACACCACGTAAGCAACGCAGAGGTGTGAGACCGCGTGCTTGGGACGAATAGTGCCAGTCTTCAGGAGGTTATTCTCCGACATCGCATGCGTTGGCTCGGGCACGTTCTGCGCATGCCAGCCCATCGCCTTCAATGTCGAGCGCTATTTGCACTCCCAGGGAGCGATTGGAAAAAGTGCTGCGGTGGACAGCCAATGACGTGGAGGAGCATGAAGAAGGCAACCTCAAGTTTGGCGGCAGTCGGACCAGTCCGTCTTCCAGGTTGGGGACCACGAGATGCTGAGTCGCAGTGGTTGGAAACATTAGACGTCATGGCCCGCAACAGACATCACTGGCATTAACGTCGTTTTGCCATTTTACCATCCCTTTGATGCACATAAAAACTCACAAAAAAAACAAAAAAATACAAAACGGCGTGTGTAAAACCAGAAAACAAATCGTTTCCCATATTTTTTAATCGCTGTTCGTGTTCCCATCTTCTTCACTTTTTCTTCTGCCATGTTTCTGATGGCACAATGTCTGTTAACACGGTGAATATATATATATATATATATATATATATATTGTTGCTTTACAATAACATTGTCTCTTACATTGAGCATCGTGAGTTACTGCATAGGACTGCAAGACGTGGGAAAGTGTTTCGTTTTGTCCGCAAGCGCCCCGGCAGTGAAGATAGGTTGGGTTTGGGGGTGGTCCTCCACTGGAGCATTGAGATTTTGTCCAAAGTACCCCTGCTCAAAGTTGGGTTCCTCTGATGTACAGTCTGGAAAATTTCCTCAGGGTTTCTTATCCACTTATGAGACGCTGGTGTCGTAGGTGCCCCCGAAGCAAGGATCCATCTACAGATTGTAGCAGTGCGTTCTTCTGTGCTTCCTTCGCGTCACTTTTGTCAAAGACGATTTGGTTCCCAATTATTACGGGTTTCATGACGAGACGCTGGATGGTAGCCGCTGAAGGTTCCTGTATCGCCCAGCTGCTAATTGGGTGAGAGAGTGAAAGATGGCGTTTCATGCGTTCCTTCCGAAGCAATGGGATCATGGTAGAAAGGCACGGAACCCCTAGGCCATAGTCCTCAATTGATGCGTGAAAGAAAGTGATGCTGGTGCCCTTGGTGAGTCGTAGCCATTTTCGTACAATTGCTTGAATCAACCTATCCATCGACTTAAGGGTCTGTCAGTGCATCACTGCCAATGAGAGGCAATGTGCATGACACGGTAAAAGATAGGTGCGCGAGATGTCCATGCGCTGGTAGGGCTTGAGGGGGGGTTGAAATGTTCCCTGTGGCTGTGTTTTGAGTTTGCCTAACAAGTTCGACGGGCGTTTACCTTTCCAGTCAAATGGTAATCCAAGTGGCTGGAATTCTCCAGATGGCTGGATCGAGGGGATCTGGAGGACGCCACAGGGAAGCTGCGCAGTGTCCAAAATAGATAAATTTTTTCCGTTGCTGACGAGCGTGATATCCAATACCATCGATTTCATGTGGTTTATTGATAATGCAAGATGCTGTATATCCTGCCTGAATCGCCCTAGGCGTTCTATCAGGGATTCTCGGTCACGAGCAAATAGTACGACATCAGCTGCGTAAGCGACATGATCGATTGGACCTGCTGGTGGAATCCACTGTGTGTCAGACTGCGTGTGTAATGCTTCCCCAAGTGCCATGATGAGCAGCAAGGGAGAAAGTGGATTTTCCTGACGAACTCCACGCCTTGGGGGAATCTTCAGACCGTTGCTGATTGAAATTCCGGAGGAGTAATAAGACTTTAGGTAATATAGAAGAAAAGAGGGGCACCGAAAGATGTAGCTGCGCGAAGCAGCGAAGTGTGGGAGATGGAAGCAAAGGTTTTTGAAATGTCAAGGGAAGCAACGAATAGAGCGATACCGTTCAACTGTGATTGTTTTAGTATAGAGTGTACTATAGTTGAGGCTTCAAAGCAGCAATATTTACGAAGAAAACCAAATTGGAGACGGTTAGCTAGGGAATGCAGGAATCCAGCTAACGAATAAAATTCCATGAAGAAGATGAATGAAGACTGAAGTTACGGAAATTTGGCGAAAGTCTTCAGAACGGGAGGGGTTGATGGTTTTGGGCACAAACGCTACATGGCTCACATTCATGTGAGTAGGATAAGGGGAATAAGCTAATAAGCTATTTAAAGTAGACGTAATGAATCATCTCGGATCCATTCGATTGGTATCCTTTGGTGCGATACGGACTACTCCGGAGGCCATCCATTGCTCGCAGTGCAGAACTCGTTTCCTCAATAGTTATGGGTTTTAGGAGATCCCACTAAATGTTTGCACAATAGCGTGGTGCCCGGTTATCAGATAGGGGGGTTGCGAGAACACATCCATCCAGAAGTTGTTGAAGCCCGGGGTCACTTCTTCATACGGCATGAATGACGTCTTCCAATGACCATCGAGTACTGCAGCGGCAGCGTCTTTTCTTCGTAAATGGTAGCGTTGGATGTGGCCGTATTGAAGTCACCGTCGCTGACGACTGTTTGAGACTGTAAATGCCCGTTGTCTGCACTTACTGAGTCGCCATGAGTGAGGCTGGAGCACACTCTTTCCATGGCGTTACTAAATGCTGTCCTCGAATCCCCCGTTCGCATGTCATCAATGACTGTTCGTCAAGTAGCTGCGTAGTGTTCAGTTTGTGATTTGCATTGGGCCAGTTTCTCTCTCACTTCCACCATAAGAAGTTGAAATACAGTCTGGTCACCTGTGGTTTCTTTAAAGAGGTGCCGGATATCTGTAGCGAACTTCACATGGTTGTCGGCGCATGATTTATCCAAATCGGTCCCTGGAGTGATTTCGTATGGTGAGGCGGAGGATAATGTTAGATTGGGCGGTAGAGCGGCGGGCTGTCGCCAGCCCACGTCAAGGTAACGTCAGTTGTGTGTGTGCTGACATTCAGCGTCAATTGATGGTAACTCAGATGTGAACCGTGCCCCGAGAGGTGTGAAATCAGACCTGTGTGGTGCAAATGAAGTGGTAGGTGGACCACTTCGGTCAGAGAATAGTAAGCGGTATTTGGCGACTGAGTGAGAAGGCGGTGTGGTGAGGCGGCGTGCGTAACTGGAATAGCTGAGCAGTTATAGAGGCGTTCCCTTGCTCCCGTGATGTTCCAATTGAGATCTTACAAACGTTCCTAATGCAGTCATTTGTGAGTACTACGTGGTAACTCGATTTTTTGGCGTGCCACACTGATTCGATTTCTAGGCTGAAGTACCGTCGAAAGCAGTGTTTGAATAAACAGTGGGAACAGAATTTGACTTTTGACTTTTGGATTACATGTGTAAACCCTGGAGCCATTAAAATGCATGAGGGTATATGACAGGGACAGACTGCGAGTCTGAAAATCGGAGCGTACTGTGGCCTCATGACATTGGCTGCTTCGTTGGCACTTTGTGCCTTACCGTCTGTGATGCAAAGTAAGGGTGAGGAACCGTGAGATTCGCGTCGAACCGACACCCTAGATTCAGGAATATTTTGGCTGTTGATGAATGCAGTGATTAACTATGTGGCCATCTCAAACAGCAACAAGGAATACTCGCGACATTTTACAAAGTTCTTCATACGGAACTTTGGCTGTCATTGTCTTGGTGGCATTGATTAGACTATCCTGCTGTGAGCTTGAGAAGAGTAGATGCTTTTAACTGTGTGAACCGTGTAGTATTTGGTTGAAGAGCAATTCTAAACAAAATTTTTACACATGGAAAGGGTTCGATTGCTCGACATTCTTCAGTGTGTAAACACTTGGTTCATGTCGTCCGCGAACCGCGTCGAGCCCTCAACGTCCCAGTTCGAACTATTAAGATGGTCTATTGAACTCTGACTGTAAAGTCCAAAAGAACTTAGATTTCCTTTAACAGATCGATTATTCCCTCTTGATGACTCAGTGATCCTATTCCCAGCTCATTCCACCTTCCGAGCTAATAACATGGTTTTCGTGCTTAAGACCATTCACACTAAAACGAGTGTTGTTTTACATTTACCTCAATTGCATGCACTTTTCTCAAGGTCACGCTTCCACCTGTCTGCTTTTAACATCACTGTTACTGGCATCTGTTTCCGCTGCAGTTGCAAACCTAGTCGTCAGTCCAATTTTGCATATTATCCTACTCTTTAGAACCACGGTTACAGGATTAAAATACAAATGCTTCTGTCTCGACCGTTTTCTGCCCAGACCTTGCGTATAGCCTAGGTTTATAGCTCGAAATAGCAATATTTATATACAATACGTGCGATGTAACTCGAATTCAGTTGTGCCGTTGTTACAGTGAGCATGAATGATCAAATTACAGCTTAGTTATGGCCAATAAAAGGCATCATGGTGAGGATGAACTGAGCAACCATCTCATATGTGCAACACAGTTACATACCAGAGTATTTAGGTTTGAAAAGCGCTGTTCAGTTGCTCCGCAGAAGACTTATTCACTGCAGTAGAACACTACTCCAGAAACAATGGATGTAGCTTATTGACTAGCAAACTTGTGAACAGGAGTTCAGATACTCCAAGCCAATAGAGCGGTAGCACCATCCTGTAAGCCTTGCCTAACAGCGAATATGAGAGCGAGGCAGCTTGTTCCTTTGCAAGTATCGTCATGCTATTTCGCAATATCTTACAATTATCATTTCCTGGCCACTTGAGGTGTAGACAAATATTCTTCTAAAAATTATAACGCAAAATAGCAGGTTACATGGAAGCAAAGCAACTCAGAGTGTTCACCTTCGCAAGGGATCTATCAATTGAGTATAAACTGGAAAATCGAAAATAGAAAGCTGGTAATTCTGGGTATTGTGCTCACAACATGGCCTGCCAGCTTCCCATGAATGAGGGCCAACATGGTGTTATCCCCCAATCTGGGTTAATGGCCTGTCAGCAACTGATTTGCCGCTGTGCGCTGCTTTAGTCGTCGTAACAATAGAAATGATGCATCGCGTTATTAATCGGACCACAATGGAGAGTGGTGATGTTCGCAAAGGTCTGCGCACGAACTCGCCTGTTAGGTTATAACGAGGCAACCTTCTAGCTACCTGTTTTTGCTTTGGACAAGCACGGAAACACTAGTGGGGCGTCTCGATTAAATTTAGTAAGTGCAGTATGACTTGCCCAAGGGGTGGTTTACCGCAGCAGAAGGGTAGCTGAATACAAAGCTTGTTGTACCTGATCCTTATCATGTATCACTGGAAAAAACGCCGAGTGCAACCTACACCCTGATTATTGGTCAAACATACGTCGCAATAACTTTCCACAATCAGATTCTCTCGGCATTTCAAGGGTGTGTTGATTTGCAGAACAACAGAATGGTTGGCTTTAATTCCAAACAGGACATTATTGCACACCCGACGCGCACACATTTGTACCATCACACAAACTCTCAAAACCGGTTGCACGTTCAACGACCACCGGGTACAACGATTCGCGGTATTAGGAATGTGTGAAGTTAGAACTGAAGATCCTTCCCATTCAGCTAGCTAGAACCCGTTCAGACTAATAGGTGAAGGAGACCGAGTGTCTAAACTACCGAACAAGGACTTCTCGATAAACTGGATCCAATGTCCTGTCAAAAGCTTTGAAGCCAAACGGCCGTCGAATTCGCTACGAAGATTTTCACATTTGGTAGAATATCGTTTCACCCATTGCGTTAGTGCGTATTGCGCACTGAAATGGTAGTAGCGAATCCAGAAAAGTTAAAGTGGGGTAAGTGTAACACAGCCCTCACAGGTGTGTTCTTCTCTGGTCCGGCGAAACCGATGTATGAAAGGCTAAAAAATTCACGGTCGGCATATCAAATGATTGCCATCTAATGCTATGAAACCATACTTGTTTTCGTGCACATAGGTCTGGGTTCTGGAGGCGGATGGCGACCGCTTCGGCTGTTGCTAATAAGTGACATCTTACAGCTCATGCGTAACAGCAAGGTATGCAGTTAATTGGCTGTAAAGATTAGTACCTATCGATCTGATGGTTACAATCAACTAGATGTGCCAACACGGCGCTTATCACGGTTTTTGTTCCCCTTGCACATAGCCAAGTCAGGCAATGCTCACGGATTCTCTCAGACAGTCTCCTGGTTGTTCTTCCGATATAACTTGCTCGACGTGAACAAGTACAGGAGTATACACAGAATGAAGTACTTGACCGAGGAAGTCTGTCCTTGAGTTGAAGCCTTACGATTGGTGTTGAAGTAAATCTTAGCCGTAAGCTTACCGTGTAGTAGGTACGGTTTATGGCGTTGGATAGCCTTCTAGACGTTGCCTGCGTTATTCAATCCCCTTTGAACGGCAACGACATATAAACCAATTTCTTTCCAACTGAATCAGTCGCCGTTTCATGCGAACAAATCTGATGGAGAAAGCTGACTATATTGACAAGATAGAGGTCATCGCACAGCGATCGCGCAACGTTTCGTAAGTTAGAAAATGAGAGAGACAAAACAGCGCAATAGAAAATATATTTACTAGGCTTCTGCGGCCTCTGAAACAATAAAACGAAACTGACTACCACGCTCGAACAACTTCGACCCACGGGGACGGGGATTCCGAGACTTTACGGCCTACCAAAGGTATATAAAGAGGGGCTTCCACTTAGACCCATATTGGACATGTGCAACTCATCTTACCACGCAATAGCCAAGTGGCTAGCCAAGCTTTCAGAACCAGTGAGAAAACTTTCATCCATATACAGTCTCCGTGATACAATCAGCTTCTCAGACTCTATAAGACATCATAACCTAACCGGAAAAAGATGTTTTCGTTGGACGTCGTGTCGCTCTTTACGAATGTTCCTTTGGAAGAGACAATAGACTATCTATGCGACACCGTTCGATCACATCAGTTGAATGTCAGCCTTTCGAACAATTTGTTGAAGCAGCTACTAATGCTGTGTACTAGCATCATACAATATCAGTTTAATGGGGTAATAGACAGACAAAGGGACGGAGTAGCGATGGGCTCACCACTAGGACCGCTGCTGGCAGATGTATTCATGAGCAAATTAGAAAAGAACTACCTGAGCGGAGTCATTAGCGTATTATCTTATTACGGTCGATATGTGGATGGTATATTTTGTGTGACAGACAGTCATTGCTGCACAGAGCAAATTTTATCCCGATTAGCACACGACAACACTAACTTTACCCAGGAATCAGAACGTCATTGTAAGATGTTTATCTTAAACATCCAATTTAGCAGAAGATCAGATGGGTCGATCCAACGCAGGGTGCCCAGGAAAGCCACGTGGAATGGACAGTGCATACATTTTGCCAGGTTTGTCCAACTAAGCCAGAAGCGGAACTTGATTAGATGTTTAACCGAAAGGGCAAGAACGATATGCAGTAAGGACACGCTTCCGGATGAGCTGAATTTCTTAGCTGGCCTTTTTGAGAGAAACGGCTATCCCGAAAAGTTTGTTCGGAGAAATATGGAGTGCCGAGAATCGAGGGCTAAAACTGATTCGGTTGGAAAGAAATTGGTTTATATGTCGTTGCCGTTCAAAGGGGATTGAATAACGCAGGCAACGTCTAGAAGGCTATCCAACGCCATAAACCGTACCTACTACACGGCAAGCTTACGGCTAAGATTTACTTCAACACCAATCGTAAGGTTTCAACTGAAGGACAGACTTTCTCGGTCAAGTACTTCATTCTGCCTATACTCCTTTACTTGTTCCTGTCGAGCAAATTATATCGGGAGAACAACCAGGAGACTGTCTGAGAGAATCCGTGAATGTTGCCCGACTTGGCTGTGTGCAAGGGGAACAAAAACCGTGATGAGCGCCGTGTTGGCACATCTAGTTGATTGTAACCATCAGATCGATAGGTACTAATCTTTACAGCCAATTAACTGCATACCTTGCTGTTACACATGAGCTGTAAGATGTCACTTATTAGCAACAGCCGAAGCGGTCGCCATCCGCCTCCAGAACCCAGACCCATATGCACAAAAACAATTCGTTCAGATTCTCTCCCCGGCCCCATTTTACAGAAACCATTATTATATGCTTCCCCCCAACGGGTGGGTAAGCGTGCACTTCATCTGCATAGTTTTCGCACACTGTCACAATTGGCGCTTACTCCCGTGACCCAATTGCAGACACACTAGTCGATCCAGGACAAATTAGGGCAATAGTCAACGAGCCTATCTATTTAAATAGCACTGGGAGAAAACCAAAGCGAGTAAATGGACGCATTCTGTATTGTCTGGTCAGTGACAAAATATATTGGCGGAGAATACACAGTGGGACAAAAATGAGGCCATCGCAGTATCACATTTGTCCACCCCCTGCGTCTATCTTCGTCGATCGAGCAATTTTGGTGGTTGTGTATGCACCAGTTTGTTCTCGTGCGAACGGATCTTCCGGAAAGCATCAATTTACTGGGTGTGCCACTTTGCTTCACAAACAGCCGGTTACTGTCAAAACGGGACGTTTGTCTGGGTAGCACAGTGAGGTAAACTAACAGTGGGACTTTTACATCTCAGTTTATCGGAGTCTAGTCTATTAATGGACCTCACTCTCCGAAATCTTACTTGTGATGTAAACAACTTGGGTAACATAGTGTTAAAGAAGCAAGTATCAGTACACCAGTTAAGTGTAACCATCTAAACAAAGTGTTAATTCTTCCCTAATCAGCATCTGCGTCCGAAGCGTTGTGTTTTTTGCATCGAATAGAAACTTCAGCAACCACGTGACAACAAAATATGTGTTGCTCTATGATGATTATATGAGCTGAAAAGTAATACTTTTGGGTGTAAAGCTTTTACGGATTAAGAGGCTAGGAGCTCCGTGCAGTCCAGACGAACGACGGGACGCACGTAACGAGGTAATAATCATATTACATGCTGACCACATTGCAATGAAACGTACTTCTATTTCTATCAAGGGAGAGTTATGCCGTCATAACCACTTGTAACTCCAGACAATACTCAACGGTAATAGCTGTCCGAAGGTCCGGCAAATGCTGAAGCACCTAAATGGTGTCTCTCACTAAGTATCGAATTCAGACCTGGAAGTCGAAGATTTGAACTACAACTTTCGTTGCTCAAGTGCTAACCCTCTCCATTACCCTCCTTCCGCTCGATTGGACTGACATACAACCTCATTATCTGCATCGGTCGAGATACGGTACAGAAGAAACTGTGGCAACCACCTTCCAACAAGATGAGTGGCCCGGCGAGGCTGTATCCCGTTGTGCTCAAGGAGTAGGTTGATTCCATGACCCAACCTCTTGCTGGTTGTTCACGTCCATGAAGGAACATAGAGTGACTGACTGAAAGATATACATTATACCTGAATTCAACCATCTACCGTTCACAGATCGAGTCCAGCTTAACCAACTCATAGATAAAAGATCCTCATCGCTCGCCACAACCACAGGTAATCTTCAGAGATCCATACTGTCCCCATCCCACTTTTTCACTTACGTCGCCTCCGTATTTGCTCCTGATGAAGCGATATTGCTTAAATAGGCAGACAATACGGTCTTGTGTAAGCAAAATCTGATCGCAGCTACATCAACCAGATTACAAGCCTATGTGGACAACCTTACATTGTGGTGCAGAGCTCAACTTTTATCGCTGAATGCATCAAACTGCTGCGTGCTTTTTACACACACACAAGTCATTCGCATGGTTACCATGATCATGCCTGTGCAGGCGTGCCTCGATTAGCCGAGAATAACAGTTTATGTATTCATTTGTTCTCATGGATTGTCTTCAAGTTCACATGGTGAGAGGCTGCACTTCTCCCTGTCAGCTGACTATCTAGCTGTCGGATTCAGCCATGATATCTCTTGGTCCACAAGCCT
The DNA here is from genome assembly GCA_944474145.2 of Dicrocoelium dendriticum. Lineage (NCBI taxonomy): Eukaryota > Metazoa > Platyhelminthes > Trematoda > Plagiorchiida > Dicrocoeliidae > Dicrocoelium > Dicrocoelium dendriticum. The sequence continues at coordinate 154,368,504 of OX104064.1, read as the reverse complement.
TTCCTGCGCTCCCGCTACCTATTACTGTCATTTAGCATCACCTGTGTGTTACTCTATTTGGCTTAATGCTTCCTTGTGATATTGCTACTTTACTGAGCAAGCATTTCGAAGTTCATCTATGTCAGTGAGGTACCTGTCACATGAAGTGACATTCCAAGGCCTACCTTTTTCTATATTCTTGTGTTTATTCATACCAGTTCATGCAAAGGGTTGCTTCAAAAGCACCCACCGATGCAACTCACTCTCTTCATGGTGCCCTGTCCAACTGTGTATTAGCTTCATCGACCTGACAAAAGTCCAAATCAATTTTTGCTATTACACGTGTATACGGCGCACCTGTCATTCAATGTTTAGAGCGATTTGGTGCGGCCAAATTTCTGGAGTTGACTGGTAAGTTTGCATTGTAGATTTATTGCTGCCTATGTCATCTATTGCCCGATTTGGTATTCACTCATTTAAGCTACATTCTTTATACAACGCTGAAGGCATTGGGTATGACAGTTGAATATTCACCCTGTTAGGTACGTGAAGCTTTTTCTTGAATTGAAAGGCTTGAGTTGAATTGAGCTACTTTCGGCGGTGTGCTCTCGTTGTGAAAATAAGGTGTGTGTTTAGGTGGGTGGTAGGCTTTTATGCTGCAACCAAGAAGGAGCGATTGCCCAGGTGTACACTAAGTCGGAACCGGTGGAACACAATGTAATGAGTTGCGACGTCCTCTTTCTTCCCTCCCCGCACAGCTGCGTGGGTGAGGAGCTCGGTTAGTAGTAAAAGACGAAAGATACGTTGTAGAAGGAATTCCTGGTTCCAACCAGGTCTGCTTTTCGCCTGTAACCGCAATGCGTGAATCCGAAAGTTACTGTGCAACCCTGTGGCCACCCTATTGTCCCTGATTCCTCTTCAGTGTACAGCACTTCGTTCCGATGGATGGTCGCTTGATTAAAAACAGACAGCCCTCTCGTTGCCGAGTGACATCAACGTGTGCTGCAACGCCGGATTTTTAACCAACGTACAAGGTGGTCGGTGCACCAATGATTCACGATCAGTGGGAATTTAATGGGAAAGCAAATTTTTCCTGCATCGTTGCAACCACACCTATGGTTTTATAAAGCTGGGAATTAAGGAGTTACCTAGCGATGGAGGATTTAGTGTATTCTGAAGCACTGTAATCATTGGGTGAGCAGTCAGTTTTCCAACTATAAACATCAAAATCATTTTTGATGGCAGCGGTACGATTGCTCTGAAAGTGAAAGCAGTATAAACTGTAAAAGGGACGTCATCAGGACATGTAAATGCTTTACATGTATTTTAGACCAAAGAGTTAGGGTTTAGCGAATTCGTCAGGAAACGCGAAATTGAGCTCTCGGTTTTTGGAAGGGATAACTGCAAGCTAAAGTCAGAACTTGGCTTCTAATTAACATGCGCCAAATGTTTTTAGGTTTAAAGCCAACCAGATAAAGCAGGTTGTGGTATCGATTGATGAACCAATGGTGATTGCTTGTGCAGAATGTGCGACATGCCACCTGGAGCACGGAAAATGATCGAATTACTGAACTGACATCAAACTGCTTTACATCGTGTGGGAATTCTAGTGAATTCACAATAAAGAGGTGTGGATAGCTGCTTGGGTCCAGCCCACGAGGTTCTCCACACAATTAATGCGAGGAATACAACATTTAAATCAACTTGACCGAACCAGACTGAGCGAACACAGTACCTATGTTTTCGACGACATTTGTTAGACAGTATTGGTCATGGGTTTCACAAGCCTGGTTGAACTGCTAAATATTTTGGTGACCGGCAAAATGAAGGATCCCATTAGATGGAAACGTGAATTCGTCACTTTCAGTTATAAGGTGGGATGTTCGAGCCGAACTCGGCATCTGTTTTTTGGTACTACCAAGTTTAACGGCTCATGAAGAATTTGACGAGGTGTGATTTCATTGTTCAATAGTTCAATAGCGTATGATGGGATAAAATGTATAACTTCCCAAGACCCACAAGATGAATTTGCAAAAGAAAATTAAAATCAAAATGTTCCGACGTGGAACGTGAAGTATCAATGGTTAAACCATTACACTTTATCAAACTGTTGTGTAGCGTTTATCACTGAGATGAAAGTCTGTCTTTTGAATGTCGTCATGTCTGGTGCGTTCACCACATATCTTGGTAATGCATTCCAGTGAGAACAGATTCTAAGTGAGTAAAATACCTCTACAATTCAGAAGGGAGTGTTGTGTCATTAGCTTCAGGCGATTGCCTCGGCTTTTTTTGTAAGGGGCTAGGGTCAACAGTGATGTACATGGATGCTCGCTTTCAGTTAGTACCCGGTAAATGAGAGTAAGATCTCCGCGAAGCCGACGATATTCTGATGAGAACACACCAAGTATATGAAGAAGCAATTCGTAACTTAAACCGGATAGTCCACGAGTTGCTTTTGTGGCTCTTCTTTGGGGTTGTTCCAATAGGCGAATGTCTCCCTTTAACCATGGACACCAGGTCTGAATTGCATATTCAACGTGAGGGCGAACATAGGTTAGTCAGCATTGGTACTAGCCGTCGCTCAAAGGTGACGAGGGCTCGCCTCAAAGGTCTCAAGTTCAAGTTCGCCACACTTGCTACTTTCGAACATTGGAGGGAATTGCCAAGACTTCCTTGCACGATTATAACTAAGTCGCGTTCACTAGTCACATGTTGTAGGACGTGTTGACGAAGCGGATGCGCACCGTCAGCAGGTGGCACTTTTCAGGATTCAGTGGGAGCTGGTTCCTTTCTGCTCATTCGTTAATCCGAGTCAGATCTTCCTGGAGGTAGACATAGTCGGATGCTGAGCGAATTGCACTCCATATTTTAGCATCGTCCGAAAATATTTGCATCGGGAATAGAATGTCCGCTGCAAGGTCATTACTGTAGATTAAAAACAGTAGCGGACTGAGGGCGAATCCTTGCGGTAAACAACTGGAGACGCACAGGCTTGCAGAGTGAGTGTCGGCTACTCTTACCTTGATTGCTCTGTCGTGTAAGTAGTCTTCTAACCAGGTGAGCAGGGAACCGTTGATACCATAGGCAGCAAGCTTTTGGAGGAGAAAGAAGTGATTGACCCTGCCGAATGCATTAGAAGAATCCAACTAAATCACATACATGGGGACTCCTTCATCAGCCGCCCTGGTCCATGAGTCCCGAGTAAGCAGCAAATTGGTGAGACAAGATCGTCTACGTCTGAAACCATGTTGGGCTTCAGAAATTATTTGTAGACTTTCAAAGTAGCGCGTCAGTTAATTTACGATTATCGATTCCATCACTTTGGATAAAACAGGAAGGAGAGTAATAGCACGGTAATTGGCAGGATCCGATCGCTTACATCCTTTGTATATAGGAGTGATAATACCATTTCTCCACTCAGAGCATCAATGTTTTCATGCAAACCTATCATGCGCAATGAGCTAGTTGGTCTCAGTCTAAATCAGAGCACTCTCCTTAACTAACTTCAACGCTTTGAAATGAGCAGCAATGCCCTGAGCTAGATAAGGGACTTTTTCCATCAACAGGATTTGCAGTAAACCTTTGTAGTTGCCTTTCCGACTCGAATGAACTGGTGCGATTTAATACAAGACCAGGTCCACTTCTAATCATCGTTAATGGTTGTACAAATGTACAGTTCAAAAAGTTTCCATTCACTGATGGCGTTGTGCTGAAGCGCCTTATCGAAGGCAGCCTACGGCAAAACTGATCTGCAAGGCAACCTCGACTCGGCTGACAAACATGGGGGGCTACTTTGGTTGGAACTGTGGATTTCTCCTCTTATTTATACACGCTACGGGACGATTTTCCAGTAACAAACATCCCTCTCCCATTACTGAATGTGTTCAACGTTCCTTCTGACAGATTCACGCAAGCGTGTGTAGGTGACTCTATGAAGTGTATCAACTTGAATTGCACTTCCAAATCTAGTAGTTACCATTTGTGTCCATACCAGCTAGATTGGTGGGTATTGTATGTTCTCTGTATACAAGTAGGAACGCTTACCGCACTCAAACTGTCTTGCATTCAGGTTTCAGTATTAATTCTCCTAGCTAATTTAACAAAACTTTTGTGAAATACTGAACGGAATGCGTGAAGCGTTTGCTTCTTCGTCCGCACTAAACCATTGTTCGTGCGAAGCATTTGTAGAATTGAAGCAACCAACCTGAGAATGAAGTATACGGAAAATTGAGACGTCCCATTTACAAAGTGGCCAAAAGATATTAGCAGCAAAGGAAACGAACCACGCTTGCTCCTCATTTTCGTTCTCGTAATGTCTAGTTGGTCTCTCTGCTATACTTGAAGATTTGGTACCTTCTTGCAGCACTGAAAGGTCGCGGATACAGACATGGGATCACATCGCCGGATGCTGCTGAGCGGGGTTCTACCGGATCTAGGGTGTCGTTTTCCAGAACGCCATACCTTAAACTAGGTGCTAAGGTAGTAGATTTTTGTGGACGCCGCAGATTTTTGAATCACCGTGTGCTGAATGCTAATTCCACTTCGAGATTACTGTGCTATACGTGTTTTCTCTGTGTGAACTGTGCACCAATACCTTTCTTTGGGTGTATTTTTTAATCTACAAATTTGGTAGATAGTCTATGGCTGATTTCGGAGATTTCATTAATTGGCCTAACTGCCACCCGTGTTTGCCATCTTGGATTGGTTTTACCCTGAGATGCCGTCTCAAGCTACTTATGGTTCTTGTTCGCAAATTGTTGTGCAGAAGGCTCATGCACTTCGGTTCTTCAGCCGCGATGTTTTGTTCAATATTTCGTGCATTGGCTTATTCGCAGAGGTTTATCTGAAACCTCTCGATATTCGATACCGGTTTTTGTAGGTTATATGTGATAAATGTCGCTGTTCAAGACATCAAAATACACAGAGAAAACTTCAGGGTTACAGGAAAACCTCTCTTACATGAGGAAATACACTCTTCCCCTCGTGAGGTCAAACGCCCTCGTGAAATTACCTCTGTCTACTCGCTTTCCCTTGTCACTCCGCGATCTGCACCATCACCAGCGTCTTCGATCTCGGCCGAGTCTCAGGTTCAATGTTCCCCACGGATTATAGACGCAGACTGGAAACCACCGCAATGCCGCTTCACTGACTGATCTGTGAATTTCTCAGAGCCTATCTGTGAACCTCAGAACACCGAGGATCCATGGACCACTCAAAAGCGCAAGTGACCACGTAATCGAGTTCAGACGTCCCCTGTTGGTAAACAACAACCCAAACAGATAAGCACCTCTAGTCCTACTCCCACCGATTTCGTCAAGGCGTCATAATCTTGAGATATTTTACGCACCAGTCAAAAGAGGATAACCCTCAGTTACTCTATGATCCCGGTGTTGAGTTAATCCAGAGGCTCTTCGATGGACTCTTGGATGTTGGTGAAGGTAATGTGACGAGTAAACAAGTAGTCCGACTTGGCCAGCAAACTAACCAGTTACGTCGAGTTCTGAGAATCACCTTTGCAAATCAAAACATGACGCAGCTCATGCTGTCTCGTCTGTCAAGGCTGAAAGACATAAAGTTCACATCCGCCGAGACTTGGAACCCGAAGACAGGGATCATTTGAAGACTGCGGTCCTTGAGCTCAAAAGCCATAAAGAAGAAGGTGAGACTTACTTACATTGCAAACCTTCTGGTGATCAAGAAGGGTGTACAAAACCGTATCAACCGGTTGCTCAACCTCTAAGCACGTCCCGCGGTACCTTACAGGACTTCCATGTAGCATTCGCCAAAGTGTGCAGCCTAATGGAAAAACGTGACGAACTGTGCCGCTTCACTCTCCCGAAGTGGCCGGACGTCTTAGGGCTTGGACAGACTTAGAGGAATCCGACGTCATACCCCAAGAAGTTGAACTGTCAAGATATTCCTATTCCTGATGCGAACGAAGATCAAAGACTCATGGTGGTGTTCTGTTGTATAATCAAATCGTCACTATATGGAAAACTTATCAGCACCTATCGCAGCGGGGATAATCTATGCGAACAAATGTGAAGCTCGAACCGCCTCAAACGCGTAGAACCAATAATGGGTGTTATCTACCGGAGCCCATTAAATCGTTGTTATGAGCCGCCTTCAGTTTTTACTGATGGATGATCAAAATTTATTTAAGATATTTTGGATAGACGTTCGACTTCTTAACGGTCATGGCAAAGTTGAGGCTCAAGTCGCTTAAATGACTACTGAAATCGGGGCAACACAACATGTCATCCAACGGACTCGCGTAACTCCGCACTCGGCCTATTCTCTGGACCTAATGTTTACGAGCTGCGAGCAGAAGCTGAACGAGATCAGAGTCCTCGAATCTCTGACGAACAGTGAGCAAGGTAAGTTGCATGAAGCAGGTGCTGGCTACACATTTTACTTGGTGGGCAACGCCTCCTCAGCACCACGTGATCATGGGGTCGGATTCGCGATATCCGAGCGCCTCCATGGCCAACTCGTAGGCGAACCAACAGGCATCAGCGCGCGACTGATGACTGTTCGCCTACGACTGGGAAGATGCAATTTTGCCACTTTTATAAGCACGTACGGCCAGACCATGTGTTATCCTGATGACACGCGTGATCAATTCTAGACTCAGCTATCTTCCGTGATACGGTCTGTGCCGAGGAGTGACCGACTATTTCTGCTGGCTGATTTCAACGCGCGCATTGGGCGTGATCCATCGTTATGGACAGATGTTATCAGTCCGCATGGCATTGGTTCAGCGAACGCGAAAGTGACAGGCTGCTGTCACTTTGTGCCACTCACGATCTGACGATCACGAAGACTCGATTTGCACTGAGTGCGAGTGATATAGCGACTTGGACGCACCCACGGAGTGGTCCCGCTCACCTACTCGACTGTCATCGTACGTCATCATACGTCGCAATGAGGCTGGACCTTACCGTAGTGCGATGGTTTGTGTGCCTCAGTGCTCCATTGAGCTATACTGGGTGGTGCATTTTTGCATCTTCAGAGCCGTTTATACCAGATTGGTCAATGGTTAGAGGCCAGGCAAACTCAGCCTCCTGGTCCTCCAGGTTCGGGGTTGGAATGAGGGTGGCTCCTTAAACCTTAAAACGGACTCCTTGTAGCCCAATGCAAAACCCGCTGCCTTTCGGACAGGTGTTTGAACCGAAGGCTTTGGTTGAGAACCCTAATCTTTCTCCTGTCTAGGCCTGGGCAACCTGACAGTATTCTGCCCACGCAATACTATGAAGCTCACTTCAAACAAATTTCTGATGCTCTGGCCACCGCAGAGGATAATCAACGATTACCTATCTGCTGCGTCGGGCAGGGTGGATAGGGGTTTGGATGCTACTGCTCAAGCCTTCCAATCTTCTTATTCCTCCTCTTACGCTTTTTCACACTTATCGTCCCGTTCCAGCTTCACTTATATCCCCCCTGTTTTCAACCCCCTAATTCGCTGCCCTCCCTCAACTATCTTCAATAGTCGCTTATCCTTTAGTTTCAGCTCACATGTGGACGCGGAGCGTCATTCTTGCCCTGTCAACAGGCCCATGTCCAAACAAAAGGTCAAGCCCAGTTCATCAGCTTCCATTTGGAGCCCTCGATCCTCCTTATGCACGGCTGTACCCACGGACGCCGCGGATTTTTGGATCAACGTGTGCTGGATACTACTTTTGCCTCAGATTACTGTGTTAGCAGCGTTTTATCAGTGTGAATTGTGCACCGTTGTTCTTCTTTTGGCGTATTTTCAAAGCGGTGCAAATTTGGGAGCTATTCTTTGGCTTATTCCGGAGATCTCACTGATTTGCCATACTGCCATCTCTGTCCGCCATCTTGGATTTGCTCTAGCTTGCGATGCCGTCTCAAGCTACTTGTGGTTCGTGTTCGAAAGTTGTGGGAAATAAGGCTCATGCACTTCGATGCTTCAGCTGTGATGTTTTGTTCCATATTTCGTGCATTGGCTTATCCGTTGACGTGTTTCGAAAATCGCTCGACATCCGACATCGGTTTTTTCAAGTTATATGTGATAAATGTCGCGGTACAAGACATCAGAATACGCAGCGACCGCAAACAACTACGGAAAAATCTCTCTTTCAGATAGAAACAAACCGTTCACCACGTGGGATCAAACGCCCTCGTGAAAGTACCTCTGTCACCTCGCCTTCTGTTGTCTCTCCGCGATCTGCACCACCACCAGCGTCTTCGACCCCGGCCGAACCCCAGGTTCAATGTTCCCACCGATGGAAGACTCAGACTCAGAAGCTACGAAATGCCGCTTCACTGATCGGTCCGTGAATTTCTCAGAGCCTGTCTGTGAACTTCTGAACACCGAGGATCCATGGACCACTCAAAAGCGCAAGGGCCCACGTAATCGAGTTCAGACGTCACCTGCTGATAAACAACTACCCAATCAGTTAAGCGCCTCTAGTTCTGCTCCCACAGGTTCATCACTGATTTCGATGAGGCGTCATAATCTCATGGTCTTCCACGTACCGGAGTCAAAAGATGAAAACCCTCAGATACGTTATGATCACGATGTTGAGTTCCTCCAGGGGCTCATCGATAGACTCTTGGATGTGGGCGAGGACAGTGTGACGATTAAACAAGTAATCCGACATGGCCAGAAAACTAACCAGTCATGTCGACCTCTGAGGATCACTTTTGCAAATCCTAATATGCCGCAGCTCATACTGTCTCGTCTTTCAAGGCTGAAAGGCATAAAAGTTCACATCCGCCGAGATTTGGAACCAGAAGACAGGGATCGTTTAAAGACTGCGGTCATTGAGCTCAAACGCCGTACAGAGGAAGGTGAGACTGACTTACAAGTTGTAAATTTTCGGGTGATCAAGAAGGGTGTACGAACCCGTATCAACCGGTTGCTCAACCTCCAGGCACGTCCCGCAGTACCTCCCAGGACCTCCGTGTGGCATTCGCCAACGTGTGCAGCCTAATGAACAAACGTGACGAACTGTGCCGCTTCGCTTTGTGTGCATTAAAGGGGGATAAGGTGGCAGAACAACATTGAGACCATTGATGTTTGTTGCGGGCCATGACATTCAATGTTTTCAACCACTGAGATTCAGCATCGCTGGTCCCCAACCTAGAAGACGGACTGGTCTGACTACCGCCAAACTTGAGATCGCCATCTTCGTGCTTCTTCTCCACGACATTGGCTGTGCACCACGGCACTTTTTCCAATCGCTCCCAGGGAACGTAGTAGCGCTCGACATTGAAGGCGATGGGCTGGCATGCGCAAAACGTGCCCGAGCCAACGCATGCGATGTCAGAGAATAAGGTTCTGAAGACTGGCACTACTCGCTCCAAGCACTCGGTCTCGGACATGAGCAATCTATCATACATAGTGATTATCGATGGCTGACAACCGCTTCATGTCTTCCGAGCGAATAGGCCGTATTATAGCCGTACAAGAGTACTGCACGGACGAAAGCATTGTACACGCTTCCCATAAGCTTGATACTGACATCACGACGCCGTCATAGGTGTCTTAGTTTGTTGAATGCAAACCGTTGTAACACTTCATCTCCAACACCGCCACCAACCGTGATGCAACTCCCTTGATAAGTAAAGAAAGCGACTTGCTCCAGAACATGTCCAGCAATGGTGAGCGCGGGTTCAGGCACCTGCCAATCCTGGAGCAGCGTTTTACATTTTACGTTTTCCCGGAGTGGGGTAGAGGCCCTACTTAGACGCCTCCATCCCTAAGTGGTCCAAAGCGCTCTGGACGGTTTGTGGGTTGTCCCCCAGCAAGGCGATCTCATCGGCGTAGTCCAAATTCGTGACTCTGTCTCTAGGGAGGAGCTCAACACCGCAGTTCTGGACACCTTCCACTGCTCCTTGGGCGACAACTTCGACGGCAAAATTGAAGAAAGTTGAAATAGTGTAACCTTGGCGAACACCCCTGGTCACAGTTAACGAAGAAGAGAGCGTGTTGTAAGGCGTGACTTTGCCCGAGGTGTGGTTGTAAAGTCCTTTCAAGAGGGTTACAAACTTGTCGAGTACACCTCCCTTCAGTAAACAGTTCCACAACGCAGATCTATCCACTGAATCAAATGTCGCTCGGATGTCCAAGATCAGTACAATTGTTGGCCGCCGGTGGATATGATGAAGTTCAAGAAGTTGGCGGAGCGTGAAGATTTGTTCGATACAGCCGCGGTCCGGTAGAAAACCAGCTTGTTCTTCTCGGGAAAACTTCTCTCTAGTTGTTGAAAGCCTGCGAAGTAAGACAGACACGAAGATTTTGGATGCGACAGAGATCAACGAGATTCCGAGGTAGTTACAGAAATCGTCGCGGGAGCCTCTTGTGAATCGGAACAATGACCGTTTCTCCCCGTGAGTTCGGAACCTTCCCCTCAGTCCAAAGTTTCGTGAACAGTGATAGGATTTCTCTGACAAGTAGACTTCCGGCATCTTTGAATAGAGCCGGTGGTAGGCTGTCGGGACCAGCAGCCTTATGGCGTGTCAAAGATTAGACTGTATCTCGGATATCTGCTTCAGTTGGGGGGCCTGTGGAGACAGTCCACGCAGCATCCGTTGTGGCTGGCGGTTTCACATGGGGTTGTGTTGGGTGGTTGAATTGAGCGAAATGCCCAAATGCTACCCAATCGCCTATGAAGGTTGGTGATCTTCGTGCCGTCTGATTCGCAACTCGTTTGGCTGATAGCGTGGGAATTGCAACCGGTAGCCCTGATGATGCAAAATAGACGGCGGAAGTCACCAGCTGATGCAGCGGCCTCCATCTCATCAGTTCGTTTTGATCACAAGGATTCACGATCAGAGCGAAGTCTTGCTTTCAGCTGTTGCGCAATAAGCCGGATGTGTTCAAGGCATGGAAGCATTAGTTCCGCTCGGTGTGGCAATAGGAACATGGAAAGCACTTAAGATACAAACTAGTTGCTTGGAGGCCAATTAGGTGCTAAAAATCCATCGGTGTCAAAAGGCCAATCAGGTTAACATGTGTAGAATCTTGAAATGTATGTTGCAAAGCTTTGTAATCTTATTAGTAATAGGCCCATACTTTCCAGTGTAGTTGCTAACAGTTGAATTGCCACCGCAGTTCTGCCAGCTGCAAGTATTTTCCCACACTGAACTCCTAGCACAAACAGCTGCTTTCGTGTTTTTCCGGTGACATTCCATGTTCGTACCATAAAGCAGCTAAGTCGGTAGCAAGCAGTTACATGCACGTTGGATATGGTCATCGTTGACATGTGCAGCAGATCCGGAAATAGGATCAAGGACCCCGGCTATTCCTCCAACAGCTGATCGTAGGCATCAAAAAATGAGGATGCAGCAACCACAGATCGAACTGAAGTTGGCGTCGGTCGCAACACCAGTGACGAGTCTTTAGTTGTGGTATCCCTTAGAGTAGCCATTGACGTATCAGCTAAGGTCAGCATAGTGCGTAACGCTAGACACCATTTGTTAGGAGTTGCCTCCTATACCCCAACCGACGGCAGTCCTGATACCGTCAAGACCACCTGCTACGAACTCAACTTGGCAGCTGGCGGTGTAGCTAGTTCAGATATCGTTCTAGTTGCGGGTGAACAAGCAGATCATCGTCTGCTTCCTAGCAGTGCAGCATTTAGATATAGTGTGTAGCGATGTGTGGCTTGTCGTTCTCTGGCCCATGTCCGGCAATGGACCCGAATGGATCATATCATCAGAAGTAGTAGACGCTGTTCCAGTTATGACTGCCGCTCCGGATGGAACGAGTTTTTCGGCTCTGTTCATGCCCTGTTATGTCACCAATTTCCCAGCAACTTCGCCGTGAAGCACATCGAACGTATCCTTCGGCTAGCAACTGTAAAGTTGCCTCCACTATCAGACAGGCAAACCTACCACGATTTCCTACCTAAAAAGCCTTCCCCTTCTCTTACTCAAAGGATATAGGGGTTCAGTAAAGTAGTATTTCCACCGCCATGAGTGACGTGGTTTCTTACGTTTGTTTTCTGACCAGTCGTCATTGCGCTAAACATAAGGTCCCCGATAGGTCGATGAACACGTTAAAAATCAGAAAAAGTTCTCTGATAGTACCGATCTCAATGTGACCAATCGGAAGGTTAAGCGCGAACTAAAGAGGAGCATGCGTGTTGACAATTAAGCTTGGTGTATCCAAAGGGTTTAAGAAGTAGAGAAGGCCAGAATACTGGGTAATTACAGCAAACTGTCACAGCTGATGAGCACCACCTGTCCCAGGAAATTATGCATCAGCGAGAAAATCAAGGAAAACCCAAATGAAACAGTTCGCAATACAAATACGTCATATAGTTGTTAGTGACGGGGTTAATATTAGAAGGCAAATCAGGCAGAATCCGCAACTAGATCCGCACCGGCCCAAAGAGTGAAGTTAGTTAGGAGGCTTCATTACAGGCTGAGGTTCAAAACATGAACAGATCTCTAGAGATCCCGGGCTGGCGGTCCGGATTCACCTGCACACACTTAAATTAAGGAAGAGAGTGGGGTTACCTACCAGACGCAGAACCACATATTGGGAACAGCTGTAGCTCGGGGTGTGAATGTGAGGGTTGGTGTGCTCTCGGGGCTGGGAAATTTTGTTGCAGACGTTTCATCGCCAACTTAGGCAACATCCTCAGTGCGGCTATTAGGGTCTGATCCACAGACGCTCGTAAGCCACTGCCAGATCCAAGTGAATATCGATCGTCTCCTGTTTTCCTCGCTTCATTGGTGACCCCGACACGGTTCATCGGCCGGCCTGTCTGATAGCACCGGGAGTGAAATTGGTGTCCACTATTGTACTGCGTGCCGAGGTGCTGCCGATGGCAGCTCACGATTTAGTGAGAGAGGTGATGTGCCGAAAGAAGACCTTGGAGTTATCGGCGAAGCATCTATTGAGAGCATGCTGGTATGCTTATTTGTCTTGGTGAACAGCTGCTACACAGAAATTCCTCACTCTACGGTATTGTGCTCGCGATTCAGGGTGACCAAGTAGTAAGAATCTGTCCCAGAGTGCCTTCTGCTTCCTGATCAGTTTAAGTGTGGCTGGCTAAAGCAGCTTGTGGCGTTTTGACACAGAAGCACGCAATGTAGGAGCATATGCCCTAATGGCGTCGTTGATGTGAGCAGCGATGTAGTTCCAGTGGTCATCGACTGTGGGAGTCTGTGCTGCGAGGGACCAGTCAACTCGGGAAAGGTGGTCTTTGATCGCGTCATAGTCCGCTCGATGAAAGTTCAGCCGAGTGGGTAATTCTTTACTGTTGCGCACAACCTTTGCCACCACCCGAAAACTGATACCTACCTGATCACTGGCACTAAGTGGGGCGTTTAGTTTTACGTCATCAATTAGATGTGGCTCGTTAGTGAGCAGCAAGTCGAGTTTCGACGGGTTGTGCCCGTCTCGCCACCGAGTGAACTGCTGTACTTGTTCGGTTAGACCGTTTACTAAAACACTGGCAATAACATCGTAGCCGTGCTGGCCGTCAGCCTGGCCAGAGGCAAGGTCGCTCTCCGGAAAATTAAAGTCCCTTGCGACGAGTAGAAGGAAACTTGAGTTAGAATCAACTGCTCAAAGGGCTGCATTCTAACGCCACAACCATTCTGGTAAAGCTAAAAGCGGGTGATAGACCATTCCAAGAGTGAGACTGGCCGCATTGGAACCGCGAAGACGAATCCAGAGGGATTCATGAAGAGATAGAAGTTCCGGAGCTTTGGACGGGACGCATGTGAGGCGGTCTGATACGTACACAGCTACGCCTCCGCTCGTGCTGCATTCACGGTCGGTTCGAAGCAGCACATATCCTGGGATAGCTACCTCGGCGTCGACAGCATCTGGGCAGAACCAGGTTTCGGTTACACAGATGACTTTAGCTTGCGTTTCAGACGCAATGTGCGAACATTAAGGCATGCCAGTCTGAAGGAGGATCGAGGGCTCCAAATGGAAGCCGATGAACTGGAATGGGCCGCTTGCTTGGACATGGGCCTGTTGACAGTGCAGGAATGGACGCTCTGCGTTCACATGTGAGTTGGAACTAAAAGACAAGCAACCTATTGAAGCAAGGTGGGGAGGGCCGAGAATTGGGGTTGAAAACAGGGGGGATAAAAGTAAAGATGGAACGGGACAATAAGGTGAAAAAGCGCTAAGAAGGGGAATAAGAAGATGGGAAGGCTTGAGCAGTAGCATCCAAACCCCTATCCACCCTGCTCGATGCAGCAGATAGGGCACCGTTGATTATCCTCTGAGGTGGCCAGAGCATCAGAAATTTGTTTGAAGTATGATTCATTGTATTGCGTGGGCAGGATACTGTCAGGTTGCCCAGGCCTAGACAGGAGAACGATTAGGGTCCTCAACCAAAGCCTTTGGTTCAAAAACCTGGCAGCAAGGCAGCGGGTTTTGCACTGGACTACAAGGAGTCCGTTTTAAGGAATAAGGAGCCACCCTCATTCCAACCCCGAACCTGGAGGACCAGGAGGCTGAGTTTGTCTGGCCTCTAACCATTGACCAATCTGGTATGAGTGGCTCTGAAGGTGCACAAAATAGCACCGCCCAGTATAGCTCAATGGATCACTGAGGCAGACAAACCATCGCACCACGGTAAGTTTCAGCCTCATTGCGATGGAATGAAGAAGAGACCTGGATTAAATATCTATCCAAGCAAACTCTATCAGATACAGAACGAGCAGTCATTGTGCGAGGTCTGCAAGTCAGTTACAAAGATGCTAATCCCCTTAGTTTCCTTGCCGCGCCTGAGTCGACGCTGGCCACATGTAACATCGCAGCGGAAGCCTAACGTGTAATTCGATACAGCATCATCCTCGTTCTGAGTCACAAAGTGGAAAAGAACATATTCAGCGTAAGCGAACAAAAGACACTGACAAGCCTCAGAAGAAACAAAACTATTGTTATATTACCAGATGACATGGGACGTCTCACATGATAATGGACAAAACTGACTACATGAAGAAGGCGCAAGAACTGCTCGGAGATCTGAACACCTACCGGCCGATAAGGGAAGATCCTACAAAACGTCTGGATAGCCAGATCAGACGAGACCTTCAAAAACTGGAACAAATGGGACAGATCACGAAGACAGAACACAGCAAAATAGAACCCGAGCATTCAGTGATACCACGGTTCTATGGTCTACCCAAAGTACACAAAAGTGGGGTACCGCTTCGCTCTATCATGTCATCACCCGAGGCACCGAATTACAAGCTGTCTAAGGAACTCTGGAAACGGCTGAAACACCTAACCTCAGACTCAGAGAATCTGTCAAAACGGCAGAACAACTCCTTGAAAAGCTCAAAGGAATAACAATAGAAAGAGACGAAATGATGGTATCCTTTGATGTCACAGCTTTGTTCACATCAATTGACACGAAATTGGAGAGGCAAACCATGTTGACCCTACTTGAACAAAACGGTACGGTAACTACGAAAAACAGAATTGGAGTCCCACAAATGATGGAGTTGCTTGATTTATATCTCACCACACATTTCGCTTTCAATGGCCAGGTGTACAAACAGATAATGGGCACGCCAAAGGGTTCGCCAATCTCTGGACTGGTATCCGAGATAGTGATGCAAGCACTGGAACAAAAGCACTGCGATAGTGGAGCCCAAACTTTGGGTACGTTACGTGGACGATACCTTTGTCATCATCAAGCGCTCCAAACTACAAGAAGCACATCAGCTTATCAATAATATTTCCCCGGCATCCATTTCACCAATATATATATATATATATATATATATATACACAGTCTGTGGTACAGATATTGTGCCATCGGAATCATGGCTGAATAGGAAAACAATATGAATAATAAGAAAAGAGCAACAAGAAATGCTTTTTTTGTCAAGTTTACCACTCACAGTTTTTGAAATCTTTTTTCAGTTTGTTCTTTTTTAAGGGGAGGAAGAAGGGACACCGCAACACACTGATGCACACGTCCGCCATTGACATCGATCTTGAGCCATAACTTCCAAGGTCTTCAACCAGCAAGTATCCTCATCTCTCGGACCCCAACCAGGTAGTCGACAACAACCGGCCGAGGCCAACTGTTTCGTCAACTTTTTCATGCGTCTTCTCCATGTTGTAGGCTGTCCACCAGACTGTCTCTTCCAGCCCTGTCCAGCAAGCGCAAACAACGCACGACGGGGGTAACGCTGAACAGGCATGCGCAATACGTGTCCCAACCACCGCAGTTGATGCAGTGAGATGAGCTCCTCGAGCGAGTGGCTTCCAGGTCCCAAGACACGCTGTCTAACTTCCACATTGCTTACGTGGTGCTGCCACCACACACGGGCAATGGACCGCAGACAGCGGTGCTCGAAGACGGATAGCCTGCGCAAGTCATCTTTACGAATGGACCAGGTCTCGCATCCGTACAACAGTACAGCACGAACAGTTGCACAATAGACCCGCCCTTTGATGGAGAGACGAATGTCGTGGCGACGCCACAAATGCCTCAGCCTAGAAAAAGCGAGGCGTGCTTTCGAGATGCGCATCGAAATCTCGTCTCCAACAGCCCCGCCAGCAGTGATGCAACTTCCCAAGTAGACAAAGTTCTCCACAACCTCCAGTGTCTCACCAGCAAGCGTGAGTGCAGGCAGAGGCACCTGCCAGTCTTGAAGGAGAGCCTTGCATTTGGATGGCGAAAAGTACATACCGTACTTTGATGCTTCAATCGCCAAGCGGTTTAATGCAAGTTGGACGACCTGTGGATCGTCACCCAGCAAGACGATATCATCAGCATAATCCAAATCAACAACTCGACTACCTGGGGGGAGCTCAACGCCAGCGTTCAACGAATCTTCTTCAGGACATCCTCAATGGCAAAGTTGAATAGGAACGGAGAGATAGGCATCCTTGTCGAACTCCACTGGAGACCACAAAGGTGGGCGAAAGCATGCCATAAGCCCTAACCCTGCCCGAGGTCAGACTATATAGAGCGCGCAGTATGGAGATGAACTTCTCGGGGACACCGTTCCTCAGAAGGCACTGCCATAGTACTGTACGATCGACAGAATCGAAGGCTGCACGGATATCCAGGAACACAGCAATCGTTGGCCTCTGATACACATGGCGGAGCTCGAGGATCTGGCGAAGTGTGAAGATTTGATCGATGCAGCCGCGACGAGGGCGAAACCCAGCTTGTTCTTCTCGTTGCAACGATTCGCGTGTTGGGGATAGCCTGCGAAGTATGATGGACACCAGCAGCTTGCAAACAGGAGGAGAACAATGACCATTTGGCATTCTCGGACGTGCTCGTCAAAAGACATGCTTCCGGGTCACTGGAAACAACATACTATCGAAAGCGATGCACATTGAGCAGATTTTAAAATATTGCAATAATTATCAGGCCATTTACAAACGCCGTTGCGTCATAACACGTTTCAAATGGAACCAAACGCTCTGCAGCATGCTGCAAGTGAGGAAGGCGGATGAAGACCACCTATTTAACAAGTTTCAGCAGAACTCCTACTCTATAAGTGTTATTCTACGCTGCCTGATGTCGAAAAATCAACCATAACCCACTTTCACCAGCGCAACGGAAAGGAAAACCACCATCCTACTTCATATCCATGGGATTTCTGAAATGGCAGTGAGAATTTTAATGCCTCACGGGATCAACGTTGCACACGAAGCAACGGAAACCGTTCAGAGTAAATATTTTTGGGTAAAGGACCAGCTGAGTAAAGAAGAAACATCAGGTGTGACTTATAAAGTGTGCTGCAAATATTGCGAAAAGTACTACGTGGGCCAGATAGGGAGGAAACTTGGTACAAGACTGCATGAACATAGTCTGGCCATCCACCGCCACGATGAACAATCACTAATGTCAGTACATATGGATGCCGAAGGCCATCAGTTCGATTTGGGAAACGTCAAGGTACTTGGAAGAGAGAAGAACCGCACAGCGCGTGAGTTCAGGCTGGAGCTCAATCGACAAGCACCTGGAACTAGAGGATGTCTACGAAGCTCTGCAGGTGAGGACAACAACAAGTACCAGAATTCAGATTTTTTAGTGTCTTCTCATTCAGCAGTTTACAGACAAATCGTGGAAAGAGTAAAAGAATGCAATTGAAAAAGGGTCAATAAGGAAATCAATAAAATACTGACCAAATCAAGGTCATCACCTGCGTCTTACCAGGGCAAGGCAAGACTGGCCACGGAACCTGACAAATAGTGGCTCGAAACTCCCAGTCAGCTAGATAGCTCAGCATCTGTTCGATTGTACCTTGTGCGAAGACCCACGTAACGTTATCAGCGGACAAACCAACACGAGCTTGTTTGGTTTCACTGAAGCCTCTGCCACCGGACGAATGAAACCTAATCTTTGCAAACAGGTCGACTTTGCAGCCAGTCTTGCCTTGCCCTGATAAGACGTAGGCGATGACCTTGATTTTCTCAGTGTTTTATTGATTTCTTTATTGACCCTTTTTCAATTGCATTCCTTTACTCTTTCCACGATTTGTCTGTAAACGGCTGAATGAGAAGACACGAAATAATCTGAATTCAGGTTATCCCGCAGAAATGCTGTTCATTCTTGCTTGCTTAAAATTTCTGAAGGGAAATGGTTGCATGAAATAAGTACCAGATCAACAGGGCGAAGACGCTACCATTTGCACGACTCATGTATGCCAATCAAAGACTGACATTCAAAGCAAGAGATGATAGATATTCACTTGGATCTGGCAGTGGCTTAAGAGGGTCTGCTAATCAGACCCTAATAACCGCACTGAGGATGTTGCCTAGGTTGACAATGAAACGTCTGCAACAAAATAGCCCAGCCTGGAAACACACATTAACCGTCTTATTGACCCACTTAGCTGAAAAGACATAGAAAGAAGAGACCATCTCAGCCAACTGCGCAGCTGTAGCGTTTGTGTTTACTATAGGGGTATCCGCCTAACTCGGGTGGTAAAAAAAAGTTCGTCATCATCATCATCACCATCATCATCATCATCGTCATCAGCATAACCATAATCATCATCATCACCATCATCATCATCATCAAACACGTTTGCTAGAGGTGGGGAACGCCTCAACTACTGTGCCGCAATACATGAAAGAAAAAAGGAGAGAAAAAACGCAACTGGTGCAAGCTGGCTGAGCTACCGGTAACGGATGGGCATCGTTCCGGTAAGCTAACAGCCGGCTTCTGCGCAGCAGAATAATTATGCACCTTTATATAAGGCAAATAATGTGATCGTGGTTGGCTAAGAGGGACGGGGTGGGACAAAGAAACTCACCGCACGAACGCCACTGAGGTCGGCTCCTTGCCATATCAACAAGTGTGTCCAACCAATCGTGTTCATCGTCTTTTGGACCCCAACCAGGGAGCCGAGACGCTCCAACCGAGGCCAGCACAGAAGTGAGGGCCTTCATTCCTCTCGACCAAGTCATCGCTTGACCACCCCTCCTCTTCTTCCATCCACACCCCCGGCGCGCAAACAATACAAGTCGCGGAAGTCGGTGGGCTGGCATGCGTAACACGTGGCCGACCCATCGGAGCCTGGTGCGTGAAATGACAGTGCTGAGCGGTTCATTTCCTTTTCCTATGCCATAAACAAGGCGTCGAACACGCTCGTTGCTCACGCGGTGTTCCCACCAGATGTGAGCTTAATTGCGAAGGCACCGGTGGTCGAACGTAACTAGCTTCTTCAGGTCCGTTGCTTTAAGGTGCCAGGTTTCACAACCGTACAGTATGGTCGAATGTACCGCTGCATTGTACACTCTAACCTTCAGGGCAAGAGTGACGTCTCGCCGCCCCCATAAGTGGCGAAGGTTAGCAAAAGCGCCCTGAACTTTTGCTATACCGTTCGTAACCTCATCTTCAATCCCACGGGCGTTGATACAACTTCCCCGGTAGTAGAATTTTTGAACGACTTCCCCACCAACGCTCAGCGTAGGAGGCGGTCCAGACCAATCTTGGAGAAACGCTTTGCACTTCGAGGGTGCGAAGCAAAGCCCGAAGTGACGGACAGCTAGTGCTAATCTGTCTAGTGCCGCTTGACACATTGTGACCTGTCACAGATTAGGGCAATATCATCAGCATACTCTAAGTCAAGAAGTCGTTCTCCTGGGAGCAGGTCCACACCTTCTAAGTCGTGTCCTGTGAACGCCATTTCCATGAATTCGTCAAAAGCGAAGTTGGAGAGGAAATGTGACAGCGGGCATCCTTGTCTCACACCGCTGGAGATATTAAAGGACGACGACAACTTGCCGTAAGCCCTCACTCTGCCTGAGCTACGCGCATATAATGCTCGGATAATATTTGCATATTTCTCCTTCACAACTTTCCTGAGTAGACAGTCCCAAAGTGCAAGTCTATTCACCGAATCGAATGCACCTTTGATTTCGAGGAACACGACAACGGTGGGCCGCCAATATGTGTGACGGTACTCAAATAACTGACGCAAGGTGAAGATGTGGTCAATGCAGCTACGACCTCGACGAAACCCGGCTTGCTCTTCACGAATCTGGCTTTCACGAGTGCTAGTCAGTCTGTGAATGATGACAGCGACAATCAATTTGGAGGCGCTGGAGATCAGACTGATTCCTCTATGGCTGCTGCATTCCGGTCGTGAGCCTCCCTTGAAAATTGGGACTATGACGGAGCGGCTCCAGTCGGTTGGGACAGTTTCCTGCTCCCACAGTTTGACTAGTTACTGGTGTAAATTATCCACAAAAGCTGGTCCCCAGAATTTGAAGAGGGCTGGAGGAAGATCATCAGGTCCCGCGGCTTTATTTAACTTCAAAAAATCGATCTCACGTTTCACTTCTGAGTGAGAGTGTGGATCCAATAGGACATCCCACGGAGCTGGGCGATCAGTGGCCGGCGAGAAATCTAACAATGCCGACAGATTAAATGGCCTTTCAAAGTGCTCAGCCCAACGCTCCAAGCGTTTAGACGAGTTGCGGATAAGCTGTCCATTTTCGTCACAAATGGTTTCACTAACACCAGGTCTCCTGCTGCCCGTTTCCCGTATCAGCCGGAATAACTTACGATGGTTACCAAGGGAAGCGGCGATTTCCATCTCTGATGCACGATGAGACCATTAGGATTCGCGGTCTCTCTTCAGGCTAGCACGGAGTTTTGCCCGCAGCTCTTTGCGAGTTTCATTGTGTTCGCTTCCAGCCGGAATATGCCGGCGAGCATCTATAAGTTCCAGAGACTGTGAAGAGACCCAATGTCCATGTTGGCGATTAGACATACCACATGAGGATTTTCCTGCTGCTAGTAAGGTCTGGTGAATATGAGTCCAGTGAGCTTTAATTGCATCCAGTGAGCGTTTATCCAACTCGCATGACAGCGTACTTTGATAGGCATTCAGAACAGCTGGCTTCGCCAGTTGGCTGGTGTCAATGCGCTAACAACGTCGTCGTGGGCATCCGCCAAGGCACATCCGCAGATCAGCACATACAAGTGCATGGTCGGTGTCCACACCTGTGCTCCAAATCGAGCCACAGTTCTGGACGCAGCCTCTCCATCGGTAACTTATCGCAATGTGATCGATTTGCGTCCATAGCTGGTTCGAGGCTGGTGGGCGCCAAGTCACCCTCCGGCGGGTGCTGTGTCGGAAATTAGTGCTCGCAAGAAATAAGCGAGCATCCTCACACAAATGAAGTAACCGCTCACCGTTATCATTACGGGAGTCTACACCATGTTGGCCGCCCAGATGCAGCTCAACAGTGGATAATTTTCCAACTTGAGCGTTTAGATTCTCGGCCAGCACTATAGTGTCTGTTCTTCTTCTGTGCCGAAGGAGCTCGTTCAGTTGACGATAGAAGTCGTCTTTTACCGAGTCATCGCTACAGTTTGTGGGTGCATAGGCATCAATGAGGAATAGACGTCTGCTGGACCCGCGCGACTTCGAAGTTTTCAACGAGCCAGCCAATCGGACCGCACATATCCGGCTACTGGTTGGAATCCAATCAACCAGGGTAGCTTCAGCCCGGGGACTCAGGGCAATACCAACACCGGCTTGGCCAGTGCTCGAAGCTGCATCGTCACTGGCTATGCGCCATGATAAAATACTGCTAGTGTCACCTGAAGGGGATCGCAGAGTGAGCACAGAGCTCGAGTCCTGTAGGCGGGTCTCCGATCAGCAGCAGATATCGATGGATAGGGTCTCTACTGTTCGGGCAAGTGTTGCCTGTTGACGGATATAAAGCAATGTGCGAATATTGAGGCATGCCAATCTGAAGGAGGATCGAGGGCTCCAAATGGAAGCTGATGAACTGGGCTTGACCGTTTGCTTGGACATGGGCCTGTTGACAGGGCAGGAATGACGCTCCGCGTTCACATGTGAGCTGAAACTAGAGGAAAAGCGACTATTGAAGATAGTTGAGGGAGGGCAGCGAATTAGGGGGTTGAAAACAGGGGGGATATAAGTGAAGCTGGAACGGGACGATAAGTGTGAAAAAGCGTAAGAGGAGGAATTAGAAGATGGGAAGGCTTGAGCAGTAGCATCCAAACCCCTATCCACCCTGCCCGACGCAGCAGGTAGGGCATCGTTGATGATCCTCTGAGGTGGCCAGAGCATCAGAAATTTGTTCGTACGATCCTTAGTACCGAATGCGAGTCTGGGTTTAAGAAAGGGCAAGAAGGTTTTGTCCATAGTTATTCTGTACAATTCATATAATCCCTTCGGAACATGTGGTAAACAGCTGTTCATGCACTGTATTCGGACACCAGCTGGGTTCCACGGTTGCAAGTGTGTTCGACTCAGTCTCACAAAAAGATGTTTTTCGGCATAACTGTGGGGAAAGGCATTTGCCAGAATTACATGAACGAGCATTTTACGCGCCTATGGTGAACCGAAGAAAGGAGCGTTAGCCGGGGTTGTCCAATTTCCCAGATTTGTATCTCTTTATGATCAACTCTGTTGCGGAATATCATCTTGTGGTACTCCACGATGGTGGCAATCAGGTGCTGCCAGAAGGATGATGATGGTGATGATGATGATAGTGCGCTTGCTTAAGCCAGGCAGCACGCTGGGTTGTGCTGTCTGCTCGCTGACAACTTCTTCAGAACAGATGGTTACCGAGGATGCCCAGTCAGATGCGGTGATCCAGAATCATGGAAAATGAATGGTTTGAAGCCCGCACTGTTATTTCGATGGCTGGAAAGCGTCCTCACGTGGTCACCATTATTCGTCAGTGTACACAGCTAGAGGTGGGGAACAGGTCAGCCACTGTGCCGGAATACATGAGAAAGGAACAATGACAACACAGGCGCGCTAGATGAGTTATCAGTAACGGATGGATATCGTTAAGGAGAGCTGGGAGCCGGCCATTGTGCCGCAGAAAACCTATGTTATGCATTCTCGCGTAGAGGTCGCAACACTACCGTCGCTCAGGCACAACTTTCCATTGTTTTCGCCTTGTAAACTCCAGATAATTAAATCGGTAGTGGGGAAGCAAATAGCTCACGAGTTGACAATGAGCACCGATCGAGTGATGGGCAACGTAGCGTGCCACAAGTAGTAATTGCTGTCACGATTTCCAGGGCAGGCCGACAAAGTTTCTGGACCACTGTTCGGTGCAACGTGATTTTTACTGTAGTTAGGACAGTGCGGCTCAGTAGAGTTCACTGTCCTTCGTTTAGTGTAGCTTTAGTTTAACAAGCGCATCGATCAGCAGACCGACATACCCCACAAAACTTCAAATCTTCCATCGTCTCTAACCTACCACTTACAATTCGCTTTATAGATGTTCTCCTTTCACAATTCCAAAGACGTGCGCCAGGTTTCGTCTGTTAGTGGTGGTGTGATTGAATTTTGCGTGATATAGCTGTGCATCCCTTGCAATCTGAAATACTGTTATCGCCGAATTATGATTAGGTCTCTTACATGGTTTGTTTAGCTACCGTGTCATCCGGCTACATAGCGTCCAGGTTCCCACTCTAGCTGTCGGTTTCAGTTGGCAGATGGGGATGGGTGTGAGTCGCGCCTAAAATATTTGCATCTGTTTGGGTGTGGATCGGGTTGTTTGTTGTCTAGTGCGTTGACTTACAGCACAAACCCTGAAACTAGTTGTTGGACTTAACTGTTTACCTTCAAGCGGATGAGCAACACAGATGGTTCAGTCCATGATGGCGGATGGCCAAAAAAAGCAAAACAAGTTACCAAGCTTTAAAAGTTTACTTTTCGGATGGGTTACAGCGTTTAGCGTTCACTAGTAAGCGTGTGAGGATTATGTGTCTACCCATCTGATTGCTCCATTCCCATTGGCATAAAGCTTACAGCTCCATCGACATCGATTACTTAGATGTCTGTGTGTCGGACGCTGTTACCGACAATGGTGCGAAACAGGAGGCTCACTTTCCACCTCACCATCTTTCACATGCATTTCAGATAGATTCAGAAACAACGTTTGATGTGTTTGCTTGGTAATGTTTCGCTTTTGATGCAAAAGCCCGATCAACGCAAGTGAATCGGTGCATAAGTGGGGTGGAACTTTGCAGGGAAATGGTAACGGTAGCAGAGGCATGAGTGATGAAAGTATTGCAGTCACCTGTCGAGATGTTACCTCAAGCAGTAAAGTCAGTGACTTCGAACGTACGTCGCCTTGACAATTACGGCTTAGGTGGTGTGGATCTTCACGACCCAAACTTAACCGCGCCTCGACCCTCCTCAGATTGGCCGGATTAATATTGCACGCGACTCAGAGTCCTACCCTTCCATTCAATGCACGCAGCGAGTGGTTTTAGCGATTTCAACCACCTCGGAGGCGTTACTCGTAACTCGCCTGGTGATCCAGACATTACCCAGATCAATCGCCTGCCCTATGTTCAGCATATACACCGATACAGCCGAGTCTCTTACCAACGCTCTGCATTCTAACTCATCCCACTGTGATCGCAAAATGCGTCAGTTGAGTTCAAAGATCCGTGTTTGTAGCCCTCTCGGTGTTTGACAAATGTATAGGTGTGCAGCTTTTATACTTAGTTTCGTACACCTAGTCGGTTATGTGAGGGAATGCAATTCTACAAACGCACCAACAATGCATGTTAAGTCGGGCTCTGCTGGAGTGTCACTCTTATGTCCTGCTTGTTCTGAACTCTCCGAAGCGCTTCCGTTGCCAAACAAACGCATAAATCAATTGTTTCAAGCTTTCCTTGAAACTCTAACTTCGTGATCGGTTCCAAGTAGGTTTCCTGCTTTCTTTTCCAATGTGGTTACAGTTGTAATGACTATTGCAAGTTGTGAGCTAGTTGTTTGACGCCACGATGGTAAGTCGCTCATCTTTCGGATGCAACTGTTCCTTTCATAGAAGCGACGCTTGCGGTGGTGCTTCGGATTTCGGCGAACGACCTTGGTTCCTACCATGAATTCGTAGATCTCGTATAAATGTCTACCCATGCGCGTTTGGCTGAACCAAACTTGCGTCACTTAGCATAGGTGTACAGCGTAGCCTAAAATGCGACAAGATAATTTTTTTAATCTTAGCATTCCATTTCACAGAACGGTCGACTATAGCTCGGGTCAGTGAATAACGTCAGCTACTGGTAGCATCGTCCTAGTTATGCGGCTTAGAGGATGGTGAGACGGATTTCACTTGATCTTAATCTGCAAAGTATCTATAGATTTCAGTACCTGAATGAACTGATTCAGATATATCCCACTGGCCTTTTTGGTAGATATTTTCGCTGCTTGCACGATTACCTCCGCATTATCCCTTGGCTAAGATATGGACTACTTGGCATTCAAATACATAAAAAGTTTAGTTCACGCCGAAAGGGAGTTGCAACCCGATGTCAAAGAGTACCTACTCAGGTAATCCTTGTTGAAATAATTAACAGCGTAGGTTGAATGCTACCTGCTTCGAAAACACTACAATCCTCGATTAGTACCACATAATATTCAAATGCTTCAGCTACGGTCCCAGTGATCGAACTGACTAAGATTCACTTCAAAAATAATCGAGGTCTACATTGAGATTGCGCGTCGCAATTCAGTCACACAACGAGTGCTTCAAATTAACCCTGAGATCAGAAATCGTAGATTGTCCACTACAACTTGCGTGTTGAATGTGTTCGAGACATAGATGTTGCAGTTTTTGCTAAACTAAGTCACACCATGTTCGAAGAGACACACTGAATGATCAAAGTCAGTGTAAAAGAATATACGTCTCCTGCGACCGCTTATTAGGCTTGCAGTATTACATACGAAAGCAAATAGTTCCGACAGCCTACTGGAGTCACAAAGGGACAGTCGGCGGTCAAAATTATTTGTCAGGCAACTTAGTCCACAGTGGAATCAAGTTAGGTGGTTGAGGTTTCCAATTCACCTGTTATCCACACAAGTTGGTCCGTCCAGGCGTCCGCCGCTGTTACGACCGAGGAGCTTCGTACATTGGCTCCGTGGCTTATGCGCCATCAGCCAGCTGCGAATAGAATATCGGGTGTACGTGCAGAACAGGGGTCAAGAAACTTTTGTAGCGGTGGGCTGGATAACGGGAAAAGGGCTGGTGCAGGCCGGATAAGTGGAGAAAATGACCTATGCGGGCCGATAACTGAAAAAAACAGTTAGAGCGGACTTGCTAATCAAAAGGAACAACACGTAAGCCGAAACGAAAACTGAGAAAATAGACGCGGAAAACGCGACGCTGGGTGCGTGCAATTCTTCACCCATTAGACTTAGTGCAGCCTAAAATAAAGTGGAGCTGAAAAAAAGTTATGCAACAATCAATAAAATAAAAGTGCCAATAAAACACAGAAAAATAAGAATATGGGTAGACATTCTTCGCACTAGTACTCGACAGACGTGCGCGTAAAGCTCATTGTTACCACGGTAACAGAGCATGTAACACATTGCTTGAAAGATATATTTACATAAGTTTTATTTATTTCCTTTGGCGAGAGAGCCAATGATGCGCTGACGCTAGCGATGCCTACATCCTGACAGATAAAATACCCACTGATGCTCATGTCTTAAACGCATCCTCGTGGCGACCGCTGCGTGGGAGTTGGGTTTCGTCCTTCTCCCTGCTAAGATCCAGGACACCAATCCGCATGAGTCAGTGAACTGACCACGTACTAGACCCGCTGCCTTTCGGGTGTACATGTAATCGTAGCCTTCGGCTGAGGACCCGAGTCGTTCTCCTGTCAGGTGTGGGCGCCCTGCCAGTATCCAAATCCATCCTATTCGGAGGTTAGGAAGTGGTCGATGGCCCACTTCCCGTAAAACTTAGCCATGGGAGACAACAGGTCTATGAGTTACAAGCTCACAGCTCGATTGGCGTAGAGCACGAGCGCCACGCATTGTCTCTGACGGTGGGAGGACACCTCCGGGTGTTCAATGGTTTGCTACTGCCCGACTCAATCCAGGCAGCCCCTAGCCAAATTGCTGCAAACCCGCCAAAAACCCACCTGCGTCTTGCTGTGGTCGCAGGTGCGTATCCTACTACGGTCGCAAAACATATATGAATCGTCCCAGTACCGAAAAGGCTGAGTGTGACGGCCGCCAACCAGATCCTAATCAGTCTCTGCAATCACATTCCCGATCCGGATCTGCTCCCCACTAACTTGTGCGTCAGGATATTGAGCCAAAGGCTCCGGGCGGTGTCCCTCAAGCAAACCTCCGAAGCAAAACGACCACCTCGCGTGCGATTGCCCACCAATGTAATCGTATGCCTGCGCGCAAACCACTCAGCATCGGGTGCTGGAACGTGCGGACACTACTGGACCGGAACTCCAGCGAGCGCTCGGAGCGACGCACTGCACTCGTCGCGATGGAACTGGCGCGCTACCACATCGATATTGCGGCGCTCAGTGAAACGCAGCTCGCTGAGCAAGGTACGTTGCATGAAGCAGGTGCTGACTACACATTCTACTGGGTGGGCAACGCCGCCTCAGCACCACGTGATCATGGGGTCGGATTCGCAATATCCGATCGCCTCCATGACCAGCTCGTGGGCGAACCAACATGCATCAGCGCGCGACTGATGACTGTTCGCCTACGACTCGGAAGAGGTAAGTTTGTTACTTTTATAACCACGTACGGTCCGACCTTGTGTTATCAGGATGACACGCGTGATCGATTCTACACTCAGCTATCCTCCGTGATACGGTCTGTGCCGAGGAGCGACCGAGAATTTCTGCTGCGTGTTTTCAACGCGCGCGTTTGGCGTGATGCATCGGGGTGGACAGATGTCATCGGTTCGCTTGGTATTGGTTCATGGAATACGAACGGTGACAGCCTGTTCTCACTGTGTGCCTGATGATCACGAAGACTCGGTTTGCACTGAATGCGAGTGATATAGCAACTTGGACGCACCCACGGAATGGTCACGCTCACCTACTCGACTATGCCATCGTACGTCAGCGTGATATGTATGAAGCGCGCATGACACGTGTACTGCGTGGAGCTGAGTGTGGCACTGCTCACAAATTGGTGCGCGCCAAACTGTACATATATTTTTGTAAATTTATGTGCAACACTCCCGTCGTGAATCGGCGTAAATTTAACATTCTCTCCCGCGGTGGTGTGGGGAAACGTATTGAGCTGGAGAGGGCAATGGATGCACGCCTGTGTGATGTGGACTGCATAGCCACAGTGGGCGACCTGTGGCACTATATTCGCGACCAAGTGACAGCTGCTACCGAGGAGATCATCGGGCGCGCAAACTGAAAGTGGCCTGATTGGTTTGATGAGAACAATATGGGGATTGGCGCATTTGTGACGAAAAAGAATGCAGCATTTTCGGCACGTGCGGCAGACCCCAGTGACTTCGGGAAGAGCCGCCAGTTTCGCAAACTTCGAAAGCGACTGACCCGAGAGCTCCGTCTCATCAAAAGTGCATGGTAGACAGAGAAGGCGAGGCAGATGGCACGTTAAGCTGAACGCTGTCAACACAAGAAATTCTTTGACTCCTTGAAGGCGGTATATGGACCGAGATTTGAGCCGCTGAGGACGCTGATCAATGATAGTTCAGGCGCTACCTGCACACAGACTGCAGACATTATGCAGATCTGGCGAAAACACTGACTGTCTCTTGAACAACCGTTCGGACATCGACTGATCTACATTGAACTGCCTCAAGCAGTACGATGTGAAGACGAGGCTGGCGCACACGCCGACACTGGATGAGACGTAGACAGCACTTGCTCAGCTGCGAAACGGTAAATGTGCCAGGGCCGACGGGATCCCGCCTAAAGTATTGAAACACGGCAGACCCGCGTTGTTGACTGCACTGCACCAATTGGTGCAACGCGTATGGATTGAGGAGGAGGTGCCTCCTGAGCATTCTTTAGAATGCCCTTGTGCTACCACTGTACAAGGGTAAAGGTAGCAAGCAATGTTGCACGAATTATCGTGGCATCAACTTGTTGAGTTCCGTGGGCAAGCTGATTGCCCGAATCCTGCTCAATCGCCTCGTGAGTCAGGTTGTGGAACCGAACGTGGCGGAGGAGCAGTGTGCATTCCGTTCGGGTCGCAGCACTATAGTTATGGTGTTTGCGGCTAGTCAGTTGCAAGAGAAGTGCAGAGAACGACACCAGCCACTGTACTCGCATTTATTGATTTCACCAAGGCATTTGATACAGTGAACCGTGAGACATTGTGGCTGGTGTTGGGTAAGTTTGGTTTCCAGCGTATTTTTGTAAGTGTACTTGATTGTCTGTCCAGAGGTATGCGAGCGAGGGGGTAACTGAGTGGAGAGACCTCGGATGACTTTGCAGTTTTCTCTGGTGTGAAGCAAGGCTGTGCCTTAGCTCCTGCCCTGTTAAGTATATGTACCTTCATAGAATGTTGTCTTGTGCTTCTGCTGCGGGCTGTGCTTACGGTGTTGGCGTGGAGCATCGTATTGGTGGTGGTTTGCTGAACATCCGTCTTTTCGCTGCGAGAACTCTAGTCTGTGAGACAACTCTCCGTATTTTGTTGTTTGCTGACCACTGTGCGTTGTTCGCACACAGCGCAGATGAGTTGCAACATATGACTAGTGCTCTGGCATCGACAGCGGCCAAATTCGCGCTCACCATAAACACAAGCAAAACTGTCTGTCTCTTTCAGCCTTCACCGGAGGTGCAATCTCCAATATTGCCGCGAATCAGCCTTGGTGCTGAAGTATTGGGAACCACCTCCCGCTTCTGCTACCTTGGGAGTGTGATGTTGACTGATCAGCAGATACACAGTGAGCTGCGTATCCGCATCTAGAAGGCAGCGGCGGCATTCGGGAAGCTTGAGTACCGAGTGTGGAACAACCATCAGCTTACCATTGGCACGAAGCTGATGGTGTACAAATCCATGGTGCTGTCCGTTCTTCTATACGGCAGTAAAACGTGGACGATGTACCGTCGGGATGTGCGATATCTAGAGCGGTTCCATTAGCAATGTCTGCGACGAATTTTGCGCATCAGTTGGGGCGACAGAGTTGCTGACACGGAAGTGTTGCGCCGAAGTGGGATGTATGCAATGGACTGCATACTTTTGCTGAGACACTTGAGGTGGCTCGGTCATGTGAGTGGTATGGATTCGACGCGGATACCGAAACAACTCTTATACGGTCAGCTGAGTATAGGGAAGCGGTATGTGGGGAAACAAAGTTACGTTACCAGGACATGATTAAAGTGAGCCTCTCACGTTCTAATCTTGACTGTAGGTCATGAGAATTGAAGGCGGTTGATCGGCGTGCATTGCGCGATCTGATCACGAAGGCAGTTGCCGAAGTGCGGGAGAAAGACCTCATACATGCAGAGAAGAAGCGGCAAGTGCGGAAGCGGCATGCACCGATGGGTTGTTCTCCATCGCCATCGAGCGCATGGTGCTGTAGCACATGCGGTCGCGAGTGTCTGTGTCAGACAGACTTAGAGAACCATGAGCGAGACCACGCGGGACCACTACCGATGCGACGACGCGTCCTGCAGAGAATGCAGGCAGAACCAGCGCAGCGTATGTAGGTACGCTGCATTCGATTTACTAACCGCGCGCTTGCATGCTAAGTCTCTTTGTTTCAGGTGGTGAGTTTTCAATTTTGTCCTAATGCTTTTCTTTCTCATACAAATGTCTACCTACATTCTCTTCTATACACTTGTACACGTCGCTTAAGACACTTGCAGTTAATTCGATAACATTATCGTGTTCGTAGCATTTCCGTAAAATAAACTTCCCAACCTCGTGAACTTACCTCGTATTCGTTTGTAAACAACTTATTTCATATGTTCATTAACGTAAGATTTGTGTCACGTTTTCTTGTGCATTACTCGATTTATTTTCTTTGTTATCTTTCAAGTGATTGGCTGTTGCTTGATATCCCCGGTGTGGCTGCTCTTGCTGTGCATGTTGACAAAGTGCCTACCTGTGTGTTACCCACTACCTCGTCCATACTGGCTCTAGGAGACAGTTGGTCGTTGCTGGAGGGGAGAGGGTGCACGGTCCTCCTGGCCGTGTTCGGATCAAAGAGTGGTTCCATACACTCAGTGTGGAGCGGACTACGGTCCAGTCACCGCCATGTGTGCGGTTGGTTCTCAAATACAGCGTGCTTGTGTTTGCCTGTGAAGGGGTGTGTGCCGGCTCCGTTGATGAAACGTGGCTCATATCCACATGCCTCCCGGTCTTATTCCTTCGGGTTTACACTGGATATGGGGTGTGTGGATGGAGTTGTGGGTGGTGCAGTGCAAGCCATCCATGTTGCTTCTGTAGGCGCAAACCTCCAGTGGCTGTCCACGGTGACAGGCAAATCGGAAACCGGATGCTTCCACCCATATATATATATATATATATATATATATATATATATATATATATATATATATATAATCCTGCAAAACTGACTATTTTTCCGCAAGTCTCAGAGGAGCAAATGCTGCATTCTTCTCCGACATCATTGCGTCATTCTTGGCATTGTCAGATTTAGCATGCATAGAACCCGGAACTTTTGGCATGTGAGTTGTGACCACTACCGCCAAGCCAACAGGTCATCTCGTCAAGCCATTCAGGCTCTTCGCAGTGCCAGCCAGACCGTCTACTCGGCAGCAGCTGTCACTTGGTCGCGAATATAGTGCCACAGGTCGCCCACTGTGGCTATGCAGTCCACATCACACAGGCGTGCATCCATCGCCCTCTCCAGCTCAATACGTTTCCCCACACCACCGCGGGAGAGAATGTTAAATTTACGCCGATTCACGACGGGAGTGTTGCACATAAATTTACAAAAATATATGTACAGTTTGGCGCGCACCAATTTGTAAGCAGTGCCACACTCAGCTCCACGCAGTACAAGTGTCATGCGCGCTTCATACATATCACGCTGACGTACGATGGCGTAGTCCAGTAGGTGAGCGTGACCATTCCGTGGGTGCGTCCAAGTTGCTATATCACTCGCATTCAGTGCAAACCGAGTCTTCCTGATCGTCAAGCACACAGTGAGAACAGGCTGTCACCGTTCGTATTCCATGAACCAATACCAAGAGAACCGATGACATCTGTCCACCCCGATGCATCACGCCAAACGCGCGCGTTGAAAACACGCAGCAGAAATTCTCGGTCGCTCCTCGGCACAGACCGTATCACGGAGGATAGCTGAGTGTAGAATCGATCACGCGTGTCATCAGGATAACACAAGGTCGGACCGTGCGTGGTTATAAAAGTAGCAAACTTACCTCTTCCGAGTCGTAGGCGAACAGTCATCAGTCGCGCGCTGATGCATGTTGGTTCGCCCACGAGCTGGTCATGGAGGCGATCGGGTATTGCGAATCCGACCCCATGATCACGTGGTGCTGAGGCGGCGTTGCCCACCCAGTAGAATGTGTAGTCAGCACCTGCTTCATGCAACGTACCTTGCTCAGCGAGCTGCGTTTCACTGAGCGCCGCAATATCGATGTGGTAGCGCGCCAGTTCCATCGCGACGAGTGCAGTGCGTCGCTCCGAGCGCTCGCTGGAGTTCCGGTCCAGTAGTGTCCGCACGTTCCAGCACCCGATGCTGAGTGGTTTGCGCGCAGGCATACGATTACATTGGTGGGCAATCGCACGCGAGGTGGTGGTTTTGCTTCGGGGGTTTGTTTGAGGGACACCGCCCGGAGCCTTTGACTCAATATCCTGACGCACAAGTTAGTGGGGAGCAGATCCGGATCGGGAATGTGATTGCAGAGACTGATTAGGATCTGGTTGGCGGCCGTCACACTCAGCCTTTTCGGTACTGGGACGATTCATATATGTTTTGCGACCGTTGTAGGACACGCACCTGCGACCACAGCCAGACGCAGGTGGGATTTTGGCGGGTTTGCAGCAATTTGGCTAGGGGCTGCCTGGATTGAGTCGGGCAGTAGCAAACCATTGAACACTCGGAGGTGTCCTCCCACCGTCAGAGACAATGCGTGGCGCTCGTGCTCTACGCCAATCGAGCTGTGAGCTTGTAACTCATAGACCTGTTGTCTCCCATGGCTAAGTTTTACGGGAAGTGGGCCATCGACCACTTCCTAACCTCCGAATAGGATGGATTTGGATACTGGCAGGGCGCCCACACCTGACAGGAGAACGACTCGGGTCCTCAGCCGAAGGCTACGATTACATGTACACCCGAAAGGCAGCGGGTCTAGTACGTGGTCAGTTCACTGACTCATGCGGATTGGTGTCCTGGATCTTAGCAGGGAGAAGGACGAAACCCAACTCCCAACCAGCTGTCGTCACGAGGGGCGTCCAGGACATGATCTAATGGCGCAACAATAGCAGCAATGGGTAGAGCATCTGTCAGGATCTGGCCACCACCAGCCTCAGTGTGCCATATATATATATATATATATATATATATATATATATATATATATATATATATATATATATATATATATATGTATATAACTTATGAATGTAATAATTTTCGTGAGTGTTGTTGTTCGTCGCAATGAGTCGACAATTCCGGTATGTCAACAGCTATCCGGAAAAGCACCAGACGGCTGTTGCGCTTTGTTGGGGCTCATCGGTTTTGCGCATCGTTCGGTCCTCTGCGGAGGATCGAACTTGTGACTGCTAGTGGCTCTTGCCAATTAGCCCGCAGCTTACGCAACTGCGCCATGGAGGACGGTATCTGACTATCATGAATTGTTAGCTAAATGCGATATAGCCCGACGCATCCTCCACTGCCATGCAGGCACCCGCCATGCAGATGACAGCGGTCGGCCTTCCGGCGTCAGGACTTACCGGTTACGGCAGCCTAGAATGGACATAGCATTTTGTGGAATCCGTAAGGGCGAATTGGTATTACTTATGAATGGAAGGATTTTGGTGAGTATTGTTGTTCGTCGCAAGCAGCCGATAATTCAGATATGTCGACCAGCTATCCGGCTTATAAAAAAACATCATGCATCGCCTCTTGTCTCAACGTATGTGGATGAGGAGAGACATAGCGTCAATTGGAAATAAAAAAAAGATTCTAGCTCAAGCAACAACACAGAAGGAAAGGGAATTCCTTCTAGCATGGTACTCCTAGAGGAGCAACTTGCGCATCGACAGTGAGCCCGTGTAGCATCGGCTCAGAAAGAAGGATCTCCGGCGAAGAGAAAGACATGGTTCAGCCGCGGAAGAGAATGAGCAGAGATCAAGAGGCGCAAATTGAAATGGTCACTTTCAAAATTCACCATCCCGTCGATCGCGGACTGACGATGCAATAAGTAGAATTGTACACTGCATATCGCCGCATTGACCATGCCACCTCGCCTGATGGCGTAACGTATGCAAGCACTTTATCAAGGTTGGAGAACCGATCAACAGATGAGCTATTGGAAGGTTTGAGCAACGCATTTCTGTCATAGCCAGACCAACACGCAGGCTGGGGTTGGATATCGGTGTTAGTTATATGTTTTTAGCAATACCAAAATGTGCGAACCTCAACCATTTACACTTCCAAAGTAATTCCACACTAACAAGTCGCTATTAGCTCCAAATAACCAGCAAATTTGGCTCCAAAATAACACATACCTAAAGTGGTGGCGTCTTAATCAACTGTGTTGTTATACGGTGTGCGTTTCTAAGAGGTGGACTAAAGAAGAAAGCGGCACAGAGTTGTAAACGGAAATCCAGTAGGGTGAACGGATGAATAGGTCTCATGCGTGATCACTCATGCCAATGATGTAGACACTAATAGTATGGCAGTGCGTTGTCACGTGTAACAGCCGTGGTATGGCGCTAGTGTCCAAACAGTAGCCACATGACACGCAGTGCAACATGAAAATTGTCACAGCGTCTGATGCTCCATACGCTTTACAAAGCGAATTACAATGCAGACGGCAGGCAGGATGAACTGACTTTGCGGGTTACAGCCGGCCCGCGGGTCGCAGTTTGATGATCCCTGGTGTAAAGCCAAGTGTAGGCATGTATGTAGCCCATTAGATCCGGCCGGATAAGCTCGCGAACACCTTGTCACCAGACGATGACGGATTGCATGACGGAACGAGACAGTTCAAGCCTTCGGTCACCAGATGCGGGACGGATGAAGTTGGGTCGGTGAAAGACAAGGAATTGGAACAGGCTTCAAGTTCACCCCATGTAAATCGATCCCACCTTTCACATTTCATCACGGCCAGCAGTAGCTATCACTGCGCTAAAGTTACCAGGTGCTTATCCGTGCAATCAATTGCGTACGATGAACATATTGCGCGCAGGCCAACAAGCAAAATACGAGCGGCGCAATAACGGGTGACGTCACAATTGCCTATGATGAAATGAATGAATCGAATGTATATCAGTGCCTGTCGGCAACTCCACAGGTGTGTTTACCACAGCGCACTGCACTACCTGACTTCCTGAGATTGCTATTGTCTACTATCAAACTGTGCACAAAGATTTTAATGCAGCCAATATTAAGACAGTCTTAGGGCCTGTTCCACTGCTAGCAATCGTCGCTTTTCAAGATACTGTAACACTTGGAATGAAAAATATGTTAGCACGGGAAATGAAGAGCGTGGTCAGCAAGTTCATTGTGTGGTTAGTGTGCGAAGCACAATTACGCGTGCACAAATGCAACGGTGATCTGTCGATGCACTAGGAGAGAGCGGTCGTAGTGCAATACGTAGCTGGATGTGGGGTTCGTGCAAAGAGAACAGGTACCGTTTGTTACCGAATTTCAGTCCGTCCATAGAAGACGACAGTATAACTTGGCAACATCAAATTTGTCCAAAGTCATAAGCCCATGTATTAAGCCGACTGTTAAAAAATCAGCAAAAGTGAAACGAAATTGTTACTCCACGATTTCGACGTCATCACTGCTTGCTCTCCCTTGAGTGAGTTCAAGTGAAGCTGCTCTATTATTGGTCAGCTGTGGTGACCGTGATGTTATAATCGCGGTTACTGGGGTGTAGGGCTGTTAGAAGAGATTTTCAGTACACCGGATAGTGTAGTGACCGGACGTCAAGTCACATGAAACACGTAAGACAGCCGAGAATATATGTTAAGATCTGAGGGTGTCAGACATGTCGCCTCGCATGGTCGGGGCCTCATGCATATGAACCACAGTAGGGCAGTGGGTGAGAGCAAAGTTCACTGTTAGGGGTGTGGGACGACGTTGTACTTTTAAGGCGCCAGATCGCCTGGCATAACATAATGTTTGAGGGCTTTGGATTCACGATTGCCATCCGTCGCGAACGTCAGATGTGCAATGTAACGAGAATTTTCGACATACTAGTAACGTGTCCAGTTATAGGCATTTAAAATCCCCGTCTGGAATACCGTCCGTTACTAGCGGGTGGTGCTAATGGGAGATAAGAGCAGAGCTATGCAGTGAATTCCTTGGTGGATTTTGCATGTGACTTTTTTCAAATCGCGTATAAAAAATGGTCCAAAATTCCCCGGCTTATATTCGGTAATATACGGTAACCTAATCCCTAGAATCAACCTCTACCATGGTGAATCCGAATTCTACTAAATTGACTTGTTTATGACAGCGAGAGAGGGGGCTTTGTGGGTGCAGGTATCTGCTCCAGGCTATGCGTCTACGTTTCGGTCCCAGAGGAAGTATGTGGTCGCGGGGATATTATGCTTTGTTTACTGTTGTGTTCCAAGTCACAGACTTGCAATCTTACTTTGGGCGATCTTTCCGAGGAATATCTGGAATATCTGGAAGCATGCGCACCGCGTGTGGCGATTTTTTAGACAAAACGTCGACAGTAAGACGGTCTCTGTCACATCAGTCAAAACTTATTTTACTCGAAGGAGTCTACGTTGACCAGAATGTAGTGATTTAAAATGCGAACTTTCCTAACCTCGTGGGTTCAACCCAACTTCCAATTGCATCGCAAATTGATTTACACTCAATATCATCTTCCACCGGTGTACTCCTTATCTTACTTTACTTGAACTCGAGAACATTGATGCATACGACAGTTAGTGATACATCATTCTCTCTGGTGACCATCAGGTTGAGATCAGTTACTGCCTGTGTCTCGGGCTGTTTGCTAGGAAGCAACCGCTATGACAGTGCATTTTGGAGCTCACAGCTTATGTGTAATTAATCACTCTGAGACAGAGACATTCCGACTCCAACACGCAGCCATTAGAGGTGAGCGTAATCTGGTTACTGTTTCCGTCAGATCGTATTTGGCTCTGATCCATCAAAATTATAATCGATTTAAAGATACGTGTCCCTCGGAGCTAGATTGGTTTTAAGTAACCTGGATCTGACGTTCTCGCTGGATGGGATAGCATTTGCCGTCGTAGTTAAACCGGATTGCAGATCCTAAGCTCATCTGTGTTGTTATTAGTGTCAGACGCCCCACCAGACCAGTTTGGAGTGGGTTGCAACCAAATAAAATAATCCCACTTCCAAATCTATACCTATGTTCCCGGTAACATATATATATATATATATATATATATATATATATATATATATATATATATATATATATATATATATACGGAAGGACCGGTTTGCGTCATGTGGAACCATTAATAACCTATACCATCACAGATACCTACCGAGTCAAAGAGCATCACCCATGCGAGTGCCGCAACTGACCACATCAATTCCACTAGGCACTGCAACCTTCTGCTTTGTTAGTATGCATATAGCAAATGATAACTGTCTAACCCGGAAATATTTCCATTTATATGCTGGGTAACGTCCCCTGCCATCCACATCGATCACAAGTGCG
Source organism: Dicrocoelium dendriticum (assembly GCA_944474145.2). Taxonomy (NCBI): domain Eukaryota; kingdom Metazoa; phylum Platyhelminthes; class Trematoda; order Plagiorchiida; family Dicrocoeliidae; genus Dicrocoelium; species Dicrocoelium dendriticum. The sequence continues at coordinate 154,330,453 of OX104064.1, read as the reverse complement.
CTAAGTTAAGTAATGTCCAACAGCCTGTGATCCATCGTACGGCTTAACCACACCCACTGCGATCACGCCTGTCTTTTCAGTATTCCCGCCTCTGCCAGCATCCATTTCCTTAACCATCGGCATTCCAATCATAACAACGATCACAACAAACGATCTGCGATCATTTCTGACTCAATAACTTATACTGCTATTGCAGCGAGAACGACTCGGGAGGGGGGGGGACAGAACGTGTATTGCCACAACAACGTGGAACTGACAACTCACAAACCCGTACAGACATGGACCGCATTTTCTTCCCACGACGCAACGCGGATGAAGATTTTTGTGACCGGCCATTCCATATGCCTCCGAGCTTGAGCTTCGAAACCTTTCCTCCGTGTTTCCATTCCGTATCACCGCTTCGCTATATCCGATTCCCGCCAGCCAGCAGTGGTTCGAAAGCTCGCGATTTGCTCTCCCGTGGCTGCATTACTCGGCCCGCGTTCAGGCCTGCGGGCTTCGCTAGCGGCGTTTTTGCTTGATTCATTGCGTTCAAAACAAACGCCGTTGTGCTGGGCCCAGTATCGTCACCATATGCTGCTGGTGATCCGCTGTCGGTTCGGTCCGCAAGGCCCGCAGAACCTTGTCACCTCTCATCCATTGCCCCCGTTGGTACTTCCCTACTATCCCGTTTTAGATGTCTTTCAGATTCACGACTAGTCGTTGGCTTCCGTCGACCTACACTATGTGCTACCAGTATCACATGGTTCAAAGTTGAATTTGGAGAACCCGCTGTGTGCTTGCATTGCGACACGCAACCTCTATTGAAATCTCATTTCGTTGTGAGGTAGACCTCGGTATTCCGATGGCAAAGACCGGATAGAAATTCAACTTTGAATTCCTTTCCGCTGTGTCAAACGTTGCCCACAAATCTCACTGGCATATTGCTCAAGGCGTCAATCGTGAACCACTAGGCTCCGAGTTTCACTCCAGCTCAGGATATCTCCACCTGATGAGCCCAAACCAGGACGAAACCGTCGGTCGTGACGTGTCAGTGTTGGGATCTTCACATGGTTGTTTCACTGCATGGTCCAAATCTTTTCATCTTACCTACCGGACTTGGTCCTCTTATGACATGACCTGTCCCTCCCCTATGCGTCGCAACGAGACTGGAACTTAACGTGGTGCGACGATTTGCGTACCTCATTGAACCATTGAGCTATACTGGGTGATGCCTCCGGGCACCTGGAGAGCTACTTCTACCAGGTTGGTCAATGGTGAGAGGTCAGACAAACTCAGACTCCTGGTCCTCCAGGTTGGGGGTTTGAAATGTGATGGCGTCCATTTCTGTAAAACTAAATCATTGCCACCTCACCGCTGCCTTGCGAACAGGCTTTTGAACCAAACGCTTTGGATGAGGACCCTAATCGTCCTCCTGTCTAGGTCTGGGCGGCGTGGCAGAATCTCAGCCCACATACAACCATGACATTTTCCGCAAACATAAACTTCATCCTGAATCGGCCGTCGCGCAGATTATCAAGGGTCGCCTTATCTGCTGCATACAGCATGGCGGATAAGCGAAAACATGCTACTGCTGGTGCCTCCCTTCTTTCTTTTCCACCTTTTTCTCTTACTCCAATCCCGACCCCCATTACTAAACTTCCTTCTATAATTCGCAGCTTAATTGACAGCAACCGAAATCACACTGGAATAGAACCATCTGCAACCATCATCCCACAGCATCTCTCGGACGCTTATCGGCAAAAGTCCCTTATAAGGCCACGCTATTCCGTCTTCATGTTGACATTCAATGTTCGCACTCTAGGACAAACAGGTCAACAGGCTGCACTCGCACGCACCTTGGACACACTGGGTATTGATGTGTGTTGTGTGTCCGAAACTAGGATCAATGACCCTAACGGGGTTATTGAAGTAACTGCACCTGGCTTATCCTCTCGTTATTGGTTGCACGCATCCGGAGACCCCGATGCAGCTCTCACGGGTCAAGCTGGTGTAGGTATCATTCTAAGCTCCAAGGCTGAGCCATCGTTGGTTGATTGGATTCCGGTGAACAGCCGTTTATGTGCAGCCCGTTTGACGACATCAGCTAAGGTTGATTCACGAAGTAGTACAAAACGCTGTTTGTTCGTGATTTCCGCTTATGCTCCCACCGACTGCAGTTCAAATGCTGTCAAGGACACATTCTATCACGAACTGAATGCGCTACTACGCAGTGCTACTAGTTCAGATATTATAGTACTAGCAGGGGAAATGAACGCACAAGTAGGGCGTTTGAGCTCTTCAGAAGCTCAGCTAGGCGGTAAATATGGGCTTAACTCCGAACGGACTGACAACAGGGAGCGCCTGCTGCAACTGTGTGCGGAGCACCAGTTGTTTCTTAGTAGCACTGCTTTTAGATACAGTGGGCGCCGAAGTGCCACTTGGCGTCCTCCTGTAGCTGACCAGCGATGGACCAAAAACTGATCACATTGCCATAAGTTACAGATGGCGTGGTTCCATCCTGGATTGCCGCTCGTACTGGAGTACCTGTGTCGACTCAGATCATGCCATGGTATGTTGTCGTTTCTCCATGAACTTTACCGGGAGGTGCACCAAGCGTCCCCTACGATTGGCAACTGAGAAATTGTCTCAGTCCTCGGTCAGGCAAGCCTATCAAGACGCACTGCATACTGAACTTTCGCTGTCTTGTCCTAATGACGCTGAGCTTCAGTGGAATAGGATCTCGGCCGCCATGCACGACGAAGGAGCATCTGCTTGTGGCACTATCAATCGTCACCGCACCAGACACTGGATAGCCGAGAGATCGGTGAACCTGTTGGAATCTAGAAGACACCTCCCGGTTAGCTCTGAACACACTGTGACCAGATGGGCTATTAGGCGTGAACTAAAGTAGAACCTGCGTGCTGACAAGGAAGCCTGGTGGACCAGTCGGGCTAAAGAAATGGAGGGGGCAGGAACAGTAGCCAATTACCGGAAGCTCTTCCAGTTAATCCGCACCACTGGTCCCCGAAAACCGGGCGTCAGTGAGACAATCAGAGACAACGCGGGTGCACTGATACACAATAAGGAGCGCCGTATGATTCGTTGGGCGGAATACTTTCAAGATCAGTTCAGCTGGCCCCCTGCTGCCGGACCTCTTCCTACTCAGGTGATTCAGAACGAGCCATGGACGATTAGTTTAGAGCCTCCGTCGGAGGCCGAGGTCGGAAACGCGATTACAGCCCTCAATCGTTTTCGTGCGGCTGGCCCGGATTCCCTCCCACCTGCACTATTTAAGGATAGAGGTGAGGTCCTCTGCAAAGCACTGACCTCCTTACTCGTATGTGTCTGCAAAGAAGAAGAAGTCCCAGCTAATTGGAGCGAATCGATTATAGTAGCAATATACAAGAAGGGCAGTCGCACAGACTGTTCTAACCAAAGGGGTATTAGCCTAACGCTACTTGTGACAAAATTATTGGCATCGATTCTTGTTCGTCGCCTCACTGCGGAACGGGAATCTCGGATTAGGGAACAGCAGGCTGGTTTCCGCCCAGGACGTGGCTGTATAGACCATATATTCACTTTTCGGCAACTGCTAGAGCAGCGCCACGCATACCGCAGACCGACAATAGCTGTGTTCCTCGATTTCAAGAGTGCGTTCGATTCAATCGATCGATGCATTCTGTTCGAAATACTTGCGCGGATAGGTGTTTCCATGAACTATGAACATTCTTCATGATCTATACTCGAACACTACAGGCCGCGTCAGGGTCTACGGTGTCCTATCGGATAGCTTTCCGACTACAAGTTGCGTTAGTCATGTTTGTCCTATTTCCCCATTTTTTTCAATTTTGTCTTGGATTCTATCATGGAGTGTTCCATCGCGGAATCTCACGATGTAGGCTTTTAAGTGCTGCCTGGTGAAAGATTAGTTGATCTAGATTATGCGGACGATATCGTCTTGCTTTTCGACGATGTTGGGGCGGCACAATCAACCCTGAATAACCTGTCTAGAGTGGTCCCATTATTTGGTATGCACTTCGCACCTTCAAAGTGCAAAGTATTGCTGCAGGACCACCAGCCATTTGATGATCCATTGACCCTTGCTAACGAGGAACTCAAGGTGGTTGATCAATTCACTTATCTTGGCAGCTGCATCAGCAATGATGGGCGCATAGAAACTGACGTCAGCTCAGGCATTGCAAAATCCATAGCTACCTTCTTGAATCTGCGGCATCTTTGGCGACAGAAGGGAGTTTCCCTCAGTCTGAAAGCCCGGGTATACAAGGCCACAGTGAGGGCCGTTCTGCTGTATGGTAGTGAGACTTGGCCCCTTCGGTCTGAAGATCTTCAAGTCTTCAAGTCTTTGTTCATCGTTGTCTACGAAGCAGTTGGCACCAGCGTGTCCGCAACGATGATGTGCGTAGGCGAGTACTAGGTAGTGATACTCATGCTAGCTACCTAGAAAAACAGATAGCACTGAATAAGTTGCCTTGGCTCGGGCACGTGCTACGTATGCCTGGTCACCGCTTACCTAGGAGGGCCTTGTTTGGTGTGCCAGGTGTAGGGTGGCGCAAGGCTCCAAGCGGACAGAAGTTGACTTGGCAACGGGAAATGAAGACACTGACGACCAAACTGGGTACCGTTGGTCCCTCTCGCCTTCCGGGCTGGAGTATACGTGACTCGCCTTGTGCTTGGCTCGAGACTTTACAGGACATGGCTCGCAGTCGACACCAGTGGCGCGTCTGCTGCTGTCTCCTAATCGGATTGCCTGTTTAAATTGTGTTTGGTGCTGAGTTATCTGCGGGGTAATGGCTGATTATGGCGAGTGGCAATGAAAGCTGCAGGGAAGCTGTCTCGCCGATGCCGCCTTATCTTTGCACGATAGCCAGCTGTTTGTGACGGTATGTTGTCTACACAAGGCGTAGGCGCCTTGACCCTGAATGTTTGCTTAGGGCATAAAGGTTTTCAGGTAAGTCCTCCTTCTCTCCCTCTTATTATTCTTTATTTCATAGGTCCTCATGGTTGCATGGCAGCGAAGCATCAGTTCAAATGTCTGATGTACTGCTGTTGATGATGATGTCCCTCCCCTATGTGCGTCATCGCATTGTTTCTTCGTTATAGTACGTTGCCACAATCACCCATTGGTAAGAGTGATGGATATTGGTTTGTGGGTACAGTCAATGTCACCTAGCCACAGAAGCATATGTAGTCGCGAACAAGATTGCGGTGTCAGGCAGGAAAGGAAGACAGTTGCTATCACATAACGAAGTACATGAGATGATATTGTGTAATTGGCAGCGAGTAATTATGTCGCGCAGGTTAACTCGAGCTGAATTCACACAACTGCTTTAGAATGCGCTGAGAGCCCACCGTTTTGGAAATACTTTTAATGCACGAATATCAAGGTTTATCACAGCTCGGGTACATAATCACCACGTTTGTAATTCGTTGCCATCCAACATGATTCAGCCCAAATCGAACGGTGCTACTGTTCTAACTCGCTCGGTGGTGCTGAAACACACTAACGGGAAGCAAGATTGACATGCCTCCAATTTGTGATGAGTGCAGAAAAATAAAGGAAAATAACGAACCCTAACCGAGCGCTACATATGTGCTGAGCCAATGCAGACGTTTATAAGTGACATAAATAGAAACGCAGACAGGAGAGTCCATGGCTTGCGGAGGATTGCAGTTGTGAGATCCTGATATATCCTTGATCCTCTGCTACTCTAGTTATTTTGTAGACTCATGTCCTGGACACCTCCGTCTAGCTGAGAGCCAGAACGAACATCCGCGTGAGTATGTCCACTGGCTTACGGCGAGTTCCTCACTACCTTTCGGGAGTACATTTTAGACAAGACTACGGTTGAAGACCCCAGTCGTTCTCCTGTTCAGGTGTGGACGACCTGGCAGTACACCAGTCCAACCATATACCATGCGTTACACAAACAGATAATATCACTCTGCATCGGCATTCGGGCAGTGGCGGAGAGCGAAAAGGGTCGCCTTATCTGCTGTCTACAACGAAGTGGATAAGCGAAAACAAGCTACCGCTTGCGTCACCCCCTTTCTTCTCCGCTACACATTCTCATTTCCCAGCCCAAATTTTACCTAACCCACTATTCCTCCCCCACAAGTGACCAACCGAGTAATAGGCCAGCGCAATCGTTTGCCTCCGCGCTAGAACGGTGTACGTTACTCGACCGGAAGACCTACTGCACGGGTCGCGATGGAATTCGCGCGCAACCCAATTGAAATCGCTCCACTCGGTACGACTTACATGGCTGATCAAGGTAAGCTGCATGGGGCTGGTCCTAATTATACGTTCTACTGAGCGGGAGACACTACCACAGCATCATGTGAACTTGGGGTCGGATTTGAACTATCCTTCCGCCTAAATGGCCACCAAGTGGCAGAGTCGACTGGTATTGGCTAACGATTGATGATACCGTCTACGCCATGGACTAGGTCTGTTAGCAACTTTTATTAGTACGCATTGTCCCACCATATGTTAACCTGATGAGACAATGGATCAATTTTATTCCCAATTTTCCTCTGTGATACGGTCAGTACCGAAGAGAGACCGGCTACCCTTACTGGGTGATCTCAATGTGTGCATCGCACGTGACGCCACGCTGCGCGCAGACTAAATCAAGTCAAGTCAAAATAAGCTTTACGTACCCGACTGAGCACATTTTCAGCACATTTTTACACTAGAAACTACAGATAAAATAGTTGGGTACAAAATAGTCTACCTAAAAGAACAGGCAAATGGTGAAAAGAAAACCAACATATACACACATTCACTAAAGCAAAATTTCATGCGTGGCATCAATGATTGTAAAATTCAGCAGAAGACGTGATAAATGAGGCAAAACAGAGTTAAGAAGCGGTGCGAGAATACAGAACCATAAATTTTGAGCGTGTAGATGAGAAGGAACGAGTTTTCGGTAACTCATCGTGGAGTGGGTGATACGGATCATTCACAATCTGTGAAGAAAGTTTGTGAAATGCATCAAAGTGCTTGGTAACAATGGTCTACAAGAGACTCGGTGTTTTCCACTGCATTTAGAGATAAGTTTAAGCAAACGTATAATAGTTGTAAAGTCTTTTTGAAAAAGACCAGGGAAAATAACAAGCGAGCAGTAAAATCAATGAGGGAGAATGCAGGTACTTACGAACTTACAGATTACATAGCGTGGTACTGAAAGCCTCTGGAGTCGCAGGGCATAAAAGGGTAGTTTCCTTACTTTACGAAAATTTTCGTCGATGTGTATAGACCAAGTTAAGTTTGGGATAAAAATACCCCAATATATTTAACAGTGAGTGAACTAGGTATAATGCATTCGTTAACACCAATGGGGCTCGAAGCACTGGGCAAAGTTTGTCGTTTGTCCGCGTGGAGAAGAGAAAAGATTGTCTCGGCACTTTGAAGCGTTGAGGACTAGGGATCGGGAAGGTAAACGCCGTTCAAGCTCGTCCATCCCTTTTTGAAGTACCGAGAATGACTAGTTGGTGGGAAAGACGTTGCCCAAAACGACCTCGTCAGCGTAGTTACATTCACTAAAACCTTATGGAATAGGAAATCTCTCGATCTACAGAGAAAACAAAAGGGGATAGAGGATTGCCCCCTGGAAAAGACTCCAGTCGTTACGGAGAGTGGAGAACCTTCTGCCGTTCAGTTGGGTGAATTGCGAGCGGTTTGTAAAATACTTTCCAATTAGACTGCACACCGCAGGTTGGACGCCGTTTGTGAATAATATGTTGAGAAGCAATGACCTATCGATACTCTCAAAAGCGTTTGAATAATCCAGGAAAAGCAGACGTACTGCATTACCTTTAGCACCTAACGAAGATGCTATTGAGCGGACGAGATAGGCCACTGCATCCAAAGTGGAGCGTTTGGGTTTATAAGCAAACTGAGAGGCATCACTAGCTGGGGTGCTTGTAGAAATCAATGGAACAAGCAAGTCGTTCTAAGATTTTTAGCACGACAGATGTACAAGCAATGGGACGGAATTTCTGAACTGGCGTTATACTGACGGGTCTCCTCCAGATGTCGGGAATAGTGCCACTGTGTAGGCAACAAGTGAACAGATGTGCTAAAGATAAGGTGAGAGAGTCGGCGCACTCCTTTAAAACAATTGGTGACATAGCATTAGGTCCTCCGGTCTTTCTCACATTCAGCCTGCGGAGTTTCTGGTAGACTTCGAGGTGTTGGCATGCAAATGTTAGACCAACTGCGGTTGGTGATAGTGGGCGAAATAAAGGCAGAGGACAGTGATTTTGTGGGGCAGATCGAAATTCAGAGTTGAGTTTAATGACATCCACAGCCCCTAGATGTTCACTAGAGCTTTTACCACACAGTTTTTTCAAAAGTTGCCACAGGTAACGGCAGTCGTTGTTCTTGGGTAAAATGGCATCAATGTACAGACCACTCAGTCGTATAACCTCAGTTTTTAAGGTTGAAGAAAGTAATCTGACAAGATCGTGCAGTTTATTTTTATATGCCCACTCTTTCTTCCTTCTAAGCTGTTTGAGTAATGCGGAGGAGAACCGGTCTGCCATTAAATAAATGGTTTCAATTGGGCAGCAAATGTCGAAGCAGAAATTGTGATATTCGCTGAGATGCTCACATTGAACGGACAAATTGTAGTTGTTGAAAACAGTAAAATCAGTGGAGGAAAACGTTGCTAGAACTCTCGCGATGTTGGTTATGGAACAGTCTCTTCGTCTGACAGTTTTGAATGGTATATGAGCCAAAGAGATGGAGTTTATCTTACTGTAAATATGAGGGCATACCTTTATGATGCCATGGTTCGAGTTGCTGAGTGGAGCCCCATTTGCATGGAAAATAGTCGAGCTTAGTTTGTTATGACAAGATCTAATTTCGCTTCTAGTCTAGTTGAAAAGTCACTATGTTCTTCAGATCAAGTGCCTGAATAAAATTGGTGTCGCGTTTATTGAAATCTCCAGTAATCACACAGACTGAGCGTTCGAGTTTCGGTAGTAACATTGTGGATAATTCATCAGTAAATTGGTTCAGTTGGGACGCTGGTGTGTCAGACGATATGTATACGTTTCCGACGACAACTGAACTAAAACCGCACATGAGCCGTGGCTTACATTCAATCAAATGACTGCTAACAGCAGTTGTTGTGTACGTGAACAGTAAGGCTGCCGAATTGCAGCAGCGTTGGCTGATGTAAGTAATTACACTGCTTCCACGATTCTGTGGAGTGATTCTTATCCATCGGACCTCATGGAACGATAGACAGTTAAATAATTTTGTCTTCTATACCAGAATGCAACCAAGTTTCCTGTAGCATCAAAACGGCGGCATTTGGTTCTTCACTTTGATGCAAGATTGCGGTAAGATCCACGATTTTTCTTTAGAATAATCGAACATTGATGGAAAGGATCATTGTTAATTGCGTCCGGTCTAATGAACGACATCTTAGACTGATTTGCCAACCAGATTGGTGTCTTTTTATTTTTTTAGTCTGCTTCTTCATAATTCTTTTAAAGATGTCCCTGACTTTATGGGAATACTCAACAAATTACAAGCAAAAAGCGGTGACGCGGTCTATAAAAAATTTGGAAGGATAGGAGATTGAGGTCATCACCATTGATCCAGACAAACAAAATTGAAAAACGCTTTATACGAAATTGACAATTCCGCAGTAACTAGTGTAGAAATGAATTTGCAACAGCAACGGTCAAATTGAAGAACCTTCCAGTATGCCGTATGGCATTGGTACAGCTAATGTGAACCGTGGCCCCCGCTCGAAATGTGGACCCCTCACAACCTGACGACCAAAACACACATTCCCAAATGGGTCTGAGTGATATTGCTACTTGGACGCACGCACGGAGTGGTCACACTTGCCTACTCGACTATATCATCCTACGCCAACGTGTCATGCGTGAAGCGTGCATGACACGTTTACTGTGTGGTGCGGACCAGATCTCCCCCTGCCGTGAATCGACGGAAATTTAGTGTTCGCACTCAGAATAAAACCGAACTGGAGAATGCGATGGCCACCCATCTTCACGATTTTTGACTCCATCTCTTTAGTTGGCACCCTGAGGCACAACAATAAACAACAGGGGACCGTTGCGGCCAAGGAAATCGTAGGGCACGCAAACTGTAAGCGGCCCATTGGTTTGATGGCAGCAGCGCGAACCTAGGCGCATCTGTCTAAGAGAAGAATGCAGCATTTGCTGCATATGAGGAAGATCATGATGACCAACAGAAGGAAAGTCTGAGATTGAGTCGAGAACTCCGTCGCATCAAGAATGCATGATGGACAAAGAAGGAGAGGTAGATGGAATGCTACGCCGAACGTCGCTCACATATGGAATTCTTTGAGGACGGTGTACGGACGCCCGTTGCAGCTGCTGAAGACAGTGCGCGATACTAGTTGAGGCGCTGCCTACACACAGACTGCACACATAATGCACCTCTGGCGAAAGCACTTCGATTGTCTCTTGAACAACTGTTCAGAGATTAATTGGCCTACGTTGCACGGGCCGCAACAACAAGAGATGAAGACGTACTTTGCCGATACACTGACATTGGGTGAGACGCAAAGAGCACTTGTTCAACTGCGAAACGGCAAGTGCGCTAGGGCCGACAGGATACCGACCGAAGTGTTAACACATCGCGGACACGCTTTGATACATGCGCTGTACCAATTGGAGCAGCGCGTGTGGATTGAAGAAGCAGTGCTGGATTAGCTGAAGGATGCCCTTGTACTACAATTGTACAAGCACAAAGGAAGCAAGCAATGTGCCAAGGATTGTCGTCGAAGCAACTCGCTGAGCTGCGTGGGGAAAGTAATGGCCCGAATCCTGCCCAACAACCTTGTCACTCAAGTCCTTGAACTGAACGTGGCGGAAAAGCAATGCGGATTCCGTTCGGGCCGCAGCATTATAGATTGGCGTTCAACACCCGTCAATTTCAGGAGAAATGCCATGAGTGACACTAACCATCATACTCGCTGCTCATCGCTTTCAGAAAAGAATTTGACACAGTGAACTGTGAGGCACTGTGGCTGGTGTTTGGTAAGTTTGATAACGCGAGTAAGTTTGTAAGTCTAATTGAACATCTACACACTGGTATGCGACGAGGGTGCAGCTGAATGGACAAACTACAGATGGCTTCGTTCTTCTCTGTGGTGGGAAGCGAGGCTGTGTCTTAGTTCCTGCATTGCTTAATATTTACCTAACTACTATAGTGTCCTGCGCTTTGAATGCTTGTAATTTCGGGGTCCGTGTGGAGCACCGTCTTGATAGTGGGTTGCTGGACATCCGTCGTTGCGGAGTGACTACGTTAGGTGAGGTAACCATCAGTGTGTTGCTGTTTGTCGACGACTATGCGTTGTTTACCCACTGCGCGGATGAGTTGCAGCGTATAACTTCGCCTCTCGCTTAGACAGTATCCAAGTTCGGGCTCAACATTAATGCAAACAACCCGTGAGCAGAAATGGAATCGGTGGGCTTACTGCAAATTCGGATTTCTAATTAGGTTTTACAGACCACATCGAAATGTTGCTACCTTGGGAGCGTACTTTCTACCGACCTACAGATAACGACCGAACAGTGCACTCGCGTATGGAAGGCGGGTGCCGCATTTGACAATTTAGAAAATCGAAGGTGGAAGAATCCCCAGCTGACCTTTTCGACGAAGCTGACAGCGTAAAAGTCGATGGTGCTGTCCTTCCAGCTATACGAAAGTGAAAGCTGGCCGCTTTATCGGAAGAACGTCCGTTATCTGAAACAATTTCAACGATAGCGCCTGGGTAGGATTATGTGCATCGTCTGGAGTGACCGAGTTGCAGACACGGAGGTGCCCCGACGCAGTGGCGTGTATAGAGTGGACTAGGTACTATTGCTGAAGCATCTTAGGTGGATCGGACATATCCGTCGTATAGATTCGGCTAGGATACTCAAGCAGCCGCGATATGGTCAACTGCGTGCAGGGAAGCGGAACGTGAGCAAGCCGAAGCTACCTTACCAGGACGTGATCAAAGTGGTTTCATCACGAACTAAAGTTAACTTCAGGTGTTGACTAAAAATTGCAGTGGATTGTCGCCAATGGTGCATACGAAAAATTGTTGCTGCACGAAGATGAGAAAAACCGACTCCGGGAGCAACCGGTGCCGATGGATTCTAGCCCATCGAGGTCGAACACATAGTGCTGTTAGCGCATGCGGTCGCGAGCGCCACAGCAAAGCTGGTCTGACAAGCCACTAGTGTGGCCACGAGGGGCCAACATCGAAGAGGCAACAGTAAGCTGATTAAGTAAGCATTCGCGCAGCGCTTGGTAATTACGTTGATTCCGATACAATTTCCCAACCCAGGCCAGTAACGAGATGTGGCACTTGTGTTGTCACATCATCGTCGGAGCAGGTTTGTACGTGCACATGCATGTTATCTTGCATATCAGGTGTTGGCTGTTGGTTGATATCCTCCGTGTGCCTGCGCTTGACGCGAAGGTTGACAAGGTGTCTACCCGTTTAAAACCGCCACCTCGATTACTGGCCCCAGTAGACTGCGTAGCATTGTTGGGGGGACGAAGTGCACAGTTTTCTTGGCCGTGCTAGGCTCAAAGAATGGTTCCATCCAGTGCGGAGAGGACTACGTTCCAGCCATCGTCCTGTATACGTCTGGTACGCATGATTCCCTAATTAGATAGACAAGAATGCTGCTGCTGTGCGTGTTAAAGAAGTGTGGGCCAGCTCTATTTATGATACATGGCTCCCATCCACAAACCATCCGGTTTTATTCCTGCGGGTTAACACTGGATATGGGGTGTGTGGATGGAGTTGTGGGTAGTGCAAAGCAAGCCCTCCATGGTCGCTCTGTAGGCGCAGACGTCCTGTGGCCATCCTATGGAGACCACAGTGACAGGCAAATCCGGGACCGGATACCGCCAGTCACATAGAACCGTAACAAGTGTTGTCTATGGTTAATCGACCGGGCCTTTGGACTGTGGGTCACTGGTGCAATGGCCTGTGCTGCCTATGCGCAAAGTGATAGCCTTGGTCTCCATTAACCAACGTTCGCAAATCGCTTGCCGAAGGTTTTGTGGTGCTGCGAATGGTCGCTGATGGTGAATTGCAATAGAGCATTCGTTTCCTTGGTTGTTGGGTCTTCGACTGCAGGTTGAACCTGTTCTTTAATATGCCGGTACTAGAAGTCATTTACAATGCATAAATACAATATTTTTGTAGCCGGGTCACCGTGAGTACAGTGCACTAAACTTTTTGGCTGATATTACGTTATGCCTTTTGGGTGTAAAACCAAAAATGAGCAATCAAATTGACAGAAAGAGTAAGAGATCAGTCTGCAGAGGCCTCAACAGTAACCGCATGTGCGAGAATAGCAGAGCGATTTAGTATAGTAAATTTCCAATCATTTAGCCGGAACGGAAGGAGAGATAAATGTGGTCCATGTAATTACTCTAGCGGGTGAGAACAAGGCTAGCACGACAGCGTTAGAGCATTCACCTAGCGAACGCATCGGACAGTTGCAACTCGCCGTTAGAGAATTTTGGAAGACGAGAGGACCCGTCATGGCTTGTGGATTGCGGCACACAATTTCAACTTGCCCGAGAGTTACACTGAATTGGACCTTCGTTACCTCGAGAAATGGGGTCGAATCTGAAGTACCGGAATGCTGGTTGTCATCCGCTTTCAACGCCACAAGCGTTTCTGTCCTACCCGGGCTTTACAGCTAGGGACAATCGGACCGGGAATGAAACCCAGGTCGGAACATCACTCGCAATCTAAATTGCATCCGGAGTGAACGTGGCAACCACACTGACAAGATCAAGAAACTGCAGTGCTTCTCCCTATCGTCCCCTTGGTTATAGAATTACTGTTAGTACGAAGTAGCGAGCCACCACCGTGTGATCCCGTGAGCAACATCAACCAAAGCTACTACATCTTCCAGCAATGATGTTTGTCGTTGATAGGTTAGAAATTTTGCTAGAAGGTTGCAAAGTAGCGGAAATAGCTTGAAAAAATAGCAACTATAGGCATCATGAAAAACGCACCTTTGATGTGCCGTCCTGACAGCGAACAGCCCAGTTGTTCCCGCCCATTGGTTAATAACTTGGGATTGATAGGCTGTGGGACGATCTTGGACGATTGAAGTGCCTGCCTCTGTTCATTGGTTAGTGGATTCGTCAAGGGCAAACGAACTGGACTCTTAGACCTCATCACCATAGGGTCCAAGTGCATGTCAAACCCCCAAGTGGGAGGTGGACCGCAATGTCGAGGACTTTGTGGTTCACCGAGAAATGTTTGGTTCACATTGGAAAAGGGGTTGGAAGGTTGCTTGATTGTTGAGTTAGTGTTTGCTGATCTCTCACTTGTCCATGTGGTTTTGTTTTTATCTAATCCCTGTGTTGAATATTAAGAAGAAATATATATCATGGAGGTGAGCCAGTGGGACAATTGGTTGGGTGCATATTATACCGACCTCCATGAGAAAACCATAACATTTCACTACCGAGTGCACGGAAACGCACAAACATGGAACAATGGTTTTATACTGGTAAAAAAGCTAATGCTTAACAGGTCCCGTAAGATGTTTATGGTGAAACTACAAAATATAAACAATTGTTAGCGAAATTGGGTTTACACCAGTGAACTCACTGAAGTATACATAGTATAAACTGTAAATCCAAGGTAAATCCATAATAAATGACGGGAAATGCGGTGTTGACAAAAATCGTGTCTCCTTCTGGTGTACACGTAGAGGAGGTGCAAAACCTAGAGCGAAATCTAGGATCGCCAGTGAACTCATAAAGAGGCTTGTGTTTATCCATGGTTAATGGGTCACGTAAGATGGTGTAGCGAAATAAGTTCACGGTCAACTCGGGCTTTGAGCGCTATCAGCGTGGGAGCACATATGATAGATTCTGGTTTGGCGTTACACGTACGGCAAACGCGTACGGAAAAGAAATTCCGACGGAATTCCAAGCGATTGTGCTGCTCTGCCAGCTTGAGATATTGGCCTCTCAAATTGCTGTTGTGACTGAGCCCTAGTAAGTAGCGGCACGTGTGTTTGCGGCTCGCCTATGCAGAGTATTATTCGCAAAACCTTTGAAAGACAGGCTGCCTCCGGTGACTCGATCAATACTGGTTTATCTTTACTCGTGCTCCTGTGGTGCACGATACGTAGGTCGTAGCACGAGGCGCTTATCTCATAGGATTCGCGAACACATCCCAAGGTGGCATTACAAAGCCGAAGCAAAGTCTAGTCACAGTTTCATCCTGTCTCACCTTCTATATCATTTCCCGGCCAAGTTGTCCTCCTGGGCAACAGAAATAATCTGAGGGGCATTCAACATGAGTCTACTCAATCAATTTGTTTCCTGCGTACGCCAGTCACTTGTGCAGGTGTGTAGGTGTGCGTATATAGCTCGTCGCCTTCAGCCAATTGGACCTCAGACGCACTAAGTCAAGGGGTGCAGGTGGGACGCTTCAACTCCTATGCACGGAACAAATTAATTGAGTAGACTCATGTTGAATGCCCCCTCAGATTATTTCTGTTGCCCAAGAGGACAACTTGGCCGAGAAATGGAATAGAGTGCGGTCACGCAGGGACGGAAAACGATTTCAGAGTCATTTATACTATCGCTGAACGTTTCGCGCGCGGATTTCGAAACCATCTCCTGCCTATTGAGAAAGCTATCTACATCCGTCACCTCAAGCCAGAATTGTGGGTACAAGAACACTTTGTACACCCTTTACTTCTACCGTGGCCTATAACGTCTGCTATGATTTGCCACTGTACATAATTTGCCACCCTCAAGAACCACTTGATTTATTGATTTGTTCCTGTTGGAATTAAACATTCTGAGCAGTACGCAGTCCAAGCCGGCACATTTATCACTTTGTCGTCATCATGTAATATTTGAGTCTGATGAGAATTACCGGAAAGCATTCTTTACCTGGATTCTGCCTCCCTTTATTCACTCGTATAAATGGAAGTATTTGGATTGCTGAAGATTAGCATTCCCCGTGATTCAGTCAAGCTTTTTGTTGGGATCTCTCAAAAGCTGGTAACTCAAAATGCGGTCTTCGCGCAATCGCCGATACTGTCCGCTGAAGACCCCAAGCATTTGTAGCCTTCGTTCATAAGGCAAATCACACAGACCCTTGACATACTTGGTTGTCCGGCGTTGGGATATCTCCAAGGTGGTGAAATCTCTCCTCAGCCATGGCTGCCAGACCTGTATTGCGTATTCCACATGTCGCCGTATGTATGAGCCGAGAAGTTGTAGGAAAATCGAAGAGTCGAATCGTCCGAATTCACACTTTAGGAGGCCAACATGCTGGATGGCCCACCTAGACGCCGTTACAGCCTACTTCGAACATCCAAGGTCGATCTGGAGCAAAACCCCCATATCCTTCTCGCCAGAAGACCTTTGAAGCTCCTGGTTGCTTAGTTTGTAGGAGTGTACAAACTTGTGCCGTAAGCACAGCACTCTATATTTGTCCATATTGAATCAAGTAGATTTTGGATTGACCACGCGCATACCCTATCCAAATCAGTTTGAAATACTGTGATATCATCTGGTGTATTGATGGCCCTCCACACCTTGATGTCATCGGCACAAAGAAGGCAGTTCGAGCTTATAATGCGTGTGATATCAATAATATACGTCAAAAATAATCGCGGTCCCAGTGCCGCTGCTTGTGGTATTCCGTACTCAACTCGCATGGGGTCTGACGGCGATTCACGCACTCGTACTTCCAGGAGCCGGTGCAGAAGAGAGCTTCTGATCCATCCTAGGAGTGCATCACCAATACCGAAGGGCCGAACTTTGAAGAGCAGAATGTTATGGTCTAACCGGTAGAATGCCTTTTAGAAGTGGAGCAAGACTACACCAACTCATGTGCCAGAGTCTACTGCTTCAGTTCAGCTGGATCGTGCTCGTTGTAGCTTTGTAGTGCACGATCGGTTTCGTCGGAAACCCTGCTGTTCCGGTGCAAGGTAGTTAGATTCTTCCAAGTAGACCGTTGGCACATCAGAAATAATAGCTCCCATGACCTTTGAAAGCAACGGTAGTAATATTATGGGACGGTACTTGGCTGGATTGGAACGACTACCTCCCTTGTGAATAGGAGTAATCATCCCGTGTTTCTACATGTCGGGCACGTACATTTCTTCAAAACAGGGTTGGAAGAATCGAGCCAAAGGCTCATCTAAACTCTCTCCGACTGCTGCTAGTGACTTCGTGTGCATATTATCAACTCCAGAAGAGCTGTTCTTGCGCAGACTCAACAGCATTTCTAGTACAGCTTCTGCCGTGAAGGATATGTGAGTGAGTTTTCGGGGGTAAAGCAACCATCGGCATATTGTTACGTGGCCAGTGATCGCACTGAAACGTTGCAGAATGTTGTAGGCGTAGGGTATTCGCCGCCTTATTCGGTGTCTGTGTGGGTCCGTCCGCCGTTTGATGTGGAGGAAGTCCCCGTTTCACCTTAGGTAGACTGTCGACGTGTTGATACCGAAGCTTGTGGTTTGAGGCCATACGCACTGCCAACTTCTGCTGGTACGCCCTTCTATCCTCGCGAACAAGCTGAGTACAGTGGTTACGTTGAGTGGCACAAGCCATCCAGTTCTCCGTGCTCGGGGTTTGTAGATATGCCAGGCTGTGTTTCTCACTGCTATACACTTTCGCGTCCGGTTTCGCAGAAACGAGATCAAGTTCCTCGGGCGGAAGTTCTTAGTCGCTTCGGCAACCAGAGATTGGAAGTTGCCGACGAAGTGTTCCCATGCACTAGCTGGTACCTCGTCTGTCAGAAAATTTCAGTTGGCTGTCTCACCTAGCAGAGCTACTATGTCGTATCGTACATGCGTTCTCGTTGCATCAGTAATTTCCACGGAATATTCTGCATAGCTACATGACTACATGATCGTTGTGACCCAAAGGGAAGTAGGTGATCATTCACTGTACTAGTAGTTCTTCCTTGATGAATATCCGATCCAGTATCGAACGCTTATCTTTATCTCGGAATTGGGTGGGAGGTTTTATTTGGACATGCAACGGGTAACTGGAGACAAACTGGTAGATCAGCATTAAACTTTTCTCCGGGAGCTGCTTGGGATTCCAGAGCGTGGATGTTGAAATCGCCAGTAATGAGAATATGAAACGACTCATCAATCGCGTAGCAAATTGACTTCAACGAGGGTAACTGTGTCGAAGTGAAATTATTGCACCCAGTGGAAGGGACACCCCTCGAGTGGCAGAGCACTTAAACGCTGTGAAAGGAATTCATTAAAATTGTTTAAGTAAACGGTATCAGAAATGTCGGTCGTCAACGTGTACCATAACGTGGAGTCTCCTGAATCCGCGCCCAAGACCTGAGGTGAAAAACAGCAACTTCGTCAGATTGAATGCACACCGTTTGCTTCAGAAAGATTAGACGATGCCGAAGTGCCTGTCGTCCCCTGGCGGAGCTGTACGCCATCGGCCGCGTGTTCAGGTTGCGGATCCTGAAACACATTTCTTGTGAAGGTGACTATAAATAAATCTCCGCTGTTCGCAGGCGGGATAAATGAGCAGTCGCGGACTATCAGCGGCAGGTCCTAGAACGTGAGGGGTTCTGGGTTGGTCACTTGGTTATCCATCAAATACCACAAGAGCTCCTACGGTGTTGTGTCCAAGCCACTGGGACCGGCTATTGGGTCACTAACAACTCAATTCTGTGATCAGAGGTGAGTACCTAACGGAGGGCGAATGAACAACCTTGCTAAACACCTGTTTCTGTATGGACTGCTACAGAACATAAAGAAGGCGTATGAACCACATGGCTGTCAATTGCATTCAAATTCGGCAACTTGCGTGAATCGCCCCGCTGCCTTGTAGGTCAGGTCTCATGACCAAGAGATGGGGTGGGGCTCCTTAACTCTCTTCCTCGGTCGGGGCAACCGGGGAGCCGTCGACCCACACGACACATAACTCTCCCACAAACTATTTGTTTTCCCTTTGGGTTTTTGTTACCCATGTGTTGTGGCACTCTTCCGATTGTAAATTGGTCAAGTGCTGAAAAAAGGATATATATATATATATATATATATATATATATATATATATATATATATATATATATATATATATATATATGTCGTTGGTGCTGTTGCACATGCGGTCGCGAGTGCGAGTCAGGCAGGCCTAGTGGGCCATAAGCGAAGCCACTCGGGACCACCAATAAGCGACGATGGGCGCTGCAGAGAACGTAGGCAGAACCGGCGCAGCGTTTGTAGGCACGCTGCATTCGAGTTACTAACCGCATGCTTGCATGCTAAGTCTCTTTATTTCAGTTGGTGGGTTTTCAATTTTGTCCTAATGCTTTTCTTTCTCATGTACATGTCTACCTGTACTCTCTTCTATAAACTTGCACACGTCGCTGAAGCTAATTGTAGTTAAGTTCGATAACATTTTTGTGTTTGTATCATTTCCGTAAAATGTACTCCTGACCTCGTGAACTTATCTCGGATTTTTTGTAAACAACTTATTTCATATGCTCACTAATTTAAGAGTTATGTCACCGTTTCCTGATGCAGTACTCGATTTATTTTTTCGATATATTTCTCTTAAGTGATTGGCTGTTGCTTGATATCCCCGGTGTGGCTGCGTCTGATGTGCATTTTGACAAGCTGCCTACCTGTCTATTACCCACTACCTCGTCTATACTGGCTCTAGGAGACAGCTGGTCGTTACTGGAGGGGACGGGGTGCACGGTCCTTGTGTCCGTGCTAGGCTCGATTAGCGGTTCCATGCACTCAGTGTGGAGCGGACTACGGTTCAGTCACCGCCTTGTGTGCGCTTGATTCCCCAAATATAGCGTGCTTGTGTTTGCCTGTGAAGGAGTGTGGACCGGCTCTGTTGATGAAACGTGGCTCCCATCCACATGCCTCTCGGTCTTATTCCTTCTGGTTTACACTGGATATGGGGTGTGTGGATGGAGCTGTGGGTGGAGCAGCGCAAGCCACCCACGGTCCCTTTGTAAGCGCAGGCGTCCTGTCGCTGACCACAGTGACAGGATGCCGCCAACTCTATATTTGTCGTGTGTTTGATGGCTGTTCGTTTGAGTTAAGTCACGCTGAACTCTCATAAGAAGTTCCCACTACACTAGAAACTGTTGTTTAACTAAAGCAACCGTAGTTGCCAGGCTAGGGTTACAGGATATGCTGGTTAAAGTACTTAACCCTTTTTTACATTGGGCGTCGTGTGGACGTAGTATGGGGTATCGAATCCGTATAAATCGGAAGTGCTTAACACAACTTCGTAAAGCAAAATCTTTACGTGTTCATTTTTACCTCTGGCAATCTATGCAACCTTCTCGCTATGGTAGGTTTCCGCTTCAAGTTGAAAAGTGCGAAATGGTTTCCCCCAGTTTTGTTTGGTGTTCGATTGGAGAAAGGTATCGCAGTCAAAAAATGGGCTATTAATTTATTTGTGTGAATAAGTTAAGGTCCGTATGGCGATCGCAGATACAACTACGGTGGGATGAGAAGTGTTCGTTTCCCAATTCTTCTACGAACCCCGGTTTGTGATAATGCACATAAAGTATAGTTCAAATTAGAGGTGAGCTAAGATTGTCTCTGCTACATGACACCAACAGAAATGATAATCAATTTGGAGAAGACCGGTCTATGCCGTCTTCAACCAACACGGTAGCCATCAGCTCGGTGCACTGAAGCAGTCGCAGAGCGAAGCAGGAAGCCCTCCTCCACATGATGGTTTCTGCTTGGATTGTGACCACTGCTGTTCAGGGTGAATAGTCCACTTTTCTATTCCAAAAAAGAAAACAAGGGGCTTATCCCACACGCCAATACAGTTAGGCCACTGTAGTGGGGATTCATAGATTTCGGTAATACCTTCGAAAGTGACTAGTCACGGCCACACCCAAAGCGAAAGCCATTGCGCATTCGGTGAATCACCAGATCCCGCTTTCTCTTTACGGGAAGCACCAGTAGTATGCGTTTCACTTAACCGCTGTAGAGCCAGAACCTATGACCCGAATTTTAGACGTCCGTGGTTGAACCTACTAACCAATGGGGAATGAGCAGTAACAACCGCGAACACGTAGGTAGTGCGACACGCACGGGTGGTTCCAACTTGAAAAGAACGCAGTTGACTCTCTAAGACGCGAACCCCTTGCAGAGCTGCTACGTTCCGATGGCATTATAGGCCAGCTTAGGCAATTACTAATTACTGTACCTCATGACCGAAACTGATCTCATAGTTAATTGAGCTCCAGAACGAAATTACTTGCCGCGATCCACTCACACAACAAATAATTCAAGAGGAGAGTCTTGGTTACGGTCCCAGTGATCAAAATGGCAGATGTATGCTTCAAACTAACTCGTGGACACAAGTGGGACTGCCTGTCGCAAGCCACACACATGACGGGTGCTCCACGACCCAACTTCACTGTAAGCCTGATGGAGTGAGATCCGAGTTCACACCCTAATAATGAGTGCCCATTGCTCCTATTCACTCGAATACTGTATTTCACTACGTGCATTGGCCATCCAAGTACAATGTGCTTACTGCTATTTGATCATCCTTCACACGATCCGCTCCCTCTCTCTCAGTGCAAAGAGGCAGCACTTCGTTAACGAATGATGAAGCGATTTCAACATGAACAAGCCTAGGAGCCGAACCATAGTTGAGCACATCCGTAAGGTCCGCCACTTACTGATACGTTGATGCCTGTAAACTAGTAAATTGTATTGACTAACTGCCGGGTCCAATTGACCTACAAAAACTTCTTTAAGCCTTTTATAATTATAAACGCTGTGCTGCCGAAGTTGAACAATGAACAATGAACAATGATTTATAACGGGTAAAAAAGCATATGCTTGACAGGTCCCGTAGGGTGGTTGGAGCAATAGATAAAATGGAAGGACAATCGAACCAGTAAATCGTTTTTTAAGCCTCTACATATCATCATCATCATCATCAACAGCAGTACATCAGCCATTTGAACTGATGCTTCGCTGCCATACAACCATGAGGACCTATGAAATAAAGAATAAGAAGAGGGAGAGAAGGGGGACTTACCTGAAAACCTTAATGCACTAAGCAAACATTCAGGGTCAAGGCGCCTACACCTTGTGTAGACAACATACAGTCACAAACAGCTGGCTATCGTGCAAAGATAAGGCGGCATTGGCGAGACAGCTTCCTTGCGGCTTTCACTGCCACGCGTCATAATCAGCCATTACCCCGCAGATAACTCAGCACCAAACACAATTTAAACAGGCAATCCAAATACGAGACGGCAGCAGACGCGCCGCTGGTGTCGGTTGCGAGCCATTTCCTGTAAAGTCTGGAGCCAAGCCCAAGGTGAGTCACGTATACTCCAACCCGGAAGGCGAGACGGACCAACGGCACCCAGTTTGGTTGTCAGTGACTTCATTTCCCGCTGCCAAGTCAACTTCTGTCCACCTCGAGCCTTGCGCCATCCTACACCTGGAAAACTGAACAAGGCCCTCCTAGGTAAGCGGTGACCAGGCATGCGTAGCACGTGCCCGAGCCAACGCAACTTATTCAGTGCTATCTGTTGTTCCAACAAGCTAGCATGATTATCATTACCTAGTACTCGCCTACGCACATCATCGTTGCAGAATGATACCTACACCAGCTTGACCCGTAAGTGCCGCATCGCCGTCTCCGGATGCGTGCAACCAATAACGAGAGGATAAGCCGGGTGCAGTCAATTCAATAACCCCGTTAGGGTCATTAATCCTAGTTTCGGACACACAACACACATCAACACCCAGTGTATCCAAGGTGCGTGCGAGTGCAGCCTGCTGACCTGTTTGTCTTAGAGTGCGGACGTTGAATGTCGCCATGAAGACGGGATAGCGTGACCTTATAAGGGACTTTTGCCGAGATGGGTCCGATAGGTGTGGTGGGATGGTGGCTGCAGGTGGTTCTACTCCAGTGTGACTTCGGTTGCTGTCAATTAAGCTGGCAATTATAGAAGGAAGGTTAGTAATGGGGGTCGGGATGGGAGTAAGAGAAAAAGGTGGAAAAGAAAGAAGGGAGGCGCCAGCAGTAGCATGTTTTCGCTTATTCGCCATGCTGTATGCAGCAGATAAGGCGACCCTTGATAATCTGCGCGACGGCCGATGCAGGATGAAGTTTATGTTTGAAGAAAATGTCATGGTTGTATGTGGGCTGGGATACTGCCAGGGCGCCCAGACCTAGACAGGAGAACGATTAGGGTACTCATCCAAAGCCTTTGGCTCAAAAGCCTGTCCGCAAGGCAGCGGGGTGGCAGTGATTTAGTTTTACTGAAATGGACGCCATCTCATTTCAAACCCCCAACCTGGAGGACCAGGAGACTGAGTTTGTCTGATCTCTCACCATTGACCAACCTGGTAGGAGTAGCTCTCAAGATGCTCGGAGGCATCACCCAGTATAGCTCAATGGGTCAATGAGGTACGCAAACCGTCGCACCACGTTAAGGTCCAGTCTCGCTGCGACGGGTCCACATAATGATAGTTTGAAGTATGGACTGGATGTCTGCACCCAAAGTAGAGCTGTTATATTACAGCAAATGTGGGAAAAAGAAATCAAAGGAACGGATAACGCTCATTCGTGTGTTGCTTCCGTTGAGAGATGTGGTACGTTACTCCAGTTTGTATACATCCATGTCGCTCATTGGGACACTTCTGTATGTAACATCACCGCCACTTTGCGGGGAGGGTCAGTAACCTCATGGTTTGGGTCTCGTTATTTCGTCCTCCGAATAGGACATGCTATGCCAAATAATGCAAGTTGGAAAGTGTGTCATCTAGGCGTTTTTTATATAGTGCCAATGTGGGGGCAAGGACGACGTGAGTGGGGAGCGCATTCCAAGCACGGGACACACGGAGTGAGAAAGAGTTTCGTCGACAATCAAGTCGGATGTAGTGTGTAGTCAGTTTGAGCTGATGACCTCTCAGGTTGGTATTTTGGCTCAGCTGCAAGAGACTGCGACATGGGTGATTTGGATTCATCAGTATTAAGTAGACCATGATGAGGTCTCCTCGGTGACGACGATATTCACCACTGTACAATCCCAGAGACTGTAGTCTGCGTTGGTAAGGGATGTGAAACAGGCCTCTGACGAGCTTCGTTGCTCTACGCTGTGGAGCTTCAAGTGCACTGATATCGCACTTGCGCCAGAGACGCCAGGCCTGGATCGCATACTCCACGTGGGGTCTCACGTAAGCGCTCAGCATTTGCGGAAATACAGATGGCTCGAAATTTCCGAAAGCCCTCCGTAAGAGTCCGAGATGTTGACTGGCCCTTTTCGATGCCTTTTTAGCTTGTCTGGAGCAGACAAGGTCGTCCTGCACGATCACTCCGAGGTCGCATTCCTGGGAAGCATGTTGCAACGGCTGGTCCCCGAGTAAGTAATCATGGATGAACTGGTGGCGTAAGCTCACGACTTTGCACTTGGCGACATTGAAGTGGGGCATTTTTTCGGATGACCAAGTGTACGCCCTGTCCAGATCGCTCTGCAGTGTTGTGTGATCGTCCTCTGTCCGGATGTCATGCCAAATTTTGACATCATCTGCAAACAGCAAGAAGTTCGACTGTAGTACAGTGGCAAGGTCGTTAATGAATGTTAAAAATAAATGTGGCCCCAGTACTGACCCTTGTGGCACACCGCACTGGACGTCAATTGGGTCGGACATGGAGCTGCGGACTCTCACATTCAGCTGACGTTGAGTGAGAAAGTTGGCGATCCAACCAAGCACAGGGTCACCGATTCCGTAGCCTCGAAGCTTGTGTAGGAGGATGCGGTGGTCCAAACGATCGAACGCCTTTGAGAAGTCCAGGTAGACAACGTCGACTCCAAATCTAGCATCAGCTGACTCCGTCCAGCTTGCTCGGGCCAGCAGCAAGTTGGTGGTGCAGGATCGATTTCGGCGGAATCCGTGTTGCTGTGGCACTATGATATTGTTGTTCTCCAGATATCCCATCAGCGCCTCCGCAATTATACGTTCCATTACTTTGGATAAAACTGGGAGGAGAGTGATTGGACGGTAGTTTGGCGGCTCCGCACGATTACCGCTTTTGTAAATGGGAGTGACTAGCCCATGTTTCCACATTGTGGGAATCAGCATTTCGTCAAGACAACGTTGAAAGAATCGAGCTAATGGTTCGGCAATGTTTAGGGTCGCTGCCTTCAACGCCTTCGGTTTAATATCGTCTACGCCTGGCGAGCTGTGCACACGCAACGACATTAGCGTTTTCAACACATTGGTTGCCGTGAACGATACATTGTGTAAACCTGGGAACGGTGAGAGCTCTGTCAAAATCGGGTGAAGGGATGGTTCACTCCGGAAAGTATGGAGGAAGTGTTGACGAAACACGTTGGCCGCGTCCTGTGCAGTTTGCACATGACCATCTGTTGCACGCAAGACCGGGATCCCGCGCTGCACTCTACGGAGTTTGTTGATATGTCTATACAACAGCTTTGGATTTTTGCTGAATTTCGCCGCTAAGTTCTGTTGGTGCTGGAGTTTGTCTGCGCGAATCAACTTGACGCAGTGGTTTCGTTCAGTTGTGTAGACTCCCCAGGTCAGATTACTTGGGCAAACTTTGTAAGCGTGCCAGACCGAATCCCTTAAGGCCATAGATTTTCTCGTACGGCTTCTTAGGAACGAATCCACATGTTTTGGGCGAAAGGCCTTGCGTTCTGATGCATTTGCCACTAGCTCAGTGAATTTGGTGACAAACACCATCCAAGCCTCATCGGGCGGATTCTCGGTCAGGAAGGACCAGTTGGTGTCTTGAACAAGGTTAGACAAGATGTCGTAATGTGTAACCATATAAGTTTCCTCGTCGTTCTCTCTAACGTACTCCGAATAACAGATGTAACGAAAGTGCAACGTCGCGTGATCACTACGACCTAGTGATGTAGCTATGGTAACGGTGTCAATCATTAGTTCCTCGTTGGTGAGCACAAGGTCCAAGACAGAGGGGGTGTCATCCGTTCTGAAACGAGTGGGGAGGTGACATTGTTATACAGTGGTACATCGGTAATCAGTTCTTGCAAATCAGCCTTGAACTGTTCGCTGGGCGATGCTGGAACTTCGAGTGCGTGCAGATTGAAGTCCCCCACCAGAAGAACGTGACTGTGTGGACGTGTCAATACTCGTTTCATCGCAGCAGCAAGGTCTTGATCAATTTCCAAGGTAGACTTCGGAGGACGGTAAACTATTGCTAGCAAACACATCGCCACGTCTCAGGTGCATACGACACCAAAGAGAATCGTTGATGTTTGCTTCTGAGTCATCAATGATCTCAACATGTAGGTCGGATCGATAATACAAAAGCACTCCGCCTCCTCTGCTAGGCCGATCTTTTCGTAAGGAACTCATGCCAGGTAGCGCAATCTCGGCATCCGCGATTTCCGTGCTCAGCCAGGTTTCGGTGACCATAACTAGGTCCCAGGGCGTGGAGACCTGGCGAAATCGAAGTTTGGTTAGCTTGCTGAGAAGACCTTGTGCATTAGTATAGAAGCAGGTGAGGGCATCGGTGGTTAGAAGAGTGTTTGTAGATTCTGGTTTTCGGTTGGAGTTTACGCCGACCCTTGTGGGGTCGGCTGCCGGTAGTTTTTTTGTAGGACCGATGCTGCAGACCCTAGGGCCAGTTCAGGTCGTTGTATTGAGCTCTCAGCGCCAACAAGTGGGTGACCAACTTGTCCGCCTTCAGCTGGCAGCGTGTTTTGGCATTGTCTCTGGTCTGAGCTACATGGCGGCAGAATTGTATTGGTACGTTGCTTGCTCAGTGTGACATGGCCTGTTGGTGCTTCAGTGCCCATCGTCTTTATATGTATTTCGGATGGTAGCATTTTACGCATTTTACGCCACGTATTGATCACATATTCTACCATCATTTCGGAATGCAACGATATTTTCATCACTCGGGGACCACATCCTTTGTAGTTAGGTGAGAGTGGTAACCTTGATGTCGAAGTAGCAATAACGTTTTGGAGTGAGAGCAGTTCGCGAATAAAACGCCATTCATCCCAGTCATGCGCTTTGGCCTCTAGATCGCTTGAGGTCTTGAGCTCGGGGACACCATGAACAAGAACAGATTTGGCGTCTTGTCGTTTACGGAAGTAATCCGGATTTTGTTTGCGTTTTTGACATTCTCTCCAAGGAACATCTGGAAAGATTCAAACTGTGCATGATGTGGTACGGAGGCGAGTAGCTGACAAGAGAACTTCCTCTGCATCATTAGCTGATTGTAGTGTTACCTGGAGTAAACGTGGATCACCATAGTGAATGGAGTTTGGGTGACGGACGAGACGCATCATACTGACTGGTTTAACAGGGAGTCCCACTGCTTTTGTCGTCCAATATCTTATCTTTTACAGAGTTCGCCCCGGATTCAGTCACATTGTAATCATCGACCAAACTCACAAGCTACCGTTGCCTCCACTAAAGAAAACTCAGCGTATTGACTCCAACTCTCACTGCGTATATCAATTCGTATGTAAATGCGGGGATAGTTACATGGGCAGAACAAATAGAACACTGAGTTCCAGAATAAAGGAGCATGTACCAAAATTGGTTCAGTGCGGACTTATTCAGCACACAAGCCCGACTCAGACTACATGTGTACGTATGCCACCAGCATCCTCGATCGGCAGGCACTTATTGACATCGGGTCACCGAATTGAGGTCAACATAGCGTGTAGAATCCTGCTTCGCCATACTAATTCCCGGCTCCTCCAGTTTGCTGAGGCTATTGCCATTAATCGGATTAGCCAGTGCTTTGTGTTCAAAAACAATTATCGGCCGCCTGCGCCGACAGAGGGTCCATGGGTGGCTTGCGCTTCACCACCAACAGCTCCATCCACACATCCCATGTCCAGTGTAAACTCGAAGGAATAAGACCGGGAGGCATGTGGATGGAAGCCACGTTTCATCAACGGAGCCGGCCCACACTCCTTCACAGGCACGCTGTATTTAGGAAAATACACCACACACAAGGCGGTGGTTGGACCGTGGTTTGCTCCACACTGAGTGCATGGAACCACTCGTCGAACGTAGCACGGCCACAAGGACCGTGCACCCTGTTCACTCGAGCAATGGCCAACTGTCTCTTAGAGCCAGTATGGACGAGGTAGTGGGTAATAAACAGGTAGGCACTTTGTCAACATGCACATCACGCGCAGTCACACCGGGGATATCAAGCAACAACCAATCAATTGGGACGACAATATCAAATAAAATAAATCGGATAATGTGTACAGATACGGAAACATAACTCTTCACTAAATGGGCGTATAATAGCCCAGGTTGTTCAGTTGGTGGGCGGAGAAGAAAAGATGATTACGAACGAATCCCCGCTAAGTTCATGACGAAAGAAAGTGTCACAAACGGCAGTCTTATGGAAATCAACTACAATTAGCTTCAGCGACGTGCGAAAGTTTATAAAAGATAGTACAGGTAGAGATTAATTTGAGAAAGAATATCATTAGGACAAACTTGCAAACCCACCACCTGAAATAAAGGGACTTAGCATGCAAACACGCGGTTAGTAAATCGAACACAGCGTAACTACGAACGCTGCGCCGGTTCTGCCTACGTTCTCTGCAGGACCCATCGTCGCTTGTTGGTCGTCCCGAGTGGCGTCGCTCACGACTCACTAGGTCTGCTGTCTCAGGCACTCGCGGCCGCATGTGCTACAGCATCATGCACTCGATGTCGATGAAGTACAAACCCATCGGTGCTTGCCGCTTCCGCACTTGCCGCTTCTTCTCTGCATATATGAGGTCTTGCTCCCGCACTTAGGCAACTGCCTTCGTGATTAGATAGCGTCATGCACGCCGATCAACCGCCTTCGATTCCCATGACCTGCAATCAATATTAGAACGTTAGAGGCTCACTCTGATCACACCCTGGTAACGTAACTGGTTTCCCCACATGTCGCTTCCCACATAATCAGCTGACCATATAATAGTTGTTTCGGTATCCGCGTCGAATCCACACGGCTCAAATGACCAAGCCACCTCTGGTGTCTCAGCAAAAGTATGCAGTCCACTGCATACATTCCACTTCGACGCAACACTTCCGTGTCCGTAACTGTCGCACAAACCGATGCGCAGAATCCGTCTCAAACACTGTTGATGGAACCGCTCGAGATATCGCATTAAACTCCAGTACATCGTCCACGGTTTCACTGCCGTATAGAAGAAGGGACAACACCATGGATTTGTACACCATCAGCTTCGTGCCATTGGTAAGCTGATGGTTGTTCCACACTCAATACTCTAGCTTCCCGAATGATGCCGCTGCCTTCGACACGCGGATACGCAGCTCATCGTGTATCTGCTGATCAGTTGACATCACACTCCCAAGGTAGCAGAAGCGGGAGGTGGTTTCCAATACTTCAGCATCAATACTGATTCGCGGCAACATTGTTTGCTTGTTTTGATTGTGTTGATGCTGAGCACGAATTTGGCCGCTGTCGAAGCCAGAACACTAATCATATGCAGCAACTCATCTGCGCTGTGTGCAAACAACGCACAGTCATCAGCAAACAGCAACATACGGATAGTTATCTAATAGACAAGATTTCTCGCACCGAAACGACGGATGTTCAGCAACCCACCACCAATACGGTGCTCCACACGAACACCATAAGCACAAGCCGCATCAAAAACACAAGACATAATGGCATGAAAATATATATACTTAACAGGGCAGGAGCTAAGACACAGCCTTGCTTCACACCAAAGAAAACTGCAAAGTCATCCGAGGTCTCTCCACTCAGATACACCCTCGCTCGCATACCGCTGCGCAGACATTCAATAACACTTGCAAAGTTACGCGGGGAACCGAACTTACATAACACCAGCCACAATGCCTCGCAGTTCACCGTATCAAATGTCTTGGTGAAATCAAAAAAAGCGAGTACAATGGCTGGTGTCGTTCTCTGCACTTCTCTTGCAACTGGCGAACCGAAAACACCATAACTATAGTGCTGCGACCCGAGCGGAATCCACACTGCTCTTCCGCCACGTTCGGTTTCACAACCTGACTGACGACGCGGTTGAGCAGGATTCGGGCAATCAAATTGCCCACACAACTCAGGAAGTTGATGCCACGATAATTCGTGCAACATCGCTTACTTCATTTGCCCTTGTACAGTGGTAGCTCAAGGGCATCCATCAACTCAGCAGGCACCTCCTCCTCTATACATAAGCGTTGCACCAAGTGGTGCAGCGCAGTCAACAACCCGGATCCGCCGTGTTCCAATACTTCAGGCGGGACCCTGTCGGCCCTGGTACATTTGCCGTTTCGCAGCTGAGCAAGTGCTCTCTGGGTCTCTTCCGGTGACGGCGTGCCCGCCAGACTCGCCTTCACGTCGTGCTGCTTGAGGCATTTCAGTGTAGACCAGTCGATCTCTGAACGGTTGTTCGAGATACAATCAAAGTGCTTCCGCCAGATCTGCATTATATCTGCAGTTTGTGTACAGGTAGCGCCAGAACTACCATCGATCAGCGTCCTCAGCGGCTCCAATCTCGGTCCATACACCGCGTTCAAGGAGTCAAACAATTCCTTGTGCTGGCGGCGTTCGGCGTAGCGTTTCATCTGCTTCGCCTTCTCCGTCCACCATGCATTTTTAATGCGACGGAGCTCTCGGGTCAGTCACCGTCGAATTTTGCGAAACTGACTACTCTTTCCCAAGTCACTGGGGTCTGCGACGTGTGCAGCAAATGCTGCATTCGTCTCCGACACCAATGCGGCAATTGTCGCATTGTTCTCATCAAACCAATCAGACCGCTTACAGTTTGTGCGCCCGATGCTCTCCTCGGCAGCAGCTGTTACCTGGTAGCGAATGTGGTGCCACAGGTCGTCTACTGTGGTTATGCCTTCCATATCACACAGGAGTTCAGTCCTTGCCTTATCTACCTCAATACGTTCCTCCAAAGTACCGCGGGAGGGAATGTTAAGTTTACGCCGATTCACGGCGGGAGCGCAGCACATAAATTTACCAAACTATATGTAGAGTTCGGTGCGCACCAATGTGTGATCAGTGCCACACTCAGCTTCACGCAATACATGTGTCATGCGCACTTCACATATATCACGCTGACTTACGATGACTTAGTCGAGCAGGTGAGCGTGACCACTCCGTGGGTGCGTCCAATTCGCTATATTACTCGCATTCAGTACAAACCGAGTCTTCGTGATCGTCAGGCCGTGAGTGGCACACAGTGAGAGCAGCCTGTCACCGTTCGCATTCACTGAACCAATGTCATGCGGACCGATGTCATCTGTCCACAGCGATGCATCACGCCCAATGCGCGCGTTGAAAACACTCAGCAGAAATAGTCGGTCACTCCTCAGCACAGACCGTATCACGGAGGATAACTCAGTGTAGAATTTTTCACGCGTGTCATCAGGATAACACAGGTCGGACTGTACGTGCTTATAAAAGTGGCAAACTTACCTCTTCCGAGTCCTAGGCGAACAGTCATCAGTCGCGCGCTGATGCTTGTTGGTTCGCCCACGAGCTGGCCATGGAGGCGATCGGATATTGCGAATCCGACCCCATGATCACGTGGTGCTGAGGCGGCGTTGCCCACCTAGTAGAATGTGTAGCCGGCACCTGCTTCATGCAACGTACCTTGCTCATCGAGCCGAGTTTCACTGAGCGCCGCAATATCGATGTGGTAGCGCACCCGTTCCATCGCGACGAGTACAGTGCTTCGCTCGGGGTGCTCACTCGAGTTCCGGTTTAGTAGTGTGTGCACCTTCCAGCACCCGATGCTGAGTGGCTTGCACGCAGGCATCCGATTGCATTGGTGAGCAATCGCACGCGAGGTGGTCGTTTTGCTTCGGAGGTTAGCTTGAGGGTCTCCAAGCGGGGCCTTTGGCTCAATAGCCTAATATATATATATATATATATATATATATATATATATATATATATATATATATATATATATATATATAAACGAATGAGTATATGCTAAATTGACGAATTCAATAAATTCTGTTAAAATGTTATTTGTGCTTGTTTTATTAAAATTCGTTAAGGGAAGTGCCTGCATGAAATTTATAAAGAAACGCCTCCCTCTTTATACATTTTGCTCGTTGGACAAATTAGTGGAAACTCGTTGTTGCATTGCTCGTGAGACAGTGCTTGCGATTGTTTACCGTGGATGGCTGCAAACGTCAGCTTACCTGCGTCAATTTGTAAAGTCACTGCGTAAGGAAAATTTACTCGTTAATGCGCGGAACTTGCGAAGAGTAACTATATCTTACATCGGAACGACTGCTCAGCGCATTGATGAATTAACACCAGGGTGGGATGGGTGGAACAAGTACCCAATTGCTAAAACAGTGTATGCCGTGCGAAATTCCTCAACTTCCTTTGCACTTTGTTGCTATAAACGCGTTCACATACTAGAAAGCATCTAATGAGTTCCACGTTACCGGAATGTTTCAACGATCAGTTGCCGTTAGAACCTGAGAAGTATGTGTTAAATCTCTTAACCACCCCCTTGAGTCGTCACCAACTTGAAGTTTTATCCCTTGGTTTCAATTTTTCTCCCGCCAAACAGATGTGACAGTATAGGGATTGAAGCTCAGTTTGAGCATCTGTACGAACAACTGTCCAGTTTAACACCGGTCAGCGAGGGTGCAAGCGGCTGGTTTAGAGCTAAAATGGTAGATTTGGCTAACCAATTCTGTGTCAGTGAAGCGGAAAAGTGCAGAATGCTTGCGAAGGATCATTGGGAATCCTTGATGCAACTGCGGCGAAATGAAAAACTCGTAATACTGAGACCCGACAAAACATCCGGAGTTGCGATTTTGGAAAAGCAATATTACATTCAGAAAATCCAATCAATTCTTGCGAATTCTAATCGTTTTGTTTGTGATTTTTTTAAAAAACGAGACAAAACCGCGCAGATAGAGAAGTTAATAGTCTGTGAATTGAAGAAGCTAGTGAAGGTCGGATTGATGGATGCAAAAATCATGACCCAGTTACCC
Source organism: Dicrocoelium dendriticum (assembly GCA_944474145.2). Classification (NCBI taxonomy): domain Eukaryota; kingdom Metazoa; phylum Platyhelminthes; class Trematoda; order Plagiorchiida; family Dicrocoeliidae; genus Dicrocoelium; species Dicrocoelium dendriticum. Next base: position 154,297,417 of record OX104064.1, on the reverse strand, counting down.
CCCTCCCCGGGGTCACAACTTCCCCACATGTATGGCTTACCGAAAACTCATAAGGAAGATGTCCTAATAAGTCCAATCGACTCAAGGGTAGACACACCATACCAAAAATTAGCGCGATGGCTAGTGAAACTTGTCGAGCCCATCCGGAGGGAATTGACGAGTTACAGCCTAAGAGCCACGTTTGAATTTGTCAACAAGATACGTAATTTACACGCAAAGGGAAAGCACATGGTTTCTTTCGATGTACCTTCATTGTTCATGAACGTCACTTTGGAAGAAACATTAGAAATAATAGTCAGACACGCTGACAAAGTCGGGTTTCCATTGCTGCATCTCAAATCATTACTGCGCCTATGCACAAACGATATTCAGTTTCGGTTTAATAAAAACCCTGTATCGACAAATCGACGGCGTGGACATGGGCAGTCCATTGGACCCAGTTTTGACTGATATCTTCCTCGGCCACTTGGAAAACACTGTGTTAGCTTCTTACCTACAAAATGTACACATTTAGTGCCGATATGTAGACGACACATTCATCATCGTTGGCACACCTCAACAGGCGGCGTACATGTTGAACCTGATGCATATGTGCGATCCAGCCATCAAGTTCACAATGGAAAACGAGTCCGACGGATCTTTCGAGTTCTTAGATGTTAACTTACAGAGAAAACCAGATGGTACACTCGTCCGATCTGTGTACAGAAAAGCAACATGGACGGGGCAATACTTGAACTTTAATAGCTTTTGCCCAATGAACTATAAACGAGTTCTAGTACGTACCACTTTTGCTAGAGCTCGCCAAATTTGCTCATTAGACACAATCGAACGTGAACTAGAACGAGTCACCTCGACGCTACAAGGGAATCGGTATCGTGCGCGATTTATAGCACGGCACGCGAAAATACGATCCGGGGAAGAACCACCAACTGATGTCCCGAAGAAAAAAGTATTCATTACACTGCCGTTCAAAGGAGCTCAAGTTGACCGAAGATGCCGGCATCGCCTCCGTCGATCACTCAAGAAGTGTTACCATGCGCATGAGCTAGTGGTATTGCATCAAGTCAGAAGATTGCTCTGTAAATCCAACCTGGACAGACCGGACTCTCAAGTTACCGCCTCATGCATTTACCCCTTTAATTCTACTTGCGGTAGCAAGTACATAGGCCGAACTGAGAGAAGGCTGTCAGCGAGGATTGCAGAGCATGTTCCGCGAAACATGATCGCTAAGGACCCGAAGCTACCGACTAACTCTATTGCCCGCCACATACTTGACTGCGCTGGATGCCGAAACCCACGTGGCAATTTCAGGGTAGTTAGCAAACAAGCTACTCCCCGCTTACTACAGTTTGCGGAGGCGGCAGCAATTCGGCGGCTGAAACCAAATCTGTGCAAGCAAACGGATTTCGTGACCACCCTATCCCTTCGCTGGTGAGGCTAGTGATTGCGTTTTCCACGGAACGGGTCACCTGAGCCTAAGGACCTTCGACCGCTTTGAATATTTTACTAGTAACATCGCACTGTGTTTTCCACTAACTGTATGTAAACAGCTTATGAGAATACGCGAAATTGTTGAATGCAGTAAATTCTGTTAAAATGTTGTTTCTTCTTGCTTTATATATATATATATATATATATATATATATAGGATAAAGCTCTGTCTCGAAATCAGTAACCAAGAAAGATCATCAGATCGTAAGAGCCCATCATCAGTGCTATTTCTCGTTCATCGGCTTCCATCCCTTCCGAACCTCTTTCGCTCAGGTAATAGGGGACTGCTACTTACTTCGCAATGAATTCTAAAATGTACCTAAGTAATCCCACAGACCAAGTTTGATTTCACCTTGGTCCCACTTGCCCTTCTTGTCATCGTGGTCAACAGACAGCTCCAGAGTTTCACTCGCTTGAACCGTTCGCCTGCTGTGTCGCAGAAACATAAATGCAAGATTGTGACGTAACCTTCACTTGCTTGGCCCAGATTTCGTTGATAGTAAATGTCGTATTGCTTCTTTCGCAGTACTGCTGCGTACGGTACGTTCCGTCTGGGGCTAATCCAAACCGTGAAACCAGAAGGCAAGTATAGGTAGATGGTATATGTTCCATGAGAAGGGACGGTCCTCCTTAATGGTCAAACATACTTTCTAAAGATAGAAACCATGATCTCCGCTTCTCCGGCGTCTTGGCGTCAACCAAAGTGGACGGGTTCCACTTGCCTGGTTTGCCATGTTTGGCCGTTTGTTCGCATCAAAGTATGGCCGCCATTCACTCAGTCGACGCTCGCCCTAGTTTGCCAGCGACTCATGTTGACCCACTGTTTCATAGTTGGTCGGCGCCTCGCGTTTCCTGTGGGAAGACAGTACAAGCTGTCAGCACGGCCTAGTGTCGTAACGCTGCGTGATGGTATTCGCTGCGTTCGGCCGACTCTATAACCTATTTTTCTCGAGGTGTTGGAAGTACCCTTAACAGAAATAATGTGCCCAACCAACCCAAACAGGTCACAGTGAACGCTAGATGTGTTAGGTTTGAATACCAATTCTCATGGGAATTGGTTGGAACTCTCTAAAAGCTGTCCCGTTTTATCGGCTCGGTGTGTGCCATCAAGGAAATATCCTGCCTCTAAGTCTCATTCTTCACCCATATAATAAAGAATAAAAACACGGTTGTCGTTGATGGTGACATGGATGTTCAAGTTAGCCGAGTGACGAGCTCCGAACAATGCTTGGTAGACTGATTTGGGTTTCATCTACGCCACATGGATAATTGTCATTTGTTTCTTCAATTACGTACACGTCACAGCTTTATATTAGAATCGCCGTCTTCCAACGAAAAAGTCACGTTGCATCGCGTAGTGCCCACCGGGTTGAAAGATTACCTAAGCCAAAAGCAACTACGCTGTCACCAAGCACAGAAGGTATCCGTCAGTTCATGACTATTAGAAAACGTATCTAGGTTTCGATCAGTACTCGGTGAAGGTAAGCACAAAGCTCACTCTCCCGCACTAGGCGAAGCAGACAACTTCTGTGCTTCTTACTCATCGACATTCGGGCCTTTCACAGATTGTTCGGCGAGGATCATATGGCCATTAGCTAGTTTGCCGTCACATCGAAGCTAATCACAGACATCTTGCTTCGGCTAATCAATAACCCTTGGGCGAAGCGAACCAGTGGAATTCAGGTTGACTTTCCTCCTAGCCGAGAATGCGCTGATCACATATTTGCATTCAAGCTATCCACCATGATAATTATGCCTGACTTGGACGCCGACTTCGACTCGTGTGACTATACCGTTGTGGTACTCTCCATATTTGGGGAGTGCATTAGGAGGCAATTATTACGTGCTAAAGTTTCCCTGCCGCAAGTTCCGAGCTAAAGTAATGGTCCTGTGCAAGGTGTATTGAGAGTACTCTACAATGTGTAGGGTGTGCCGGAAGTGCTCAAAATCTAATGTCATTTTCAACTTTGTGAGTGAAGCTGGCACAAATTAAAACACAGCATTGCAAAGAGATCTTTTTTTCGGTAGTTCACATCAGGCAATTACAGCTACAGGACTGATAAATGTAATAGTAAACTGGTGAAGGCAACAACGAGGACGAATGGGACGGTTTGAACAGATTTAGCATGTTCGTTCGATGCTCAAATCGATCTACTCAGGTGACGTCGTGATAGGGCTAACCGACAACAAAATAACTTGTGTAAACAGAAGAGGCAAAAATACTAACAATATAAAACTTAGTTAATTACCTAAATAAATAGCACCCGGTTATGTGTAATACTCCGGGGGGGGGGACTTATCCTCAGGGCCATGGCAAAGTCAAGGGTTGCACAAACACTCTATACTTGCATAGCTCTGGTTGTGTTGGCCGGATCGCGATGGCTTCAGCTGTCTGCAATAGGCGTTTCCTTAACCCTTTCGGGTATCGCCTCGGTACGGCATAATAGACTTTGAATACATCTTTGTTAAAATCTGATGCTCAGTTAGAATCAGATGTTCCATGATCGAGCTGTTGATACTTCTGAGCGTGTCTCTCCGCAGTGACCCTGGATAATGCTCAGCCATCCGTATCGACAGACGCCTCGTCGTATGCCCTAAGCCTTTCATTAAAAAGCCGGCCATGACCCCTGAGCGCGATAAGCCCGTAGCAACCGTTCCGAAGAAGGATGTGTTTCTCTCTGTTCCTTTTAAGGGAGATATCGCCTTCGATCTCCCGAACAGAAGACTTTCCAATGCCGTAGCAAGGATCTACCCGGCCGCCCACCCGCACGTACTTGCGGAGACGGTTCTCTTCGTAGCTTAACGTCTTAAAGATAGACTGCCAGTGTCGTCCGAATTGTACATTGTTTAGCAGTTTACTTGCGCCTGTGGTGCCAAGTACCTCGGGCATAAGACCAGGCGTCTGCCGATACGGATGGCTGAGCATTATCCAGGGTCACTGCGGACAGACACGCTCAGAAGTATCAACAGCTCGATCATGGAACATCTGATTCTAACTGAGCATCAGATTTTAACAAAGATGTATTCAAAGTCTATTATGCCGTACTGAGGCGATACCCGAAAGAGTTAAGGAAACGCCTATTGCAGACAGCTGAAGCCATCGCGATCCGGCCAACACAACCAGAGCTATGCAAGTATAGAGTGTTTGTGCAACCCTTGACTTTGCCATGGACCTGAGGATAATTCCCCCCCCCCCCGGAGTATTACACATAACCGGGTGCTATTTATTTAGGTAATTAACTAAGTTTTATATTGTTAGTATTTTTGCCTCTTCTGTCTACACAAGTTATTTTGTTGTCGGTTAGCCCTATCACGACGTCACCTGAGTAGATCGATTTGAGCATCGAACGAACATGCTAAATCTGTTCAAACCGTCCCATTCGTCCTCGTTGTTGCCTTCACCAGTTTACTATTACATTTATCAGTCCTGTAGCTGTAATTGCCTGATGTGAACTACCGAAAAAAAGATCTCTTTGCAACGCTGTGTTTTACTTTTCCATGGGCATTTTTTATGAACCAAGTAGTACGAATTACTCTGATTTCTCAGCCTCTTTTGGAATAGAAGTTCTATCGGTCGAGTGAATGATAACTTTGTGATACGCGGAAGAAACAGATGTACCTAGGTCGAACCCATCCACTGCAAAGTATCTTTGAACAGGCTAGCGCAAAGCGCTGTACACTATAACATAACGTTCGCCGTATTGGACCTACTTAGTGCCAGATCTGCCTTTCTTTGGTATGGCTGCACGAACTCGTACGTCGATATAATTACATTAATAAGTATATCAACTCTGGTGGACGCCTAACTGTAGATATGACTACAGGAGTCAGCATATACGGTGGAGATTTGCAAAGTCGCAGACATCTGTGGCGAAGAAGAAATATCAAACTAACGAGCAATAGTATAGTGCAGAACACCGTGTTATCATGTGATCGCATGAATCAGAAACGTGGTCACCTCGCATTAGTTATTAGGAAAATGGTGATCTTTGATCACCGATGAGCGCAGAGCACTGTTCATATCAAGCAAGAGCGCCTGATGAGCAATACAAACGTCTGCTAACTGGTGGTTGGAAGGACACCCTCTGGTGTTGCCTCAAAATGCATGCTAATCTTGTATTGCTTATGTCTTCTGTGGCATACCTCTTTATAGCCTATCCTGGTGCGCATAAGTCACCATCACCGAACGCTCTTGAGTGAAATAGCGGTGACCAGTTGAGTATCTGTCACGAAGACAGATATTTTTGTTAACAAATATTGAACTCGGATAACTAACTAATCGCTGACCAGCAAACCGGAGCTACCAGTATTGCGAATTAATACAAACAGAAAGAATTTAGCCGAGAAATGGCCTAACAGGTGCGTGCATTCGTCATAGATGAGGGTCTCAGGATAGCCAAATTCAGTGCTTGGACAGTTGGTGTGCACGTCACCATTAACTCTCTCTCCCTCACTGTCCATCATGCACACGTTCTACGATCCGCAACTGTTCGCGCGAACTTTCATCTCTGACCACTAGGGAAATCAATAAGCATGTGTCCAAATAAACCTTTATGCGGTGTTTGGTGCAAAGCGATCTTGTTCCGTTTTTTGGTTGTATGTTGTAGGGAATACGAAGGCGAGTTGCAAATACGCCTAGTGCAGAACAGATACCATGCAGACAACACAGTGGCGGGGTAAATGGCCTCCCCATATCCCTTACATTTTCCATAGCTCAACTTCAGCTAGTCAAATTTCTGTTCTGCTTTATCTTTACCACCACAGTTAATTATCGCTCTCAGAGAAAAGTAAATGGTGTTAACGTGTTTTAACACTCTCCAGTGACTGGATCGAAAGCAATAAACAGAAGTGAGCTAAATTTAGCCCAGAGTGCGGAAGGTAATACAACGTCATCTTTGGCCGCAGAGAGTGGTACAAATATTACCTACTGAAATTAATGTCAAAGTCTACCAAAATCAGACAGTTAGTATACCATCGTAGATGAGCATAAAAATGAAAGATTAGACAGTACGCGGTAAGTCATTTACGAATATATAATACCCTGTACTTGGAGAAATTGAACTGAGTTGATGAAGAAAAGCGAAAACTAGGGTGAATACATTCATGTGACTCCTTGCGAGTTTTCGAAGCTTAAGCTGCCTTAGCCGTGTAATGTGTATGAATATGCGCAGAGGGGGCAGTTAAGGCGGGGTGAAGTACCCAATCGTACCTGAAACTCGGTATAAGATTAGCAGCAATTAGTAAAATCATTTTACGTTCTCAATAAAAAATACAAAAACGCTAGGGAGGCATACTATACAATTGAAAAAGATTCAAGTGTTTAAACTACAAAAGTCTGGGGATTATTATGCAAGAGTATACTCATCGATGGATTAATGTTTGTGAATAAACCAGCGAATTGGATAAAGCTGAAGAAGATCAAAAATGGGAAAGAACTGAAAGACAAGTGAGAGTGAACATGAGAAAACACAGCTAATTGTAAGCTAGTCAAAATGGAGATGAGTAGAGCAATTTTCCTAGTAAAGTCCAGACTAATTACGCATAAAGTGTTAACGATAAATGTGGTATGTACGGATGCCGTGGAAAAGTAGATCAACATGCAACAAGATGGCGACGGAGGAAAGTGGTGTGGGGAAGATGAAACGCGTGTGGTGGTAGCTGTACAGCGAGCAGTGACGACCCAGGGCCAGCAATTTTGTCTGCTCGCGTCGATAGACCCAAATGGGTGAAAGGAAGTGGAGAATTGATCTAGACTGGTCAGAACAGCACTAGAGAATTGACCGGATGAAGTGAGCCAATCTGTGAGTGGCTCTAATTGATAGGAGATATAAAATGTGCCTGTGTTTTCAAAAATACAGAATGCTGATCGAGGCCCATAGTTAGTTTTTGACTCAAGGACGGCCACTAGGACTCACTGGTCTTAAGATTCCGCTGTCAAGTAAAGACTAAATCGGCACCCGACAGTTCGCCTGGATTGTCTTGTTCAACTGCCGAACAGGAGAGAGACTGAGACAGGAAGTGGCAAGGGAAGAGGGGGTGGTGTAATAATTAAAGATAATTGGTTTCGCTTCCTGCTCACAAGTCGCTTCCCAATGTGCTTTTAGTGTTTTAGATATTTTCACCCGTTGTGACTTGTCTGCAACTGATATTACTTGGTATCACATAGGATCCGGTCCTTCTTCAAACAGCTTTATCTCGTCAAATTGATCGTTAAGAATGTGTTTCACTCTTTCACTTCATAAATAGGCCTTAACAATTTTTGTGAATATGTATGAACACACATAACGTCTGGTCTTTGGGTAAGTTATCAAATATGGGGTGAATGTTTTGTCTCAAAATCAACTGAATTTTGCACCACCCTTCTGTAATCGTTTACTTTAAACAAACAACAATAGTTAAGCAATGTAACATCCATTGGGATCGAGGACGAAATGTCAAGGCTCATGCAAGCTGTCGATGTCCTTCATCTAACGAGCTGGACTGGCTGTCAAAGTATTGGGCAAGGTGAGTTTCGAACCGGTTGCGATCATCGAATCTATTGTCCTTAATATGTAATTGCAGCGAGCGTTTAAAGGTGGTACTCAGTAAGGACAAGGTTCGGACGGTATGCTGGATGCATAAGTTTCGATACCGAGCTGCTGAATTTTGAGATACGTCATCTTTGCCACATAAGGATGTGCATTGTCATGCAGGAGAGAGATTCGGATCACTCTTGGATATTTTTCCGATGTTCGTCGCCATCTTTTGCACACGTTACCGGTACACGTCGGGAGCCATCGTGGAATTGTCAGGTAGCAGTTCCCAATAAGTGAAGCCGCGACGATCCCATCAGACTGAAAGCATCCACTATTTCCTGTTCAGTTCGCCTTTGGAACTTGTGTTGGCGTTTCATATACTGCGATTCACTGACTCTTTCTGCTGCGGTTGACATGGAGCACCCAGTTATCCTCGCCAGCCATGGATGATTGGGTGTTCGGGTGAGCAGTGTAAGTTGGCGGGCAAAACAGTTCAAAAGCTGCTCAGCAGTCATTTCGTGTGGTATAAGTTACTCGAGCTTTGAGACCATTCCTGATTGACACAGATGGGAAGGAACGGTAGCTTTTGGGAGGTCAAGGCGTGACGCACACTTCGTATTGGAACCCCTCTACAGCATCATGGACGTTACTGACAATATTTACCGGCTTGCGTCCTTGACCTCCGACGTTTGACAATAGGTATTTCCATACTTTGAATTGACGAACGCAAAATTTCACATATATTAATTTACAGCATCCGTGCCTAGTACGCCACACAAGTTGCAACAAGCCACGACCGCTTCACGCCATTGTAGGAACTCGTACAACAAACATCCGCCAACCGCATGTCGATAATGTGCCAATACTGCATGCAATGCTAAAAGGCAGGATAAATGGATGGTGCAAGAGTATGGTTCCGTGTGCCCCCTTATATGCCAATATAAAAGAATATTCCAGATGCGTCCAGTAAATTCTGGAATGGCATAGAATAAGGAAATTGATTTGGGAAAAATCTAACCTTTTGCTTTTATCAGAAATTGCAGCGTGTAATTTTTGCTATACACTTTTCATCGGTTATCTGTATGCTTCTTTTTGCCAATGCGCCTGCGCATACTATGCGAAATGAATAGCTGAATGTCCAAACCACTTTTCCAATGTGAATTACTCCAAACAGACTTTCGGGCAATTAATATTGGCTCATGGGTAACATGATCCATCTCGGTCGAGCGAGGCTGTCCGAGCAAAGCGAAGTCGCTGGAAACAAGGTCACGCCCATAACTACTGTCTCAATGGGATTATCACTGATCAGTAGGCTTCGACGAGCGGATGGCAGATGTAGGCAAACAACCAAATGGTAGTGTCAAACCGATTGGACCTTCACACACCGATTATTGAGCTTGGGTGGTAGTCATTCTGGGGGTCGTGTGCGGCAGATTTCGTCCGCCGTCAGAACCTTTCCAATTGATATAGGTCCTGGGTTAGCGTGTGCGTAATTTCCAGCCTTGTGGATAGTGTCTGATGCCCTATGGCACTGCGCCATCCCCAACGCGCAGATAATGCAAAACCATTAGTTCAGCTGGCTAGCCGAACAACCTCCTCATGGTGGTGACTGGGTGGTTCGGGTGTAACACCTTCCGGCAAAAAGTTCGGCGGCAGTGTTCCAGGACGTGATGGGTTTTCGTCTGACAACCGTTCTCCCTATAAAAAGTCACAAAGTTCCTTTTATCAACAATGCGACGTGGCGAATGTGACTTGTCACAAACTAAAGTCCCTGTCCTGTTGATATCTGAATAAGTACATCCAATCCACGGACATCAATCGTTTATCCTTACAAGCCGACGCTATCAAACAGTCACAGATACAACAGCACAAATACAAACACAACCTACAAAGCTACACCTATGCACGGATACACACACATGCATACACACATTCACTGTTATGACAAGAATGTTGCATTCTTGTACATGTTTGTTTACACTTTATCATAACATGATCATGCCTGTAAAGGCGTGCCTCGTGTTTTCGAGAGCAAAAGGTTTATTTTGTTCATATATCTGAAAAGTCTGAACAACGCAGTGAGAAGACGAACACTGGTAGACTTGCCCATTTCATATGGGTTCCTCAGCACCAAAAAAGAAATTATCTCATACCGTGCATAGGTTGTTACCAATCAAACAAATGCAGTGTAGTAAGCGGCTGCGAAGGTCCTAGTATAAAATTGCCTAACAGTGAAATAGTGGGTATGAAGTTGCTCTCCTGCTAAGAGGATATGTGGTCTGTAAAATCGAGCTTACTCGTTGAGAGCAAAGCATACATGCCACCCTCTGCGTATAGTTATGTGTCAGAGTTATGCAGGTATCTTTCCAGCGTTCCCTCGAAATGCGGTAACGATCCAACAGATGAGCTGTTTCCGCCGAAATAATCACTCCATTTCTGAACCTTAGGGTGCGCGGCAGAACAATTCAGTTAATCTAAACCACAAAATTAAGTAGTCAGGAAACACACAGGACACGCAAGATGAGCATTCAGAGAATATGAGAGAACGCAGACCGTAGCCTTGCGTTAACGTACAACCGTTGAGGGTGCTTATGCTTTTCGAACGTTTACATGCACATCTGCTTTCATCGACGGATAAGTAAGTAAGACTGTCGCTTGTTGGTTCGTCTCGCCTTCCACGATGGGGTCCACATGAACCACCCTATGGTTAACCCGAGACTTTATAGGACATGGCTCGTAGTCGGCACCAGTGGCGCATCTGTAGTCGGACTGCCTGCTTAAATTGTGTTCTGTGCTGAGTTATCTGCGGGGCAATGAATGCTTATGACGCGGGGAATTGAAAAGGGCAAAGAAGCTGTCTTGTCGATGCAGTCTTATCCTTCCATGATAGCTAGCTATTCGTGGCCGTACGTTGTTCATAAGGTGTTGGCGATTTGACCCTGAATGTTTGCTTATAAAATCATAGTTTTCCGCTAGGTCTACCTTCTCTCCCACTTATTATGCTTCGTTTCGTAGGTCACCATGATTGTACAGCAACGAAGCATCAGTTCAAATGGCTTCTATACTATTGTTGGTGAGGATCTGTCTTAGTCGACGTTCGTCCCACCAAAAGTGCTCTCTCAATAATGCTTTCATCTTTTCTCCATACAGACAAGCATCGTGGAGCTATTTGCGGATTTGCACACGCGTCTTGTCTTGCTAGTTACATCTTATGAATTGTTTGGTATGTGTACAGTTTGAATTGTATAATGTCTTATCTGACTAGCGAGGCACGTTCCACACTTAAGAATGACAACTTGCACAAAGAAGTGGCAATGATTTCACACGGCTTACTGCGTCGCAGGGACGCTTCTAACGCCTAATTAGTACTGCTTCGCCTCCGGTATGCCAAGACCATCATCAGTAAGCTCATTGAGTGTTTCCAATCAGGACTATGATGCTAACCAAGTTTTCACGTCGTAATCACGTGTCATACACACACACACACACACACACACACACACACACACACACACACACACACACCTACAACTGTGTAATCTGTTGCGTCAAGTGTTGAGCACACTGCACCCTCTAGGCAAGCCTTCTTCCTTACCTGATGGTCTACTAGAACCGAAATTGGAAAGCAGCGGAAGCATCTTATTGACATATCCACTACTGGGCGATCCCGACCACATGTGCCAGCACTTTTCAAAACTCAGCCCGAACACTAAGTTGGGAGGCAATCCATTAAAATTAACTCAACAAAACAGTCGTTTAAATCGTCGACGAAATTATCTCTCCCTCCGAGCGTACCAAACCTGGAACATTCTGCCGAACGCAGTTGTTTGTGACTTCCACTTCAGTCGCTTTTAGAAAACTCCCTAGAGGTCGTTACCTGAGTGAGTACTCTGTAATGTATCCCGGTGACTGAGCTCCTTTGGAAACATAATCCAACCTTATATACCCAGATGCCGGCGCTTGAGATCGAGCCACCGATTGATCTCTACAAGAGGTGTTTGGAATAATAACTTGTTACGCTTCTGCATCAGGCTATCCTATTTCCACAACCTTGCTTCTTATGTGCCATTATCTTGTCGCGTTTTGGCTTGTTCTCGTGTACACACTTGTTTTGCAATTCCTCCGCTGATCAATCTACGGGAACCGTTAATAGTATGCTTTTATCCGTCATAATCCATTGGTCCATTGCACCATTGTATGCTCCCTTACCTAACACCGTGAGCTGTGACTTCAAATCTTGCCCTTGGCGTGGTACGGCTAAGACGTGGCAAGCGGAAATGCACTCGGTCTTGACTTGCACATTTTATTTTCACATGGCTTGTCAACACAAGAGGAGTGAACAGTTGTGAGCTCTAAAAACTACTAACCTGGAGTTAGCAGGTTGTGCGGTGTAGTACAACGAGCTCCGCGGTAGCCAAGACTCTGCCGAGTCAGCAAGAACGAAACCTGGCTACCCCTGATTTGTAACCCTGTGGTAGTCCGTTGTGAATTTGTTCTGCAAACAGAACACTATTACCATCAATTAGTCAATGGGGAAAAATACACACGGAACCACTAAAAAATTCGTGCAGATAAATGGCTCTATCCATTAGCTGCTTTATTCAAATCAGTCATCTGTCCCCGCTGGATAACCACTAATCATGGCGGACACAGTTCGGTTATATCGATGTGTTGCAGGCCCGTTCATTTGGTAAAAATGCCCACCAAGGTTTACTATAGTCGGCTCAATGAATAGAAAAATTGCGGCAACTGTGCATACGTCGCCCTGATGTCACACAGAGCAATCCGAATGCGGTGAACGGATGACTACCACATATCTTGATAGATGTAATCTTTGGTGTCTGCATTCCTTCACCCCTACCACGGCCCTTGGTGGACACAGCCGTGCTCAGTATCAAGAAATCGCACTAGGAATCTATGCAGGTTTGTTTCATATAACTGATTCCGATTATAAGAGTTGATATGTCCCAGCTTTCAGCCGTAGAGAAGTCTCAAAAGGTTGAGTGGAGTCATCGCGTCGTCTTGGGAAAACTTGAGTTGGACGTCTAGGAGAGACATTACCACAAGTTGTTTGGAAAAACATTTGCATTGAATGAAAGGCCATTTTGACACATGCGCTTCGTGAATCGATTACGACCAACAATTTCAATATGCACTGCAATTCGCATTGAAGTGAATGCTTCTACGTACACAGCCATCTGAAACACCGTTAGGTCAGCATGACCAGCCCCGTGGCCTGATCGCATCACTCTTGCTGAGTCCGCGCAGTTACGTAATAGTAAACGAAATATGACGCGCGTAAACCTCGAGGTGGCGGTATGAGATATAGAGACCAAGTTGCTCAGGAGGTTGTGAGCACAGCAGCATAGGTCGAACCGCTTTAAACGTGCGAGCAACCAGAGAAAACGCAGGTTCATGTTAAGTCCAAGTGGAACCGAAGTCAGATGCTGCGAGGAAAAAGTTAACGCCACCCGGCATGTGACAGTCCATAAGGAACCAGACCAAGAGCGCGAATTCAACTATGGAGTTGAGGATGCAACCAACGCTTATTGCCACTGCAACGCAGTTCTTTTGTCGATATCCAGGTCGGTCATAATGTAAACGCTAATCGCTATTTTCCACCAAAACGGTAAGGGTCGTTGTCGAGATGGAGGCTGAACTTGCCTTCTATTATTGCAGGCGGCAAGCTTATTTGCCAACCGCTCCCTAACTCTATGAAGATACGACTGTTCCTATTTCCAAACTACGTCACGGAGCTCTGTCTATGCATTGACATCAGCCTCAGGGCTGGTATTCCACCGACCTTGCGGATTAATCGACAAACTATGGTGAGCCGAATTACTCTCACGTGCGCACATTCACGACAGCCTTGTCATTGCTCGCTTCATGTTGGCTAATCCGATGTCGCTGGGTGGTGTTCACCAACGGATTGGAAACACTCAATGAGCTTACTGATGATGGTCTTGGCATACCGGAGGCGAAGCAGTACTAATTAGGCGTTAGAAGCGTCCCTGCGACGCAGTAAGCCGTGTGAAATCATTGCCACTTCTTTGTGCAAGTTGTCATTCTTAAGTGTGGAACGTGCCTCGCTAGTCAGATAAGACATTATACAATTCAAACTGTACACATACCAAACAATTCATAAGATGTAACTAGCAAGACAAGACGCGTGTGCAAATCCGCAAATAGCTCCACGATGCTTGTCTGTATGGAGAAAAGATGAAAGCATTATTGAGAGAGCACTTTTGGTGGGACGAACGTCGACTAAGACAGATCCTCACCAACAATAGTATAGAAGCCATTTGAACTGATGCTTCGTTGCTGTACAATCATGGTGACCTACGAAACGAAGCATAATAAGTGGGAGAGAAGGTAGACCTAGCGGAGAACTATGATTTTATAAGCAAACATTCAGGGTCAAATCGCCAACACCTTATGAACAACGTACGGCCACGAATAGCTAGCTATCATGGAAGGATAAGACTGCATCGACAAGACAGCTTCTTTGCCCTTTTCAATTCCCCGCGTCATAAGCATTCATTGCCCCGCAGATAACTCAGCACAGAACACAATTTAAGCAGGCAGTCCGACTACAGATGCGCCACTGGTGCCGACTACGAGCCATGTCCTATAAAGTCTCGGGTTAACCATAGGGTGGTTCATGTGGACCCCATCGTGGAAGGCGAGACGAACCAACAAGCGACAGTCTTACTTACTTATCCGTCGATGAAAGCAGATGTGCATGTAAACGTTCGAAAAGCATAAGCACCCTCAACGGTTGTACGTTAACGCAAGGCTACGGTCTGCGTTCACACAAAACTTTACGAGATTTCTGCCAAGGCATTAGACTATACTGAAACTAAAACATGAGACGTTAGATGCTGCATTTACGGAAGAAGACAAAGCGTTAAATATCCGCGAGAATGCAAACTGGTGGAACGTTTTCGCAAGAGGATCCCAAGCAGCACCATGAAATCCAAAAGTCGGGCATTGGCAGATGGCTCAGCGACTAATGAGGTTAGCCAAATTTGTATAGCATTGAACTTTTACTATGTAGCCTCATTCAATACTGATATCAGTATGTCTTATCCTCTTTTAAAACGGAAGACATAGAAAGCGCGTTTGAGTATTTCCGTGAGCCTGAGTGATGTTCAAGGGAGTATGGTTAACGGCATCCGGTTTCGGATTTGCCTGTCACTGTGGTCAGCCACAGGACGCCTGCGCCTACAGAGGAACCATGGATGGCTTGCGCTGCACCACCCACAGCTACATCCACACACATCCAGTGTAAACTCGTGGGAATAAGACCGGGAGGCATGTGGATGGGAGCCACGTTTCGTCAACGGAGGCGGCCCACACTACTTCATGGGAGTACACTCTCCATGAAACCATCTTTTCATTCAGGAACCGATGGTATGCCTCCAGCTGCCATTAATTATGAAGGCAAAAAATTCCTCTGCTGATGTTAAGCGTCTTCACAATATCCTGAAACAGTGAATATTAACCTTCACGGTGGAAAGCGCGGTAATAGCACCAAAACGTAAAGGTGGCTCCCGATCTGCAATGACGAATTATCACCCTATTAATCATTTCTGCGGCAGCCTCAAATGCATTGGAGCGAATTGTTAATAATGGTTTTGTTCATTTTTAAACCATGATTAGACCTGCTAAACAACGCACAATATGGGTTTCTCCCGAAGCAATGCTGTGTAACCTGTCAAATACAATTCTTCGTCCACGTAACATCGGTTGTTGACAGTAGCATGGCTGTTATTGTCATCCTGCTAGACATGCACACTTCCTTCCATTGTGTGTCACATAAACCTTTGTTGTCCGTCCTGCACTCTTACGGAGTCAGCAACCCATTGATAAGCTGGCTTAAACCCTACCTAGGAGATCGGAAATAGAGCGTTAAAATAGGCCAGCAACTATCCTCCTCGAGAGAAGTCACAATCGGAGTTGTCCAAGGCAGTGTCCTTGGACCACTACTCTTCCCAATGTTTATAAATACCATGTGATTTCATCAAACATGGACGAGCATACCACTTTGCGGATGACTTTAAACTCGTTTACTCATTTACACCCGATAGTCTTGAGTCGGCCCATAAGAACACACATGAGGACTTATCTTCGCTGGACTCTTGGAGTAAAAATTGGTCCATGAAAATCTCCGCTGAAAAATGGCAAGTGCTTACGCATGGATGCTGCGTATCTAATGGCTCCATCACCATAGCCGATAAAAGCATCCCAAACTCCTCTTCAGTTAGGAGTAATATATTCAGTATCGCTGAAAATTTTCGAGCATGTCTCATATCAGATAGCAAAGGCGAGGCAATTGAAAGCTTATATCACTAAATCCCTTGTTCTACCTGAAGCGAGACTGAATGTTTAGGATTATCCTGAGACCTATGCTAGAGTACTGCACAATTGTCCATAGCCGCCTGCGTGGAACGGATCGAATAGCTTTAGAAACCCACCAGCGTTATTTCACGAAACTGCTTATTGTCCGATCCACCAATCTGAAATATGAAGACTGCTGTCGCCGCCTTAAACTAGACCCTCTATGGCTGCGCCGCTTGAGAAATAATCTAGCCCTGTTTACAACCTTATATATTATCGGGTATACATGACCGGGATAGATCTTACTTTGCCAAATTCCTCAACATACCCCACAAGAAATAGGGATTACTCACTACCCGTGAAAAAAGGGGACTATAGATCCGTGCAAACTTCTTCTTGCTAAGGTATACTCAAAGATGGAACAAGCTATCATTGAAAGTACGAGGCAAATGAGAACCTAACCAAATTTAAAATGAACTTGGGATCATTTTCTCGCTATGCACAACATAAGGAAAACATTCGAGTTTCAAGAGTCAACAGATGTGCTAATTGCATCAGGTCCAAACAATCTATGACCTATAAGGCAGGTTCACCACACTCCAGAATACATTAAGTGCCACATTTGAAGGCCCACCTGCAGGTGGAGAAATAAAAAAGTGTATCTCTTGCTTTATCACTTTCGTATATGTAAAATATGCTATTATGCTATGACAGCCGGATAAATTGCATCACCTAGTGCGTAACGCAACCAGTTATTTTATCGCACCCAATCATATGGCATCCCACAATGTCGCGAGACATGCTATTGGCCTACTTATTTCGTTGATATATCTACCCCCTAATTTAACTATTTCATCTTGTTGTCCTGTTTTTCTGTTGGTCACGAGTGGGCCGATCTCTTAGGGTGATGGTATGAAGCTTCTAAGCAATATGTATGCACATGCCAAAAGACCCACTGGTGAGTACAAAAAGTGTGTATAAATTAAAAGTAAACACTTAATGGCATACGACGCCAACCGGTGATCCCAGTCATCATGTACGCAACAAAACTATGAATGACGAAAAGGCTGACTGGCTTGATTAGTTAGTTCACAAAAGAACAGTTGCCTAAATGATGAATAAAATCGGTGGTGGCCAGCGTGCTTTTAAAGCACACCGATACATGACCACAGGAGGCGTGGAGGTGCGGGTGAAACCTCTCAAGGGACTAGCCCGTATGGAAGCAGGGCCCCTGGAGACGGTTCCACAAATGACCGTATTATTTTACTTATTCTCTCACGCTGCTTCATTCTGTGTTGAGGCTGCTCTGCTCCTGGTTCCTAGTTACTTCATTTCTACCTTCCTACTGTTTTACCGATATTTTCCATTAATTTATTCCTTAGACCATAGCCTCGATCTTAGTTGTGGTGCATTTCCTCTCTATACCTACACCAAAACTCGGATAACTATTGCACACTTTCCTAAGCACCCTATCTTTCGCATATTCTACAAGACTACGATGCACTGAATAAGTCCTGACTTTGCAGTGAATAGGCGTTTATTTTTTTGGTCTGCTTATCTGTTTAATTCTCTCTTTTCAACATAAACTTTCTCGTGCATAGTTATGCAAGCTATAAATATGCACCTACAAGTGAAGGCTGGAAGGAATGCAGCTGAGCTCACTCAGAATCTCAACCATCTGGCAGCCCAAAACAATTTGATTATTCCAACACCATAATTAGACTAGGGAATGTCTAGACTCTACGATATGTCGTAACCCCTACAATATGAATATTGTCTATATTATTTACATAAAGCAAGTGGAGTTTGATGATCCACTGGAGTAACCTTAAGGTAGTCTTTTCCTTATTTTCGCAACTCCTTAAGTTGCTACTCACAAAGAGCTCCAACTGTATTACTCCAGCTTATAAAGTAAGATTGTGTATCAGGTGACATATAGCTTAGTACTGTGCACCACCATACACCATAGATACTGGCTAATTTGTCCTTTCATCTATATTCCTTCGTGCACCCTACCACACGAAGTGTTTGTGATTCAATACACGCTTGCGCCAGGACCCATCACCACCAAATCGGACAGCGACGGTTACCGCTAGCCGGACTAGTCAATTCACGCAGCTCACAACAGTGCGACCGGCGTGATTTAAAGTGCATACGAGTCACTAAGCCATGGGAAGGCGAAGTTTATCAGCGGGTCCACGCGTGAACAAAACAACGAAGGTCAACCATGGCTCAAGTAAGCGGAGAACTGTCATCACAAAAATCACGTGCTCTTTGTGTGCAAATTCTTACGACGAAGTGGACGTGAACTCAGAACTTGGCGGAAACCGCAGCGCAATAACAAATAGTTTGTGGTTCTGTGATGCGTGTTCAGATAGCCCAATAGCCAAGATTATCCGAACTCTCAACGCGAGGTGTGAAATGTTGGCTGTTGCGTCATCCGAACAGAAAGAATTGGTCAAGGCTTTGGGAAAGAAAATCGCTGAACTCGAGTTGCAGCTTAGTGTATTAAGTAGCCCTAACCCCAGACCTACCAAAAGACCAAAGTTATCCGTTAAAAATGTTACACGTTCCGGCGAAAAACAAGCACCATTAGCGATAAACAACTGTGATGCCAAGCCAGTTGAAAATTCTATAAAATCTTCTGTTGTACCGCAAGGCGTAAAGAGTTATGCACAAATTGCACGATCATAGCTATTAGCTGGGCAGCACATTACAAACTGTGTGAATAACGTCGTTGCACAGGAGAATTCTTGCTGCAGCCTTGACTTGTCTTCCCCACAAGACAAGACCAACACTCCCACATGACAAACCTCCACCCAAAAAGAACTGCAACAAACTAAATTACTACGCAACCAACAAGCGATGACAGTCATATGTTCAAACGTACCAGAACCCACCAGCGAGTCGTTAAAAGGTCGACAAGCCGAAGAGCAAAATCGCTGGACTGAGATAAGCTGCGCACTAGGACTAAACGTTCACCCAACTAGTCTTATACGTCTGTCACGAAACCCATCGTCTCCTCACGTAGAGGAACCCCGGTTACTGCGAGTAACATTTGGCAACATAAAGGACTTGAGGGATGTTCTCTTAGAAAGCCACAGTCTACCGAACTCTTCTCTCAGTGCCCGCATTTTTCTAGACATGCCATGGAAGGAAAGACAAAAGCGAAAATCCGACCCAACCGCGTCTCGTCAAAATGTAATGAAGAAAGTGGTGTTGGTTCATGGTGTGCCCGAACTGAAACATGGCGACACCAGTGAAAGACAAAAACACGATATTGATGAGTGGCGCTACATTACAGAACTCTATGGTATGCAGAATGTTGTGGCATTCGACGTCAGCCGCTTAGCTTCCTCCTCAAACTATCAAGGGAGCGGGCCGAAAATTTTGAAAGTTACCTTGGCTACGCCGGAGATGGCATCAATGGCAATTAACGTGTGGTACCACAGCAGAAGGCTAGGACCACCAGAAGTACGACTGAGACCATTCCTGCAAGCAGTACAGACCACTGGTACAGTTGAGTCAGACTTGGCTTTTCCGACCATAGACCAGCCAAGCGTGCAAACACTCGTGTCAAAAAACGTGGGCAGACCGGCACTGTTTGTGCCGGTCAAACACAGCGAACCCACCTCCTAATGCGGCAACAAATGCAATGCTGCTACACAAACACCCAAGGGCTTTATTCCAAGTTGCCGGAATTGCGCCATCGGCATGAAGCAGCAACTTGGGACATCATAGCATTAACTGAAACCTGGCTCTAACGAGATTTTGGATCCAGAAATTGAACTTAGTGAAATGTCAGTCATTCGAAATGATCGTCCATAGCGCGGTGGTGGCGTTGCTATCTACTACCGAGATCACCTGAAATATGAAGCTCTCACTGAGCATTCCCTTATTATCCCCGACGCCTTATTTTGCCGGCTGCAGCTATCCGGTCCCGATGGTTGTCCTCAGAAGAAGACACATGATGCTTGCCTCATAGCAGTTGTCTACAGGCCGCCGAACTCCTCCGCCGACAGCGATGATATTCTGTTAAATGCTCCAATACGCTATGTCGAATAAGTACTCACACTACCTAATAATGGGTGACTTCAATGTACCGTCAATAGCATCTGTGTTCCCAAGTGGGCCATGCTTCAAATCAAAACTCCTTGATTTCTTGACTATGGCAGTTTTGTATAACCATGTGGATCAACCAACCAGACACCGCGGTTCAAACAAGCCTTCAATACTTGATTTAATCCTGACTAATGAGGAGTTAATGGTTGAGTCGGTTTCATACAACCCCCCGCTAGGTTGTGGCGATCATTCAGTTCTTACGTTTGATTATGTGTGTTATGCCAGTATGGTTAACAAAGAACCAGAAACCCGACGATTCATCACCAACTATTCCAAGCTTCACACTATAGCGACAACCGTTGACTGGGACCTCCAGATGCACACTTCGGCGAATGATGCCTGACAAGTGTTGAAAGGCAAGATAAACTGGGTCCTACAATCAGCTTCAAAAAACGTACCATTACGAGTTTCGCGACGGAGCAACAACTGGATCCGGAGTAGAACACGTAAGTGGTTGAATAGGCGAGACGAGGCTTGGAGGGGTCATTTGCTAGGTCCAAGTGATATCACGTGGAATCATTACAAAACAGTCAGAAACTACTGCACTTCACTCCTTAAAGCTGACAAGTACGAATGGCAGGAAACTATGGTACGCAAATTTACTAGCAATCACAAACTGCTCTACCGGTATGTGAATGACAAAAGGAAGGTTAAGACGGGAATACCACCACTAGAGACGGTCAATGGCCTAACGGTTACTGAAGAGGAGACCGCGGACGCATTGCTCATGCAGTTTGTCTCAGCGACTAGACACACCATGGAACCATCGCCTTGCTACATCCCAGCAAATGTCGTCGGCTTATCTACGGTCAACTTTAGCCCTACATCTGTGGCAAAGAAATTACAGTCGCTCAGGGAAAATAGTGCGCCGGGAATTGACAAGAGCTGTCCGAAAGTACTTAAAACCCTTGCACCCACCATGGCAGTCCACCTTGCAACCTTTTTCCGGTTTCTATTTGATTCTCATACACTTCCGTCTGAGTGGAAACGTGGATTTATCACTCCGATATACAAGGGAGGTAAGCGGTCAGACCCTGCCAACTACCGACCTATTACTCTCCTTCCTGTTCTATCAAAAGTGATGGAGTCTATAATCGCTGATGAAATGGTGAGATATTTTGAATGTCTACAAATCATCTCCAACCTCCAACATGGATTCAGACGTGGACGATCTTGTCTCACCAATCTACTACTTGCTCGGGACTCATGGACCAGGGCTGCTGACGAGGGAGTTCCCGTAGATGTGATTTACTTAGACTTTTCTAAGGCATTCGACAGAGTCAATCACCCAGCACTTCTCCGAAAGCTTGCGGCCTATGGTATCCACGGATCCTTGCTCACATGGTTGGAAAGTTACTTATACGACAGAAGAATCGAGGTAAGGATCGCCAACACCCACTCCGATAGCCTATGCGTCACTAGCGGCGTACCGCAAGAATCAGTTCTCGGCCCGTTACTCTTTCTACTCTATATCAACGACCTCCCTGCCAACATTCAATCACCTATGCAAATATTCGCCGACGATGCTAAGATGTGGCGAGCTATTCAGTCAACATCTGACCCTGTCTATCTGCAGGATGACCTGAACCGGATTCACGAATGGGCAGTAAACAACCAACTACCCCTGAACCCCGAAAAGTGTCACCTGTTGTCGCTGCGCAGTAACTGCAGCAACACATATCACCTGGGGCAGCGCGTTGTAAAACAGGTGAGCAACGAAAGAGACTTAGGAGTCATCGTACAAGAAGGTCTGTGTAATTCGCTCCAATGTTCAAAGGCAGCTAACATAGCGAATTTAAACTTGAGGCTTTTGAGGCGAGCGCTCGGTACCTTCGAGCGGCAACTCGTGCCATTATTGATTAACGCCTACCTTCGTCCCCACCTCGAGTATGCGGTGCAGGCATGGCGTCCGTGGTTAAAACGGGACATTCGTCTCCTGGAGCAACCACAAAGAAGAGCCACTAAGGCAACACGTGGTCTATCGGGCCTTAGTTATGAACTGCGCCTTCGTTCGATCGGTCTGTACTCCTTAGAATACCGACGACTTCGCGGTGATCTGATCCTCACTTACCGGATACTAAGAGAAGAGGACCATCCATGTAAGTCGCTGTTGACATTATCTGCCGACAAACGATGCCGAGTCCATGCACTAAAACTTGTGACTCAATATTCCCGTTTAGATTGTAGAAAGTTTTTTTACTCTCTTAGTGTCTGTCCGCACTGGAACGCACTGCCATCGCATGTGGTGAACGCACCAAACATCGAGACATTCGAAAGACTATTGGACTTGCACTTACATGATACACATTATATAACGGTATGACAAACTGCAGTGTCTAACTTACTGATATTTTTGTGTCACACCTGAAACTTTTGTTTTCTTCCATTTGCCATCCTGTGGGTCTTGTAAAGTTATTGCTATCGGGCCTTAGTTATGAACTGCGCCTTCGTTCGATCGGTCTGTACTCCTTAGAATACCGACGACTTCGCGGTGATCTGATCCTCACTTACCGGATACTAAGAGAAGAGGACCATCCATGTAAGTCGCTGTTAACATATAGCTGCCGACAAACGATGCCGAGGCCATGCACTAAAACTTGTGACTCAATATTCCCGTTTAGATTGTAGAAAGTTTTTTTACTCTCTTAGTGTCTGTCCGCACTGGAACGCACTGCCATCGCATGTGGTGAACGCACCAAACATCGAGACATTCGAAAGACTATTGGACTTGCACTTACATGATACACATTATATAACGGTATGACAAACTGCAGTGTCTAACTTACTGATATTTTTGTGTCACACCTGAAACTTTTGTTTTCTTCCATTTGCCATCCTGTGGGTCTTGTAAAGTTATTGCTTTTTATCCCACCATACACTATTGAACTATTGAACTATTGGAAAGATAGCCCAAAAGAAACAGTTGACCAACGCGGCATTCTTAATAGGGATAGCAAGAAAACAATATTTGTTCATGGTGTTCCCGAGCTTCTGCATTCTTCTGATCACGATGCGTAAACACATGATCGAGAGCAGTGGTGCTACCTCCACGAAGCACTCTCTGTTGACAATGTTATTGCCAAATGTCTGACAAGAGTTCCTTCATCATCTAACCACAATGGCTGCGGTCCAAGACTAATGAAGTAATATGGAGCAAGTTCCGCTAGATAGCTGGTTAGCGTTTCCAGCTAGGTTGTCAACAGAGATCAGGATAAGGGCAGCAGGCGAACAGCCAAAACTCGTAAGCTATTCCATGGAACTTGCAAACGCTACAAATTCTTTATCTGCACAGTCCTTCGGAGAGAGCGACATAACAGAACCCACGGCATACAACAATACAGAGTGCAGCACGAGTGAAACGTCTGTTCAGGAACGCTAAACAATTCCATGCAAATTGACTGAAATTCATAACCAAAATCGATTAAAAGTCGACCACCCAAAGGTCGGCTTATACACAAGCACAAAGTTGACATCCATCAACGCACTCCTAACAACAAAAGCCCTATCTTGTAGGTACCCAAAACCCAAGGCCTTCTAAGTAAGTCAGCGGAACTTAGAGAAATCCATGCCTCACAACCGCGGGACCTAGTCGTGATTACAGAGACCTGGTTAAACCTTGAGATAACTGATGCTAAGATCAAGTTACCCGGTATATAGCTGCTTCGGACCGATAGAACCGGAAGGGATGGTGGCGTGATGCTTTATCATAATACTAACCTCTGATGTGAATTTATTGACCACCTGGAAATCCGCGTCCTTGATTAGCTTTGGTGCCACCTACGGCTGCGAAACAGACACATGAATATCAGCCGTGGTTTACTGCCCACCAAACTCAACGTCGAAAATGGACTTCAAACTGAAACACGTCTTTCAGTTTGCTTTGCACAAGTCTTACACCCACATTCTTATCGCTGGAGACTTTAACGTACACGACATGGAAATTCCAGTAACCGATGTTGCGCAGTTTAAAGCCTACTTGCAAGTTCTAATTGCTAGCCATCCTGTGTACAACAACATAACCTTTCCTATCGTCGATACTGGATCTTGTGCTCACTAACGAAGAGCTCATGGTTGACGGGATAGTTACAAGCACACCACTGGCTTGCAGTGACCCTCTTACTCTACTCTTTGACTTTATATGCCATGCGCAATAACCTGAAAATAAAGATGCTAAAGTGCATACTGTCACGCACTATAACGTGCTATCTGCGCTTGTTAAGGATACATACTGAACTTTCTTAACCGCATTCCACCCAGATGCTGCCTGGGAAAAGTTTACAAGGACGTTAACACACTGGTAGCACACGCATCGGAAAAGAAGTCCATCCAAGCTACAAATAAGTA
>OX104064.1:154192669-154272507 GCA_944474145.2 Dicrocoelium dendriticum | reverse complement strand
ACTTGCCTGATTGTTTTTGACAGCTCCGATCGTTTCTTCCACCTATTTGCACCCGTAGTCATCATAGTCTCCTGATATGCACCGTAACCAAAAAACTGAGAATGGCCGCGAACTGGAGGAGAACGACATTTAAAGCGGCAAGGGAAGATTTTTGCGCATAAGTTCTTAATGCATCCCTGCGTAAATCACAACCCTCAGCAGCTGTGCAAGAGTGAGCATGTAAGTGTCAATACGGTTGGTCCCTTAGTGAGCCCGGTTTCTCAGCAACACGAGTAAATTTCAGTTACATTTTTATCTGAAACTAGAATCAACGTTTCATATGATATGGATACGTGCTGAGCGTATTTTACCTCCCCGTTATTGTTTGTGCATGTTTGGATAAGCGGATGCAGCAAGTGCATTCGAGCTTGAGTGGGCATCATCGTCAGCTCCAGAGTTCACTTTTCGCTATTAAAGTGGTTCCCTGTGAGCTATCTTCTGCGTGCAACCTGTTTCATAACCTCGACTACGGGGATTACGAAGAGAGTCGTTAGACTCTGCCTGTTCATAAATACTGTCTACACCCGAAGCGTCTAGATGCTGCCAAGAGATCTTAACCACAAAGTTTGCACGCGCTGGTGGAAAATCACCAGCTGGGGCATAAATATTTTGCTCAGATGATATTGCAGTAGGATTTACAGATGGATTAGTTGTATCGCTTGTTGGAGCTCATTTCGGAACACAACACCGACCCAGATCCGGTCTTAGTCCACTGGTAACTATCCTTGACTTTCGGGGCTCGCAGCAAGTGGCCCGAAACGGGAAAGTCTACAATAATGATGTGCTGATTATACGTTTATCTCTTTGCGGAAATGAAGCTATGATCTAAAATGCACTGTACCACCAGACATGAGGCGGTTGTCTTTGTTTCCGACCCTGTCAGTTATCAATGCATAGGACGCTGGGTTCCAGAAAAATAGGCGAACCAATTTGACTCGTGGTGGTAATCCGTAGACTCCCCCCACGGTGCTTGCACGCCACCTATCATGCGTAAATTCGAAAGCTGGTTGAAAGCTAACAAGGAAGTCTGCAGAAGGCACAGGGAACGAAGGAGCTGGGAACGCCAAGCGGAAATCAAGTGTCGTTCCAAAAACAGCGTGGTGGGGCGTAAGAAATCATTCAGCAAGAGAATCACGGGTACCGCCGAGGCGACCCGATTCTAAATAAGAATGGAGATCTTATGCGTTAGATGGAGTACGTTGAAGAAAAACGCAGCTACACACTAACATGGGATGGAATACGCTCAGACGGCATAGCTTGGATTGTGATATGGCAACTCTCAGGTCACTTTGGTTTCTGCAGCTCCCAGCGAAATCACGTCCGTCACTCGTTTCTGCGCTGAAATCCAAATTACCTTGTGCCCAAGATACTCATAGATGAAAGTGAAGTTGGAATGGGAGAGTAAATTAGCACAACAAAATAGACAGACTTGCGAGTATTGGCGACATTACGAAAGGACAGTTACGAAGTCCATTTTGGTGTTAGCCGCTACGCCAACGGATCACGTTGTTGCCTTATAACCAGGAGTTTCAAAGATTTGGATCCTGCAGGTAGATTGATTGTACTGCGATTACTTATGCAGTACAGCACATAAAACAGCAGTTAAGGAACTTTCTGTATATGTGCTCGTTGTCGGACTGAAATTGGCTGTAAAACTATCTTTTCAGAATCGACGAGGATAACCAGTTAGATACACCAGCGTTCAAACTTTATCCCACGAATGGTTTAATCTTTGCGACACAGTCACCCTGCGCAGCTCTGCTTGTAGCTGGACCCCAGGTTATCCAGTTTTCAAATTCAGGAGGAGAGAATAGTTTGAAACGGAGTCAAATTTCTGAAAATTTCATGCACGTGCCAATTGAATATCGGATTGGATAAATCTGGAACATTGGGTTGTAACAAATTTTAGGATAAATTTTATCTACTAGGGAATACGGTTTAAAGTGGTACGAGTGCGACTGATTCCCCTGGATAAGTAAGTTGTATCCCTTTCGCTGATTGCTAGTGACTCTTTATCGGCTAACTCAGTAAACTAGACATCGTACATAATATGTAATTTTATGGCCAAATGGCATAATGAACATTGAACGGTAAATTATGATGTGTAAAGATGCAGTGCAGGACAATTTCCGATGAGTGGTTTGATGGGAGTTCTCGTACTCGCAACAAAATGAAACAGGTGGCGCATTTGCCGGTGAGAACCAAACCCACTCCATATAAGTGAGAGTAAAATAATGTTTGGGTCCTGCATTGTGTTTTACAGCGCCAGCAGGTATCGGCGAGTGGAATCATCAGAATTGCCTTAGAAATCAGTAGTTAATAGTAGCCTAGGCCCTAATTTTCATTCCTGTCCCAAACCCCATGGGGCAACGAGACTCGTAGATGAGTGAAGAAAGTACCGCCATTAAAGTGTGGTGGACCACATATTTTTACCCAGTGTCAGGTAATGGATCAGAACCACACGTACTGCAAACGGGGATGAATTTCTACCTATACCATTCAACTCCCTAATACTCCCTTGTAATCTGTACGCAGACAAAACTGCCTATAACAAGATAAGTTATTTGGCAGTTTGACTTTGGTAAGTTCTCCGCTTGGTTGGGGGGCTAACTAGTCCTCTGCACGGTGGTAACGTGTAAGTCAGTGGGTAGTAAGCGCCACTATATCATACCTTGATGTGAAACTAGCAAGGGTACCTTTTGTCCACCTACCCTCTATATTCTCATCTGAACAGACAGATAAAGTCTCTGGGTCACTAGTTGCTGTATACTTTGTTCCAACTCACTCAGTTTATGATGGGGAGATTAGCGGTTAAAGTCTAGTTAGATTAACTATTGTAAGTAACTGTTGTGTCTGTGGTTACTATCCTATTCTACCACCGTCTGGCTGAAAGATTTGCTCTTCAATCGCTTGCAAACCTTGTGAGAGAAAATCATTATCTCATGCCAGTCGCAAACACACACTCCATGAAAAAGAAAAGTGTCACATGCCAAGTTACCGAGATGATCAATATCACAGCGGTCACTATACGCCCTAATAATCCCTGCAGCACAAAGGACAACAAGGAATGCTCTGGGTTACAGGATAGAATAAATGTGACCGTAAGAGCTGTGAGAGATTTTCCAGTAAGCTTGGCTGCTGTTAGGTTTCTGGTTTCTAATATGGAATCACTTTTCCACTTAACTAACCCACCTTCTAATCGGTCCTCCAACCGCCTGCGTTTCGTTGGTAACTTTGATACTGTGATTTCCACTGAAGGGTCTGAACGGATTATCCCTGAAAGTAATGCTATATTGATTAATGTTCCAGATAGGCTATCTCTTCAGAAGCTGAAGCATATGCTACGAAACATCACCGGGTCTCAGAATGAAGAGTGACTTGTCGTACGTCTAAAAAGGGGATTGAAGGATATGTGTCTGGTGCTACTTAAATTAAAAAATGTCGACAGCGCAAAATTTCTAATACGGTATATGTCAGTTGTAAGAGCGACAATCGAACTTAAGAAAGTAGTTATACGGTCAGACAAAACACTACTGAAATCGATCCATGCGTCAGTTCCAAAGAAACAGAATAGCGCAGCCGACCCTCCGCAAACTGCCTTACGAAATGCATGCGATAGTGATATCCACTAGAATGTTCACAGCACAGCTGCTCTAGATGACTACAAAGCTACTGTTGACTGCCTACAAACACAACCGATCATCATTAGCAATACCAACTCCATCCAGGCATCTGGTAATACCATAAATAGTACTATCCCAAAGGAGTTAGTGCTGACCCCGACATTATCCACAGATCCACACAGATGTTACTCAAGTTCTCAACCTACTGTAGCCACAAATGGCGCAGGCCTAGGCATGATCAGCATCAGTACCACACAGGACTCAACCTAGAAGTTGATGAATTGCAAGAAAATTCGTACCCCTGTTGACGCGTTGCATTTATCCCAACACCAGCAAAACCACTCAGAACAACTCTACCAGGTTAAGGAAGTTGGTACCTCAGAGTCCACTCAGTACCGGTACTTTCCAATAGAATAACTATCGAAAAGTTTTACTACATATAAATGGGAGTTTTTATCAGTCATCAGGCTAACACAAAGACGAACCGCTTATCCCCGCTACGTGAAGCTATTACTTTCTAGTCCGTCTACCGTTAACGCTTTGTCTAATTAGTGCGATGGATTTCTCCGACTGACACCGTGTTTTGAGCTAACATTTAGGTATCCACCCAACAGTCAAGCCGACTATGTTTGCTACAATACTACCATCACAAGCCTGCGAGCGAAGACTGCATATGGCGTCTCGAAAGACGTTCAAATGTCTCACCCATTGGTACCAGGCTCTTTTGTCAGGTTTATTGGCGGCCACAGAGCCGCTAAATGAAATAGTAGACCCGGCAGTTTATGCAACATATCATCAAATCAGCTCAAACTTGCTGAACCCAGAAACATGTATTTCGACTGCGCTCACGCAAGTTCCTTCATTACCTGGAATGGTGCACCTTGTGCAACTACATACAGTCAGTAAATCTAACGACACGACATGAATATGCTAGATTACTTCTCTTAGATTCTCGCTGTCTCAACAATAAAATGCACCACCTAATGCTGTTTTCCTCCTTTCCCAAGATTGTACTCGTCACGGAGATTGAGGAAGGCAAAGTACTTCTGACACTCATTTTTACATGTCAAACTTTTGAAGCTTCAGCCGTAGTCACAAATCCCGACGTGGGGGGGGGGGCAGTTCCTGCATGTGGTTGGCGGTTTCGGATTCTGAATTTGTCTGGCAATGTGGCCTCCACATGGCAGCCAAAGGACATATGCGCTTACAAAGGGACCATGGGGAGCTTGCAATGCACCACCCACAGCTCCATCCATACACCCATATCCAGTGTGAATCCGAAAGAATGGAACAGGGAAACATGTGGATGAGAGTCAGATTTCATCAAGGGAGCCAGCCACACTCCTTCAAGATGCAAAACAGCAGCAGTATTCCTGTCTATGTATAGGGGGAATCATGAGTACCAGACGTACACAGGGCGGTGGCCGGTCCGTAGTCCATTCTACGCCGGATGGGACCGCTTTTTGAACTTAGCATGGCCTCGAAGACCTGAATCTTCCCCACAACAATGATTCAGTTTCCCGGAGCCAGCAAACGAGGTAGAAGGTGTTAGAAAGGTAGGCAACTTGTCAACATTCACATCAAGCGCAGCCACAACGGGGATATCAACCATCAGTCAACACCCAAAATGCCAGAAACTCAATACACATGCACACGTGTAGACCAACTGCCACGATGACCTAACACACGGACCACGTCAACCGCGTTACCGGCCTGGGTTAGTAAATGCAATTGAATCGGAGGCAGCATACTTATCAAGCGCTGTGCTGATGATAATTACCTATTCAACTGACCCGTCCTTCTTCGGTGTTGGACCCACGTGGCAACGCTGGTGGCTTACCAAGCCGGCTTGGCTCAGGCACTCACGATCGGATGTTCTACAGCACCATACGCTTGAGATCGATGGGCAAGAATCCACTGGCGCATGTCGCTTCCGTATCCGGCGTTCCTTTTCTGCATGCAGCAATAATTTCTCATGCACCTGGGCAGTCTCCCTTTTGATATGCTCTAGCCATTAGCGCCGATTCACTGCCATTGCTTCCCAACCTATGAACTGAACACTAGTTCTTGAAAAATAACCACTTTGATCGTGTCCTGGTAACGTAACTTCGGTTTTTCCACGTGTCGCTTTACTGCACGCAGATGGCCATATAGCAGCTGGTTGGGTATCCGTGTCGATTCCATGCGGCTGATATACCAGATCCACCTCAAGTACCTCAGCAGAATCATGCAGTCCACTGCATACCAGCCAATTCGACGCAGTACCATCGTGTCAGCAAACCGTTCAACCCAGCAGATGCGCAGAATGTGACGCACGCACGATTGATGGAAGCGCTCCAAATAACGGACACCTTTCCAGTAGAGTCCAGATTTCTCTGCCGTATGGAAGAACGGACAGCGCCATCGACTTGTATATCATCAGCTTCGTCCCGACAATCAAGTGGTGGTTGTTCCACACATGTTTTTCCAGTTTGCCAAATCCGGCAACCGTCTTCCATATGTGCAAACGCAGTTCGCTCGTCATCTGCAGGTCGTTAGACACTACATTGCCTTGATAGAAAAAGCACGAAGTAAATTCCAGAACGTCGTTGTCAATGTGGATTTGTGGCAGACCCACGGATTCCACTGTTGGAGATGGCTGAAAAAGACAAACAGTCTTGCTTGTATTGTTGGTGAGCCCGAATTTGCCGGCCGTTGAAGCGAGAGCTGTCATGCACTACAACTCATCCGTGCTGTGTGCAAACAACTCACAGACATCGGCAAACGGCATCATACGGATGGTCATCTCATACACCAAGGTTCTCAGCAAGGAACGACGGATGTCCAGCAACCCACAATCAAAACGGTGCTCCACATGAACACCGTACTCACAGGCAGTATCCAAAGCATAGGACATCAATGCATTTTGGAAAATATTAAACAAAGAATGGGCCAAAACACAGCCTTGCTTCACATCAGAGACAACTGCAAAGTCATCCGAGGTCTCTCCACTCAGCTGCACTCTCGCCTGCATACCACTGTGCAGACATTCAATTAAAGTTATGAACTTACTCGGACAACCAAGCTTACCCAACACCAGCTACAGTGTCCTTCGGTTCATCATGTCAAAAGTTTTGGTGGGGTCAAAAAACAGCGAGTACAATGGTCGGTGTCACCCTTGGCATTTCGCCTGCATTGACGGACATCGAACACCACATCCATGGTGCTGCAGCCAGAAAGAAATCCACTTTGCTCTTCCATCACGTTAGGCTCAACGACCTGAGTGTTGAGGCGGTTGAGCAGGTTATCAAGTTGATTCCACTATAATTCGTTGGTCATTGCCTTCTTCATTTGCCCTTGTACAATTGTAATACAAGGGCATCCTTCAGCTCAGCCGGCACTTCCTCTGCAAGTCACACGTTTACACCGTGGTGTAATGCACGTATCAACGCGGTCCGCCATATTTTAACACTTCTGGCGGTATTCCGTCGGCTGTGGCGCACTTCCCGTTTCGCAGCTGTACACCTGCTCTCTACGCATGCAAGGCACGTCTTTATCTCGTGTTGTTGCGACCCGTGTAGCGTTAGCCATTCAATCTCTGAACGGTTGTTCAAAAGGGCTAGTCGTAGCGCTTTCAAAAGATCTGCGTTAAGTCCACATAGATATGGATAATAAACATAATGCAACTTCTGTGTGCCCACCTTCTAAACGGCATCGAGGATCCTGCTTGGGTTGATATTCAAATAAAGCGCAAGGCCATTCTTATTGGTTGTGTGCAACCCAACACATTGTCCTGAATTGGATATCGATCGACTCGCAGAAATCTTCCCATATGCTTCTGAGCAGCCTGCAAGCCGAAAAATTATTGGCGCAGAATGCAATATGCCTTAAATTTCCTAGTGCCATCACGACCCCCACTCAAATATCTGTATTTTGTTTTACTAATCCATACTTTTTGTTGAAATCAACAAGTTTCCTCTCCAACAAGAAGCGAACACCTGGTGGGCTTAATGTTTACAAAAGGCAAGCCTTAGAAGTATATGCATCCTCTTGAATCTTCCAGGGAGTGATCACAAGATAGCAGAGATCTGCAACAAAGGAATCCCCTATGGCCAAGACGGATTCAACAGGATTATAAATTTTCGTGACTATCACAATTTTAACTGGAAAGATTTTACAATCAAACTGCGATATCTAGACTTGTATAACTATATCTGTTCTCCCATGCCTCAGTATGTAGCTGATGTACTATACAAATGCAATCTCGTGTCTAGTTATCTTCTCCCCGATGCATCATAGGTGTAATTCCCTCGAGTCAGAATTCCGTTCTGTCGTATAGAACACGAGAGCTAAAGAATCTACTATAGAGATTTGGAAAGACTAACAACTTTAGTCTATTAATTCAGCAAAATCAAACAATGTTATCTTCTGAGACAAATCGGTCCTCAAAACCTCGCAGAGCTGAGACCAATGCCTCAGCGTTGTGTAACAAATCAAATGGAGTGGTAAGATTATTCCAGCTTAGGAACAGCTTCAGGCATAACGTACCGCCTTACATTATACAACGTGACAACAGCATTTCTGTAAACCCGGCTTGGATGTGTGGTTTTTAATAAATAATTTTCAACCTTTTCCACGGAGCCGTGCATGTTGCCGATAGGAAATATCACTGCCAAAGCTACTGATTCCATCAGCACTGTAGAATTCGCGTAATCCGACATAAGAATTATGATCAACACAGTGAGATCGGATGGAAATTGGGTGTTGCCCGCCCTAGTAAAAGACTGTGCAGTGTTTGACTACGGTCACAGTGATCGCAGTGACCAAGGTTCATTTCAATGTGAATCGCGGTCAACATTGAGATTGCGCGTCGCCATCCAATCACACGTGTAGTCCAACATTGACCCTCCGACGGTGAGATCGAGTTTTTATCCTGGCCCAGATGGAATACCGCTTACTGTGCTTAAACTTGGAGGCCCTGCTACAAAGTGAGTTTACGTTATCTAAGAAGTATGTAGTTGTTCCTGATCTGTGGAAATATGCGTTGGTTACACCAAGACATAAAGGTAGCCCACGTCAAATACTTACTAGTCATCAACTCATCAGACACCTCCATTCTGTGTAGGACATTGGAAAAGTGTAATAAAAACCAAAATCGTCGAATCCCTATCGTCCCGGAATTTGGGACACCTCCCAGGACGAATTTCTGAGAACACCGTCATGCATAACATATCAAGTAAAATTTCTAAAAATCATTACTCATTCCATCAACAGTAGTAAGCGCCCGGTCATTATATTCCCTAATATGAGTAAAATATTCGATCGGGTGCCACATGGGAAGCTTCTATAGAAAGTAAATTTCTCCAGTATATCTGCCCATTCTCGGATATCCTTTTATCTTTCTGATCGGCATCAGAAAGTCGAAATACTAAGAAATATTTCCACAAGTAGAAATGTCACAAGTGGCTTGATCTAAGGACGTGTTCTAGGGTCTGTTTGTTTTTAATGTGCATTAACGACGTCTTCGATGTCATCAAACATGACAAACCATATGTATTCGCCGATGATAACAAATTAGGTATAAATTCGATCGGAATAATGTCAGTTACGCCTTAGCCGACATATAAGCCGAGTTGCAAGAGTTGGAATTTGGGTGCTGCAAATGGGAAATCGAACTCTCATCCGAGAAGTGCAACTGCACGTGTTATCAGTGCAGTATTGTATGAAATTGGTTGATGCTAGACAGTAAAACACTGTCCACCTGTCTCACAATTCGTGATCATAGGCTACACTACTCATGCTCCCGCAATGTTGCCAAACACGTGCAATGTACTACTACAAAAGCTCGTAGACTATGAGAGCAATTACTAAAATCCTTTGTTTTGAATGAATTCAAAGTCTACTTATATAAAACTCGTCTTCGTCCCCCATTAGAATATGGTTAATTTACATACTATAACCTGAGAACAATTAACAGAACTGCAATAAAAATGTGCAGGGCTCCTTCACGAAGCCCATAATGAGAAACTCTTGTATTCTTACTTACTATGACCGCTGCTTTGAAATGAACATTGAACCCCTCTAGCTTTATGTCTGATATGATCCACGAATGTGAATTTACCACATAGGTGATAGTTCAACATTCCCTTAAGTAAAATATAAGGAATGGACGTAACACGTTATCAAACGAAAAAGCCCGAACTTGCTTAAGATCAGGTTTCTTTCTTAACCTCTGCGCGGTTAAGTGGAATAAGCAACCGCAGAATTTGAGGATGTGCGGCTCAAAAGCGGTTTTCCGCACTCTACTAAACAGAATTGACAGTAAAATGTGGGAGACACGCTTGACATAAACGTGAGGAAGGGCAGGCGCCATATAGTAAAGAGTAACATTCTCTGGTTTGAGGTCAATGCACCACTGCCACATCTTTTTAAATAAATGAATAAATTGGTATATTTACCGACAAACGGTACGCGGCCTTATGAGCGGGAGCGAACATTGTATAGTGAATAGGTTTCATGGTTTATGCGGCTTAAATCATAATAGTAAAGGAAAGGTTAAGAATAGAATTTCGACTCATGATTTTTTCCTCGGGTCCTAGACCCGAGCACTTAATTTGGAAAATTTACCGATATTTGTATCATCATTTTCTAGTTAGTGGGGCTCAGGAGTAGATAATAAAAGTGAGGGGATACTAGGCTGCACAGACACAGGATTTGGTATTGTAGGTAATGACATGTAGTGGGTAAGCTAGTTGTAAGCGAATAGCTGCTCATATGATTTTATACCAGCTTCTGTCAAAGTTTAGAGAGTTTGCTGTGAGTCATAGATCTTCAACATATTTGATAAAGTGAGGAACGTCTGTAGGCAATCACGAAATGTGACATAGTTTGCACTCATGCGTATCGGTAGGGGTAGTTTGTTTCACAGATCAGTGTATCTCACTAAGAAGAAATTTAGGAACGAATTCTTCGTATTGCTAACTGACACTTTTTGTTCAGAGATATCAGTAAACAAACTATGGAGTGATTACTAACATCCGTCTATATCACTTCCTATACACCACGATTGACCAAGGTGGTTGAACCAATGCAACATCGACTCGGGACATATTTTCTTAGGAACAACTTGAAAAGAAACCTGCAAGATTCGATCGAATTAACCCCATGGTCCATGTCTCGCACTGTCGATATATTAAGCGTCCTTTTATGTTTGTTCACTTAGGATACCTTTCTTTGCATTCGTTGTGTACCGTTAATTATTTTTACTTTACCAGAGGCGACAGCCGAAGAACAGCCAGTCTCATTGTTAGGTGATATCATTTTGTTGAACGCAAGCAATTGATGGAGGAACCTGCAAATTCTTTTCAGTACTGTCTTACGAATTGATAATTCGAGCAGTAATCTGTTTTAGCAACTCCGCTGCACAGCAGGCGGCCTTTCTTGAGCTGTAGCAAAATAGGCTACTCCCGTATATGTTGTCATTATTGTTGTTACTCTTCTACCTCTTTATATTTTGTGTTCCTTTTTCAATGATAACCACAACTGGGTCGATCTGCTGAAGTGGCGGATTGAATCTAAGCGAATAATTATGCCTATGCTAGGCGTAATACCATTGGCACACTGACCAGAAAAGGTGCAATACTCAATAATCCGATTGATGGTACCAGCTGGATGGCTTGAGTGTCCATACTATATAAAAATAAACCTATAAATGAATTAT
Source organism: Dicrocoelium dendriticum (assembly GCA_944474145.2). Lineage (NCBI taxonomy): Eukaryota > Metazoa > Platyhelminthes > Trematoda > Plagiorchiida > Dicrocoeliidae > Dicrocoelium > Dicrocoelium dendriticum. The sequence continues at coordinate 154,261,146 of OX104064.1, read as the reverse complement.
ATAGGTGAGGGATTATCTGCCTTAAAGCCACACCGGCACACGGTCAGATGAGGCGTGGAAGTGTAGGTGAAATCCATCGAGGCAATACCCCACATGGAAGCAGCTTCTCAGGAGACGGCTCCACGGATGGTCCTAGTACCTCACAGGAACGTTAGGATTTATCTACATCTTTTTGTATTTGGCAACCTTTCAATCTTCCTGAAAGACTCACCCGATCAATTAGCCGCGTCTCCCATTAGATAGTCTGAGGACTGCTCTAGAAAACTTGAAAACATAATCTGTTCCATGCGATCTAGCTGTACATAATAATCGTACCATTCAGTTGGACTGTGCCTCGCACTGTCAAGGAATATAGCGTTTATTTAGTTAGTTAGTTATTTATTAGTAACAGTCACAAGGTCCGTTCCGTCCGTCGTAGCCCAGTGGCCTTGACCGCAACTGGTAACAGACGAGCTGCGGATCCGAGCCCAACAGCCAGATGGAATACGCACTGCTGGCGAGGATGCTACGGCCGTACAGTGCTTTTTCGGGCGTGTAATGGCTGTCTGAGTGAGTCTGGATGTGATGAATTTCTACCTATACTACGCAACTCCCGCTGCTATTCTCTAGTAAATGAGGAATTGTTGCATTCCTCGTGTACAGCGGTACTTCCAACGCCATTGCTGGTCAGCATCTACCAACTAGTCCCATCCTCAATATCCTTACTATCTAGCATGTGGGCACTTTACGTGCCAGGCAATTAGAAGTATCTGGTCGCGTTCGAGATAAGGGTTACTTTTTAATCCTCATTCCGGCACAAAGTAGTGCCCACCGAGGTCGTCCCAGTCCCCAACTAATGTGCACTTCTAGTGTAGCCTCCATCACTGAGAGCTCCGTTGTAAGGAGTTGAGAAGCAGGTTATGATTTCCACTGGGTGGAAAATTACTCCCGCTGAATTATACACACGCTATCGGCTTGATGTTTGACAATCACGAGATCACATATTCTACGCTGGACGAACTCTGGAGTCGTACTCTCAGTGGAATTGGGCTCTAGAGTTTCGAGTGACATAGTGATTTTGCAAGATCACCAGCGATTTAAGAACCTTGTTACTCATAACACTGAGGAATTGGAAACAATTTGTCGATTAAGCTACTTAGGCAACTACATGGACAAAGATAGTGCGCGATTTCTGATGACTTTTGGTGTATTTTGACAGCAGGAACTGTCTTCATGAATTTGTGGTGCTAGAAGTGGATCTCGCTTACTCTCAAAGACGGTACATACGGAACACCGGTATGTTCTTCCCCGAAGCAGTGAAAGCTTGAATCTTTAGCATTATGATTCAACGTGCCTGATATGTCTTCGATTGACGTTGACTACGGAACCGTACTCACATCTTATGGGGCCAGCATCCCTGCCACGACGGGGTAAGATGACGGTGCTGAGGTCAACACCCCCAGATTAATAATAAGGTTGACTGATTTGCGTATATCGTATCCATGTTCATGCACTATCAGGGCATCATTCTTGTGGAAGCTTGGTGGCCGTTTCACATTAATGGCAATTTCACACTGGTTCCGTTCAGGCAGTATCGATGTAACTGATTTCTGGCGAAAGAAGCGCAAGGTCTTCTGATGGTACGATAAAATATGTTGGTTTTCTGACAACGTATACGATAAATATTAGAGAACACAACAGGAAGGACAAGTGCTGTTTTCTTGTGACTGTATTACTCCAGTTCCTTAGACCGAGTAGCGTTCTACCGATGACATTTAACGCGCAACTTTTGGAGTGTTTTAAACTGGAGCAAAATGAAGTAGCTAGAAACGCCTTCAGGTAGGACCTGAAACAGAATCATCCTTACGGGATGCACAACTGGGGCTGACAAAGGTAGGACGTTTGAAACTTTATGGAGCTACATTTTGCTCATATGAGATCAAGTATCGCTCTCCAGGAACAGGAACGTAGTAACCGAAAATAGCTGATGGCGTGCGGAGGTGGAGCAATCCGAAGAAGCCACGGAGAACTAATATTACGCAGAATGGCGTCCTCTAGGTAGCCTACAGGACACACGTGAGAAATTATGGTTGTGCCGGCAAAGTGATTGGAGCTGCGGTCAATACGGATTGTCCAATCCTACATCTGCACTTCCTTTATCTCTTCAAAGTCTTCTCATTCAGATTGAAGGAAGCTCTTTCCGAATGGTCAAATCGTTTCATCGTTGTAACACATATTATTCCTTCCGGTGTGGCAACAATAAGATCTCCTACTTCCATTCTTCCCTGAGTTATACACATACCAGAATTAGATATACTCTGCAATGAGGCTGGACCTTACTGTGGTGTGATAGTTAGCGTGCCTCAGAGATCCGTTGAGCTATGCTGGGTGCAGTTTTTTTTTGCACGTTTAGAGCCACTCATACCAGATTGGTCAATGGTTAGAGGCCAGAGAAACACAACTTCCTAGTCCTTCATGTTGGGGGTTGGAATAAGGGTACCTCCTTTTTACTTAAAAAGGACTCCTTGTATCCCAACGCCAAACCCGCTGCCTTGCGGTCAGGTTTTTGAACCAAAGGCTTTAGTTGAGAACCCTAATCTTTCTCATGTCTAGGCGTGAGCAACTTGGCAGTATCTTGTCCACGCAACACAATGAATCTCTCTTCAAACAAATTCCTGATGCTCTGGCCACCGCAGAGGATAATCAACGACGCCCTATCTGCTGCATCGAGCACGGCCATTAGGGGGTTGGATGCTATTGCTCAAGCCTTGCCGTCTTCTTACTTATTCCTTTACACTTTTTTACCCTTATGGTCGCGTTCCAACTTCACTTTTATCCCCCCCCCAGTTTTCGACCCCCCGATTCTTGGCCCTCCCCCAAGATGCTTTGCTAGTAGTTTCAACTCACATGCTAACGCGGACCGTCACTCCTCTTCTGTCGATAAGCCCATGACCAACCTAGCGGTAAACCTCAGTTCATGGGCTTCCATTTGGAGCCCTTGATCCTCCTTCAGATTGGAATGCTTCAAGGTACGCACATTGCTACAGATCGGTCAACAGACAACACTTGCCCGAACTTGAGACCCCCTACATCAACATCCACTGCTTATCGGAGACCCGCCTGTAAGACACGATCTCTGTGCTCACTTTGCGATCCCCTTCAGGTGACACCAGCAGCAATTTCTCATTGCACCTATCCGGTGACGATGCAGCTTCGAGCACCGGCCAAGCCGGTGTTAGCATTGCCCTGAGTCCCTGGAATGAAGCTGCTCTGGTTGATCGGATCCCAATCAGTAGCCGGTTGTGTGCGGTCCGATTGGCTGGCTCGTCCAATTCTTCGAAGTCGAGTGGGACTAACAGGTGTCTAGTCATCACGGCTGCCTACGCGCACACAAACTATAGCGATGATTCGGTAAAGAGCGACTTTTACCGCCAACTGACTGAACTCCTTTGCAACAGAAGAAGCTCGGACACTGTTGTGCTGGCGGGGGGATCTGAACGCACAAGTTGGAAAGCTGCTCACTGATGAATTGCATCTGGGTGGTCGACACGGTGTAGGCTCCCGTAATGATAACGGTGAGCGGTTACTTCATTTGTGTGAGGATGCTCGCTTATTCCTTGAGAGCACTAACTTCCGACACAGCACCCGCCAGAGGGTGACATGGCGTCCCCAGCCTGGAAGCAGCCTTGGACGCAAATCGATCACATTGTAATCAGTTACCGCTGGAGAGGCTGTGTCCAGAACTGTCGCTCGATTTGGAGCACATGTGTGTATACCGACCATGCCCTTGTAGGTGTTAACATGCGGATGTGTTTTAGTGGACGCTCACGACGATGCTGTGAGCGCATTGACATCAATAAACTGGCGAAGCCAGCTGTTCTGAATGCCTATCAAAGTACACTGACATGCGAGTTGAGTAAGCGCTCACTGGCAAGGATTAAAACCACTCGTCGCATGTTCACCAGACCTTACTAGCAGCAGGCAAATCCTCAAGTGGTAAGTCTCATCGCCAACATGGACATTGGGTCTCTTCGCGGTCTCTGGAACTTATCGACGCTCGTCGGTATATTCCGGCAGGAAGCGAACACAATGAAAGTCTCAAAGGGCTGCGGGAAAACTCCGTGATAGCCTGAAGACAGACTGCGAATCCTGCTGGTCTCCGTGCGTCAGATATGCAAGTGGCCGCTGCCCTTGGTAACCATCGGAAGTTATTCCGTCTGATACGGGAAACGGGCAGCAGAAGACCTGGTGTTAGTGAAGCAGTTTATGACGACGGTGAATATCCTATCCACAACTTGTCAAAACGTTTGGAGCGTTGGGCTGAGCATTTTGAAAAGCAATTTAATCGACCGGAATTGTTCGATTCCTCACCATCCGGTGATCACCCTGCTCCCTGGACTGTCTCTTTGGATCCGCCCTCTCACACAGAAGTCAAACGTGAGATCAGACTGTTAAAGGTAAATAAAGCCGCGGGATCAGATGATCTTCATCCAGCCATCTTCAAATTCGGAGGTCCCGGCCTGGCTCATGAATTACACGAATTACTTGTGAAAATGTGGAAGCAGGAGACTGTCCCAATCTATTGGAGCCGCTCCGTCATAGACCCAATTTTAAAGGGAGGCTCGCGTTCGGAATGCGGCAACCATAAGGGAATCAGTCTGATCTCCATCGTCTCCAAATTGCTTGCCTCTGTAGTTCTTCACAGACTGACTGCCGTTCGTAAAATCCATATTCGTGAGGAGCAAGCCGGGCTTCGTCTGGGTCGTGGCTGCATCCACCACATTTTCATCTTGCGTCAACTGCTGGAGTACCGTCACACATACTGCCGGTCCAATGTAGTCGTGTTCCTCGACATCAAAGGTGTTTTCGATTCGGTTGATCGATGTGCCCTTTGGGACTGTCTACTCAGGGAAGGTGTGTCCGAGAAATATGTAAATATTATCCGAGCATTATACGCTCATAGCAAGGGCAGTGTGAGGGCTTACGGCAAGCTGTCGCCGCTCTTCAATATCTCCAGCAGTGTGAAGCAAGGATGTGCGTTGTCACTTTTCCTGTTCAACTTCGCTATTGACGAAGTCATGGAGATTGCCTTTACAGGACACGACTTAGAATGTGTGGAGCTACTCGCACGATAACGACTTCTTGACTTGGAGTATGCAGACGACATTGCCCTCATCTGTGACAGCTCACAAACGTGCCAATCTGCACTGGACAGATTAGCACTGGCTGTTAGCCGTTTCGAGCCTTGCTTTCCACTATGGAAGTGCAAAGTTTTCCTCCAAGATTGGCAGAGATCGCCTCCTTCGCTGACCCTTGGTGGGGATCACCTAGAAGTCGTTCAGAAATTCAACTAGTTGGGAAGTTGTAGCAGCACTCTTGGGATCGAAGACGAGATCACGAACCGTATGGCAAAAGCTCTTCGAGCTTTTGCTAGTCTTCGTTACCTATGGCGGCTGCGCGACATCACTCTCGCCCTAAAGGGTAGAGTGTACAATGCAGCGGTACGTTCAATGTTGCGAAACCTGGACCCTTAGATCAGCGGACATGAAGAGGATAGTTACGTTCCACCATCGGTACCATCACAGTTTGGTTCACATCTGGTGGGAACACTGCGTGAGCAACGAGCGTGTTCGACACCTTATTTACGGCACAAGAAAAGGAACTGAACCGCTCAGCACTGTCATTTCATGCACCAGGCTCCGATGGCTCAGCCACGTGTTACGCATGCCAGACCACAGACTCCCTCGACGTGCGTTGTTTGCGCGCCGGCGGTGTGGATGGAAGAAGAGGAGAGATGGCCAAGCGATGAGTTGATCAAGAAAAATGAAGGCCCTCACTTCGGAGCTGGGTTGGGTTGGAGCGGCACGGCTCTCTAGTTGGAGTCCAAAAGACGATGTACACATTTGGCTGTATACACTTGCTGACATGGCAAGGAGCCGACCTTAGTGGTGTTCCTGTTGTGAGTTTCTTTGTCCTACCCCATCCCTTTTAGCCTCCCCCTTTAAGCATGATCACAGTTCGTAGCATAATATACTTGTACATAATAAGTTTTTATTGCCTAGTAGTCTGCTGGTAGCTTTCCGGAACGATGACCATCTGTTGCTGGTAGTTTAGCTGGTACGCAACTGTTACATTTTTTTCTTTTATGTACTGCGGCAGTGGCTGAGGTATTTTACACCTCTAGGTAACATGTATAATGAATGCGTGAAGGAATGCCAAGTTCAGCATCCACATTTGGCGTTACCTTCATTGCCGGTATGTATTTCATGTCGCACCACACAGTATGCCTGTAGCCATTAATCGTACTCCTCTAAGGCATCATGTCACGTGTTACCACGAAGTGCACAATCATTGTTAGCATTGTTCATTTTATTTTACTGTTTTTTGTTGCTGGCTACGACTTGGTCTATCTTCCGGAGGGACACATTGAAGCTACTAAGTTAGTCAGTGTGCTCACGCAAGATGAAATGTCACAAATCCTCTGGAGGCAAAAAAGTGTCATACTCAGAAGAGTTAAATGGGCCGAATATCCAAAGTGACCACCTTAATTGCATATAAAAATGATCCGGAAGAGGAATTAAAATGGCGATGACTTGCATGCATTTAAGCCGCATCGACACACTGCCAGATATGTGTAGAAGTGTGGGTGATATCTAGGGGGACTACCCTGCATGGAAGCAAGCCCACAGGCGAAAGTTCAACGAATAGCAGTATTACTTTAATTGGACCTTTGACCGTCTCTTTTTCTTTTTAAAATCTATTGTAACCTTTGCTCCCATTTAATGCATCTGTTCCTCCCTTGGTTGTAATGTTGTAACATGATGGTTAAATCCTGGTCATGGCGGAAACAGCATGTCTCGTGAGAATGAGAATGTACGTTATTATTGGCTGTGTAGGTGTAGGTGCATACGCTAGTGGCTGCTGTGATGTACGATACACGTGCTGTTGTCATCAAGGTTGATTCAAGGTAGGAGAATGTTTAGTTTTTAGTTGCCTGCATAAGTTGCAGTGAATGCTCGTCGAAGAACAGTAACAATACTCATGGTGGCATTAGGTATCAATCATGTATTTTATGGTATCGAAGCAATCTACGCATAAATGGACCGCCAACGCACGCCCGTGTGCTCCAGTTGCGATAAGTACACATTCGAAGAATAACTGTGCGGTCGGAAATGGATAGTCCTGTGAGGATAGCTCTCCTGGAACCACACACGAGATGTGTGTCTCGCAGATCCATCACTCACGGCGAGAAGGGATAATAGGAAAACAGCTGCACGGTGAGTGGACCACAGCAGGCTAGCAGCGACTAACACGAATTGCGATCTACGAAGTAGAAAGTTACCAAAAGTTGTGCTCAGTGCAGTGACTGAAGCCTACAAACATCTCACGCTCCTAATAACCAGTAAAACATCGTCTACCCACAGTGGCGTAGTGAATGCTTTTGCCGCCCGGGGCAGTCGTAAGATTTTCGCCCCCCTGGCAGCTACGAATCCGTAAACCCTCACAAATGCGAACAGCACTCAAGCATTTTGTTTCGAAGAACAACAATCAAAGATCTAATTTTGGAGTGCTGCTGTAAGTGTATGTATTCATATTATTATAATACCCGTGTACAAAAGTAACAACACACCTTTCATAATTTACTTAAGGCAAAATTCAGTCAATCGGTCAGTTCCTTCTCTGAAGAGAACTGCTAAGTCCGTGAGCTTATTCTGGTTCATTGCTGATCGAAGGTAGTTCTTTATAAGCTTGAGTTTTGAGAAAGAGCGTTCACAACTGTCAATGATAATAGCTCCGGTAAGGAAAGTGCGCAACAAGATTTCAATATTCAGTGCAAGTCCCCAAGTTGAAAACTATTACGTGTGAAGCACACAAGGTCAACTGGTCCATTGATTTTGTCGTTGCTTTAAGCTTTCACAAAATACTGCAATCTCCGGTCACCGCAGTATTCCTTTTCTTGCTACATCCTTCTCAACTTCGCTACGCGGATAATTATAGGTATCCCCAAGAAGAGTTGACGGTGTAAGTAAAGCATATTTGTTCGCAAGGTCATGTATTTGCTGAAATCTACCATATATTTTGTCAGTCCACCAGTCTATGACAGACGGTGTTTCCTGTTTCAACTTAGCATCAAATCCCATTGATGCATCAAACAACTCATCACCATCAATTCGTTTTTTTGTGGACAGATTTGACGCTCCATACACATCCCAAATTCGTGGTAGCGTCTTATGATTGCATCCGTTGCATTGTCCACTATCCTATTTCTATCCTGAAGAAGGCAAACTCCTAACACGATGCGCCTGACAGAACTTTGCTGTAGATCCCGCTCATTTGTTTGAAGATATTTCTTTGCATCACTGATTTCTGGGAAAACAGATCACCAGAGGCTCAGAAACGAAACAAACGGTAACGACAGTACCAAGATGAGAACTCAGCATTAACGTTCGCAACCTTTGCTCTCCGTTTCGAAAATTCAAAAAAACCAGCTTGTTGTTAACTTCCTAGCCGAACAAACATAGTGCAAATTTCATGGTCAACCTTAACAGATCACAGACCAAAATTCGTAAAATCGATTGACGAATGATTTAAGCCAAAAGTATGAAGTCACTGACCTCAAATTTGACAGCGGTCGTGGACTCTCGGCTCCCTGGCTATGCGCGGAAGGATCGACAGCACATATAACTGGAAACTCTGTCAGACATGGTAAAAAAAACCGTGCACAATGGCGAACATATTGAGAAACCTTACTACCGTAACTTCCGTTCTACACTTGTTTCTCTCTATTTTCACTATCATTCTATTGTATTTATCCATACGCTGTGGCACTCTGCCAATAATATAAATGGTCAAGTGTTCAATATGGTTGGCGGCATCCGGTTCCGGATTTACCTGTCACTATGGCCTCCATAGGACAGCCATAAGACTCCTGCACCTACAGAGGGACCATGCATGGCTTGCGCTGCGCCACGCACAGCCCAATCCACACGTCCCATATCCAGTGTAAACCCGAAGGAATAAGACCGGGAGGCATGCGGATGGGAACCACGTTTCATCAACGGAGCCGGCCCATACTCCTTCACAGGCAAACACAAGCACGCTGTATTTGGGGAATCAAGCGCACACAAGGCGGTGGTTAGGCCGTAGCCCGCTTCACACACAACCATATGCATAGAACCACTCTTTGAGCCTAACACGGCCACAAGGATCGTGCACCCCGACCCCTGCAGCAACGACCAACTGTCTCCCAGAGCCAGCATGGACGAAGTGGTAGGTAATAGACAGGTAGGCAGCTTGTCAACATGCACATCAAGCGCAGCCACACCGCGGATGTCAAACAACAGCCAATCACTTGAAATTAAGCTATCAAATAAAAATAATCGGATAAAGTATAAGGATATGCCAGCGTAACGCTTCGCTAAATTAGAATTTGAAATACATGGGTGATAAACACATCCGCGATAAATTCAAGATGGCAGAAAAAGAGGTAAAAATACATCTGCAACAAACGCGAATAAATTTAAAGAAACTAATTATCTTTTGTTTAGACGATGTGTGTAAGTAATCAGATTATTCAGAGAGACTTTAAAATGAGATAACAAAATGAGATAACAAAATATAGCATACGGATCATCTGAAATAAAGAAAGTCAACACACCAGCAAGCGGTTAGTAGATCGAATGCCGCTTATCTACCAACGCTGCACCGGCTCTGGTTAGGTTCTCAGTAGCACTCGTCGGGGTTTCGATGCTGGTCCTGAGTCGCCTCGCTCATGGCTCACTAGGCCTGTCTGACTCAGGCACTCGCGGCCGCATGTGCTACACCACCATGCGCTTGACGGTGATGGAGTACACACTATCGGCGCCTGTTACTTACGCACCTACCGTTTCTTCTCCACATGCACGAGGGCTTTCTCCTGCACCTCGGCAAGTATCTTCATAATCAGATCGCGCCACGCACGCCGATCAAGCGCCTTCGATTCCCAACACCTGAAATCAACAATAGAACGTGATAGGCTCACGTCGACCATGTCATGATAACGTAACTTCCGTTTCCCCACGTGCCGCTTCCATGCACGCAATTGGCCATTAACCAGCTGTTTCGGTATCCGGGTTGAATCCATGCGGCGAATATGCCCGAGCCACCTCATGTGCCTCAGCAGGATCATGCAGGCCACTGCATACATGCCAACGCGTCGAAGCACCTCCGTGCTTGCAGTTCGGTCACTCCAGCCGATGTGCATACTACGGCGTAGACACTGTTGATGGAAGTGCTCCAGATAACGGAGATCCTTTCGATAAAGCGTCCAAGTTTCCACGCCGTATAGCAGAAGTGACAGCACTATAGACTTGTATACCAGCAGCTTCGTCCAGACGGTGAGCTGGTGGTTGTTCCACACACATTTTTCCAACTTGCCAAATGCAGCAGCCAACTTCGACACGCGGCTGCGCAGCTCGTTCGTCATCTACAGGTCGAATGTTATTACACTCCCAAGGTAGTAAATTCTCGGAGTGGCTTTCAACACTTTGTCGGCAACCTGGATTTAGGGAATGTCCACGGACTCCATTCCGGGTGAAGGTTGAAAGAGACCGACAGTTCTTCTTGTGTTGATGGTGACCACGAATTTGGCCACTATCGAAGCCAGAGCACTAGTCATGTGCTGCACCTCACCGCGCTGTGTGCGAACAACGCACAGTCGTCAGCAAAAAGCAACATACGGATAGTTGTCTCACAGACTAGGGTTCTCGAACCGAAACCACGGATGTTCAGCAACCCACTATCAATACGGTGCTCCACATGAACACCGTTAGCACAAGCCGCATCTAAAGCACAAGACATCATGACATGAAGATAAATATTAAACAAGGCAGGAGCTAAAACACAGCCTTGCTTCACACCAGAGACAACTGCAAAGTCATCCGAGGTCTATCCACTCAGCCCTCGCCCGCATACCATCGTGCAGACATTCAATCAAAGTTACCAACTTACTCGGACAACCAAATTTACCCACCAGCCACAATGCCTCGCGGTTCACCCTATCAAATGCCTTGGTGAAATCAACAAAAAGCGAGTACAGTGGCTGGTGTCGTTCTCTACACATCTCCCGCAACTGACGAGCCACGAACACCATAACGATGGTGCTGTGACTCGAACGGAATCCACATTACTCTTCCACAAACTGAGTGACGAGGCGGTTGAGCAGGGTTCCTGGAATCACCTTGCCCACACAACTCAGCAAGTTGCTGTCACGATAATTCGTGCAACATTGCTTGCTTCCTTTGCCCTCGTACAGTGGTAGCACAAGAGCATCCTTCAGCTCAGGAGACACCTTCTCCTCAATCCACACGCGTTGCGTCGAGTGGTGCAGCGCATGCGCCAACGCCGGTCCGCCGTATTCCAATACTTTAGGCGAGACCCCGTCGGCACCGGCACACTGGCCGTTTCTCATCTAAGCAAGTGCTCTCTGCGTCTCATCCAGTGTCGGTGCCTCGGCAAGACACGTCTTCATTTCGCGTTGTTGCAGCCCGTGCAACACAGTCCAGTAAATCTCTGAATAGTTGTTCAGGAGACGGTCAAAGTGCTTTCGCCACCAACCCGAGGCATCACAAGGCTGACAATGAGAGTACAAATCATGGTACCGCAACTCTACAGGCAGATCACGAAGGCCAGAGTTAGCAAGCAAAATCACGCAGGCGCTTATACTGGGCCATAGAACCCTTTACAATGATGTGCCCGCTGTACAACTTCGTATGGGCGATCATGCATTACGTTCACGGGTAACTGCCATGGGGGGATGTGTAACCCGAGAGATATGTGCAAAGGCGAGAAGGAACAGACGACCTTCAGGTGTGACAGATGGTGCATATGTGTTTTTGCTTATTCAGAAAAATATTGCAATATCCTACTATCGGTTTATTCGGAAAATTTACCCTGTAACCTTGGTGTCGAACATACATCTGTACTAGAATTCCCTCCTGGGGCGGACAGTCCCCCACTCCCTCACGCTACGCCTCTGCCTACATAAACATATCGGGGTCAGAATAATCAGTGTAGAATCGGTGTAGAATAATCAGTTCCGTGGCTAACACTCCGTTAGGGAGAACCTCATTCAACGCCTCTATGTAACGGTCGGTACAAACGCACGAAGCAGCAATAAGGGTGAACTTAAAAGATGGCTCTCCTTGTACATTTTTTGTAGTGTACTTGGTGGTTCTGCCAAGGAGATTTCGTAATGAAACTGCCACACGCTAACTCATATTCTTGGACAGATGAAGACAAATTTTGGTCTGCGTATTACTCACCAACTGTAACTCTTCCAACGTTCCCAACCAGTCATCAAGCTCAGATAAATCCACTTCGGAATCCATTGGGCACAATCACTTCATAGTATTATCCCAAAGCTGTATGGTCCATGGTTAAACGCCACAACAGGTTATGTGCAGGATAACACGCCGTGTCCTGTATTCGAGATTCGACTGATGACCAGCTGAGATAGCGCTTGATCGATGCTGCAGTTGTACCAATCAAGTGAATGCTGGCGCTACTTCCACTTTGTGGGCTGATTGGCTGCGGCAGCATCTGCGTTGGCAGCCGATCGTCAGCCGAACACACGTGTGCACAACCTCTGCCCACTTGCCGGTGTCCTCTGATTGACGGTCAAATGATGAGGGTCACAGTATACACATCTCCGGATTTCGCTCTCAGAATTAGGTGCTCTCCTTCGCTTGGTGCGCCGTGCCATTTATTTAGGCAAATGGTTAGGCAGGCTTACTAGGATCCGCAACATTGTTCAGTTCATCATTCAGTTGTGCATCTAAGCGCTGATCTGTTTGCATCGCACCCTATAAGTAGACAATCACGAGCTGAATTCAATCGGTTTGAACATCACACACACCCACACACACTGCTTGCATAACAGTGCTATAGCCGAGTCCACCTGAATATTTTCGTTCTAAGCGTTGCACACACATTGATATTGAACGTACAGCATTGGTAATCAGGTTGACAAATGTTGTACAGGTGTAAACTAACTTGCCTCGCTTAACGTCAAAGTGCGTTTGGTTCTGAAATCACCGGATGCTGTAAATGGGAACACTGCAACAGAGTACAATACTTCTGTTGGTCTGTCACCCGTACGAAGATTCGCCCATGCTACAGGATGTTCCAGGTAACTTCGAGACAACTGGAGCGGGTGGCTCGGATAACATTTTTGATTCCGCTCAAAAAGTCGGCGTGTCACGGACTCCTGTGTCAGAAAACATTAAGCGTAAAAGTACAAGGAAAGCACATAATCTCCATCTTCAAATCACAAGGTGCGCAAACAAGTAAGGTGCAACAATCTGAGTAGGGGGACCAAATTTTATGTTCCCATCCACCTTGGGAAACGTGAGGTGCCTTCACCTTCGGTCATACCGATGGAAATCAAGAGGCCAAACGGTGTGGATGGAAGAGCACGCGGAGCAGTTCTTAGATGGACAGCAGCGTACTTTCAAAAATGTCGCTGGATCCACTACCGCCCTTCCCACCGAGCACTTCTTTGATGACCTAACCTTTGTGTTATGAGCTTATCCAACCAGTTTCCTGGGGTTACTGTCAGAAAGGTCATCAGATTTCAGAAAAGTTCCGGTTCCTAAAACGCACCTTCGACCTCGTCTTCCGAGGTTGGAACTGAGACTGAGACTGTATTTAAAAGCAAATAGAAAGGCTTATGAACAACTCTATCGAATTATGACAAATCAAAAACATTTAGTTGCAAATCGTCAGCGGTAGTGTTTGGTCAGTTAATCGTTTATCCTTGTTCGGTTAGGAATTCGTATTGGTGTCATTATTTCCGGGTGTAGGATGTCTTAGTTTCCATTGTATGGGCACCGTTTCACAAAAGCACAGGATTCCGAAAAATCGTTGATACGTGTTTTCAAACAATGTTAGTCCTTCTGGTAGTGTATTCTACAAGTTTACGATTCTTCGTCTTAGGCAAAGCTGAGGTGATACTTTGTTCATTCAGGGGACCCTGAGTCTGTTACGGTGTCCTCAGGTGTTGCAGACTTCCCGCAGATGACATATTGGTCGCAGTATGGGGAAGTGATTCAAGTGTAGTACTCGGTGGGTCATAAAAAGGTTAATTCTTACCCGGCTGTAGGATAGTGTGTAGAGTCTGAGCCTTTCACATCGTTTTGCACACGAAAGCTTTCGCAAATAGGTATCATTCTAGTTGCGATATGCTGTATTTTCTCCAGCTTTTCAGTTTCCCACTGGGTTATCGGATGGTAAGCTGGGGCGCCGTATTCAAAGATTGGTCTAATGAGCGAGGTGATTAGATGAGGGACTGTTTCTTCGGAACATGTGGAGAAACTGCGTCTTAATGCTCACAGCATTCGAAATCTCGCACGGTTCAGTTTCTCTGTATTTTCTAGTGATCTGATATCATGTCGTGAGAGAACTCCTAAATCTCTCTGGCCGTCCAAGGTGTATGATTGGGTGGCTGGACGTCTGGTGATACTGATGAGCTCCGACTTGCTCGCGTTAAGAGGGAGTTGCGTTTCAGTGGACCACGTAGACTGTCGCTCTAATTCATGGCGGAGGCGAGCGCAGTCTTCCTGTTTCTCAGTGATCCCCCAGATTTTCAAATCATCTGCAAACAGAGCGCACGGTGACTGGAGCTGCTGCGAAAGATCGTTGATATGATTAAGAAGTCATACTAACCCAAGTGTAGTTCCTTGATGCACGCCAATGGTCGATGGAAACCATTCTGTCAGGTAGGTAGTCATTGACCTGTACTTTAAAATTTTCGTCCCACAATAAACTCGTGTAACCACTGAAGTAGCGTGCCACCGATTCCGTATGTTCTCAGTTTACGAAGGAGTACCTCGTGGTTTACGCTGTCAAACGGCCTACTAAAGTCGATGTACACAACGTCAACATCCTTCTGTTCATTGAGAGCTGGTACCCACTGGTGGTTTGCGTACATTAAATTGGTGATGCAGGATCGCCCTTTCCTAAAGCCGGGTTACGCTGACGTTACGCTACTTCCATCAAATCAAAGAACGACGGCAGGCACTTTTTCACAACCATCTCGAGAACTTTGGATACTATCGAAGTCAAATAGATCGGTCTGTAGTTTTCTATTTTACTCGGATCATCACCCTTGGGAAGTGGTCTCACTATCGAACATTTCCAGTTGTTGGGGACAGATCCTTCAGAGAGTGATTAGTGAATAGGTTTATCACAGCTGGTGAGATGATAATCGAGAGGGACTTGAGTATTAGTAGGTGAAGTCCGTCTGGTCCGGGGTTTTTGCACCATCGAGGTTGACGAGTAGCTGATACACTTCGACTGCACCACATTGTAGGCTGTCGAGCAAGACTGGCGCCATCTATGCCGGTACTGGGACATCAGCCATTTTACCGGAAATTACGGTGAGGAAGTGCATAGCCAAGATGTCGGCATGCTCCGCGCTTGCAATGAACGTCTGTCCGTCCAAGCTCTCTAAGACCGATAGGTCGCCCCCAGATTTCAGTTGACGTTGCAAGTAGGTAAATATTCTTCTGGGTGCAGTTGTGGCCGAGGATGCTAGCTCCTCTTTAAACTGTCGGCGTTTCTTGCTCTTAGCGGTGTTACACAAGTTCCGCTGTTCCTTGTATACCGTGTAATCTTCATCACAACCCGAGCTGATGTATCTATCCCAAAGGTTTGCCACGTCGCCGCGCTAACTGGCTGTATTCCGTGTCAATCCAATGCGGTTTGACAGGTCCGATTTTTGAATACTTCAGGGGAACGAACCGAGTACACAGCGAGTTAAGCTTCCCCTTCATTAATGACCAACAGGCCTCAAGCGACGCATCCTGTGGTAGTGTCCAATCAGTCTGACTTGCGGCTTGGACGAGCCAGTTGAAGTCCGTCATCCAATAGTTGAATGTCGGCTTCCGTTGATTGTAATACGGTAACGACAGTTCTATGCTTGTCACAATAGAGCAGTTGTCACAGTTTGTCAGAGATCCGAGGACTCTGATCACGTTCAGCTTCTGCTCGCAGCTCGTAAACATTAGGTCCAGACAAGATGGCGAGTGCGGAGTTACGCGCGTCCATTGCATGACATGTTGCGTTACCCAGATTTCAATAGTCATTTAAGCGAATTGAGCTTCAAGGTTGTCATGACCGGGAAGAAGCCGAAGGTCTGGCCAGAATATCTTAGGTAAATTTAGATCCGCCATCAGTAAGAACTGAGGGTGGCTCATGTGCTTCTGGACATATGGTAGCCATTCACAACAATGGTTTAATGGGCTACGGTAGATAACACTCACTATCAGTTCTGCGGGTCTGAGGTAGATTGTGCACCACCATTGCTCGCATAAGTTATCTTATCCACTCCAGAAGAGCGCAAGTTGTCGCTATGATTTCTTTTCAGTGTGTAACCTGCCCCGTTAACAGTTAGTTGGAAGTCAGAGAGAGCCATGTGCTACCTCAAGATCTGGTGTGCAGCTGGTGTGCAGGGTCTACAATTTGTGGGTTTTCATGTGGCCAATCAGCGGGCCATTTCCGCCCTACCTGAACCTATTCCGTTTGCGCAGGTTCCAGGTCTGGTCGTGCCGGGGTCATTCAAGTAGTACTTATTAGCGTGCCCAGCCCGAGGAACGAGATGTACGCAGTGGGTCGGCACATAGACAAATCTCCTGCCCTAGCTGAAACGCGGTTGTTTGACGAAATCACGGACGGCGAAGTACATCTGCTTGGCTATGCACTGTTCCGAGCTGATCACTCCACTGGCAGTCAAGGAGGTGGCGTAATTCTTTACGTGAGCTACAATTTGGACGTGTTGATAGCCACCGTTTTGCAGTCGGTAGACAAAGGTATTGATGCTCCATCAGTCGTGATGTACACTTCCATTGCTCACTTTACAGTTGTGGTAGTGTATAAAAGGTACATGAGTATATCTAAAGAAATCCTTGACTTTATACGCGCTCGCTAAGCGAATATGTGTCTGGTGCTGGGTGACTTCACTCTGACAGAGGTTTTCCGTACTGATGTATCTTCTAACTGGATAATGGGATCGTTATGTGCAGACCTGCTAGACTTAACATTGTAGTTTCCGTCACACCAGTTTGTGAATCTCCACACTAGCTACAGGAACAACCAGTGACTATCCATTTAGCTCTTGTTTTCGCTAACTCATTTGACTTCGTAGGCGATCCTGTTTGCTTTTATTTCCGGTGTGCACTTATCAAGACTTACTAGTCTACTAGCGACTAGCATCCTAACACACGGGCCGCGAACTTTCTGGCCATATGAGGTGGGACTTATTCATGGCATTATGTGAGCTCTGAGACGGACACTGTTCAGCTAGCCTGGGAAATATTTAAGGCATGTGTTGCCGAGGTTTCTACACCTCACATCCCAGTGGTGAAAAAAGAGAGTTGGGAGTGCAGTTTCCATTGATAGGTTCCATGGGGAATGGTCTGCTACAAAATCGATTTAGAAGCTGGCGAACTTATCGAGCAGCTCCGTGTACCAGCTTATTGGACAGGTATCGGGTGCTTCAGAATAAGTGCAAGCTACATCTTATGTGTGCTAGGCTTCAGTATAAGAAGGTTTTTGTTAACACTGCCTAGACCAACCTCAAGAATTTCTTCGTTAGGCGACTTAGTGTTACAAACTCGCCCACTCCAGCGTTGCTTCAAACGGACGGAACCTATCATTTTACTGACTATGCCAAGTCGTGTGTGCTTGGCGAGCGATTCTCAACGGTCTTCAAACAATGAACAATGAATTTATACCGGTTAAGAAGCTTTGCTCTACAAGTCCCGTTGAATAGTTGGTGGGGATATCGAAATAAAAAAAATGATACTAATGATAGTAAAATAGCTAGTACTTTAAATATGAAAATAAGAACTTATCGTTTGCTCCGCCTTAGTCCTGCAATCCGTTTAAAATCACAGTACCCGCAATTAACATTAAATAATTCCATGGTAAACTCCGGGTGTAGGATAGAGACGTAGTGCTAAGTGACAAATTGTAAGTGGATCAGTGCAGCATCCAACCGTCTTTTAAATACTTGGGGTATTGGTGCAGAGACGACCGATTCTGGGAGAGCATTCCACAGGTGACAGACGCAAATGGAAAAGGAATTTCTGGGACATTCCGGACAGCTATACTGTACAGCGAGTTTCAATGAGTGGTCCCTTAAGTTTGTATTGCCGCTGAGTTGCAGTAAGGCGCGGCACACATGATGTGGATCTCACAGGATCAAGTATGCCATAATCAGGTCGCCACGTCGTCTGCGATAGCTTCCACTGAATACACCCAATCGTTGCAGCCTCACATGGTATGAAAAATTGCACATGCCATTTACGTTCTTGGATGCCTGACCTTGTGGCCGCTCCAGTGCACGGTTACTAGGCTAGAATTGCGTATTCGACATGGGGGCGAACATATGCACTGAGCATTTGTTGAAATATGGAGCTATTTATTTGTCCAAACGCCCATCATAACAGCCCGATGTGTTGGTTCCCGGTCTTCGAGGCCTTTTCGGATTGCCTGAAGCAACCCAAGTCATCTTGAACCAGGACAGCCAAGTCACGTTCGCCAGAGGATTGTTGTAGTATATTCGTTCCGTGCCGGTATGAGTAGCTGCTCTGATACCGGATGGAAAGTACCTTGTGTTTATTGACGTTGAAATGCAGTAAGTTTTGGGTTGGCCAGTGATACACCGTATCTATAAATAAATATATAAATAAATATTTTATTCTCGACTGTGCGAGGCACGCCCATGGAGGCATGATCAGATATGTACAACGGTACAAACATTTTAATGCAATTGTAACAGTAACGTAGAAAATTGTTCATATATCCATGATTGGAACTGTACAATGTTGAAAATGCGAAACAATAAATTGGCTGTCATGAGATACGGGACCTCAGCTAATAAGAGATTGAGAATTCTGAATGATCCATTGGAAGGTAATGGAAGAGCACGCACAAGAGAGATATGACAATACTGTGAGTTCGTGCACAAGGAAGGCAAATGTCAACGTATCGTAGGAAGTAAAACGACAGCAGTATATGCAGATGTAGAAGTCCCAGTGTAACGATCCTATGTAGAATTGTGACGCTAGTTGACCTACCAGTGTAAAGTTATGGGCTGTGACTTTATTCGGTGGCGAGTCACATACGCCACGTTGCAGTGTTGTTAAACGGACATTTGTGGCTTTTTGTAGGGAGAACGCTTGCCAGGCGAAAACCCACCACGTCCTGGAACACTGCCGCCAATCCATTGAATGGCAAATTACAACTGGCTATGTTTCTTGTTGAACTTTTGTCTGCTCGGTTATTCGCAGTCAGGTTGCGTCCCATTTTTCTGCTGGCTGATGCCATACCTGGTCGCCTATTGCGTTCCTGGGTCCTGTCCATTGGTAGGTCGGGTACTAAACATTCTTATTGAATATGATGTGTTGATCCTTCGCAGAACCACGTGAAGTCTTCTCTGATTATGTATATTTGCCGGGGAGCGAAGAATTCGTGTCCAGCTACCCTCACTGGACATCGGTAGTTGGGTGCAAATAGAGTGGAAGTGAGGCCATGGTCCAGGTAAGTACTTGTTGGTTATTTCGTCCCATCCCAGGCGGAGGCAGTTCCTCAGTTCGATCCCGAAACTCTCTGATGTTCACGACCTCAGAGAAAAGGGAGAGAGGAACAGGCCGAGAGAAGACCGAAAAGGGGCAGTCAATGTACCTAGCGTTTGATCAAAATCCTACCTTAAGACATTTATTTGAGACAACTAGTGTACAAAGTGTAACAGATATTACGCTAAAGATGTTTTTAATTATGCAGAAGGCATGGCCTGATGGGTAGAATACTTTCTTGTGCATAGGGATGAAGAGCAGAATTGCGGTAAGATATTCATGAGGTGTAAGCTGACGATGTTCGAATTCTACCTGAGACTAGAAAGTGGGTGTGTAGTCATGATTGGTTGTTATCGGAAACCAAAAGACAGTGACGATGTGGCCGTATTTATATATGCTCCACGGGATAAGGATTACCTAAGACATCATAACTACAATGTACATAGGTATATGAAGATAGGAAGCTGAGCATATTAGAAGCACATGTTGGTCGGCTTTCGCCTGGACCGTGCGCCAGATCTTGATATCGTCGGCAAACATTTAGATGTTTGAAGGGATTCCCTGTGCAAGGTCCTTAATAAACATCAAAAACAAACGTGGACCTGGAACTGGGCCTTGGGGCACACTCTGACCACTAATTGCCGTTAAAGTAGAAGTTGGCAATCCAGCTTAAAAGATGCTTGCCGTTCCCAAAATGTTGGAGCTTGGATAGTAGTATCCGATGGTCTAGACGGTCGAAAGCCTTGGAAAAATCTAGGTAGATCACGTCAACACCTTCTCCAGCGTCAGCTGCCTCGGTCCAACTACCGCGAGCAATTAGTAAATTCGTTGTACATGACCGCTGTCGATGGAAACCGTGCTGCTCAGAAGTGATGAGGTTGCAGTTTTCCAGGTAGCACATCAGTGCATCGGCAACTATGGATTCCATGACCTTGGAGAGTAAAGGAAGAAGTGATACTGGGCGGTAGTTGGAGGGATCAGTTCTGCATCCATCTTTGTGAATCGGGGTTACTATTCCAAGCTTACACATAGTGGGAACTTGGTTCTGGTCTAAGCATCGCTGGAAAAACTGAGCTAAAGGTCCTGCCATTTGGCTTGCTGCTGCTCCCAATGCCTCTGGACGAGTGGTGTCGACACTCGGCGAGCTGTGTTTGCGTAGAGAAGTCAGCTTTTGCAATACATCCTCCGCGGCAAACGTGATGTGGGTTAGTCCTGGCGAGCAGAATACAAAGCTTGGTAGATGATTTAATGGCAAGACTCTTTGAAACGTGGAGGCGTATTGCATCTGCAACGCGATTGCTGCTTCCACAG
Organism: Dicrocoelium dendriticum; assembly: GCA_944474145.2. NCBI lineage: Eukaryota > Metazoa > Platyhelminthes > Trematoda > Plagiorchiida > Dicrocoeliidae > Dicrocoelium > Dicrocoelium dendriticum. The sequence goes on along the minus strand of OX104064.1, from coordinate 154,240,240 downwards.
CCGCTGTTGTTGGGCCAACAGCCGTCTTGAGTGGAGGAAATCCTTGCCTCACCTTTCGTAGGCTATTAACGTGCTTCTACAGCAGTTTGTGGTTAGCACTGAAGATTTTTGCGATGTTCTGCTGATAGGCGACTTTGTCTTCTTAACAGTTGAGTGCAGTGGTAACGTTGGGCTACATAGTTGTCTCAAGTTTCTGGTACTGGAGCTTCTCTGTATATTGGCCAGTTTACTTTGCTGAGTCTCGGAACAATTAACGGTTTGCTCGTGTATCCTACCTTTAAGTGGGCTGCATTAAAAAGCTTTTTGCAACTTTGTACCAGTCTACGCATGCAGATCACCACGGCATTGTTTCCTTTGAAGGGTAGAAGCAGAAACAATTGATTCTTTTCTACTGTCTGCGTTCGTATTTTTGGTCTCCTGTGCTTCATATGGGTGTCGATGAAAAGCTCCGGGTATCCGTTCTCGAGGAGTGCTCCTTTGATTTGTTTGAGTTCTTCGATTGTGTCCGCAATGCAGATTTTGTTTGTGTGGTCAGTCAAGTTGGGCACCAATGTCCTCTTACGGCTTAAGGGAAGGAAGCTGTGAAAATTCGTATACGGGCCTGTCCAGTAAGGCTTCATGTATAGTTTCCTCTGGATCGACCCGTCGCTTCGTCTGTTCAAGTTCACGTTCAAAAATTATCTGACCATTATTTTCCTCTAGCTGTGAAAGCAATATTGAGATGGGCTTCGTTGCAATCATCGATTATGCCCTGAAAATTTGTTCCCCAGTCACTTATGCAGAATAGTTCATCGACAGAACGTCGGTAGTACTTTAAATGAGAGACAGTCAGTCTTAATGGACCATCTTCAATCCCCGTGTAGATATCTGCTAGCAGCGGAACTAGAGGTGTTTCCATTGCCACATCGTCAACTTGTCTGTTCAGCTTGTTGTCGAATTGGAACTGTACGTCAAGGGTTCATCTAAGTACCAGTTGTTTTAATTGCTTTGTTGATATTCCAATGTTTACTCCACGCTGGTCAATGTACGCGCACTGGAAATTCACGGTCTGTAGCAGACGTACATTGGTAAACAGGCAGACAATGTCTACGGAAAACATTCGATAGTCCCGGATGAGCAACTTCTAATTTATTTGATAAATTGAAACGCGTCATTCAGAATTTGAGCGCCATCATTTGTCGAATGGGGTCCAGTGTTTTGGTCAACCGTCGTGCGATGTTATAATACGGCGAATTTCTCATATCTAATATGGGCCTTAGTAGTGTGTCTGGTTTATGTATTTTTGGAAGGCCATACAGGCGGGGAATGGTGGAGCCCATGGGTCTCAGTTCTTCATACGCTTCTTTGGTTAATGTACCCTCACTCACCAAAGATCTTAGACATTCATTCAATGGCATTTCTGTGTATTCCGTCTTGTCCTTCTGTTGTTTGCTTTTTATAAAACGCGGTGTCTGAAAGGACGATTTTCATTTTGTTCACATACTGAGTATGACCTATGAGCACAGTTCCGGCTCCTTTGTCTGGTTTCGTTATAATTACGTTTTTTTGCTGTAGTTCTGGTTGCGTCAATGTGCGCTTTTGTTAGCAAACCGCGATGGACGATGGGATAGCTTTGGTATTAAAAGCAAACGTTGACCAAAGTTGATTTAAACTGCTCAAGATCTTCATCAGAGTTGGCAACTAAGTTAGTGGTTTAATTGTTCCGGTGTTCAAACTGCGTTTCATCTCCACACGGTTCTCACGCTCTCTTGGGTGACAGAAGTTTAGGCCCAATGCAAGTGCTCGCGTCTGTAGCCTGTCTAATTGTATGCTGGATAGGTTGTGCACGTATTGCTCCGGAATAGGTGGGAAGTTCGTTTGTCACGTCGTTTCAATCAATGTCTTCTGCCGTGCGTATCTTTAGTTATCTACCATTTTGGAGATTACACTTCATACATATAAGAGAAAACGCACCCGATCATCATCGTTGTGTATATCTAGGGTGGATTTTCTTTGCGCAATATGACTTTCAGTCTCAATCAGCCGAGAGTTCATCGATTCAATAGGATTCATTGCGTGCCGTTGTAAGCTACTTGATGTGGGGCGGATATGTTGCCTCCTCAAAGCTTTCTAAAAGGATGTTGGGTAATTTTGCGATTCAATGCAATGAAGGTAGAATTTCACAGATGCTTCCGCTTCAACAAATCTGACGCAGAACTTAATACACTGATTAAGCTTCTTGCACGTCTGGGCGCATTTGCTCTGTTTCAAGTCTTGTAAGATGCCCCTATGTCGTCTCCCGGAGAGAATAACGGAAAGTGCTGAGCTATACGCAAACAATTATTTTCAATTACTTCTTCTTCTTCAGACGAATACAGTATAGGTGGAAAACGCTGAAACAGTTAAGCGGTGTCACCCGCGAAATCACGCATTTGACTTTGGATGTGGAAAAATTAAACCTCAAGTTTTGTGACAAAGATAGTACTTCATCCTTTGAGTTATCCTCTGCTGGATTTCAGCTAGCCTCAGTTAACCCTCCTTCTGTGAACAGCCTAGAAATATACAGAGAATTAATCGGGCAGCAGCTGAACAAAGCATCTGATCCGGATAAGTTGTCTCCTGTGGTTCTCAAGGAGTGTGCAGATTATGCGACAGAGCCCCTCGCCGACTTGTACACGCTGCGCGTCAAGCAACACAAGGTAACTGACAGTTGACGAAGCGAAAGCATCAGGCCAGTGCCAAAGAAAGGAACCTGCAATTATCGGCCGATCGCTTACACGTCAGTTGCTTTGATGATCTTTAAAAGGCTTAGTCGTAAAAGGATCTCAGCCCAGACCCATTTGGATGATCCTCATCAGTTTACATATCGCAGCTCGAGACCCACCTTAGATGCTTCAGTACGTCTGCCACATACTGTGCTCTGGTCACTGGGTTGTAAAAAGACATCCGTCCGTATCTGCTTTCTGCAGTTTAGCGACGTTTTAGGATGTGTGCATCATGAACTATTTTTGCGCGCTCTGTTAGGTTCTGGAGTTCAAGACCCCGTTGTTCTTCTGTTGAATGATTATTTCACTAGGCTTACCAAGTATACCAGGTCAATAAGAGAAACGCTTCTCCACTCACGGCGAACTTCGATGTCCTACAGGGAGTCATTTTACCGCAATTCTTATTTTCCACTTTGGTCACCACAATTTCCATCCCTGAAGAAGCCAACTTGCTGAAGTATACAGACGACGTAATTCTTGGTGTCCATCATCTAAACATAGATTCATCGGCCGAACTACAAACCCTCCTGGACAGTCTCACAGCCTGTTCCAAATTCCATGGCCTACTGCTAAATACCTCAAAATGCATGAATGTCCTTCTTCGTTGTTCAAAGGAAATCATTGAAAACAGATCTTAACGCAGTTCAAAATTTTACATTTGATCGTGAATGTTTGACCCATTCCATCTCAGGAAAATACCTGGGACTGATACTGAGCAGTGGGCTTACGTGATCCCTTCATGTGAACGAAACTTTCGCTAAGGTTCGAAGACTCTCATTCTATGTTACACGTCGCAGGTCTTCTTCCGTACCTCGTTTTTCGATCCAACGTTTTGTCACTGTATGTGTTACAATACTGGACCTACTGCCCTCCTGTGATCTCTCCTGGTCTCCTGGGTAACGGCCTAAGTTTTTGCCAGAGCAATGAAATATCTATCCAGGTGTAGTGGCATTTCAGGGCTGGAGCCTGAGGACATCATGGTAGCCAGCTATGTCAAATCATGTAACAAACTTGAATCTAAAGTACTCACAGATGTTAGCTATCCCCTCTACATAGTGTTGTTCGAATGCGTACCAGACTCCTCGACCAGGCAGGACTTTAAAACTATATGCGACCAAACAAGGGCTTGTGGTACATCATTAGTTCCTTGTCTGTCACGTTTTTTGAACGATAAAACCTTATTCAATCAAAAACTGGGTAGCATAGTACTGCAGTGACATTTGTTTTGTCAAGTTTTTCTAACGATTATGGTTATCAATATATCCTCATGTACTATTCGTGGCGTTTATATTAGAGCTGAATATTCATCCTTCATGGGTGCATAAAGCGCTTTCTTGACTTTTGTACGACTTTGCCAATTACCATCAGGAAAACTCCCGTTTCTAAATTAATTCCAAATGCTAGTCTAGTGCATTCAAATAAGTGCATGCTGATCGTAGTAAAAAGACGAGAAGCTTCACCAAACTCCACCTGGGATTAAGCGTGACTTAAATCAAGCTTAGTGAACTTGATCCCACCCGAGAAAGTGGCATACAAGTCGACAGTTTTAGGAAGCGGATAACAGTCCATGATAGTGCAGCGATTCACCGTTGGTCTGTAATCACTGCAAATCTGCACACTGCCGTATGGCTTAAGCATGGGAACTATCGGACTCGGCCCTGCTGATTGTTGAACCGGTAAGACTAGACCTTGCTGGGGCCGTTTCAATTATTCCGTAACTTTTGAACCTAAAGAATAAGGTCTTATTCTGGCCTTGAAGCATTTTGACCAACTAGGATGCACCGCGCGAATTTTGGCTTTATAACTTTTGAGCATCCCAACTGGTGATCTTTAAATATATTCGGGTATCCCTTTAGGATGAAGTCTACGCGGTTTTCCCCATTGGAGTGGATGGCATTTACCACCAGCCGTAACTGTTTCACCTAGTCACGACCCAGTAAACTGGCCGCTACATGAGGCATAATTTGAAGTATTAGACTGTGTAGTAACAATCTCCACAGCCTAGTAAATAGACATAGAGTCTACAGAAACCATGGAGAGTAGCAGACAAGATGTAGAGTCGCCGCGTCAAAATCATCGTGGCACAATAGTTGAAGGTGAGCAACACACTTCAGCTACTGTGCCGCAGGAAGAAAAGAACACTTTGACAAAATAGAACAAAAGCTTTTTCGTTTGTTTGTCACACGCCGGTTTTTCTCTTTTTTGTCATTTCAATGTTTGAAGTATTAAACATGTGAATCAATGCAGTGCTACACACAATACTTCAACTGGTTCCAGTTGCGGGTCATGTCTTCAAGTGTGTTAAGCCATTGGCATTCCTCATCTTTGGGTCCCTATCCTGGAAGACGTAGGGGTCCAACGGCGGCCAGACGTGACGTCTGCGATTTCAAATGGTCACCAAGTGGAAGGTTGATCACCGCGCGGTCGCCTCCAACCAGTTGCTTGACGAGCGAATAGAGCGCGACGCGGTAGACGCTCAGGTGCCATGCGTAGGACGTGACTGAGCCATCTCAACTGGCGCAGTAAAGCCAGTTGGTTGAGTGGAATACTCACATTCCCAAAGATGCGACGTCGAACGTAATCACTGTGAACTCGATGTTGCCACCAAACACCAGCGATCCTCCTTAAACCACCGTTGTCTAAGGCAGAAAGATGACGAATGTCTGACAATCGAATTGCCCAGGACTCGCTATCATACAACAATACTGAGCGAACAGATGACTGTAAACACGGCCCTTTAGTGAGAATGAGACCTCGCGACGACGCCAAAAGTGCCTCAGATTGACAAATGCTGATCAAGCTTTAGCGATGTGAAGAGCAACTTCGTCCCAGTTAGTGTCGTCAGCGGAAACAGCTCCCAAGGTAGACGAAACTATCTACGTGTTTAAGCCGTGCACCTTAGAGAGGGAGCAAGGGAGTAGATGATAGCCAATCTTTGAGCAGTACTTTTCACTTCGATGGGGCGAAGCTCATGCCATACTTAGATGCTTCAGCCGCCAAACGATACAGAATGAGTTGCATACCCTGAGGATCGACACCAAGTAAGGCAATATCATCAGCATAAGCAAAGTTGGTCGCGCGCTCACCCGGTAGAAGCTCTAGGACAAAATATAAGAAACCTTTAGAGCACTCGACAGAAAGTCTTCGATTGCGAAGTTGAATAGGAATGCGGACATAGGGCAGTCATGTCGCACAACGCTATTGAGAGCGAATGGCAAGGATAGCTTGCCGTAGACCCTCACTCTACCGGAGTTATACAGGCGAAGTGCACGTAAGATGACGATATACTTCTCTGGCACCTTGTTCTTTAGCAAGCAACGCCATAAAGCAAGTGGGTCAATGGAGTCAAATGCAGCACGTATCTAGGAATGCGACGATAGTGGGCCTATGATAAATGTGTTGATGTTCGAGGAGCTAGCGGAGCGTGAAGATTTGATCCACGCATCCGCGGCCGGGAGGAAAACCAGCTTGTTCCTCACGGTAGTATAATTCACCTACTGGATGTAGTCAACAAAAAAGAATGGATGCCAATAGCTTGGAGGCAACCGAAATAAGGCTAATCCCGCGAATAGTTACACATGAAGTGTAAGCACCCTTCTTGAAAATCGGGACAATAACTGGATCACTCTAAGAGGAAGGTACTTTCGCTTCATGCCAGATGCTTGCGAACAACGAGGTCCGCACGTTACTGAGCGCCACGCCGCCGTATCTGAACGGCTCCGGAAGAATTCCGTCTGAGCCGGCAGCCTTGAACCGATTCAAGCGTCTAATCTTGAAGCGGACTTCCGCTTCGCTGGGTGGATTCAGTTGGACGAGCCATGGTAGACAACAAGGCGTACTGCATGTACTGATGGACGGTGGAGGCCAGTTGAATTGCGAGTAAAAGTGCACAGCCCAGTGCTCGGTCCAGCGGTCCAAACGCCTCGGTTGGTTGGTGATCGGAGACTCATCCGCCTCGCAAATGACCACATTGACATCAGGCTTCCTGAGGTCAGTGAAACGATGAGTTGGAAAGCTTGACTGTTGCCAGAGAGGGCAGCGATCTTCATCGCTAATGCACGCTCAGAGCACCATGCCTCGTGATCCATGGGTAGGCTTTGCTTAAGCTGCCTGTTGGCGGAACGGCACCGCTCCGTTGTAATCTGATTCCGCCGGGATATCTTTGCGGCGGTCGAACAGCTCCCAGAGGAAGAGCAGAGATCCAGCTTGACTGTCCGGAAATTGTCATCGCTCTCTGTCTACAAGTCCAATGTTGTCCCATATCTTTTGCTGACTTGCAACTGAATGCATATGTCATTAAAAACTGATAGGCAGCCTAGACGGAGGAAGCAGTTAATTTGTCTACGTCAATCTTGCGGTGCTTCGTCTTGCGGGACCCCACAAAGCACTTGCAGCTTTTCACGCTGACCAGTATATCATCTGAATCAACGAAGGTGGACCAAAAGGACCTGCAGTTTAGTACGCTGCGATGCCGTCTGAAGCTAATTGCAATGTAATCAATTTGAGACCACGGTTGTGTCGGCGAAGGTGGACGCCCCGTCGCGGAACGCTTCTTCGTACGCTTGAAGTCAGGGCTCGACAGAAACAGATGGTTATCCTCGTACAACGTGAGAAGCCTGTCTCCGTTATCAGAGCGGTCCTGATCGAGCGCGTGGTGACTACCAAGGTGGCGTTCGTATGATAAGAGGCGGCCAACCCGTGCAACGAAATCCCCAGAAATGACAACGACATCCGACTTTTAGCGTTAGTCAGGGGATGATGTAGCTTCCTATAGGAGTCGTTCTTGACCGTGCCGCTACTGCAGTCAGTTGGAGCGTACTCGATCACAAACAAGTTGCGTCTCTCCTCGAGGCTTCTGCTGACTCTATTTTAACCATGAACCCGAATTTTACACAGTCGGCTGTTAATCGGGAACCAGTCCATAGTGCCGCCTAGGCCTTGCCACTTATTGCTATACCTACACCAGCCGAACCCGTAGAGGCTGCTTCTGGATATCCAGAAAGACGCAGGTGATATCTGGCTTCGTGGCCAGTCATGGATGTTAATGTAAGCACAGTGCTGGGGTCATGCAATCGGGTTTCCGAAAGGAAGCAGAAGAGTGTATTGAGGGACCCTAGGGTGCGCGTTAGACCGGCTTGTTGTCCCATCCGCATATGTGTCCGAACGTTGAAGCACGTCAGACGGAACGAAGATAGCGGTCGAAAGAGAGCCATAGGTTGAACTACATAGTTGCCGTGCAGCCGGAATAGCAGCTCGACGTTAAACACATGAATCGGGTAACGGAAATTAAGGATTGTTATTACCTGTGATTCGATTTCAACGACCTTTGATGAGAGCTGCGTACGTAGTGTAGTTTGAGGACTGTTGATTACTTTTCGCAAAGTTGCTCGAGATACGATGGATTGAGACGGTCTACAGAAACCACCACCACATTACGATTCTTAAATTTTTGATCCGTTCTCCGAGCTGAGTAATTTAATGTCAAACGTTTCACCACTTCCCTCAGTGACATCTTCAATTTACAGCTCCGTGGAGGAAAATCTCACGGAAAGTGTCGTTGGGACGTAGCGTTTGAAATTAGCTTCGTCGATCTGTGTCCCGTGACCTCTGTTTGTTCGATACTTGGCCGTCCAGTTTCACGCTTTCTCAGCTGTAGGTACACGGGATCGAGGTCAATGCGGAGGTTCAGGGAATTCTCCGTAGAGAATCATGCCTCGAGGAATTCCCTTCCTTTTCTTGTCCCTCCGTGCGCCAGAATTTCTGTTTTCTCCCAGTTAACACTGTGTCCTTCCTCATCGAGGTACGCTGAGATCTCTGACGATACATGATGATATCGACACGAACGCTTGTGCTCTTTTATTCTTGTGGATAGTTTTCTCCCCGTTTGACCTACATAGTCTTTGTCACAGTTCTCGCATTTTATCCTGTAGATGACATTTTGGTGTTCTTGTGCCTCCAGTCTTTCTTTAGGCCTAGATAATATTCTTTTCAAAGTCGCAGTTGGTATGTGAGCTATCGTCAGGTTGTGCTGTTTGAGGAGCCTGGCTATCTTTTCCGATATGTTTTTGATGTACGGCAAGGCGATGTGTTTCGTCGTCGTTGGTGCAGGTGTGGTAGTTGTGCTCCTTCGCTTTAGGTGTCTTCGGATGAAACTGCGTGGGTAGCCGTTACGAATGAAAGACATAAACAGATGTTCTTCTTCCTTACGTTTTGTCTCTGCAGTATTGCAATGCGATTCCATCCTACGAAACAGGGTCCGTATACAGCTTATTTTGTAACACTTAGGATGGTTGCTGTTAAAGTTTAGGATTTGGTCGGTGTATGTTGTTTTTCTGTAAACTGATGTCTGTAATTCGCCTTCTACCGTTCTGGTGACCAGCACGTCCAAAAAGGGTAGTTGGTTTTCCACCTCTTCTTCCATGGTGAAACGAATGCCTTCCATTGCATTGTTAAGTAGGTCTTGGACGGTCTGTAGCTGGTCGCGTTTGAGAATCACAAACGTATCGTCAACATATCGCACCCATAATTTCGGACTAAGGACTGGGAGCATATCCTCTTCCAACCTCCGCATGACGACTTCTGCAATTAGTCCAGATATGGGGGACCCCATTGGGGCTCCTCTAACTTGCTCGTAGAAAACTCCGTTGAATTTGAAATAAGTAGTAAGACACAAGTCGAGGAGCTTGCATATGCTTTCAGTTGTTAGCTTCCCAGTCGTTTGTCCTCCATTATTCAGACCATGGAGTTCATAGCAGAATTCGAAAATACCTTACAATCCAATGGACTTAACGAAGAAACCAAAACACAAATAAGGAATGCCGTGGTTTCGATTCTAGCACGCAACAAGCAAGACAACACATTTTCACAACAAGAGAATATTGCCCTGAAATCGTTGAAGGCCGACGAAACCATCGTAATCTTGCCTGCGGACAAGGGACGTATAACTGTCATAATGGGCAAAACTGATTATATTGAAAAGGCAAGTCATTTCCTAGCCGACACAACAACCTATCGACGTATGGAGAACGATCCAACAGTAGGGTTGACAAATAAAGTGAATAAGACACTTAAGCAACTTCAAGAATTAAGTCAACTCACAAAGGGAGAGTATAATAGAATGAAGGCTCGCGATCCAAACAGCACACAGTTTTACCGGCTTCCTAAAGTACACAAAGAGGGTGCGCCGCTACGACCAATAGTATCACTCCCAGATACACCAACTTACAACTTGGCTAAAGAATTATGGAAGGGCCTCAAACATCTGACCAGCGGATTGCAATACTCCATCAACAATGCTCATCAGTTTTTGGAAAAGCTCAGATGCATAAGAATAGACCATGAAGAAGTGATGGTATCCCTTGACGTCATCGCACTTTTCACCTCCATCAACTTACAGATAGCGAAAGAAAATATCAAAGAACGTCTGAATAATGGAGGACAAACGACTGGGAAGCTAACAACTGAAAGCATATGCAAGCTCCTCGACTTGTGTCTTACTACTTACTTCAAATTCAACGGAGTTTTCTACGAGCAAGTTAGAGGAGCCCCAATGGGGTCCCCCATATCTGGACTAATTGCAGAAGTCGTCATGCGGAGGTTGGAAGAGGATATGCTCCCAGTCCTTAGTCCGAAATTATGGGTGCGATATGTTGACGATACGTTTGTGATTCTCAAACGCGACCAGCTACAGACCGTCCAAGACCTACTTAACAATGCAATGGAAGGCATTCGTTTCACCATGGAAGAAGAGGTGGAAAACCAACTACCCTTTTTGGACGTGCTGGTCACCAGAACGGTAGAAGGCGAATTACAGACATCAGTTTACAGAAAAACAACATACACCGACCAAATCCTAAACTTTAACAGCAACCATCCTAAGTGTTATAAAATAAGCTGTATACGGACCCTGTTTCGTAGGATGGAATCGCATTGCAATACTGCAGAGACAAAACGTAAGGAAGAAGAACATCTGTTTATGTCTTTCATTCGTAACGGCTACCCACGCAGTTTCATCCGAAGACACTACGGAGCAAGAATGCTTGGCCATCGTGTGGGCGTTAGAGAAGTGGAGAAATTACTTACTGGCGAATGAATTCCGGGTCGTCACTGACCACAAACCACTCTCGTGGTTGATGACGGCGAAAGACCCGCGGGGACGGCTTGCGCGATGGACCTACCGATTGCAGGAATTCAACTTCATCATTGAGCACGTGGATGGGACGCAGAATGTATTGCCAGCTATGTTGTCACGCCCGTGTTTGGACGACATCATGCCCGACAATGCCATACCGGTGCGTGCGTTCACGATGGGGGAGAGGAACCTGCTGGGAGATCAAAGGACAGATGAATTCGTGAATGTGTGGTGCTCTCACTTACGGGATGGCACAAAAACGGGGGCTACATCGGAGGAGGTGGAGGAACTCCTCAAGATCTGGGACAGGTTGAAGGTCGAAAACGATAACGTGGTGGTGGCGATAGACGGACGGAAAGTGTCTTTTGTTCCACCAAATCAGCGAGAACGTGTGATGCGCATAACTCATGATGGCGCCCATATGGGATTCGAGCGGGTCTTTGAATTGCTGCGGAGGCGAGTGTTTTGGCCAGCCATGAGGAAGGACGTCGCGGCATACCTTCGGGAGTGCCCAAACTGCCAAACGAGTCGGAAGATGGAGTCCCCGAGACCGCCGATGCGATCGATGGAGGTAGGTGAGCCACTTCAGTGTTGGGGACTGGGCGTCTTTGGGCCCTTACCAGTGAGTCGAACAGGAAACAGATACATTCTAGTGATGATTGACCACTTCACTCGATGGGTGGAAGCCATACCAATCAAGGACCAAACAGGCGAGACAGTGTCGCAAGTATTCGAATTCAAGGTGCCTGCAAGGTATGAGATCCTACAGTGTATCATCACGGACCAAGGGCCCTGCTTCGAGTCAAGAGCGTTTAAGTCAGTGTTGGACAAGTGAGGAATCCAGAGACGGCGAACTTCACCGTACCACCCACAAACCAACGGGATGACCGAGCGGTTCAACCGGACATTGAAGACGTGGATAAACTGCACGAAGTTGGCATGGGAAGATGCTTTGCCTCAGGTTCTGATCGCGTATCGGACCAGCATGCAATCAACCACCAAGGTCTCGCCATTCGAATTACTGTTCGGCAGAGAACCACGGATCGCGCTCGATACTTGCCTACCGAACCAGGGTGAGTGGAAACATCCAGCTGGGCATCAAGATCGACTGCGAGGGATGGCTAGAAGCGAAATCAAAGCTCTACAAGCGCGGAATAAGCGAAATTACGACGCCAGGCATGAGGCTCACAGGTGGAGGCCATTCAGGATTGGAGAACGGGTCAAGTTACGGAACAACGATCGGCCGGATCATGACGGGCCGGGCGCAAGCAAGTTCAGAGAACGCTGGAAAGGCCCCTACACCATTATCGACCAGAAAGCGGGCAACTTCTTAATCGACAGCAGAGGAATGAAACGTTGGGTGAATGCTGCTCTCCTGCGACCATGGTACGAGAGGAAGAAAAGTCCTGGAGGAGGGGCGGGTGTAGAGGGGCCGCTTCCAAGAATGGCTCTGGGGAGCTCTTCGGAGCTAGCTGAGAGCGGATCGCGAAAGACGGCTAGCGACGAGCCTGGGCCCGGAACTACGGAGCGGGAATATGTGGACAGCGCAATAAATCAGACAAATACGCCGATAGCGCAGCCCACAGGACCGAGGCCGAGCCGATTGACACAGCCCAGAACAAGCAAGTCGAGAGCTCTCGAACGACTCCTGGCCGATCCAAATCGGGTACAGAGAAGCGGAGATCGAGGCGAAAACAGGAAGGCGGGACTTCCAAGTCAGAGCTCCCGAGGCGAAAGGACTGGCTCGCCTCTAACATCCGTACCAGTGTTGCGTGGTGGGACGGAAATCTAGTCGATATTCGATGGCGCGCGTGAGACCCTGATGTGCCCATTTTCGGTGTGCAATAAACGTCTACCCCCTGTCTTGTCGTTCTCGCTACAAAAGACCTCACGTCTATTACAACGGCCAATAAACTTCCACTAATTCAGGATAAAGATCTGGCCAACACTTATTCGGGCCGTTTTTGAAGACTGTAACATTGGAACTTTCAATTGAGGCAGAAGGAAGTTTGTTCCAATTACGCACAATTTGAGCTGCAAAGAAGTTGGCACTAATCTCCTGCCTGGACTTCTGACGATTAATCTTAATTCCATGCTCCCGTAGGTGGTCGGATATAGCAAGTTCAAAAAAATCGGCGGGTTTGATCCCGCTGAGGCCCTTCATAATCTTGAACGTTTCTATCAGGTCAATATAGCTGGTGAATCGTCAACTGATTAGAGATGTTATCTTACTAATGTTTGTGTGGCAAAATGTAAAATATGCCCTGCAGTTACTCGTTCGCATAATTCGCTGAAGACAACTTTCATCTTCATTTGCCACGGGATCAGTACAGCAGCAATTGCCCCACTCTTTGGTACTGCGTTCACTAGAATGAACACCGTATAGACAGATGTGTTTCGAAAATCTCTCGACATCTGACGTCGGTTTTTTCAAGTTATATGTGATAAATGTCGCGGTGCAAGACATCAGAATACACAGCGACCGCCAACAACTACGGAACAACCCCTCTTGCAGACAGAAACAAACAGTTCACCACGTGGGGGCAAACGCCCTCGTGAAAGTACTTTCGTCAACTCGCCCCTTGTCACTCCGTGATCTGCACCACCACCCGAGACTTCGACCTAGGCCGAGTCCCAGGTTCAATGTTCCCCGCCGACGGAAGACTCAGACTCGGAACCTACGAAATGCCACTTCACTGATCGGTCCGTGAATTTCTCAGAGCCTGTCTGAACACCGAGGATCCATGGACCACTCAAAAGCGCAAGGGGACACGTAATCGAGTTCAGGCATCCGCTGCTGATAAACAACAACCCAATCAGATAAGCGCCTCTAGTTTTGCTCCCAATGGTTCATCACCGGTTTCGCTAAGGCTTCGTAATCTCACTGTCTTCCACGTACCAGAGACAAAAGTTGAAAACCATCAGGTACGTTGTGATCACGGTGTTGAGTTCCTCCAGGGGCTCATCGATAGACTCTTGGATGTGGGCGAAGACAGCGTGACGATTAAACACCTAATCCCACTTGGCCAGAGAGCTAACCAGTCATGTCGACCTCTGAGAATCAACTTTACTAATCACAATATGCCGCAGCTCATAGTGTCTCGGCTGTAGAGGCTGAAAGGCATGAAAGTTCACATCTGACGAGACTAGGAACCCGAAGACAGGGATCGTTTTAAGACTGCGGTCATAGAGCTGAAACGCCGTACAGAAGAAGGGGAAACTGACTTACAAATAGTAAATTATCCGGTGATCCAGTAGGATGTACGAACCACTATCAACCGGTTGCCCAACCTCTAAGCACGTCCCGCAGTACCTCCCACGACCTCCGTGTGGCATTCACCAAAGTGTGCAGCCTAATAAACAAGCGGGACGAACTGTGCCGCTTCGCTGTTGCGGAGCGACCGGAAGTTTTAGGACTTGCAGAGACTTGGCTGAACCCTGGCGTCACCCCAAGAAGTCATGTTGTCAGCATACTCTAGTTTCCGATGCGACCGAAAATCAAAAACTCATGGTGGTGTTATGTTGTACATAAAATCCTGACTATATGGTAAACTTACCATCACCTATCGGAGCGAGGATAATTTATGCGAGCTATTGTGGTGCACAGTCCACCTCAGACCCGCAGAACTGATAGTGTGTATTATCTACCCTAGCACATTAAACCATTGTTGTGATTGGCTACCATATGTACAGAAGCATATGAGCCGCCCTCAGTTCTTACTGATGGGGGATCTAAATTTACCAAAGATATTCTGGCCAGACCTTCGGCTTCTTCCCGGTCATGACAACCTTAAGGCTCAATTCGCTTAAATGACTATTGAAATCTGGGCAACGCAACATGTCATGCAACGGACGCGCGTAACTCCGTACTCGGCATCTTGTCTGGACCTAATGTTTACGAGCTGCGAGCTGCGAGCAGAAGCTGAACGAGATCAGAGTCCTCGAAGCTCTGGCAAACAGTGACCACTGCTCCATTGAGACAAGCATAGAACTGTCGTTACCATATTACAATCAACGGAAGCCGACATTCAACTATTGGATGACGGACTTCAACTGGCTCGTCCAAGCCGCAAGTCAGACTGATTGGACACTACCACAGGATAGGTCGCCTGAGGCCTGTTGGTCATTAATGAAGGGGAAGCTTAACTCGCTGTGTACTCGGTTCGTTCCCTTGAAGTATGCAAAAATCAGACCTGTCAAACCGCATTGGATTGACACGGAATATAGACAGTTAGCGCGACGGCGTCGCAACCTTTGGGATAGATACATCAGCTCGGGTTGTGATGAAGATTACACGGTATACAAGGAACAGCGAAACTTGCGCAACGCTGCAAAGATCAAGAAACGCCGGCAGTTCAAAGAGGAGCTAGCATCCTCGGCCACAACTGCACCCAGAAGAATATTTACCTACTTGCAACGTCAACTGAAACCTGGGGGCGACCTACCGGTCTTAGAGAGCTTGGACGGACAGACGTTCATTGCAAGCTCTGCTCACGTTGACCCATTGGCTACGCACTTCCTCACCGTACTTTCCAGTAAACCGGCTGGTGTTCCAGTACCGGCATAGGTGGCGCCAGTCTTGTTCGATAGCCTACACTGTGATGCAGTCGAAGTGTATCAGCTAGTCGTCAACCTCGATGGTGCAAAGCCCTCCGGACCAGACGGACTTCACCCATTAATACTCAAGTCCCTATGGATCATCATCTTACCAGCTGAGATAAACCTATTCAATAATCACTCTTTGAAAGATTTGTCACCAACGACTGGAAACGTTCGATAGTGAGACCGCTTCCCAAGGGTGGTGATCCGAGTAAAATAGAGAACTACAGACCGATCTGTTTGACTTCGATAGTATCCAAATTTCTCGAGATGGTTGAGAAAAAGTCGTTTTCGATTTGATGGAAGTATTGACGTCAGCGTAATCTGGCTATAGGAAAGGGCGATCCTGCATCACCAATTTGATGTATGCAAACCACCAGTGGGTACGAGCTCTCAATGAACAGAAGGATGTTGACGTTGTGTACATCGACTTTAGTAGGGCGTTTGACAGAGTGAACCACGAGGTACTCCTTCGTAAACTGAGAACATACGGAATCGGTGGCACGCTACTTCAGTGGTTACACGAGTTTATTGTGGGACGAAAATTTTAGAGTACAGGTCAATGACTACCTGACAGAATGGTTTCCAGCAATGAACAATGATATATTACTAGTAAAAAAGCGATTGTTTTACAAGTCCCGTAGGATGGTTGAAGTGAAAGTAAACATAGGTGTAAATTGTCAATTTAAGCGTCTAGCGATTTGCGTGCCCCTTATTCATATAAACAATTTAGAATGTGTACTGAATTATTGCTGTAGAGGAATATGGGAAGTAATATGGAGAAGGTACGTCTTAAGAACAAAAGAAACGACAACGCTTACTCGTGCGCCTCATTATCGGACTGAGGTAATTGATGAATGCAGTTGTAATATATCCGAAACTATATTCCACAACAGCAGTGTGTAAGTAGTGAAGCACAAAAGCTGAGAATGAGCACCGTTGTTTCGCGTTTGGTTGACGTATACATCTCTGTTTATATAGCGTAATGTAAGTGGATAAGCGAATCATCCAGACGTCTTCTGCATACCGTTAGCGTAGGGGAGGAAACAACATATGTGGTAAGAGCGTTCCAGTGTTAACACACACGAAGGGAGAAGAAATTCCGGCGGCATTCCAACCGGCTGTATTGTGTGGCCAGCTTTAGATGGTGTCCTCTTAACAGCAGCCAGCTTCCTTGAAAATATCTCACAGCTCTTACGATCACATTTATTCTGTCCTGTAATCCAGAGCATTTATTGTTTTCCATTGTGCTGCATGGATTATTAGCGCGCATAGTGACCGCTGTGATATTGATCATCTCGGTAGCTTGGCATGTGGCACTTTTCTTTTTCATGGAGTGTGTTTGCGACTGTCATGAGATAATGATTTTCTCTCACAAGGTTTGCAAGCGATTGAAGAGCAAATCTTTCAGCCAGACGGTGGTAGAATAGGATAGTAACCACAGACACAACAGTTACTAACCATAGTTAATCTAACTAGACTCTAACCGCTAATCTCCCCATCATAAACTGAGTGAGTTGGAACAAAGTATAAAGCAACTAGTGACCCAGAGACTTTATCTGTCTGTTCAGGTGAGAATATAGAGGGTAGGTGGATAAAAGGTACTCTTGCTAGTTTCACATCAAGGTATGATATAGTGGCGCTTACTACCCACTGACTTACACGTTACCACCGTGCAGAGGACTAGTTAGCCCCCCAACCAAGCGGCGAACTTACCAAAGGCAAACTGCCAAATAACTTATCTTGTTATAGGCAGTTTTTTCTGCGTACAGATTGTAAGGGGGTTTTAGGGAGTTGAATGGTATAGATAGAAATTCATCCCCGTTTGCAGTACGTGTGATTCCGATCCATCACCTGACACTGGATAAAAATATGTGGTCCACCACACTTTAATGGCGGTACTTTCTTCACTCATCTACGAGTCTGGTTGCCCCATGGGGTTTGGGACAGGAATGAAAATTAGGGCCTAGGCTACTATTAACTTAACTACCGATTTCTAAGGCAATTCAAATGATTCCACTCGCCGATACCTGTTGGTGCTGTAAAACACAATGCAGGACCTAAGCATTACTTTACTCTCACTTATGTGGAGCGGCTTTGGTTCTCACCAGCAAATGCGCCACCTGTTTCATTTTGTTGCGAGTACGAGAACTCCCATCAAACCACTCATCGGAAATTGTCCTGCACTGCATCTTTACACATCATAATTTACCGTTCAATGTTCATTATGCCATTTGGCTATAAAATTACATATTATGTACGATGTCTAGTTTACTGGGTTAGCCGATAAAGAGCCACTAGCAATCAGCGAAAGGGATACAACTTTCTTATCCAGGGGAATTAGTCGCACTCGTACCACTCTAAACCGTATTCCCTAGTAGATAAAATTTATCCTAAAATTTGTTACAACTCAATGTTCCATATTTATCCAATCCGATATTCAATTGGCACGTGCATGAAATTTTCAGAAATTTGACTCCGTTTTAAACTATTCTCTCCTCCTGAATTTGAAAACTGGATAACCTGGGGTCCAGCTACAAGCAGAGCTGCGCAGGGTGACTGTTGCAAACCTTAAACAGTTCGTGGGATTAAGTTTGAACGCTGATGTATCTAACTCGTTATCAACGTCGATTCTGAAAAGATAGTTTTCACAGCCAGTTTCAGTTCGACAACGAGCACATCTACTAAAAGTTCCTTAACTGCTGTTTTATTTGCTGTACCGCATAAGTAATCGCAGTACAATCGATTCACCCGCAGGATCCAAATCTATGAAACTCCTGATTATTGAGCAACAACCTGATCCGTTAACGTAGCGGCTAACACCAAAATGGACTTCGTAACTGTCCTTCTGTAATGTCGCCAATACTCGTAAGTCTGTCCATTTTGTTGTGCTAATATACGCTCCCATTCCTATTTGTGCGGAAGGGACGTTTCCCCCAGCCAACTTTACTTTCATCGGTGAGTAACTTGGGCACGAAGTAACCTGGATTACAGCGCAGAAACGAGTGACGGACTTGATTTCGCTGGGAGCTGCAGAAACCAAAGTGACCTGCGAGTTGCCATATCACAATCCAGACTACGCCGTCTGAGCGTATTCCATCCCATGTTAGTGTGTAGCTGCATTTTTCTTCAACGTACTCCATCTAATGAATATGATCTCCTTACTTATTTAGATTCGGATCGCCTCAGTGGTACCCGTGATTGTCTTGCTGAATGACCTATTATGACCCACCACGCTGTTTTTGGAACGACGCTTGATTTCTGCTTGGCGTTCTTAGCTCCTTCGTTCCCTATGCCTCATGCAGACTTCCTTGTTAGCTTTCAACTAGCTTTCGAATTTGCGCATGGTAGGTGGCGCGCAAGCACCGTGGGAGGAGTCTACTGCTTACCATCACGAGTCAAATCGGTTCGCCTATTTTTCAGGAACCCAGCGTCCTATGCATTGATAACTGACAGGGTCGGAAACAAAGACAACCGCCTCATGTCTGGTGGTACAGTGCATTTTTGATCATAGCTCCATTTCCGCAAAGAGATAAACGTATAATCAGCACGTCATTATTGTAGACTTTCCCGTTTCGGGCCACTTGCTGCGAGCCCCGAAAGTAAAGGATAGTTACCAGTGGACTAAGACCGGATCTGGGTCGGTGATGTGTTCCGAAATGAGCTCCAACAAGCGATACAACTAATCCATCTGTAAATCCTACTGCGATATCATTTGAGCAAAATATTTATGCCCCAGTTGGTGATTTTCCACCAGCGCGTGCAAACTTTGTGGTTAAGATCTCTTGGCAGCATCTAGACGCTTCGGGTGTAGACAGTATTTATGAACAGGCAGAGTCTAACGACACTCTTCGTAATCCCCGTAGTCGAGGTTATGAAACAGGTTGCACGCAGAAGATAGCTCACAGGGAACCACTTTAATAGCGAAAAGTGAACTCTGGAGCTGACGATGATGCCCACTCAAGCTCGAATGCAGTTGCTGCATCAGCTTACCAAACATGCACAAACAATAACGGGGAGGTAAAATACGCTCAGCACGTATCCATATCATATGAAACGTTGATTCTAGTTTCAGATAAAAATGTAACTGAAATTTACTCGTGTTGCTGAGAAACCGGGCTCACTAAGGGACCAACCGTATTGACACTTACATGCTCACTCTTGCACAGCTGCTGAGGGTTGTGATTTACGCAGGGATGCATTAAGAACTTATGCGCAAAAATCTTCCCTTGCCGCTTTAAATGTCGTTCTCCTCCAGTTCGCGGCCATTCTCAGTTTTTGGTTACGGTGCATATCAGGAGACTATGATGACTACGGGTGCAAATAGGTGGAAGAAACGATCGGAGCTGTCAAAAACAATCAGGCAAGTAGTATGGCATCATCGTTAAATATTAGAATAGGAGATTAAGTAGAACGGGGCAAGATATTTATCTGTATAAAATACCCTGTACTTGGAGAAATTGAATTAGGTTGATGAAGAAGAGATAAAGTCCAGGCTAATCCTGCATAAAGAGTTAACGATAAAGGAGACATGTACGGATGTCATAGAAGAGGAGATCAACATACAACAGGATGGCGACAGATGTAAGGAGTGTGGAGGAGATGAAACATCTACGCGGCTCATTGGTTCTGAGGCTCCGCTGTCAAGTCCAGACTAAATCTGTATTAAACAGTTTGCCTGGATTGTCTTGCTCCGCCGGCCAACAGGATCGCTTCAGCTCAGGTTAGGAGAGGGACTGAGACCGAAAGTGGTATTGGAAGAGGGATTGGAATGATAAATTGCGATAATTTTTTAGCTTCCTGCCCACAAGTCGCCTGTCAATGTGCTTTTAGTGTTTTTGATATTTTTAGCCGCTTTTTAAATGTAGTTCATCGCGTACTTTTTCAGTCATGCAGGTTCCCACACGTCTGCAAAAGCACCAGGCAACTGTATCAACCTCCTGAGTCCCGTCGGTGGTGCGCGTTCTTTGGACCGCAGCAGGGTTCCAACTTCGTGACTTCCGCATGCCAGCAGCTTGTGCCACTAAGCCACGAGTGACAACGCCATACTTGTATGACTGAGAGTTGACTACGATATAGCGTGGCTCGTCCTCCATTGCCACGCCAGTTACGAACTGTGCAGAGGGGAGTGGTTGGCGCCAGAGCTAAGACTTTCCGGATATCTACCGTGTATGACACAGCACTTAGAACTGCGTCTAAAATTAAACTCATGCCCACTAATAATAATAATGTCATCTGTACGCCGTAACGGCGCTTCGCTGCCGAGCGACCACCACCAGTCGCAGGCGGGCTGAATTTACCTCGCGGACGCCCACCCCTATGCCTATCTCCCCACTACTCATTAGTACTTTTCACCCGTTGTAACTCCGGCAACCGATATTTTTTGGTTTGACATATGGTACAGTCCTACTTCAAATAGCTTTATATCTTCGATTCTATAGAATGTGTTTCACTCTTTCAGTTGCTAACTAGACCTTAATCATTCTCCTGAACATGCACATATAATCAGAAAGTCTGTTATTTTGATAACTTATTACATATAGGGGTACAGATTTTGCCTCTGGTTGACCCTGTGTTTTGGCAGTTTGACTACACATTCGGTGTGTAGAATATCTAGTTTGCTTTTATTAGAAATTGCAGCGTGTAATTTTCACTATACGCTTTTCATCGGTTGTCTGTATGCTTCTTTTTGCCAATGCACCGTCGCATACTATGCGAAATGAATAGCTGAATGTCCAGACCACTTTTTCCAATGTGAATTACTCCAAACAGACTTTCGGGCGATTAATATTGGCTCATCGGTAACAAGATGTATCTCGGTCGAGCGAGGCTTTCAGAGCAAAGCGAAGTCGCTGGAAACAAGGTCACGTCCATAACTACTGTCTCAATGGGATTATCATTGATCAGTTGGCTTCGACGAGCGGATGGCAGATCTAGGCAGATAACCCAGTGGTAGTGTCAAACCGATTGGACCTTCACACACCGATTATTGAGCTTGTGTGGTAGTCATCCTGGGGGTCGTGTGCGGCAGATTTCGTTCGCCGTCAGAACATTTCCAATTGATATAGGTCCTGGGTTAGCGTTTGAGTAATTTCCAGCCTTGTGGATAGTGTCGGATGCCCTATAGCACTGCTCCATCCCCAACGCGCACATAATTGTTTAAAAGTGAGATACAGGGTATGAAGTTTGTATCCTGGTAAGACGTTATGCGGTCTGTAACTCCGGACTTACTCGCTGAGACCAGACTACGCTCTTGCCTTTTTAATGCATAGAAACCTTCGGTGTATCAATTATGCAGGCATCTTTCCAGTGTTCACACTGAGTGCGGCAACTATTTAACAGATGAGCTGTTTGCGCTGAAATCATCGCTCCAATTCTAACTCTTAGGGTGCGCGGCAGAAAGATCCTTATTCGAACCCATAACAACCAGTAATCAGGTAAAAGCACCCGCAGGTTACGCGAGATCAGCATTCAGATCGTATAATAATAATAATAATAATAATAATAATAATAATAATACAGTATATTTCTCGTGGTACCGAGAAACCGAGCCCACAAAGGACGGATCATATTTATATTGCAACATGCTTAGGCATGCGAGGTTGGCTGTCAATGGTTTTGGGTTTCTACAGGGTTACAATAAAGATGTTTTTGCGAATATTTTCATTTCGTTTTCATTTTCGTTGTTGTCGGTGCAGCTTGGTGGTGTCATGATGGCAGTGGTTTGATAGGGGGCGAGGAACTATGAAAAGGATGAAACAGTTCGCCAATCAAAAGTAGATGAGTTGTGAGCTTATTGGCAACACGTCGCGCACCAAGCAGAAGACATGTGTTAAAATTTGCGCACCTAATCGTCAGCCCTCGGTAGCTCAGGTGGTAGAGCAACGGACCGGAAATTCGTGGACCGGGGTTCGACTCCCCGTCGAGGCATATTATTGTGCGCAAATTTTAATCGTGGCTTCTACTTTCTTCGAACTTTACACTACTCACAAACATCCACCATTAAAAGTAGATGAGTAATACACAATCTTACTTTATAGGCTGGGGTAATACAGTTGGAGCTCTTTGTGAGTAGCAAGTTAAGTAGTTGCGAAAATATGGAAAAGACTACCTTGTTACTCCAGTGGATCATCAAACTCCACTTGCTTTATGTAAATAATATAGACAATATTCACATTGTAGGGGTTACGACATATCGTAGTGTCTAGACATTCCTTAGTCTAATTATGGTATTGAAATAATCGAATTGTTTTGGGCTGCCAGATGGTTGAGATGCTGAGTGAGCTCAGCTGCATTCCTTTCAGCCTTCACTTGTAGGTGCATATTTATGGCTTGCATAACTATGCACGAAAAAGTTTATGTTGAAAAGGGAGAATTAAACAGATAAGCAGACCAAAAAGTAAACGCCTATTCACTGCAAAGTCAGGACTTATTCAGTGCATCGTAGTCTTGTAGAATATGCGAAATATAGAGTGCTTAGGAAAGTGTGCAATAGTTATCCGAGTTTTGGTGTAGATATAGAGAGGAAATGCACCACAACTAAGATCGAGGCTATGGTCTAAGGAATAAATTAATCGGAAATATCGGTAAAACAGTAGGAAGGTAGAAATGATGTAACTAGGAACCAGGAGCAGAGTAGCCTCAATACAGAATGAATTAGCGTGAGAGAGAACAAGTAAAGTAATACGGTCATTCGTGGAACCGTCTCCAGGGACCCTGCTTCCATACGGGGTTGTCCATTGAGAGGTTTCATCCGCACCTCCACGCCTCCTATGGTCATGTATCGGTGTGGTTTAAAAGCACGCTGGCCACCACTGATTTTATTCATCATTTGGGCAACTGTTCTTTTGTGAACTAACTACTCAAGCCAGTCAGCCTTTTCGTCATTCATAGTTTTGTTGCGTACATGATGACTGGGATCACCGGTTGGCGTCGTATGCCATTAAGTGTGAGTTCAGATTGGACTGTTTATTTTTAATTTATGTACACTTTTTGTACTCACCAGTGGGTCTTTTGGCGTGTGCATACATATGGCTTAGATGCTTCATACCATCACCCTAGGAGAACGGCCCACTCGTGACCAACAGAAAAACAGGACAACGAGATCAAATAGTTAAATTAGGGGGTAGAAATATCAAGGAAATAAGTAGGCCAATAGCATGTCTCGCGACATTGTGGGATGCCATATGATTGGGTGCGATAAAATAACTGGTTGCGTTACGCACTAGGTGATGCAATTTATCCGGCTGTCATAGCATAATAGCATATTTTACATATACGAAGGTGATAAAGCAAGAGATACACTTTTTTATTTCTCACCTACAGGTGGGCCTTCAAATGTGGCACTTAATGTATTCTGGAGTGTGGTGAACCTGTCTTATAGGTCATATATTGTTTGGACCTGATGCAATTAACACATCTGTTGACTCTTGAATGTTTTCCTTATGGTGTGCATAGCGAGAAAATGATCCCAAGTTCATTTTAAATTTGGTTAGGTTCTCATTTGCCTCGTACTTTCAATGATAGCTTGTTCCATATTTGAGTATACCTCAGCAAGAAGAAGTTTCCACGGATCTATAGTCCCCTTTTTTCACGGGTAGTGAGTAATCCCTATTTCTTGTGGGATATGTTGAGGAATTTGGCAAGGTAAGATCTATTCCGGTCATGTATACCCGATAATATATAAGGTTGTAAACAGGGCTAGATTATTCCTCAAGCGGCGCAGCCATAGAGGGTCTGGTTTAAGGCGGCGACAGCAGTCTTCATACTTCAGATTGGTGGATCGGACAATAAGCAGTTTCGTGAAATAACGCTGGTGGGTTTCTAAAGCTATTCGATTCGTTCCACGCAGGCGGCTATGGACAATTGTGCAGTACTCTAGCATAGGTCTCAGGATAATCCTAAACATTCAGTCTCGCTTCAGGTAGAACAAGGGATTTAGTGATATAAGCTTTCAATTGCCTCGCCTTTGCTATCTGATATGAGACATGCTCGAAAAATTTCAGCGATACTGAATATATTATTCCTAACTGAAGAGGAGTTTGGGATGCTTTTGTCGGCTAAGGTGATGGAGCCATTAGATACGCAGCATCCATACCTAAGCACTTGTGATTTTTCAGCGGAGAATTTCATGGACCAATTTTTACTCCAAGAGTCCAGCGCAGATAAGTCCTCATGTATGTTCTTAAGGCCCGACTCAAGACTATCGGGTGGAAATGAGTAAACGAGTTTAATGTCGTCCGCAAAGTGGTATGCTCGTCCATGTTTGATGAAATCACATGGTATTTATAGACATTGGGAAGAGTAGTGGTCCAAGGACACTGCCTTAGACAACTCCGATTGTGACTTCTCTCTAGGAGGATAGTTGCTGGCCTATTTTAACGCTCTGTTTCCGATCTCCTAGGTAGGGTTTAAGCCAGCTTATCAATGGGTTGCTGACTCCGTAAGAGTGCAGGACGGACAACAAAGGTTTATGTGACACACAATGGAAGGAAGTGTGCATGTCTAGCAGCATGACAATAATAGCCATGCTACTGTCAACAACCGATGTTACGTGGACGAAGAATTGTATTTGACAGGTTACACAGCATTGCTTCGGAAGAAACCCATATTGTGCGTTGTTTAGCAGGTCTAATCATAGTTTAAAAAATGAACAAAATCATTATTAACAATTCGCTCCAATGCATTTGAGGCTGCCGCAGAAATGATTAATAGGGCGATTATTTGTCATTGCAGATCGGGAGCCACCTTTACGTTTTGGTGCTATTACCGCGCTTTCCACCGTGAAGGTTAATATTCACTGTTTCAGGATATTGTGAAGACGTTTAACATCAGCAGAGGAATATTTTTGCCTTCATACTTAATGACAGCTGGAGGCATACCATCGGTTCCTGAATGAAAAGATGGTTTCATGGAGAGTGTACTCCCATGAAGTAGTGTGCACCGCCTCCGTTGACGAAACGTGGCTCCCATCCGCATGCCTCCCGGTCTTATTCCCACGAGTTTACACTGGATGTGTGTGGATGTAGCTGCGGGTGGTGCAGCGCAAGCCATCCCTAATCCCTCTGTAGTCGCATGCGTTCTGTGGCTGGCCATAGTGACAGGCAAATCGGAAACCAGATGCCGTCAACCATACTCCCTTGAACACCACTCAGGCTCACGGAAATATTCAAACGCGCTTTCTATGTCTTCCGTTTTAAAAGAGGATAAGACATACTGATATCAGTATTGAATAAGACCACATAGTAAGAGTTCAATGCTATACAAATTCGTCTAACGTCATTAGTCGCTGAGCCATCCGCCAATGCCCGACTTTTGGATTTCGTGGTGCTGCTTGGGATCCTCCTGTGAAAAAGTTCCACCAGTTTGCATTCACGCGGATATTTAACGCTTTGTCTTCTTCGGTAACTACAGCATCTAACATCTCGTGTTTTAGTTTAAGTATAGTCTAATGCATTTGCAGAAATATTGTCAAGTTTTGTGTGAACTCAGACCGTAGCCTTGCGTTAACGTACGGCCGTTGAGGGTGCTTATGCTTTTCGAACCTTTACATGCACATCTGGTTTCATCGATGGATAGGTAAACAAAACTGTGGTTTGTTGGTTCCTCTCGACTTCCACGATGGGGTCCACATGAACCACCCTGTGCTTAGCCCGAGACTTTATAGGATATGGCTCGTAGTCAGCACCAGTAGCGCATCTGTTGTCGCCCTGTAGTCGGACTGCCTGCTTTCATTGTGTTCTGTGCTGAGTTATCTACGGGGCAATGAATGCTTATGGCGCGGGGAATTGAAAAGCGCAAAGAAGCTGTCTTGTCCATACAGTCTTATTCTTGCATGATAGCTAGCTATTCGTGGCGGTACGTTGTTCACAAGGTGCTGACGATTTGACCCTGCATGTTTGCTTATAAAATCATAGTTTTACGCTAGGTCTCCCTTCTCTACCACTTATTATGCTTCGTTTCGTAGGTCACCATGATTGTGCGGCAGCGAAGCATCAGTTCAAATGGCTTCTATACTATTGTTGGTGATGATCTGTCTTAGTCGACGTTCGTCCCACCAAAAATGCTCTCTCAATAGTGCTTTCATCTTTTCTCCATACAGACAAGCATCGTGGAGCTATTTGCGGATTTGCACACGCGTCTTGTCTTGCTAGTTACATCTTATGAATTGTTTGGTATGTGTACAGTTTGGATTGTATAATGTCTTATCTGACGAGCGAGGCACGTTCCACACTTAAGAATGACAACTTACACAAAGAAGCGGCAATGATTTCACACGCCTTACTGCGTCGCAGGGACGCTTCTAACACCTAATTAGTACTGCTTCACCTCCGGTATGCCAAGAGCATCATCAGTAACATCATTGAGTGTTTCCAATCCGGACTATGATGCTAACCAGGTTTTCACGTCGTAATCACCTGTCATTTATACATACACACACAAACATCTGTGAAATCGGTTGCGTCAAGTGTTGAGCACACTACACCCTCTAGGCACGCCTTCTTCCTTACCTGATGGTCTACTAGAACCGAGACTGGAAAGCAGCGGAAGCATCTTATTGACATATCAACTACTGGGAGATCCCGACCACGTGTACTAGCATTTTTCAAAACTCAGCCCGAACACTAAGTTGGGAGGCAATCCATTAACATTAACTCAACAAAACAGTCGTTTATATCGTCGACGAAATTATCTCTCCCTCTGAGCTTACCAAACCTGGAACATTCTTCCGAACGCAGTTGTTTGTGACTTCCACTTCAGTCGTTTTTAGAAAACTCCCTAGAGATCGTTAACTGAGTGAGTACTCTGTAATGTATCCCGGTGACTGAGGTCCTTTGGAAACATAATCCAACCTTATACCCAGATGCCGGCACTTGAGATTGAGCCACCGATTGATCTCTACAAGAAGTGTTAGAAACAATAACTTGCTACGCTTCTGCATCAGGCTATCCTATTTTCACAATCTTGTTTCTTATATGCCATTAGATTGTCGCTTTTTGGCTTGTTCTCGTGTACACACTTGTTTTGCAATTCCTCCCCTGATCAATCTACCGGAACCGTTAATAGTATGCTTTTATCCGACATAAACCATTGTTCCATTGCACGATTGTATGCTCCCTTACCAAACATCGTGAGCTGTGACTTCAAATCTTGCCCTTGGCGTGGTACGGCTAAGACGTGGCAAGCGGAAATGCACTCGGTCTTGACTTGCACATTTTATTTTCACATGGCTTGTCAACACAAGAGGAGTGAACAGTTGTGAGCTCTAAAAACTACTAACCTGGAGTTAGCAGGTTGTGCGGTGTAGTACAACGAGCATTGCGGTAGCCAAGCCTCTGCCGAGACAACAAGAACAAAACCTGGCTACCCCTGATTTGTAACCCTGTGGTAGTCCGTAGTGAATTTGCTCTGCAAACCGAACACTATTACCATCGATTAGTTAATGGGGAAAAATACACATGGAACCACTAAAAATTCGTGCAGATAACTGGCTCTACCCAGTAGCTGCTTTATTCAAATCAGTCATCTGTCCCCGCTGGATAACCACTAATTATTGCGGACACAGTTCGGTTATATCGATGTGTTGCAGTCCAGTTCGTTTGGTAAAAGTGCCCATCAAGGTTTACTATAGTCGGCTCAATGAATAGAAAAGTTGCGGCAACTGTGCACACGTCGCCCTGATGTCACACACAGAGCAATCCGAATGCGGTGACCGGAAGACTACCACATATCTTGATAGATGTAATCTTTGGTGTCTGCGTTCCTTCACCACTACCATGGCCCTTGGTGGACGCAGTCGTGCCCAGTATCAAGAAATCGCAACTAAGAATCTATGCAGGTTTGTTTCATATAACTGATTCCGATTATAAGAGTTGATATGTCCCAGCTTCCAGCCGTGGAGAAGTCTCAAAAGGTTGAGTGGAGTCATCACGTCGTCTCGGGAAAACTTGACTTGGACGTCTAGGAGGGACACTACCACAAGCTGTTTGGAAAAACATTTGCATTGAATGAAATGCCACTTTGACACACGCGCTTCGTGAGTCGATTACGACCAACAATTTCAATATGTACTGCAATTCGCATTGAAGTGAATGCTTCTACGTACACAGCCATCTGAAACACTGTTAGGTCAGCATGATCAGCCCCGTGGCCTGATTGCATCACTCTTGCTGAGTCCGCGCAGTTACGTAATAGTAAACGAAATATGACGCGCGTAAACCTCGCAGTGGCTGTATGAGATATAGACACCAAGTTGCGCAGGGGGTTGTGAGCACAGTAGCGTAGGTCGAACCGCTTTAAACGTGCGAGCAACCACAGAAAACGCAGATTGCTGTTAAGTTCAAGTGGAACCGAAGTCAGATGCAAGGAGGAAAAAGTTAACGCCACCCGGCATGTGACAGTCCATAAGGAACCATACCAAGAGCGTGAATTCAACTATGGAGTTGAGGATGCAACCAACGCTTATTGCCACTGCAAAGCAGTTCTTTTGTCGATATCCAAGTCGGCCATAATGTACGCGCTAATCGCTAATTTCCACCAAAACGGTGAGGGTCGTTGTCGAGAGTGAGGATGAACTTGCCTTCTATTACTGCGGGCGTCAAGCTTATGTGCCAACCGCACCCTAACTCCATGAAAATACCACTGTTCCTATTTCTAAACTACGCCACGGACATCTGTCTACGCATTGACATCAGCCTCAGGGCTGGCAGTACACCGACCTTGCGGATTAATCGACAAACTATGGTGAGCCGAATTACTCTCACGTGCGCACATTCACCACACCCTTGTCATTGCTCGCTTCATGTTGGCTAATCCGACGTGGCTGGATGGTGTTCACCAACGGATTGGAAAGACTCAATGATGTTACTGATGATGGTCTTGGCATACCGGAGGCGAAGCAGTACTAATTAGGTGTTAGAAGCGTCCCTGCGACGCAGTAAGGCGTGTGAAATCATTGCCGCTTCTTTGTGTAAGTTGTCATTCTTAAGTGTGGAACGTGCCTCGCTCGTCAGATAAGACATTATACAATTCAAACTGTACGCATACCAAACAATTCATAAGACGTAACTAGCAAGACAAGACGCGTGTGCAAATCCGCAAATAGCTCCACGATGCTTGTCTGTATGGAGAAAAGATGAAAGCACTATTGAGAGAGCATTTTTGGTGGGACGAACGTCGACTAAGACAGATCATCACCAACAATAGTATAGAAGCCATTTGAACTGATGCTTCGCTGCCGCACAATCATGGTGACCTACGAAACGAAGCATAATAAGTGGTAGAGAAGGGAGACCTAGCGTAAAACTATGATTTTATAAGCAAACATGCAGGGTCAAATCGTCAGCACCTTGTGAACAACGTACCGCCACGAATAGCTAGCTATCATGCAAGAATAAGACTGTATGGACAAGACAGCTTCTTTGCGCTTTTCAATTCCCCGCGCCATAAGCATCCATTACCCCGCAGATACCTGAGCACAGAACACAATGAAAGCAGGCAGTCCGACTACAGGGCGACAACAGATGCGCCACTGGTGCTGACTACGAGCCATATCCTATAAAGTCTCGGGCTAAGCACAGGGTGGTTCATGTGGACCCCATCGTGGAAGTCGAGAGGAACCAACAAACCACAGTCTTGCTTACCTATCCGTTGATGAATCCAGATGTGCATGTAAAGGTTCGAAAAGCATAAGCACCCTCAACGGCTGTACGTTAACGCAAGGCTACGGTCTGAGTTCACACAAAACTTGACAATATTTCTGCAAATGCATTAGACTATACTTAAACTAAAACACGAGATGTTAGATGCTGTAGTTACCGAAGAAGACAAAGCGTTAAATATCCGCGTGAATGCAAACTGGTGGAACTTTTTCAAAGGAGGATCCCAAGCCGCACCATCAAATCCAAAAGTCGGGCATTAGCGGATGGCTCAGCGACTAATGACGTTAGCCGAATTTGTATAACATTGAACTCTTACTATGTGGTCTTATTCAATACTGATATCAGTATGTCTTATCCTCTTTTAAAACGGAAGACATAGAAAGCGCGTTTGAATATTTCCGTGAGCCTGAGTGGTGTTCAAGGGAGTATGGTTGACGGCATCTGGTTTCCGATTTGCCTGTCACTATGGCCAGCCACAGAACGCATGCGACTACAGAGGGATTATGGATGGCTTGCGCTGCACCACCCGCAGCTACATCCACACACATCCAGTGTAAACTCGTGGGAATAAGACCGGGAGGCATGCGGATGGGAGCCACGTTTCGTCAACGGAGGCGGTGCACACTACTTCATGGGAGTACACTCTCCATGAAACCATCTTTTCATTCAGGAACCGATGGTATGCCTCCAGCTGTCATTAAGTATGAAGGCAAAAATATTCCTCTGCTGATGTTAAACGTCTTCACAATATCCTGAAACAGTGAATATTAACCTTCACGGTGGAAAGCGCGGTAATAGCACCAAAACGTAAAGGTGGCTCCCGATCTGCAATGACAAATAATCGCCCTATTAATCATTTCTGCGGCAGCCTCAAATGCATTGGAGCGAATTGTTAATAATGATTTTGTTCGTTTTTTAAACTATGATTAGACCTGCTAAACAACGCACAATATGGGTTTCTCCCGAAGCAATGCTGTGTAACCAGTCAAATACAATTCTTCGTCCACGTAACATCGGTTGTTGACAGTAGCATGGCTATTATTGTCATGCTGCTAGACATGCACACTTCCTTCCATTGTGTGTCACATAAACCTTTGTTGTCCGTCCTGCACTCTTACGGAGTCAGCAACCCATTGATAAGCTGGCTTAAACCCTACCTAGGAGATCGGAAACAGAGCGTTAAAATAGGCCAGCAACTATCCTCCTCGAGAGAAGTCACAATCGGAGTTGTCTAAGGCAGTGTCCTTGGACCACTACTCTTCCCAATGTCTATAAATACCATGTGATTTCATCAAACATGGACGAGCATACCACTTTGCGGACGACTTTAAACTCGTTTACTCATTTCCACCCGATAGTCTTGAGTCGGCCCTTAAGAACACACATGAGGACTTATCTGCGCTGGACTCTTGGAGTAAAAATTGGTCCATGAAAATCTCCGCTGAAAAATGGCAAGTGCTTACGCATGGATGCTGCGTATCTAATGGCTCCATCACCTTAGCCGACAAAAGCATCCCAAACTCCTCTTCAGTTAGGAATAATATATTCAGTATCGCTGAAATTTTTCGAGCATGTCTCATATCAGATAGCAAAGGCGAGGCAATTGAAAGCTTATATCACTAAATCCCTTGTTCTACCTGAAGCGAGACTGAATGTTTAGGATTATCCTGAGACCTATGCTAGAGTACTGCACAATTGTCCATAGCCGCCTGCGTGGAACGAATCGAATAGCTTTAGAAACCCACCAGCGTTATTTCACGAAACTGCTTATTGTCCGATCCACCAATCTGAAGTATGAAGACTGCTGTCGCCGCCTTAAACCAGACCCTCTATGGCTGCGCCGCTTGAGGAATAATCTAGCCCTGTTTACAACCTTATATATTATCGGGTATACATGACCGGAATAGATCTTACCTTGCCAAATTCCTCAACATATCCCACAAGAAATAGGGATTACTCACTACCCGTGAAAAAAGGGGACTATAGATCCGTGGAAACTTCTTCTTGCTGAGGTATACTCAAATATGGAACAAGCTATCATTGAAAGTACGAGGCAAATGAGAACCTAACCAAATTTAAAATGAACTTGGGATCATTTTCTCGCTATGCACACCATAAGGAAAACATTCAAGAGTCGACAGATGTGTTGATTGCATCAGGTCCAAACAATAGATGACCTATAAGACAGGTTCACCACACTCCAGAATACATTAAGTGCCACATTTGAAGGCCCACCTGTAGGTGAGAAATAAAAAAGTGTATCTCTTGCTTTATCACCTTCGTATATGTAAAATATGCTATTATGCTATGACAGCCGGATAAATTGCATCACCTAGTGCGTAACGCAACCAGTTATTTTATCGCACCCAATCATATGGCATCCCACAATGTCGCGAGACATGCTACTGGCCTACTTATTTCCTTGATATTTCTACCCCCTAATTTAACTATTTGATCTCGTTGTCCTGTTTTTCTGTTGGTCACGAGTGGGCCGTTCTCCTAGGGTGATGGTATGAAGCATCTAAGCCATATGTATGCACACGCCAAAAGACCCACTGGTGAGTACAAAAAGTGTACATAAATTAAAAATAAACAGTCCAATCTGAACTCACACTTAATGGCATACGACGCCAACCGGTGATCCCAGTCATCATGTACGCAACAAAACTATGAATGACGAAAAGGCTGACTGGCTTGAGTAGTTAGTTCACAAAAGAACAGTTGCCCAAATGATGAATAAAATCAGTGGTGGCCAGCGTGCTTTTAAACCACACCGATACATGACCATAGGAGGCGTGGAGGTGCGGATGAAACCTCTCAATGGACAACCCCGTATGGAAGCAGGGTCCCTGGAGACGGTTCCACGAATGACCGTATTACTTTACTTGTTCTCTCTCACGCTAATTCATTCTGTATTGAGGCTACTCTGCTCCTGGTTCCTAGTTACATCATTTCTACCTTCCTACTGTTTTACCGATATTTCCGATTAATTTATTCCTTAGACCATAGCCTCGATCTTAGTTGTGGTGCATTTCCTCTCTATATCTACACCAAAACTCGGATAACTATTGCACACTTTCCTAAGCACTCTATATTTCGCATATTCTACAAGACTACGATGCACTGAATAAGTCCTGACTTTGCAGTGAATAGGCGTTTACTTTTTGGTCTGCTTATCTGTTTAATTCTCCCTTTTCAACATAAACTTTTTCGTGCATAGTTATGCAAGCCATAAATATGCACCTACAAGTGAAGGCTGAAAGGAATGCAGCTGAGCTCACTCAGCATCTCAACCATCTGGCAGCCCAAAACAATTCGATTATTTCAATACCATAATTAGACTAAGGAATGTCTAGACACTACGATATGTCGTAACCCCTACAATGTGAATATTGTCTATATTATTTACATAAAGCAAGTGGAGTTTGATGATCCACTGGAGTAACAAGGTAGTCTTTTCCATATTTTCGCAACTACTTAACTTGCTACTCACAAAGAGCTCCAACTGTATTACCCCAGCCTATAAAGTAAGATTGTGTATTACTCATCTACTTTTAATGGTGGATGTTTGTGAGTAGTGTGAAGTTCGAAGAAAGTAGAAGCCACGATTAAAATTTGCGCACAATAATATGCCTCGACGGGGAGTCGAACCCCGGTCCACGAATTTCCGGTCCGTTGCTCTACCACCTGAGCTACCGAGGGCTGACGATTAGGTGCGCAAATTTTAACACATGTCTTCTGCTTGGTGCGCGACGTGTTGCCAATAAGCTCACAGCTCATCTACTTTTGATTGGTGAACTGTTTCATCCGTTTCATAGTTCCTCGCCCCTATCAAACCACTGCCATCATGGCACCACCAAGCTGCACCGGCAACAACGAAAATGAAAATGAAATGAAAATATTCGCAAAAGCATCTCTATTGGAACCCTGTAGAAACCCAAACCATTGACAGCCAGCCTCACTTGTCTAAGCATGTTGCAATATAAATATGATCCGCCCTTTGTGGGCTCGGTTTCTCGGTACCACGAGAAATATACCGTATTATTAGTATTATTATTATATGATCGGAATGCTGATCTCGCGTAACCTGCGGGTGCTTTTACCTGATTACTGGTTGTTATGGGTCCGAATAAGGATCTTTCTGCCGCGCACCCTAAGAGTTAGAATTGGAGTGATGATTTCGGCGCAAACAGCTCATCTGTTAAATAGTTGCCACATTCTGTGTGAACGCTGGAAAGATGCCTGCATAATTGATACGCCGAAGGTTTCTATGCATTAAAAAGGCAAGGGCGTAGTCTGGTCTCAGCGAGTAAGTCCGGAGTTACAGACCGCATAACGTCTTACCAGGATACAAACTTCAAACCCTCTATCTCACTGTTAGGCAATTATGTGCGCGTTGGGGATGGCGCAGTGCTATAGGGCATCAGACACTATCTACAAGGCTGGAAATTACTCACACGCTAACCCAGGACTTATATCAATTGGAAACGTTCTGACGGCGGACGAAATCTGCCGCACACCACCCCCAGAATGACTACCACCCAATCCCAATAATCGGTGTGTGAAGGTCCAATCGCTTTGACACTACCACTGGGTTATCTGCCTAGATCTGCCATCCGCTCATCGAAGCCAACTGATCAATGATAATCCCATTGAGACAGTAGTTATGGGCGTGACCTTGTTTCCAGCGACTTCGCTTTGCTCTGAAAGCCTCGCTCGACCGAGATAGATCTTGTTACCGATGAGCCAATATTAATCGCCTGAAGTCTGTTTGGAGTAATTCACATTGGAAAAGTGGTTTGGTCATTCAGCTATTCATTTCGCATAGTATGCGACGGCGCATTGGCAAAAAGAAGCATACAGATAACCGATGAAAAGCGTATAGTGAAAATTACACGCTGCAATTTCTAATAAAAGCAAACTAGATATTCTACACACCGGATGTGTAGTCAAACTGCCAAAACACAGGGTCAACCAGAGGCAAAATCTGTACCCCAATATCTAATAAGTTATCAAAATAACAGACTTTCTGATTATATGTGCATGTTCAGGAGAATGATTAAGGTCTAGTTAGCAACTGAAAGAGTGAAACACATCCTAAACAATAGAATCGATGATATAAAGCTATTTGAAGTAGGACTGTACCAAATGTCAAACCAAAAAATATCGGTTGCCAAAGAGTTACAACGGGTGAAAAGTACTAATGAGTAGTGGGGAGATAGGCATAGGGGTGGGCGTCCGCGAGGTAAATTCAGCCCGCCTGCGACTGGTGGTGGTCGCTCGGCAGCGAAGCGCCGTTACGGCGTACAGATGACATTATTATTATTAGTGGGCATGAATTTAATTTTAGACGCAGTTCTAAGTGCTGTGTCATACACGGTAGATATACGGAAAGTCTTAGCTCTGGCGCCAACCACTCCCCTCTGCACAGTTAGTAACTGGCGTGGCAATGGAGGACGAGCCACGCTATATCGTAGTCAACTCTCAGTCATACAAGTATGGCGTTGTCACTCGTGGCTTAGTGGCACAAGCTGCTGGCATGCGGAAGTCACGAAGTTGGAACCCTGCTGCGGTCCAAAGAACGCGCACCACCGACGGGACTCAGGAGGTTGATACAGTTGCCTGGTGCTTTTGCAGACGTGTGGGAACCTGCATGACTGAAAAAGTACGCGATGAACTACATTTAAAAAGCGGCTAAAAATATCAAAAACACTAAAAGCACATTGATAGGCGACTTGTGGGCAGGAAGCTAAAAAATTATCGCAATTTATCATTCCAATCCCTCTTCCAATACCACTTTCGGTCTCAGTCCCTCTCCTAACCTGAGTTGAAGCAATCCTGTTGGCCGGCGGAGCAAGACAATCCAGGCAAACTGTTTAATACAGATTTAGTCTGGACTTGACAGCGGAGCCTCAGAACCAATGAGCCGCGTAGATGTTTCATCTCCTCCACACTCCTTACATCTGTCGCCATCCTGTTGTATGTTGATCTCCTATGACATCCGTACATGTCTCCTTTATCGTTAACTCTTTATGCAGGATTAGCCTGGACTTTATCTCTTCTTCATCAACCCAATTCAATTTCTCCAAGTACAGGGTATTTTATACAGATAAATATCTTGCCCCATTCTACTTAATCTCCTATTCTAATATTTAACGATGATGCCATACTACTTGCCTGATTGTTTTTGACAGCTCCGATCGTTTCTTCCACCTATTTGCACCCGTAGTCATCATAGTCTCCTGATATGCACCGTTACCAAAAACTGAGAATGGCCGCGAACTGGAGGAGAACGATATTTAAAGCGGCAAGGGAAGATTTTTACGCATAAGTTCTTAATGCATCCCTGCGTAAATCACAACCCTCAGCAGCTGTGCAAGAGTGAGCATGTAAGTGTCAATACGGTTGGTCCCTTAGTGAGCACGGTTTCTCAGCAACACGAGTAAATTTCAGTTACATTTTTATCTGAAACTAGAATCAACGTTTCATATGATATGGATACGTGCTGAGCGTATTTTACCTCCCCGTTATTGTTTGTGCATGTTTGGTAAGCTGATGCAGCAACTGCATTCGAGCTTGAGTGGGCATCATCGTCAGCTCCAGAGTTCACTTTTCGCTATTAAAGTGGTTCCCTGTGAGCTATCTTCAGCGTGCAACCTGTTTCATAACCTCGACTACGGGGATTACGAAGTGTCGTTAGACTCTGCCTGTTCATAAATACTGTCTACACCCGAAGCGTCTAGATGCTGCCAAGAGATCTTAACCACAAAGTTTGCACGCGCTGGTGGAAAATCACCAACTGGGGCATAAATATTTTGCTCAAATGATATCGCAGTAGGATTTACAGATGGATTAGTTGTATCGCTTGTTGGAGCTCATTTCGGAACACATCACCGACCCAGATCCGGTCTTAGTCCACTGGTAACTATCCTTTACTTTCGGGGCTCGCAGCAAGTGGCCCGAAACGGGAAAGTCTACAATAATGACGTGCTGATTATACGTTTATCTCTTTGCGGAAATGGAGCTATGATCAAAAATGCACTGTACCACCAGACATGAGGCGGTTGTCTTTGTTTCCGACCCTGTCAGTTATCAATGCATAGGACGCTGGGTTCCTGAAAAATAGGCGAACCGATTTGACTCGTGATGGTAAGCAGTAGACTCCTCCCACGGTGCTTGCGCGCCACCTACCATGCGCAAATTCGAAAGCTAGTTGAAAGCTAACAAGGAAGTCTGCATGAGGCATAGGGAACGAAGGAGCTAAGAACGCCAAGCAGAAATCAAGCGTCGTTCCAAAAACAGCGTGGTGGGTCATAATAGGTCATTCAGCAAGACAATCACGGGTACCACTGAGGCGATCCGAATCTAAATAAGTAAGGAGATCATATTCATTAGATGGAGTACGTTGAAGAAAATTGCAGCTACACACTAACATGGGATGGAATACGCTCAGACGGCGTAGTCTGGATTGTGATATGGCAACTCGCAGGTCACTTTGGTTTCTGCAGCTCCCAGCGAAATCAAGTCCGTCACTCGTTTCTGCGCTGTAATCCAGGTTACTTCGTGCCCAAGTTACTCACCGATGAAAGTAAAGTTGGCTGGGGGAAACGTCCCTTCCGCACAAATAGGAATGGGAGCGTATATTAGCACAACAAAATGGACAGACTTACGAGTATTGGCGACATTACAGAAGGACAGTTACGAAGTCCATTTTGGTGTTAGCCGCTACGTTAACGGATCAGGTTGTTGCTCAATAATCAGGAGTTTCATAGATTTGGATCCTGCGGGTGAATCGATTGTACTGCGATTACTTATGCGGTACAGCAAATAAAACAGCAGTTAAGGAACTTTTAGTAGATGTGCTCGTTGTCGAACTGAAACTGGCTGTGAAAACTATCTTTTCAGAATCGACGTTGATAACGAGTTAGATACATCAGCGTTCAAACTTAATCCCACGAACTGTTTAAGGTTTGCAACAGTCACCCTGCGCAGCTCTGCTTGTAGCTGGACCCCAGGTTATCCAGTTTTCAAATTCAGGAGGAGAGAATAGTTTAAAACGGAGTCAAATTTCTGAAAATTTCATGCACGTGCCAATTGAATATCGGATTGGATAAATATGGAACATTGGGTTGTAACAAATTTTAGGATAAATTTTATCTACTAGGGAATACGGTTTAGAGTGGTACGAGTGCGACTAATTCCCCTGGATAAGAAAGTTGTATCCCTTTCGCTGACTGCTAGTGGCTCTTTATCGGCTAACCCAGTAAACTAGACATCGTACATAATATGTAATTTTATAGCCAAATGGCATAATGAACATTGAACGGTAAATTATGATGTGTAAAGATGCAGTGCAGGACAATTTCCGATGAGTGGTTTGATGGGAGTTCTCGTACTCGCAACAAAATGAAACAGGTGGCGCATTTGCTGGTGAGAACCAAAGCCGCTCCACATAAGTGAGAGTAAAGTAATGCTTAGGTCCTGCATTGTGTTTTACAGCACCAACAGGTATCGGCGAGTGGAATCATTTGAATTGCCTTAGAAATCGGTAGTTAAGTTAATAGTAGCCTAGGCCCTAATTTTCATTCCTGTCCCAAACCCCATGGGGCAACCAGACTCGTAGATGAGTGAAGAAAGTACCGCCATTAAAGTGTGGTGGACCACATATTTTTATCCAGTGTCAGGTGATGGATCGGAATCACACGTACTGCAAACGGGGATGAATTTCTATCTATACCATTCAACTCCCTAATACCCCCTTACAATCTGTACGCAGAAAAAACTGCCTATAACAAGATAAGTTATTTGGCAGTTTGCCTTTGGTAAGTTCGCCGCTTGGTTGGGGGGCTAACTAGTCCTCTGCACGGTGGTAACGTGTAAGTCAGTGGGTAGTAAGCGCCACTATATCATACCTTGATGTGAAACTAGCAAGGGTACCTTTTGTCCACCTACCCTCTATATTCTCACCTGAACAGACAGATAAAGTCTCTGGGTCACTAGTTGCTTTATACTTTGTTCCAACTCACTCAGTTTATGATGGGGAGATTAGCGGTTAGAGTCTAGTTAGATTAACTATGGTTAGTAACTGTTGTGTCTGTGGTTACTATCCCATTCTACCACCGTCTGGCTGAAAGATTTGCTCTTCAATCGCTTGCAAACCTTGTGAGAGAAAATCATTATCTCATGACAGTCGCAAACACACTCCATGAAAAAGAAAAGTGCCACATGCCAAGCTACCGAGATGATCAATATCACAGCGGTCACTATGCGCGCTAATAATCCATGCAGCACAATGGAAAACAATAAATGCTCTGGATTACAGGATAGAATAAATGTGATCGTAAGAGCTGTGAGATATTTTCAAGGAAGCTGGCTGCTGTTAGGTTTCTGGTTTCTAATATGGAATCACTTTTCCACTTAACTAACCCACCTTCTAATCGGTCCTCCAACCTCCTACGTATCGTTGGTAACTTTGATACTGTGATTTCCACTGAAGGGTCTGAACGGATTATCCCTGAAAGTAATGCTAGATTGATTAATGTTCCAGATAGGCTATCTCTTCAGAAGCTGAAGCATATGCTACGAAACACCACCGGGTCTCAGAATGAAGAGTGACTTGTACATCTAAAAAGGGGCTTGAGGGATATGTGTCTGGTGTTACTGCAATTCAAAAATGTCGACAGCGCAAAATTTCTAATACGATATATGTCACAATCAGCCGACAATTCAGATAAGTCAACTAGCTATCCGGAAAAGTACCAGACGGCTGTTTCACCGTGAGCGTCGGATACCGTCTTCCATGGCGCAGTTGCATAAGCTGCGGGCTAGTTGGCAAGAGCCACTAGCAGTCATGGGTTCGATCCTCCGCAGAGGACCGAAGGATGCGCACCACTGATGAGCCCCAATAGGGCGAAACGGCCGTCTGGTGCTTTTCCGGATAGCTAGTTGACTTATCTGAATTGTCGGCTGATTGCGACGAATAAAAATACTCACCAAAATCCTTCCACTCATAAGTAACGGTATATCTCAGTTATAAGAGCGACAGCCGAACTTAAGGAAGTAGTTATACGGTCAGGCAAAACACTACTGAAGTCGATCCACACACCAGTTTCAAAGAAACAGAATAGCGCAGCCGACCCTCCGCAAACTGCCTTACGAAATGCATGCGATGACGATATCCACTAGAATGGTCACAGCACAGCTGCTCTAGATGACCACGAAGCTACTGTTGACTGCCTAGAAATACAACCGATCACCATTAGCAATACCAACTCCATCCAGGCATCTGGTAATACCATAAATAGTAATATCCCAACGGAATTAGTGCTGACCCCGACATTATCCACAGATCCACATAGATGTTACTCAAGTTCTCAACCTACCGTTGCCAAAATGGCGCAAGCTTAGACATGATCAACATCAGTGTACCACACCAGGACTCAACCTGGAAGTTGATGAATTGCAAGAAAATTCGTACCGGCCGTTGACGTGTTTGCATTAATCCCAACACCAGCAAAACCACTCGGGAACAACTCGACTAGGTTAAGGAAATCGGTAACCTCAGAGCACACTCAGTACCGGGTACTTTCCGATAGAATAACTGTCGAAAATTTGTACTACATCTAAATGGGAGTTTTTATCAGTCATACCAGGCTAACACAAAGACGAACCGCTTATCCCCGCTCCGTGAAGCTATTACTTTGCTAAGTCCGTCCTACCGTTACCCGCATTTGTCTAATTAGTACGATGGAGTATCTCCGACTGACACGCGTGTTTTGAGCTAAACATTCAGGCATCCACCCAACAGTCAAGCCGACTATGTTTGATGCAATACCACCCATCACAAGCCTGAGAGCGAAGACATGCATATGGTGTCCCGAAAGACATTCAAATGTCCCACTCCAGATTGGTACCAGGGCTCTTTTGTACAGGTTTATTGGCGGCCACAGAGCCGCTAACCCCAATGAACCAGTAGACCCGGCAGTTTATGCAACATATCATCAAATTAGCTCAAACTGTGCTGAACCCAGAAATATGTATTCCGACTGCGCTCACGCAAGTTTCCTTCATTACCTGGAATGGTGCACCTTGTGCAACTACATACAGTCAGTAAATCCACCGACACAACATGAATATGCTGAGATTACTTCTCTTAGATTCTCGCTGTCTCAACAACAAAATGCACCACCTACATGCTGTTATCCCTCCTTCCCGAGATTGTACTCGTCACGGAGATTGAGGAAGGCAAAGTACTTCTGACACTCATTTTTACACGATCAAACTTTTGAAGCTTCAGCCGTAGTCACAAATCCTGGACGTGGGGAGGGGGCAGTTCCTGCATGTGGTTGGCGGTTTCTGATTCTGAATTTGTCTGGCAATGTGACCTCCACATGGCAGCCAAAGGACATATGCACTTACAAAGGGACCATGGGGAGCTTGCAGTGCACCACCCACAGCTCCATCCATACACCCATATCCAGTGTGAATCCGAAGGAATGAAACAGGGGAAACATGGGGATGGGAGTCACGTTTCATCAGCGGAGCCGGCCATCACTTCTTCAACATGCAAAACAGCAGCAGTATTCCTGTCTATCTATAGGGGAATCATGAGTACCAGACGTACACAGGGCGGTGGCCGGTCCGTAGTCCGTTCTACGCCGGATGGGACCGCTTTTTGAACTTAGCATGGCCTCGAAGACCTGAATCTTCCCCACAACAATGATTCAGTTTCCCGGAGCCAGCAAACGAGGTAGAGGATGTTAGAAAGGTAGGCACCTTGTCAACCTCCACTTCAAGCGCAGCCACACTGGGGATATCAACCATCAGTCAACACCCGAAATGCCAGAAACTCATTACACATGCACACGTATAGACCAACTGCCACGATGACTTAACACACGGACCACGTCAAGCGCGTTACCGGCCTGGGTTAGTAAATGCAACTGAATCGGAGGCAGCATACTTATCAAGCGCTGTGCTGATGATAATTACCTATTCAACTGACCCGTCCTTCTTCGGTGTTGGACCCGCATGGCAACGCTGGTTGATTACCAAGCCGGCTTGGCTCAGGAACTCTCGACCTCATGTGCTACAGCATCATACGCTTGAGATCGATGGGCAAGAATCCACTGGACGCCTGTCGCTTCCGTATCCGGCGTTCCTTTTCTGCACGCAGCAATAATTTCTCCTGCACCTGGGCAGTCGCCTTTTTGATATGCTCTCGCCATTAGCGCCGATTCACTGCCATTGCTTCCCAACCTATGAACTGAACACCAGTTCGTGATAAAACCACTTTGATCGTGTCCTGGTTACGTAACTTCGGTTTTCCCACTTGTCGCTTCCCTGCACACAGATGGCCATATAGCAGCTGGTTGGGTATCCGTGGTCGATTCCATGCGGCTGATATACCAGATCCACCTCAGGTACCTCAGCAGAATCATGCAGTCCACTGCATACCTGCCAATTCGACGCAGCACCATCGTGTCAGCAAGCCATTCAACCCAGCAGATGCGCAGAATGTGACGCAGACACGCTTGATGGAAGCGCTCCAAATAAGGGATATCTTTGCGATAAAGTGTCCAGATTTCACTGCCGTCTAGAAGAACGAACAGCACCATAGGCTTGTATACCATTAGCTTCGTCCCGACAATCAAGTGGTGATTGTTCCACACATGTTTTTCCAGTTTGCCAAATCCAGCAACCGCCTTCCATATGTGCAAACGCAGTTCGCTCGTCATCTGCAGGTCGTCAGACACTACATTGCCTTGATAGAAAAAGCACGAAGTAAATTCCAGAACGTCGTTGTCAATGTGGATTTGTGGCAGACCCACGGATTCCACTGTTGGAGATGGCTGAAAAAGACAAACAGTCTTGCTTGTATTGTTGGTGAGCCCGAATTTGCCCGCAGTTGAAGCGAGAGCTATCATGCACTACAACTCATCCGTGCTGTGTGCAAACAACTCACAGGCATCGGCAAACGGCATCATACGGATGGTCATCCCATACACCAAGGTTCTCAGCTAGGAACGACGGATGT
Organism: Dicrocoelium dendriticum; assembly: GCA_944474145.2. Taxonomy (NCBI): domain Eukaryota; kingdom Metazoa; phylum Platyhelminthes; class Trematoda; order Plagiorchiida; family Dicrocoeliidae; genus Dicrocoelium; species Dicrocoelium dendriticum. The sequence continues at coordinate 154,197,070 of OX104064.1, read as the reverse complement.
CCAGCAAACCACAATCAAAACGGTGCTCCACATGAACACCGTACTCACAGGCAGTATCCAAAGCATAGGACATCATTGCAATTTGGCAAATACCAAACAGGGAATGGGCCAAAACACAGCCTTGCTTCACACCAGAGACAACTGCAAAGTCATCCGAGGTCTCTCCACTCAGCTGCATTCTCGCCTGCATACCACTGTGCAGACATCCAATTCAAGTTATGAACTTACTCGGACAACCAAGCTTACCCAACACCAGCTACAGTGTCCTGCGGTTCATCATGTCAAATGTTTTGGTGGGGTCAAAAAACAGCGAGTACAATGGTTGGTGCCACTCTCGGCATTTCTCTTGTATTGAATGGCATCGAATCACCACATCCATGGTGCCTGCAGCCAGGAACGGAATCCACATTGCTCTTCCATCACGTTAGGGCTCATCGACCTGAGTGATGAGGCGATTGAGCAGGTTATCAAGTTGATTCCGCGATAATTCGTTGGTCATTTCCTTCTTCATTTGCCCTTGTACAGTTGTAATACAAGGGCATCCTTCAGCTCAGCCGGCACTTCCTCTGCAAGCCACACGTATTGCACCCGTGGTGCAATACGTGTGGCTTGCAGAGGAAGTGCCGGCTGAGCTGAAGGATGCCCTTGTATTACAACTGTACAAGGGCAAATGAAGAAGGAAATGACCAACGAATTATCGCGGAATCAACTTGATAACCTGCTCAATCGCCTCATCACTCAGGTCGATGAGCCTAACGTGATGGAAGAGCAATGTGGATTCCGTTCTGGCTGCAGCACCATGGATGTGGTGATCGATGCCCTTCAATACAGGAGAAATGCCGAGAGTGGCACCAACCATTGTACTCGCTGTTTTTTGACCCCACCAAAACATTTGACATGATGAACCGCAGGACACTGTAGCTGGTGTTGGGTAAGCTTGGTTGTCCGAGTAAGTTCATAACTTGAATTGGATGTCTGCACAGTGGTATGCAGGCGAGAATGCAGCTGAGTGGAGAGACCTCGGATGACTTTGCAGTTGTCTCTGGTGTGAAGCAAGGCTGTGTTTTGGCCCATTCCCTGTTTGGTATTTGCCAAATTGCAATGATGTCCTATGCTTTGGATACTGCCTGTGAGTACGGTGTTCATGTGGAGCACCGTTTTGATTATGGTTTGCTGGACATCCGTCGTTCCTAGCTGAGAACCTTGGTGTATGGGATGACCATCCGTATGATGCCGTTTGCCGATGCCTGTGAGTTGTTTGCACACAGCACGGATGAGTTGTAGTGCATGATAGCTCTCGCTTCAACTGCGGGCAAATTCGGGCTCACCAACAATACAAGCAAGACTGTTTGTCTTTTTCAGCCATCTCCAACAGTGGAATCCGTGGGTCTGCCACAAATCCACATTGACAACGACGTTCTGGAATTTACTTCGTGCTTTTTCTATCAAGGCAATGTAGTGTCTGACGACCTGCAGATGACGAGCGAACTGCGTTTGCACATATGGAAGGCGGTTGCTGGATTTGGCAAACTGGAAAAACATGTGTGGAACAATCACCACTTGATTGTCGGGACGAAGCTGATGATATACAAGTCGATGGCGCTGTCCATTCTTCTATACGGCAGCGAAATCTGGACTCTATTGGAAAGGTGTCCGTTATTTGGAGCGCTTCCATCAATCGTGTCTGCGTCACATTCTGCGCATCTGCTGGGTTGAATGGCTTGCTGACACGATGGTGCTGCGTCGAATTGGCAGGTATGCAGTGGACTGCATGATTCTGCTGAGGTACCTGAGGTGGATCTGGTATATCAGCCGCATGGAATCGACACGGATACCCAACCAGCTGCTATATGGCCATCTGTGTGCAGGGAAGCGACAAGTGGGAAAACCGAAGTTACGTAACCAGGACACGATCAAAGTGGTTTTATCACGAACTGGTGTTCAGTTCATAGGTTGGGAAGCAATGGCAGTGAATCGGCGCTAATGGCGAGAGCATATCAAAAAGGCGACTGCCCAGGTGCAGGAGAAATTATTGCTGCGTGCAGAAAAGGAACGCCGGATACGGAAGCGACAGGCGTCAGTGGATTCTTGCCCATCGATCTCAAGCGTATGATGCTGTAGCACATCCGGTCGCGAGTGCCTGAGCCAAGCCGGCTTGGTAAGCCACCAGCGTTGCCATGCGGGTCCAACACCGAAGAAGGACGGGTCAGTTGAATAGGTAATTATCATCAGCACAGCGCTTGATAAGTATGCTGCCTCCGATTCAGTTGCATTTACTAACCCAGGCCGGTAACGCGGTTGACGTGGTCCGTGTGTTACGTCATCGTGGCAGTTGGTCTATACGTGTGCATGTGTAATGAGTTTCTGGCATTTCGGGTGTTGACTGATGGTTGATATCCCCAGTGTGGCTGCGCTTGATGTGGATGTTGACAAGTTGCCTACCTTTCTAACATCCTCTACCTCGTTTGCTGGCTCCGGGAAACTGAATCATTGTTGTGGGGAAGATTCAGGTCTTCGAGGCCATGCTAAGTTCAAAAAGCGGTCCCATCCGGCGTAGAACGGACTACGGACCGGCCACCGCCCTGTGTACGTCTGGTACTCATGATTCCCCCTATAGATAGACAGGAATACTGCTGCTGGTTTGCATCTTGAAGGAGTGTGGCTGGCTCCCTTGATGAAACCTGACTCCCATCCACATGTTTCCCTGTTTCATTCCTTCGGATTCACACTGGATATGGGTGTATGGATGGAGCTGTGGGTGGTGCACTGCAAGCTCCCCATGGTCCCTTTGTAAGTGCATATGTCCTTTGGCTGCCATGTGGAGGTCACATTGCCAGACAAATTCAGAATCAGAAACCGCCAACCACATGCAGGAACTGCCCCCTCCCCACGTCAGGATTTGTGACTACGGCTGAAGCTTCAAAAGTTTGACGTGTAAAAATGAGTGTCAGAAGTACTTTGCCTTCCTCAATCTCCGTGACGAGTACAATCTCGGGAAAGGAGGGAAACAGCATTAGGTGGTGCATTTTGTTGTTGAGACAGCGAGAATCTAAGAGAAGTAATCTAGCATATTCATGTTGTGTCGTTGGATTTACTGACTGTATGTAGTTGCACAAGGTGCACCATTCCAGGTAATGAAGGAACTTGCGTGAGCGCAGTCGGAATACATATTTCTGGGTTCAGCAAGTTTGAGCTAATTTGATGATATGTTGCATAAACTGCCGGGTCTACTGGTTCATTGGGGTTAGCGGCTCTGTGGCCGCCAATAAACCTGACAAAAGAGCCTGGTACCAATTGGAGTGGGACATTTGAATGTCTTTCGGGACACCATATGCAGTCTTCGCTCTCAGGCTTGTGATGGGTGGTATTGCATCAAACATAGTCGGCTTGACTGTTGGGTGGATGCCTGAATGTTAGCTCAAAACACGGTGTCAGTCGGAGAAATCCATCGTACTAATTAGACAAAGCGGTAACGGTAGACGGACTAGAAAGTAATAGCTTCACGGAGCGGGGATAAGCGGTTCGTCTTTGTGTTAGCCTGATGACTGATAAAAACTCCCATTTAGATGTAGTACAAATTTTCGACAGTTATTCTATCGGAAAGTACCGGTACTGAGTGTGCTCTGAGGTACCGATTTCCTTAACCTAGTCGAGTTGTTCCGAGTGGTTTTGCTGGTGTTGGGATAAATGCAACACGTCAACGGCGGTACGAATTTTCTTGCAATTCATCAACTTCCAGGTTGAGTCCTGTGTGGTACACTGATGTTGATCATGTCTAGGCCTGCGCCATTTGTGGCTACGGTAGGTTGAGAACTTGAGTAACATCTATGTGGATCTGTGGATAATGTCGGGGTCAGCACTAATTCCGTTGGGATATTACTATTTATGGTATTACCAGATGCCTGGATGGAGTTGGTATTGCTAATGGTGATCGGTTGTATTTCTAGGCAGTCAACAGTAGCTTCGTGGTCATCTAGAGCAGCTGTGCTGTGACCATTCTAGTGGATATCGTCATCGCATGCATTTCGTAAGGCAGTTTGCGGAGGGTCGGCTGCGCTATTCTGTTTCTTTGAAACTGGTGTATGGATCGACTTCAGTAGTGTTTTGCCTGACCGTATAACTACTTCCTTAAGTTCGGCTGTCGCTCTTATAACTGAGATATACCGTTACTTATGAGTGGAAGGATTTTGGTGAGTATTTTTATTCGTCGCAATCAGCCGACAATTTAGATAAGTCAACTAGCTATCCGGAAAAGCACCAGATGGCCGTTTCGCCCTATTGGGGCTCATCAGTGGTGCGCATCCTTCGGTCCTCTGCGAGGACCGAACCCATGACTGCTAGTGGCTCTTGCCAACTAGCCCGCAGCTTATGCAACTGCGCCATGGAAGACGGTATCCGACG
>OX104064.1:154084817-154192562 GCA_944474145.2 Dicrocoelium dendriticum | reverse complement strand
CGATCACCGTGGCTGACACCGTTGAGACAGCCTGGGAGAAATTTAAGGCAAATCTCACCGAGATCTCTGCTCCCCACGAGCCACTCATGAAGAGAAGGGTGACACGGGCGCAGCCTCCATGGATAGATCGTACAGGTAAATACCTGCTCAGGAAGCGCACTAATTGCTGGCGAACTTACCAAGTGGCTTCATCAACCAGCACCTACGAAAGCTATCGAGTGGTTAGAAATAAATGTAAGCATCTTCTTAGAACTCTTCGTCTTCAGTACGAGGAGGATTTGGTTAACGCAGCCGTAGCAAACCCAAAGACGTTTATTGCTTACGTAAAGAGACGTAGCGGTAAAACTTGTCTATACCGGCTTTACTACGAGCAGACGGGACCCATGGGCATACCCACTATGATAATGCCTGTATACTAAGCGAACAGTATACTGGTGTCTTTTCTCATGAGGCCTCTCTACCTCAGGTTTAGCTGGTCACAAAAGTTCCGGAGGATTCTTGCCTAACTGAAATAAGCATAACGGAGACACAAGTCTTCGGGATATTGCATGTGCTAAATGCTTCCAAAGCTTCTGGCACTGATTCAATTCACCGGAAGCTGATGCATGAATTGGCCGCTGAGCTAAGTGGCCCTCTGACATGCATGTTTACAATATCACTTGACAGCTGTGCCTTAACTTCTGAATGGAAGGAGGCAATCATCTGTCCGAGGTTTAAGGGCGGGGACAGAGTTCTGCCCGCGAACTACCGGCCTGTCAGCTTAACAAGTGTAGTAGTTAAGTTGTTTGAAGAATTGGTCAGGGATTCGGTGGAAAATCACCTGATTAAGTTTAACCTTCTCAGTACGACACAGCACGGATTCCGTAAGGGATTTTCATGTCTGACAAATTTGCTTGTAGCTCGTGAAATCTGGGCTGAGGCAGTAGATAACGGTCACGCCATCGACGTGCTTTGCGTTGACTTCTCGAAAGCCTTTGATACTGTCCCACATCAACGACTCTCATTGAAGTTGAGATCGTATGGGATATCTGAAGCCGACCTTAAATGGGTTTCTGCTTTCCTAGAGGGCAGAGAACAGTGTGTACGCGTGGGGCGTAGCCTTCCGCTTAGACAAGCTGTTCTTAGTGGCGTTCCGCAGGACTCGGTTCTAGGGCCGTTGCTTTTCGCAATTTATGTCAGTGACCTACCCTAAGAGCTTGGAGTACCGTCGCTATTGTTTGCTGATGACATCAAGCTCTGGAATATTGTGGATATCCCTGGTGGCTCTGAGGCGCTTCAGAGTGCTTTGGATAGGCTCTGGGATTGGTCAACCTTATGGTTGATGCCTATAAATCAAGCGAAATGTTCTGTCCTCCGCATTGGAGGTGCTAGTCCCCCCACGCGCTATGTAGTTGGTGGAAGTGAACTCCCTGTTGTCATTCAGCAGGTTTATCTAGGTATCACCCATACCTCATTGGCTCACTTTGGGGAAAATTGGAGGAAGGCTGCTTGTAGAGTGTTCCGTATGATGTGGTTTATTCGCCGCTCCTTCGGTGTCCTAACGGCCAATAGTTTTGTGAAGCTGCTCTCAGCTTTTGTGCGACCTCACTTAGAGTACCGTATCCAGGCTTGTCCACCTTGTCCTGTAAGGGACAAAATGGAATTGGAGAGGGTTTTGCGAGTGGGTACAAGGATAGTGCAAGGATTACGGGGGAAAACGTATCCCGAACGTTTGCTTAGCTTGGGTATGTACTCAATGCACTACCGCAGAATTAAAGGAGACTAGATTCTCACTTACCGTATCCTACCGGGTAAGATCGGTCCAGACTTGTCCTGGCTATTTAGTCCCGCCAAGCTGCCTAGTGTCCGATGTCACCCATCAAAGCTGCACAAACTGCGTTCTGACCGGGTAAGGACGGAAACTCGCTTGTCGGGTCGAGTTATTGAACGTTGAAACTCGCTTCCGGCGCACGTCGTTAGGGAGTCTACGGTGGAGGGTTCCGAGCGTCAGTTAGATGCTCTTGGGTGGCAGTACCAAACCTTCCCTTTCTCCTAACCGACTTGTATCTTCAACTTTCCCTTCGTTCTTTTTTAATTTTCTTCTCACACCTTGGTATTATCATTATTTAGCTGACATTCCTCCTCTATTTTTCTAAGCTTACCCTTCACTTTTTTACATCACATAAACCGGCCTGGCAGGGACTGCTGGGCGGGAAGAAGTGGGCAGTAATTGGTTGAACAGGGTGTGATGCGGTCTTTGTTTTAGGCTTTTCAACATCTCAAGCAGTCCTATCAATTCCCGATCCAACGATACGCAAAAGAAGGAACGTTCACAAGATTATCCTATCGTTCCGTGCCCAACTGAACTTGAACGACCTTCGAAACCGTACCATCCATGTACGCGCCGACAGCGCGTTGTCCTCCCACATTCTGTCCACAAGCGGACTTCCGTAGGGGTCTGTTCTCGGACTTTACCTCTTCCTAGCCTTCATTGATGACGTCACACCGCAAATGGAGTCTTCACTGCTGCTATATGCGAATGACACGAAGCTGTGGCGCACAATTAACGTTCTGGAAAATGCCTGTGCACTTCAGACGTACCTCGACCGTCTACATCAGTGGTTCCTGGAAAACAACCTTCCAGTTAACGCTTCGAAATGTCGCGTCCATTCTACCCGCTCTTCCACTTTTTCTCCTATATATTTTTTGGGATCGTCGATCCTTCAGATCTCTTCAGCCGAAAGAGACTTATGTATCATTACCCAGACGAGTCTTTCCGTGTCCGCGTCCTGCCGGAAAGCAGTTGCTGCTGCTAACCGCATGGTGAGATTGCTGAGATGATCCTTCGATCAAATTGACCCTAGAAATTTCCGTCTCCTCAACGCTTTTCTTCTACCCCATGTAGAGTTTGCTATTCAGGATTGGAGCCCCTGGTTTTTGAAGGATCAACGCATTCTCGAAGCCCCACAACGTTGAGCAACAAAACTGGTCCGAGGCCTCAAGCACCTAGATGATCCACGACGACTTCAGTGCCTGGGCCTCTACTCGCTTAAGTACCGACGGCTACGGGGCGACCTGATTCTTGTATTTGTGAGCTTATCCAACCCTGGACATCGCTGTCGCCACTTATTCACACTGCATCAATTATGATCCCAACTACGTGGCCACCTACTGAGGCTCACACATTAGCAGAGTCGGCTGAACTGCAGACGACACTACTTCGCTTTGCGAATCTGCCGACCGTGGAATGCTCTGCCTGCCGATTTAGTCTTGGCACCCACTGTGGCGGACTTTAAGACCCGCTTGGACTGTCATCTGGCCGTAGTAATCTGAACAGTCTAGTAACTAGACAGAGCCAATAAAAAACCCGTGGAAATCAGTGAATTAGAGAGTTATTCCATTATACCCATCGTGGCATGCTAGTTGAAGGTGGGCAACACACTTCAGCTAATATGCCGCAAGAAGAATGGAACATTTTGACAAAAAATAGAACAAAACATTTTAGTTTGTTTTTCATACGCCCATTTTTTCCTTTTTTGTCATTTTCCTTGTTGATAGTATTAAACATGTTAATCCATACAACACTGTACACAATTCTTCCACTGATGCGGGTTGCGGACCATGTCTTCAAGAGTCCTAAGCCATTGGCACTCCTCATCTTTGGGTCCCCATCCTGGAATACGTACGGATCCAACATCGGCTAGACACGACGTCAGCGATTTCATGTGCTGCTGCCAAGTGGAAGGCTGACCACCACGCAGTCGCTTCCAGCTAGGTCCTTGACGAGCGAATAGGGCGCGACGCGGTAGACGCGCGTGAAACAATCTCTTGATGCTCTGGCCACCGCAGAGGATAATAAACGGGCCCTATCTGCTGCATCGAGCAGGGTGGATAGGGGTTTGGATGCTACTGCTCAAGCCTTCCCGTCTTCTTATTCCCCCTCTTACGCTTTTTCACTCTTACCGTCCCATTCCAACTTCACTTATATCCCCCCAGTTTTCAACCCCCCGATACTTGGCCCTCCCCCAACATGCTTTGCTAGGCATTTACCTTCTAATTTCAACTCACAAGTGAACGCGGAGCGTCACTCCTCTCCTGTCGACAAGCCCATGTCCAACCAAGCGGTCCAATCCAGTTCATCGGCTTCCATTTGGAGCCCTCGATCCTCCTTCAGATTGGCATGCCTCAATGTACGCACACTGCTACAAATCGGTCAACAGGCAGCACTTGCCCGAACATTGGAGACCCTCTCGATCGATATCTGCTGCTTATCAGAGACTCGCCTGCAAGACTCGTGCACTGTGCTCACTCTGCGATCCCCTTCAGGTGACGCAAGCAGTATTTTCTCCTTACGCCTATCCGGTGACGATGCAGCTTCGAGCACCGGCCAAGCTGGTGTTGGCCTTGCCCTGAGTCCCCGGGCTGAAGCTGCTTTGGTTGATTGGATTTCAATCAGTAGCCGGATGTGTGCGGTCCGATTGGCTGTGTTATAATCTTCTCTCTAGACGCAACACCAAAAATAACAATTCACTGCTCCACAAAACTTCTAGCCCAACCGAAGGAAAAAGCAGAACGCCAATGACCCTGACAAATAACGTATTAATCGCAGCCAACGAACACTGTACAACAACTGCGCACCTTGGCTGTATTTATAGGTCTCTACTGACCTTCGACTTCTAGAATTGGAAGGTCAGCTGCCAAGGTTAGTGGTTCTCCATATCTTTTGCCGAGAGGTCAGGTGGATTTTGATCACGTGTAGAAGAAGAACATTCAGGAAAGTTCGAAATCGATGCGATAATCGTTAATAATCGATTAATCGCTAAAATAGAGAATTTCCAAGGCAATTCTTACTTTCTCCCGGACACCTCCCCTCCTGAAATATGTTCCGAGGTGTAAGAGGAAAGCCTGGGATCAACTTGCAGTCTTCGGGATGGTGTTCTCTGCCTGTCGGTCCACCTCCTTGGCAGAAGCGCCCGAGAACTTTGTTCCGATGTTCTTGTTCTGGATTCGTTGCTCAACCTTGAGCAGTCGTCCACTGTTACCTTCGGCAGGTTGAAAGTTTCCACCAGTAAATCGAACGGGAGGTCGGTAGGCCTTTCTTGTTCTGGCTGACACAATGTGGGACGTAACTGGTTTGCATGCAGTGGCCAGACCTGTGCGCCCACCTTCACGTCATACATGACGTTTCCGCGCTTGCTTTTGACCGTCCCTGGCGTCCATTTTGCATGGCCTTCCCGGTAGTCACGTACTAGCACCTTCTGTCCAAGCGTGAATGATCGCTTCTTTGCTCCATGCCGCCGGTTAAACTGCTGTTCCATTCTGCGGTTTCTTTCACCAACAGAGGACTCCGAGCCCGGTCGGATGGCGTCGAAAGGCATACGGAGCTTCCGGTTCATCATAACCTGTGCTGGAGAGACTCCGTCTGGTGCATGTGGATTCGGTGTTGATCGGTAGAGGAAAAGGAACCGGTCAACCACCTCCTCTATACGTCCCTCCCCTTTTGATTTTTGGAGGGCTCGCTTGAATGTGTCGACAAATCTTTCTGCCTGGCCATTCGACTGTGGGTGAAACGGCCGCCAGGGACGTGCTGGACGGCGCATTGCTTGCAAAACTCCTTAAACGCTGCTGAAGTAAACTGTGAGCCATTGTCAGTGACCATTGTCTCAGGACAGCCGAATCTGCCAAAGGCTTGGCGCAGTTTCGATATGGTGGCATTGGTGGTGGTGTTATCCATGAGAAATACTTCTGGCCACTTGCTGTATGAGTCGACTATAATGAGGAAACTTCTCCCGTTGATCGGCCCTGCAAAGTCGACATGAATGCGGGACCACGGCTTAGTAGCTATTGGCCATGAACAGAGTTCTGATTTCGGTGGCGCTTTCAAGACATCGGCACACTTTTGGCAGCGTCTGGCTATTTCTTCCAACTGGTTGTCCATTAAGGGCCAGTATACATAACTGCGGGCAAGCGCCTTCATCCGGTTGATTCCAGGATGCCCGGCGTCGAACTGTCGAATAAGGCGCTCCTGAAGTGCCTTAGGGATGATCACTCTTTCCAAAAATAGTATGCAATCGTTTACAATAGCGAGTGAGTGTCTCCTCTGAAAATACTGTTGCAACTCGGCAGATAGACATGAACGTGGCCAACTCGTTTTGTGAAACTGAGTAACCTTCTTGAGTATTTGGTCCCGAAGTGTTTCGGTCCGTACAGCTTCTGCGGTAACTGGTAGACCGTGCAGTGCATCCGTTACCAGAAAGTTGATGTCTGGTTCAATCTCCACCGAGGCAATGATCGTGTCTTCATGTTCTTGCTGACGGGTATCAATTAGGCGTGACAGTGCATCTGCTTGGCCAATGGAAACTGTCGACTGATATTGGATCTCGAAATCATACCCCATTAAGGTTAGGGCCCAACGTTGTAGCCTGTTGGCGGTGTAGGCCGGGATGCCCTTTATCGAACCAAAGATAGCGAGCAAGGGTTTGTGATCTGTCAGAAGCTTGAAGCGGCGGCCGTATAGCATTTTGTGGAATTTCTTAACCGCGTACACTATGGACAATGCTCCTTTCTCAATCTGGCTGTAATTTTTCTCGGCCTTCGTAAGTGTTCTGGCGGCATGAGCGATTGCCTTCTGAGATCCATTGATGTACATGCGTGCAATTACTGCACCAATCCCATGGCTTGATGCATCTGTGGTTAGGACGATCTCTTTGGAGGGATCGAAATGTGTCAAAAGCAAGTTTGAAGACAGCAGTGACTTGACGCGTTCGAAGGCATTCTGGCATTCTGATGTCCAGTTCCGTGTTTGGCCTTTGGTTATTAGCTTGTTTAACAGGTGACGGAGGCAAGAATGCGCTGTAGTGGCTGATGAGCCCACAAAAGGAACACAGAGACTGTAGATCTGTTGGCCGAGACATTTTTCTAATGGCTTCTATGTTTTCCGGATATGGTTGACGTCCTTCCTTTTCGAGGGTAAAACCGAAGTATTTGATGATCGGCTTGAAAAATGTACATTTATCCTCACGGATCCGGAAACCGTACGACTGTATACAACCAAGCACTTCATCCAAGCGGTTGAATAGTTTCTCTGGTGTTCGAACCATCAATATAGTATCATCCAGATATGCAGCGGTTCCAGAGACGCCCGCTAGCATGGTATCCATCAACTGTTAGAAGATGTCTGGCGCCGTTTTCACACCAAATGGCAAGCGGTTGTATTGGAATAGCCCGCGATGAGTGTTGATCCTCAACAACTCCCTCGAGACTTCGTCAACATCCACTTGAAGATAAGCATCGGATAGATCATGCTGAGCAAAGTACTTACAACCATTCAGCTTTACAAAGATATCTTACGGTACAGGTAGTGGGTACTGGTGGTCGTCCAGCGCGGCGTTGGGGCCAGTGGAGATGTCAGCGCAGACGCGTACCTTACCATTTGCTTTCTTTACTGCGACAACACGTGCGGCCGATGATGAGACGTTGATGGTTGTGATGACTCCGGCACATTGCAGTCGATCGATTTCTTGTTCAATGGTTGACATGACTCCATATAGTACCGGTCTTTCAGCCTTGAACACTGGTTTAGCCGGAGCGTCCTATCCGCCACATGGAAATAATGTTTTTCGGCAGGGTGATTCCGGTACACATGGTTGTAGGTGGATTCTCCAGTCTTGGACAATTTACCATACATTCTCCCACTTCCTTCTTTTTCCGATACATACAGTGGACTTTCATAAACCATTTTTTATATTCCGTTTCCATTTTAACAACACTGTTATATTTTAACTTTACCACTTTTATTCAACTTCGCAATTAGGCATGGTACAGATCAGTTTTGGCTTTTTGGAGGTACTGACCTCTTTACAAACACGCTGCGTAGGTACCCAATAAAACCCTTACTTTTTGAGAACGCAGAAACATGTTGTTCTGATGAACAACAGCCCGCATTCAAAATCGCGCCAGGGGCGGATAGGACGGTCGCCTGGTTTAGCACCTGGTCGCAAGTTCAGTGTTGCCTTGAATTTCGTACAATGGCCCAAGCCATCCAGAAAGACAGAAGCAAATTTTCGCTTAAGGGTACGTGTCATGTCTTCGACGGACTTTGCTGATGAGTCTGAACTTGCTGGAACTCGGTTGCAGATCTGATTCAAGGGAACATCGGAGATACAAAATTTCAATCCAATCGAGGCCAAGAAGATTCAAATTCGGCCGGTCTGAAATGTAGCATGTTCCCAACTTTTCCACACCTTGGAAAGCAATCTTGCAATTGAGTTCGCCCACTAAATGTAACACACCGCCAGATGCATTATGTGCGACTTTCTTAGACTCGACCATCTTCGGTCTCTTTATGTGATTCCATGTGCTCCTGGAAATAATCGTGATGTCCGAGACCGTGTCAAATTGCAGTTTCGTTGGGATCCCATTGATCAACACACTGATAAATCGTCGTCTCGGTTTACACTCGCTTTGGAATGCGGCGACTATGGACAGAGACGGCGCCATCCTTTCTAGTGAAGTCTTCGCTGCTGCTATACGTGGATGACGCGAAGCTGTGGCGCACAATTAACGTTCCTGACGATGCCCACGCACTTCAGATGGACCTCGACCGTCTACATCAGTGGTCCATGGAAAACAACCGTCCACTTAACGCTTCGAACTGTCGCATCCATTCTACCCGCTCTTCCGATTAAGTTTTGGCACCCACTGGCGGATTTTAAGACCCGCCTGGACTGTCTTCTGGCCGAGCTACACCGCGATATTCCCTAAGATAACTGCCTTCTATCTGATGCTCTGCTGTGTTCTCTTCTACCTAATTCCTTTCCATAGCCGTTCCAGAGGGCGTGGTGGGATGTCACGCTCTGAGCTGACGTGTATTCTGTTGAAATGCCGCATAAGCCCGATGAAGATACGGCTAACACGCGAGTCCAACCCGCTATAAGGTTGCTTGGCCTTTCCTCAGACCCGGCTCTAGCTTCTTTTTACCTTATGGGTCATGTAAAGCTCGAGCTTTTATTCCCATTAAATACAGTGTTCCAATGTTCAATGCTGCTAGATTATCCGTTCTCTGCGGTCATCCCATGAAGCTGGACAAACCGCGGTCCGATCGGATTAGGGCGGAAAGTCGCCTGTCACACTGACTCATCGAGCCCTGGAACATGCTTCCGGAAAGTGTTATCAGGGAATCTGCCATTAAGAGCTTTACCGTCAACTTGACACCTTTGGGTGGCAATACGAAACATTTCCCTTTTTCTGACTAATGCATCTTCATGCTTCTATTTCTTTTCTCCACTTTTCTTCATGCATCGGTTTTATCCTCTTATTTCAAGTGAACTTCCTTATTCCGTATCTTCGATTTCTCCTCCTATTCTTTACTTCGGGTGACTACCACAGCAAGGAATGCTAAGGCAGGAAACGCGGCCATCAACTGGTTGACCAGGATGCGATACATGTGTTCCCTTTTAGATTCATCAAGAACTCTGAGCACTTCATCAATTCCTGGTTCAACCATTCACTCAAAAGGGTACACTCATGGTATTCTCCTATCGTTCCAATTTCACTTGAACTTGCACTTTTGCGTTACTTAAGATTTCCTTAATTTTTCAGATGAAAATTCTTAAGGCTGTGCTAGCAGGGGTGACTACTAAGCGGTTTGTGCTATGGGGCGACGTGACTTCACTGTCGACGGCAGAATATAGGAGTGAAGCAGTCATCTTGAGTAAAGTCGCAAACTTGCAGGCCATCAAAATTGCCTAAAGTTGCGGCATCAACGACGATATCTTCGTTATCCTCGGTGGTGGAGAGCAGTATAGAGGCTAAATACAAGCGTGTGTTGAATAGCACCAACCACGATCAAATAAAACACGGAGTCGCCATACTGGCAACACGACGTATGGTGTAGTTGGGCATGACCAAATAGGAAGAACGGTTGACGGAACCAGCAGAAAAGGAAGTAGATCAGTATCACTCACAAGAACCCGTTTTGACTTCTAGCTTCCGGTTGTCAGAATGCAGGGTTTTTCAAAAAGTGGGTTATCCCCTGGGGTTTTACGCCCGAGGGAAAACGCAAAACAAACGTACCGGAGGGGAAAGAACAAAGAGAAGGTTGAGAGTGTGGTATACCAACTGCTGTAGCATAAGGAATACATGGGAAGAGTTGACAGTAAGCTGTAAGCTTGCTGAGGTAGTTTGCGGTCACCGAGACCTGGATTTCTGAAAGTGATCCAGTCAGTGACTTACTGATTGGTATCCGCGTATAAATTGGACAGACTTGGAAATCAGATCGGTGGAGGCGTGCTTATTCTTATTAAGAGCCACTATGGTAATTGGGAGGCTCGCTTCTCCATGAAGACATCGAATATACAAGTTCTCTTGCTTCCTGAGGTTGGAGGGTTGACTGGAGATAATGGTCTGCGTATACCGTAGCCCATGCTCTACGCGAGTGGATTGGTGTTAGCGAGACCATACGCGACGTGAGTGGGCAGCCGATCCACAGCCTGTCAAAACGCTTGGAGCAAGGCAATTTAATCAACCTGAGTTATCGCTTTCTTCTTCGGGCATTGAGCGCCCTTCTCCCTGGGCCGTCTCCTTGGATCCGCCATCACGTACAGAAGTCGAACGTGAGATCAGGCTGTTGAAATTGCATAAGGCCCTCAGGGGCAGATAGAATTCCCCCAGCTCTCTTCAAATTCGGGGGACCTGCTCTAATAGATGATATACACGAGTTGCTAGTAAAACTTTGGCCATCACAATGAGGCTGGACCTTACCGTGGTGCGATGGTTTGTGCCTCAGCGATCCATTGAGCTACGCTGGGTGGTGCTTTTGCACCTTCAGAGTCACTCATACCAGATTGGTCAATGGTTAGAGGCCAGACATACTCAGCCTCCTGGTCCTCCAGGTTGGGGGTTGGAATGAGGGTGGCACCTTATTCCTTAAAACGGACTCCTTGTAGCCCAACGCCAAACCCGCTGCCTTGCGGTCAGGTTTTTGAACCAAAGGCTTTGGTTGAGAACCCTAATCGTTCTCCTGTCTAGGCCTGGGCAACCTGACAGTATCCTGCCCACGCAATACTATGAATTTTCCTTCAAACAATTTCTTGATGCTCTGGCCACCGCAGAGGATAATAAACGGTGCCCTATCTGCTGCATCGAGCAGGTTGGATAGGGGTTTGGATGCTACTGCTCAAGCCTTCCCGTCTTCTTATTCCCCCTCTTACGCTTTTTCACTCTTACCGTCCCATTCCAACTTCACTTATATCCCCCCAGTTTTCAACCCCCGATACTTGGCCCTCCCCCAACATGCTTTGCTAGGCATTTACCTTCTAATTTCAACTCACACGTGAACGCGGAGCGTCACTCCTCTCCTGTCGACAAGCCCATGTCCAACCAAGCGGTCCAATCCAGTTCATCGGCTTCCATTTGGAGCCCTCGATCCTCCTTCAGATTGGCATGCCTCAATGTACGCACACTGCTACAAATCGGTCAACAGGCAACACTTGCCCGAACATTGGAGACCCTCTCGATCGATATCTGCTGCTTATCAGAGACTCGCCTGCAAGACTCGAGCACTGTGCTCACTCTGCGATCCGCTTCAGGTGACGCAAGCAGTATTTTCTCCTTGCGCCTATCCGGTGACGATGCAGCTTCGAGCACCGGCCAAGCCGGTGTTGGTATTGCCCTGAGTCCCCGGGCTGAAGCTGCTCTGGTTGATTGGATTCCAATCAGTAGCCGGATGTGTGCGGTCCGATTGGCTGGCTCGTTCAAAGCTTCGAAGTCGCGCGGGACGAATAGATGTCTATTCATCATCGCTGCCTATGCGCCCACAAACTGTAGTGATGATGCGGTAAAAAACGACTTCTACCACCAACTGACCCAGCTCCTTCGCCACAGAAGAAGCACGGACACTGTTGTGCTGGCGGGGGATATGAACGCATCATCTTGCCGGATGATGATATACAGACGGCTTGGGATACGTTTAAGTCTTTCCTCTTTAACATATCCCACCCGCACATCCCTCTTTCGCTAAAGAAGGGTGCCAAAGCGAAGCCACCATGGTTAGACTCAGTCGCACACCAGCTAATGAATAGACGGGCAAGATGCTGGCGGATCTACCGAACAGTTCTCTCAGAATGTACTTTTCGGCGTTATCGGGAAGCTCGGAATGCTTGCAAGAGTCATTTACGAGCTGCTAGACTTAGCTATGAGATGGAGCTGGCTAACTCAGCCTCCGCGAATCCCAAAAGATTCTTCGCCTACGTCGAAAGGCGTAGTAATGTTGGATCATCTATCCCAGTGTTATTAGGCAGCGACGGCGCCACTGCCACCACTGATCACGAAAAAGCATGTCTACTGAGTGCGCAGTATGCCGGAACTTTTGTTCAGGATGAGCAATTGCCGCATCTTGACCTAGCAATGAGAGTCCCCCAGGACTCCTGTTTAACACACGTCACAATTTCGGAGGCAAAAGTTCTCCATCTTCTTCAGGCTCTAAATCCTGCTAAATCCGCTGGGATGGATGATATTCACCCTAAGCTTCTGTACGAACTAGCAAGCGAGCTATGTGGCCCAGTGACTCGTTTGTTTCAATTGTCGCTTCGCAGCTGCTCCTTTCCTAAGGACTGGAAGGATGCTATCGTTTGCCCGATTTTTAAAAAGGGCGACAAGCATCTTCCTGCCAATTATAGACCAGTAAGTTTGACAAGCGTACTGGTCAAGGTATTGGAGAAGTTGGTCAGTGAGGTGCTTGAAGACCACCTGCGGGAGTATGGTCTGCTCAGTCCACTGCAACACGGCTTTCGCAAGGGTCATTCCTGTATGACTAATTTGCTAGTTGCACGCGAATGTTGGGCGGATGCTTTGGATCAGGGTCATGCAGTAGATGTCGTGTTTATTGACTTCTCCAAGGCGTTCGACACTGTATCACATTCTCGCCTTTCCTTGAAACTTCGGTCCTATGGAATATCCGGGGGTATACTAAAATGGATCACCACGTTTCTGGAAGGGAGAGAGATGTGTGTTCGTGTCGGGTCTAGTCTGTCCTTCCGACAGTCAGTCCTCAGTGGGGTCCCTCAGGGTTCGGTGCTTGGCCCGTTGTTATTTTCCTTGTATGTCAACGAGCTGCCCGAACTGCTGGACGTACCATCTCTCATGTTTGCAGATGACCTAAAGTTTTGGCACATAGTGTCTGACTTCGATGGACCCCAGATTCTGCAACGGGCCCTCGATCAACTTTGGGATTGGGCTGCTCTGTGGCAGTTGCCCATAAACTATGCAAAGTGTTCCATCTTAGGAGTAGGGCCAAATAGCCCCCAAACGCGTTATTTTCTTGGCGGTAATGAACTCCACCATGTTACCCAATTGGTAGACCTAGGGGTCACATTGTCTTCAGAACTTAAATCCAGTGAGAACTGGAGGAAAGCTACGTGCAAGGGTTTCAGAATGTTGTGGATGATCCGCAGGGCATTCGGGACCATCACGGGCGCTATGTTTGTTAGGTTATTCTCAGCGTTTGTCAGGCCACACTTGGAATACTGCATCCAGGCTTGTCCACCTTGCTTAGTCAGGGACAGGATGTCAGTGGAGAGAGTGTTGAGAGTTGGAACCAAACTGGTCCATGGACTGCGGAACCATTCTTACCCAGAAAGACTACTTGCGCTGGGAATGTTCTCGATGCACTATCGTCAACATCGAGGCGACCTAGTCTTGACCTATCGTATACTTACCGGTAAAACCGGACCCGATTTATCTGGGCTTTTCCAACCGGCTCGGCTTCCATCGCTCCGAGGTCACTCGCTGAAGCTACACAAACCTCGATCGGATGGAGTCCGGGCGGACTTTCGTTTATCACGCCGAGTGGTGGATTCCTGGAATGCACTGCCCGAAAACGTGGTATTGGCACCAACAGTGAAAGAGTTCGAACACCGACTCGACGCTCTTGGCCTTCAATTCTTAACATTCCCCTTCACTTCCTAGTTTATTCGTTTTATTGAATTATTAAATCTTTTTTTCTTGACGCTCTTATTACTTTCGTACTTCTTTTTCTTATCTCACGTGACCGGTGCGGCGGGGACTGCCAGTGCAGATCGCGTGGGTATTAATTGATTGACCGTGGTGTGATTCGCGCGCGCTGATCTGACTCTTCTGGATTCCAGTTATCGCGGACGAATAATACCCTGGATCAACGACGCGTCACGGAAGGAACATTCACGGGGATTTATCCTACTGTTCCGGTCCCACTTGAACTTGAACTTGAACGCACAAGTTGGAAAGTTGTCCACTGATGAACCATCTGGGCGGTCAACACGGTGTAGGCTCCCGTAATGATAACGGTGAGCGGTTACTTCATTTGTATGAGGATGCTCGCTTATTTCTTGCGAGCACTAATTTCAGACACAGCACCCGCCGAAGGGTGACTTGGCGCCCACCAACCTCGAACCAGCCTTGCACGCAAATCGATCACATTGCAATAAGTTACCGCTGGAGAGGCTGCATCCAGAATTGTCGCTCGATTTGGAGCACATGTGTGGACACCGATCATGCACTTGTATGTGCTGACATGCGGATGCGTTTTGGCGGACGCCCACGACGACGCTGTGAGCGTATTGACACCAGCCAACTGACAAAACCAGCTGTTCTGAATGCGTATCGAAGTACGCCAACATGCGAGTTGAGCAAGCGCTCACAGGAGACAATTGATGGTCACTGGTCACATGTTCGCCAGACCTTACTAGCAGCGGGCAAATCCTCATGTGGTATGTCTAAAAGCCCACATGGACATTGGGTCTCTTCTCGGTCTCTGGAACTTATCGACGCTCGCCGGCATATCCCGGCTGGAAGCGAACACAATGAAACTCGCAAAGAGCTCCGGGCAAAACTCCGTGCTAGCCTGAAGAGAGACCGCGAATCTTGGTGGTCTCATCGTGCGTCAGAGATGGAAGTGGCCGCTGCCCTTGGCAACCATCGTAAGTTATTCCGTCTGATACGGGAAACGGGCAGCTGGAGACCTGGTGTTAGTGAAACAATTTGTGATGAGAGTGGACAGCCTATCCACAATTTGTCAAAACGTTTGGAGCGTTGGGCTGAGCATTGTGAAAAGCAATTTAATCCGCAAGAATTGTTCGATTCGCCGGTCACTGATCGCCCCGCTCCGTGGGCTGTCCGTTTGGATCCACCCTCTCGCTCAGAAGTCGAACGTGAGATCGGACTGTTGAAGTTGAACAAAGCCGCGGGACCAGATGATCTTTCTCCAGCCCTCTTCAAATTTGGAGGCTCTGCTCTTGTTGATGCTTTGCATGAATTACTAGTGAAACTGTGGGAGCAGGAGATTGTCGCAACCGACTGGAGTCGCTCCGTTATTGTTCCCATCTTCAAAGGCGGCTCACGCTCGGAATGCGGCAACCATAGAGGAATCAGTCTGATCTCCATCGCCTCCAAATTACTCGCGTCCATAATTCTCCACAGACTGACTGGCGCTCGTGAAAGCCAGATTCGTGAGGAGTAAGCCGGGTTTCGTCGGGGTCGTGGCTGCATCGACCACATCTTCACCTTGCGTCAGTTGTTGGAGCACCGTCACACATATTGGCGGCCCACCATAGTCGTGTTCCTCGACATCAAAGGTGCCTTCGATTCGGTTGATCGATGTGCCCTTTGGAATTGTCTACTCAGGAAAGGTGTGCCCGAGAAATATGTAAATATTATCCGGGCATTATATGCGCATAGCACGGGCAGAGTGAGGGTTTACGGCAAGCTTTCGCCACCCTTCAATATCTCCAGCGGTGTGAGACAAGGATGCCCGCTGTCACCTTTCCTGTTCAACTTCGCTATTAACGAAGTCATGGAGATTGCATTTACAGGACATGACTTGGAAGGTGTGGAGCTACTCCCAGGAGAACGACTTCTTGACTTAGAGTATGCAGATGACATTGCCCTCATCTGTGACAGCTCCCTGACGTGTCAAGCCGCGCTGGACAGATTAGTACTGGCTGTCAGTCGCTTCGGGCTTTGCTTTGCACCACCGAAGTGCAAAGCGTTCCTCCAGGATTGACAGGGTTCGCCCCCTGTGCTGACCCTTGGTGGGGATCAGCTAGAAGTCGTTCAGAAATTCAATTACCTGGGAAGTTGTATCAGCGCCCTTGGGATCGAAGACGAGATCACGAACCGCATAGCGAAAGCTCGAAGTGCTTTTGCTAACCTTCGCCACCTATGGCGACGGCGCGACATTACTCTCGCCCTGAAGGGTAGAGTGTACAATGCAGCGGTACGTTCGACCTTACTGTACGGTTGCGAAACTTGGCCCCTAAGATCGGCGGACATGAAGAGGCTACTTACGTTCGACCATCGGTGCCTTCGCAGTTTGGCTGACATCTGGTGGGAACACCGCGTGAGTAACGAGCGTGTTCGACGCCTTGTTTACGGCCTAGGACAAGGGAATGAACCGCTCAGCACCGTCATTTCACTCACCAGGCTCCGATGGCTGGGCCACGTGTTGCACATGCCAGCCCACCGACTCCCTCGACGTGCGTTGTTTGCTCACCGGGGATGTGGGTGGAAGAAGAGGAGAGGTGGCCAAGCGATGACTTGGTCCAGAGGAATGAAGGCCCTCACTTCGGAGCTGGCCTCAGTTGGAGCTTCACGGCTCCCTGGTTGGGGTTCAAAAGACGGTGAACACGTTTGGCTGGATACACTTGCTGATATGGCAAGGAGCCGACCTCAGTGGCGTTCCTGCTGTGAGTTTCTTTGTCCCTCCCCATCCCTTTAGCCTCCCCCTCCATCTACGATCTTATTTCGTAGGGTAAAACGTATTTAATTTTTTTGTGCCTAGTAGCCGGCTAGTAGCTTACCGGAACGATGCGTATCCGTTGCTGGTAGCTCAGCTGGCATTCAACTGTCGTATTTATTTTTCCTTTATGTATTGTATGTATGTATGTATTTCCTTTATGTATTGCGGTACAATAGCGGAGGTGTTTTACCATCTCTATCTGACATGTATAATGATGACGATGATGATGACGGTAGACGCGCAGGTGTCATGCGTAGGACATGACCGAGCCATATTAACTGGCGCAACAAAACCAGTTTGTTGAAGGAAATACTTGCATTCCCCAAGATGCGACGTCGAACGTCATTATTATTAACTCGATGTTGCCACCAAACACGAGCGGTCCTCCTTAAGCAACCGTTATCGAATGCAGAAAGACGCATGTCTTCCACGCGAATCGGCCAGGACTCGCACCCATACAACAATACTGAGCGAACTGATTCGCTGTAAATGCGGCCCTTTAGTGAGAATGAGACGTCACGACGATGCCACAAGTGCCTCAGATTGACAAATGCTGATCGAGCTTTAGCGATACGAAGCGAAACGTCTTTGTTGATAGTGCCGTCAGCAGAAACACAGGTCCCAAGGTAGACGAAACTATCTATCTGTTCAAATTGTGCACCTTGGAGATTGAGCACGGGAGCAGGTGAAAGCCAATCCTTGAGCAGTACTTTACACTTCGATGGGGCGAAGCTCATGCCATACTTAGGTGCTTCAACCGCCAAACGATCCAGAGTGAGTTGCATACCCTGAGGATCGTCACCAAGTAAGGCGATATCATCAGCATAATCTAAGTCGGTCGCGCGTTCACCCGGTAGAAGCTCGAGGCCAAAATGTTGGAAACCTTCTAGGGGATTCGACAGAACGTCTTCGATTGCGAAGTTGAAGAGGAATGGGGACATAGGGCAGCCCTGTCGCACACCACTATTGACAGCGAATTGCGAGGAAAGCTTGCCATGTATGAAGGTAAAGTGCACGTAAGATGGCGGTATATTTCTCTGGCACCCCGTTCTTTAGTAAGCAACGCCATAAAGCAGGTCGATCAACGGAGTCAAAAGCGGCACGTATGTCTAGGAATGCAACGATAGTGGGCCTGTGATAAATGTAGCGATGTTCAAGGAGTTGGCGGAGTGTGAAGATTTGATCCAGGCATCCGCGGCCAGGATGGAAACCAGCTTGTTCTTCACGGTAGTATGATTCACGTACTGGGGATAGTCTACAATGCAGAATGGATGCCAACAGCTTAGAGGCAACCGAAATAAGACTAGTCGCGCGATGATTTGCACATGAAGTGCGAGCGCCTTTCTTGAAAATTGGGACAATAACATTCGTCCTAAGAGGAAGGCACTTTCTCTTCATGCCAAATTTTTGCGAACAGCGCGGTTAGCTGGTTAATGACTGCCACACCGCCATACTTGAATAGCTCCGGAGGAAATCCGTCTAAGCCGGCAGCCTTGAAGCGCTTCAAGCGTCGAATCTCGAGGCAGACTTCTGCTTCGCTGGGTGGATTCAATGGGACGAGCCAGGGTGGACAACAACGTGTACTGCATGTACTGATGGATGGTGGAGGCCAGTTGAACTGCGAGTGAAAGTGCTCGGCCCAGCGGTCCATACGCCTCTGTTGGTTGGTGATCGGAGACTCATCCACCTCACAAATGACCTCACTGACACCAGGCTTCCTGAGGCCAGTGGACCGGATGAGTTGGAAAAGCCTGCGAGTGTTGCCAAAGAGGACAGCAGTCTCCATCACCAAAGCACGCTCAGACCACCATATATCGCGATCCTTGCGTAGGCCTTGCTTGAGTAGCCGGTTGGCAGAACGGCGCCGCTCGTTGCAATCTGATTTCGCGGGTATATCTTTGCGGCGTTCGAACAGCTTCAGAGAACGAGCAGAGATCCAAGACTTCAACGGGCGTCGAGTTAGACCGCAGCATGACTGTCCGGAAATGGTCAGCGCTTTCCGTATACAAGTCCAGTGTTCCACTTCTTGCGGTGGATTACAACTGAGTGCATATGCCAGTGAAGACTGATAGCTCTCCTAGACAGAGAAATCAGTTAATCTGTTTACATCAATCTTGCGGTGCTTCGTGTTTCGGGATCCTCCAAAACACATACAGATTTTCGTGCAGACCAGAGCATGATTTGAATCAACGAAAGTGGACCAAATGGACCTGCAGTCCAGTACGCTGCCGCGCCATCTGAAGCTAATTGTAATGTGATCAATTTGAGACCACGGTTGTGTTGGCGAAGGGGGACGCCACGTTGCGGAACGCTTCTTCGTACGCCTGAAGCTAGTGCTCGAAAGAAACAGACGGTTGTCCTCGCACAATGTGAGAAGTCTCTCTCCATTATCAGAGCGGTTCTCATCGAGCGCGTGATGACCACCAAGGTGGCGTTCGTATGGTAAGAGGCGGCCAACCCGTGCATTAAAATCCACAGCAAGGATAACGACATCCGACTTTTTAGCATTAGTCAAGAGCTGATGTAGACCTCGGTAGAAATCGTCCTTGACCGAGTCGCCACTGCAGTCAGTTGGAGCGTACACAGAGATCACAAACAAGTTGCGTCTCTCTTCGCGGCGCCTGTTGATTCTACATGAACCCCGAAGCCGAACTGCACATAGTCGGCTGTTAATCGGGAACCAGTCCAGTAGTGCCGCCTCGGCCTTGCCACTCAGTGCTATACCTACACCAGCCAAACCCGCTGAGGCTGCTTCTGGATCTCCAGAAAGACGCAGGTGATATCTGGCTTCGTGGTCAGTGGGGGATGTCAATGTAAGCACAGTGCTGGGATCTTGCAATCGGTTTCTGAAAGGCAGCAGACATCAACGTCTAGGGAATCTAGGGTGCGCGCTAGACCGGCTTGCTGTCCAATCTGCATGAGTGTCCGAACGTTGAAGCACGCCAGACGGAACGAGGGTCGGGGACAAAGGAGAGCCGTAGGTTGAACTCCTTGATCTGCGGAGCAACCGGAATCGCATCCAGATTGTTGAACAGATGAATCGGGTAACCGAAAGTGAGGATTATTAGCAAACAAACACTTGGCGTTTGATGAAGTAACGTGAAAGTGAGTAGCAGGAACAGTAGTTGATGAGCGCGTTGTGGTACAGTCCATGGTTTTGTGAGGGCGTGATACTACCCGGTTGCCCAAGCCGAATTAGGGAGTTGACTTAGGGGACTCCACCCCGAGCCTTTGGCTAAATAACCTACCCGCAAAGCAGCGGGGCGAATTTAGGGAATCGCGCCCATTGGGAGGCGTTGACTGAATGATCAGCTCTTGCGTCTTTGTTTGGTATATTACCAAACAGGGGCCCAATACTCCCCATGAAGTCAGCACAATTGCTGGAATACAATGCCCCACGGAGGCGGAACATTGTCGCCGAACACTTCGCTGGAGCGGGGTACACCCAAACCACCCAGCTGACACCACGAGGAGGTAGTTCGGCAAGCCAGCCAGTCATCTGGCCGAGCTACACCGCGATATTCCCTGAGATAACTGCCTTCTATCTGATGCTCTGCTGTTTTCTCTTCTATATAATTCCTTTCGATAGACGTTTCAGAGGGCGTGGTGGGATGTCACGCTTGGAGCCGGCTTGCCTTCTGTCTAAATGCCGCATAAGCCCGACAAAGATACAGCTAACACGCAAGTCCACTATACGGATGCTTGGCTCTTCATCAAACCCGACCCTAATGTTTTTACCTTATGGGTTATGTAAAGCTCGAGCTTTTATTCCCATTAATACAACGTTCCAATCTACTAAGCAGTTGAGCGTCCAGCCGTCTATGAGGTATTTATTTTGCATTGCAGCTTGTCTCATAACTTGGACATGGAAGAGCTTAGAACGTCAGACCGGAGGAATATTACATATTTAACGACCGTTCCAGTTCCCGGCAGCAGTCCACGAAGCTAGATTGTAGTCCTTGAGGCAGTAGCTAGTTTTCTTCTATCGTATTGATTGTAGTTGAATCTCCCGAACCTAATATACCGCGCTCAATGCCTCAGGCAGGTACAATAAATTGTTGCCGGTATGGGCCAATATGGGCGCTGAGGACTGCCTGCTGAGAGGTGGGATAATGTACCCGGTTTGCGGTCGTCACGGTAACACGTTAACAAGTCGATCGCTTTCGCTTCCTGTTATCCTTTCCTTCCTATTCAACTCCGGCACTTTCCCTTCCCTCTTCCGTGCTTCCTTAACTGCCTCATTTACATCGGCCTCTTACTAGGCCGTTGAGCGTCCAGCCGTCTACGAGGTATTTATTCTGCATTGCAGCTTGCCACACTACTTGGACACGGAAGAGCTTAGAACGCCAGACCAGAGGAATATTACGGACAACCGCCCCTGCGCGAATTCGGACTCGCGCCGCAAGATTACGAGACAAGCTCGTTACCACTAGGCTACGCGCCGACAGGTTTTCTTTTACTCACAAGTTGACCTATTCAGCTCGATAGCTATAACAAAATTAAAATAAATCCTCTTTAATCTGGCTTTTGTATATCAACACCACTGATCATCAGCACTTCTACAGTCATCACACATCAATTTCAAATTGTCATTAAACTGAGATAAATGCGCTGTTCTCCCAGTGGGTGGCACTGAACTGTACGGGGCACAACACATTGGTGGGTTTCTCCTCAGGAATACCACACACGAGAGAGATCTCGGGATTATCGTGGCTTCTGACCTTAGGTCGACGCAAGACACCTTGAATAAGGTGGCCACTGGAAAGAGTCTGGTGAGTGCCTTAAGGAGATCATTCGCTCGAATGGCTTCTGAGATTTTTCTGCCTTCGTTCACTTCGTACGTCCGCCCCCCCCCTTAGAATATGGCCTACCAGCTATCCATCTGCTTTCAAACTTTGAATGCGCTCTGCTGGAACGGGTTCAGAGACCTGCATCGTAAGCTGTTCTAGGGCTTCGTGATCTCCCGTACACCGACCCCAACAGTTAAATCTGTTCTCCTTGGATTTCCACCTTCACCAGAGTGATCTCATCTACCCTCTAGGTGCATCCTCCGAGGGGAACTTGGAAGTAAGTTACAACAATTCTTCCAGTCCAACACTGACTGTTCCACACGTGATCACACACGGAAGCTATCTAAGCAAAGAACACAGAATTCGCATGGGCGCCATCCTATCCACGACCTACTGAAAGAAATTACAGGCGCCCCATCCGAGGAAACTGTACTGGACGTCGTCCAAGGCAAGACCGATCTCCTATCCCATGTGCCCAATAAAAACAAGAGGAAGAAGGATAAGAAAGTCCGTAAGACCCCCTAAAAGTCTGAAGGTACTGAACCCATGAAATTATTGGAGGTGGGGCACAAAACTCCAACTTCAATCACCTCAGTTCCATTGGCGAAGAAACGCGCCGTCACCTTCCAAACCGGTCGAAGGCCGGTGGAGTGAATACGCCTCGTCGAGGTGATTCTTTTACTGATAGTAGCGTTATCTTTCGTAACGTTGCTGAATCCGCGGCAGCTCTTTCCAAGGAACGCACGCTAGATAACCTCTAGTGGTTCAAGCTGTGCGTTAACAAGATGCTTCCACCTGGTTTCCCCGGTGTCACTTTGGGAAAGCCCACCAGATTGGGGAACGTCCCTGTCGATACGCCAAATTCGCAACCCCGACTACTTCATGTAGCCCTCTCAACCTCGGAGGAACGCAAGGCGTTAATGCGCTTTGCATTCAAACTCAAGTGTAGTAATACCAGCGTCCAGCCGGACCTCTCACTGGCAGATCGACCGTCAAAAACCTCAAGAGCAGGCGGGTAGTTTACAGCTAGTCAGCTCGAAGTCAAATTCTGCCCTACCAGAACCCCCTCCTGGTAGCGTACGACCCAGGGCTGGTCGTGCCGAGTTCCTTCAGGAAGTGCTTAGCAATGTGCGTAGCCTAAGGAACAAGGTACACGAGGTGGGTCTACTTGTAGATAAATCTCGTCCCGACATACTTGCTTTCACTTAAACTTGGTTGTCCCCGGATATCACAGACGGTGAAGTATGTCTACCTGGCTACGCACTGCTTAGATGTGATCGCTCCGTTGTCAGCCAAGGTGAGGGCGTCACTCTTTATGTGAATTGTAAACTTGACATGCTGAGGACCTGTGTTTCCCAGTAGCCGGAACAAACTGTTGGAGCCATGTCGACTATTGTGTGCACTTCCTCTGCTCAGTTTACAGTTGTAGTGGTATATCGAAGTCCTGGAAGTATCTCCAGGGATGTTATTGGATTTATTCGTACTCAGGCTGCCAATAGGTGTCTAATACTGGGTGACTTAAACCTCCCTGAAGTCTGCTGAGCTGATCTATCTTGCAGTTCGGCGGTGGGCACTTTCGGTTCGGATCTCTTTGAGCTAACGTTGCAACTGCCTTTGCATCAGTTCGTGGACCTCCCGACTAGATATATGCGCAACCAAATTCCGTCTACCTTGGATTTCATTTTTGCGAAGTCACACGATTTCATAAGTGATATTACATACGGTTGTCCTCGAGGAGTCAGTCACTATGTCTACATATCCTTTTGATATGCTCTAACTAGCTGTCATGAAGCTACTGCTGAGGCATGTCCAAATATTTGGCGGGCAGACTTTAACGCAGTGCGAGACAAAGCTTCAGTTTTGCATTGTGCGATCACCGTGGCTGACACCGTTGAGACAGCCTGGGAGAAATTTAAGGCAAATCTCACCGAGATCTCTGCTCCCCACATGCCACTCATGAAGAGAAGGGTGACACGGGCGTAGCCTCCTTAGATAGATCACACAGGTAACTACCTGCTCAGTGAAGTGCTCTAAATGCTGGCGAACTTACCAAGCGGCTTCATCAAACAGCAACTGCGAAGCCTATCGGGTGGTTAGAAATAAATGTAAGCAACACCTTAGGACTCTTCGTCTTCAGCACGAGTAGGATTTGGCTGACGCAGCCGTAACAAATCCAAAGTTCTTTGCTTACATAAAGGGACACAGCGGCACGAACTCGTCTATACCGGCCTTATTACGAGCAGACGGGACCCGTGGGCATACCGACTAGGATGAAGCTTGTATATTTATCGAACAGTATACTGGTGTCTTTTTTCATGTGACCTCTCTACCTCAGGTTGAGCTGGTCACAAGTCCCGGAGGATTCTTGCCTAACGGAGACAAGTGTTTGGGCTATTGCAAGGGCTAAATGCTTCCAAAGCTTCTGGCACTGATTCAATTCATCGGAAGCTGATGCATGAATTGGCCGCTGAGCTAAGTGGCCCTTTCACATGCGTGTTTACAATATCGCTCAACAGCTGGGTCTTATCTTCGGAATGGAAGGAGGCAATCATCTGTCCGAGGTTTAAGGGCGGTGACAGCGCTACGCCCGCAAACTGCCGGCCGGTCGGCTTGACAAGCGTGGTAGTTCAGTTGTTTGAAGAATTGGTCAAGGATTCAGTGGAGAATCACCTGAATAAGTTTAACCTTCTCAGTGCGACACAGCACGGACTACGTAAGGGCTTTTTCGTGTCTGACAAATTTACTCGAAGCCCGTGAAAGCTGGGCTGTGGCAGTAGACAATGGTTACGCTATTGACGTGCTTTGCGTTGACTTCTAGTAAGCCTTTGATACTGTCCCACATCAACGACTCTCATTGAAGTTGAGATCGTATGGGATATCTGAAGCCGACCTTAAATGAGCTTCTGCTTTCCTAGAGGGCAGAGAACAGTGTGTACGCGTGGGGCGTAGCCTTCCGCTTAGACAAGCTGTTCTTAGTGGCGTTCCGCAGGACTCGGTTCTAGGGCCGTTGCTTTTCGCAATTTATGTCAGTGACCTACCCTAAGAGCTTGGAGTACCGTCGCTATTGTTTGCTGATGACCTCAAGCTCTGGAATATTATGAATATCGCTGGGGGCTCTGAGGCGCTTCAGAGTGCTTTGGATAGGCTCTGGGATTGGTCAACCTTATGTTTGATGCCTATAAATCAAGCGAAATGTTCTGTCCTCCGCATTGGAGTTGCTAGTTGCTGGAAGTGAAATCCCTGTTGTCACTCAGCAGGTTGATCTAGGCGTCGTCCACACCTCAGTTGTTCACTCTGGGGACAATTTGAGGAAGGCTGCTTGTAGAGGGTTCCGTATGATGTTGTTTATTCGCTGCTCCTTCGGTGTCCTAACGGCCACTATTTTTGTGAAGCTGTTCTCAGCTTTGTGCGACCCCAGGCTTGTCCACTTTGTCTTGTAAGGGACAAAATGGAACTGGAGAGGGTTTTGCGAGTGGGCACAAGGTTAGTGCAAGGATTACGGGGGCAAACATATCCCGATCGTTAGCTTGGGTATGTACTCAATGCACTACCGCAGAATTAGAGGAGACTAGATCCTCACTTACCGTATCCTACCGGGTAAGATCGGTCCAGACTTGTCCTGGCTATTTAGTGTCGCCAAGCTACCTAGTGTCCGATGTCACCCATCAAAGCTGCACAAACTGCGTTCTGACCGGGTAAGGACGGAAACTCGCTTGTCGGGTCGAGTTATTGAACGTTGAAACTCGCTTCCGGCGCACGTCGTTAGGGAGTCTACGGTGGAGGGTTTCGAGCGTCAGTTAGATGCTCTTGGGTGGCAGTACCAAACCTTCCCCTTCTCCTAACCGACCTGTATCTTCAACTGTCCGTTTTCTTTTAATTTCTTCTCACACCTTGGTATTATCATTATTTAGCTGACATTCCTCCTCTTGTTTCCTTAGCTTATCCTTCACTCTCTTACTCTACATAAACCGGCCTGGCAGGGACTGCTGGGTAGGAAGAAGTGGGCAGTAATTGGTTGAACAGGGTGTGATGCGATCTTTGTTTTAGGCTTTTCAACATCTCAAGCAGTCCTATCAATTCCCGATCCAACGATACGCAAAAGAAGCAATATTCCCGGGATTACCCTATCGTTCCGTGCCCAACTGAACTTGAGATTTGAAAGCGGCTGCTAGCAAACATTTGCTGATAACGCTGAAATCTTGCGGTTTTCACTGCAATTGCGACGAACGCTCGAGGAACGTCATAACGCAACGACACACATCAACCCCAGTATGATACGGAATCGATTGAGCTGCTGTCTACCACTCAATGAACATGCGCACCTGGTGTACCACGCAACGGCACCAAAATTTTAGTTTCCCGGTTTCCATCGTTTCAAAGTTCCCAACCTTCTCCCGGGAAGAAGACCTTAGAGTATCACCGACGTCGCGGAGACCTCATCCATACTGGGCGTATACTACTAGGAGAATTGGGAAAAAGCCGACAGTCTTTTTACCCAAGACTTGGTAGCTCAACTCGAGGTCACAGCTGGCAGCTGCTTAGACCGGGGAGATTCGAAGTCCGTTCATTCATTCATTGGATTTTAGAGTAGAAGGGAGATCCTTTGTCAGCTCCATCACTTCCCGATTCTTTTGCGGATGCCTCGATTCGTCGAGAAACGGGATTCCACAGGGGGCGTTTCAGTCGTATTGGAAACAGAAAACCTTGACATACTCATCAGATGGAAATTCAAGTCGTTTGAAGTTTTCCTCTGTGTGCACATCGACGACTTGCTGGCGTAAGGATTTCCAGTTGTTTACTGCACGAAGATATCAAGCTTGGTACTTACTCGAAACCTCCGTGATTTAACAGTTTGCAGCTATGCCTACGAGTCACGCCCTCAGAGTTCAGCCAAAAGAATCCTTGAAGCTCACCTTTCAGCTATCCTCTTAGAATACGTCGAGCTAAAATCAGATTTTCACGGCAGCGACAATAATCCAGGGAGAACTGGTTCATCGGCTGAAGCCGAAGGCGATAAGAGACTCCGCAACTCCGCGGTAGCTTTTGATCCGCGTCGTTGAACCTTCCCAATTAGGCTGCATTCAGTCTTCGGGAGAAGATAGGCCGCAGACAATCTGTATTCGAGAATCGGTCTAGCGTAGGGGGCAAACAGAAGCTTGAAGATCTCTGGTGTCAATCGGGAGAAGGCTCTTTGTATAGCGTGGGACATCTTGCTGACAGATGTGACCCTCTTCAAGGTGTCCTGAGTTGACCATAGGTTCAGGAACTGTGCCGAAGTTCCACTTTTGAGCAAAAACCCACGAATATGATAGACTCCGCACGGTTCAGAAGCCCCAATATGAAAATTTGAGCATTTGTCGCGATTCAGTGACACTTGACTGACCAGTCGTATAGTAGATCGAGCGACGCTAGTGATATATCAGTAGCATCCAGACTGGATACATCCATCCAGCCAGGTCATACGCATAGATTATACAATCCATCTGAAGCGTAGTGGGTAAGTCGTTGATGAAGGTTTTGAAGAGTTCAAGTCCATGCACTGTCCCTTGTGGAACGTCACTGGTCACAAGCACTGGAACGGAACACACATCATCCACCACCACCTGCATGGTAAGATCATCCAGAAAGTCGGCGATCCAAGAGAGTTCCCAGATACACCAAATCCTTGGAGTTACAAAGAAACCGTTGGTGTGGTTGCGCTTGATGTGCATGTTGATTGAGTGTCTGCCTGTCTATTACCGAGCAAATGATCATAATGCATCTACCAGCCTCCTTCCAGTTGCCGCCTTCGACGTGTCCTGCGATGTTCTAAGGTCAAAAGACATGATAACCCCGAGATCCCTCTCGCGAATGGTATTCCTGAGGAGAAACCTACCATTATGCACCGTACGGATTATTGCTACCCATTGTGAGACCAACTCATTTATCTTAGCTTACTGGCAGTTGCCACTTGATTCACTTAAGGTAACGAGGTTGTCTTCTATTTTGACGGCGCGGGTTCGAGCCTGCATAGAAGCAAGGAGACGCTCTCAGTGTCCTTAGCCCGCGTGCGACCGGTGGTGGTTGCGCGGCAAAAAAGCTTCGGTACTACGTACCGGCGTACCGATAATGCCTTTCTTTTCCTTTCTAGCTTGTCTGAAGTCCCCTGTAACCTGTACGCATCCTCAAGGATGGATACTGTTGACCACAGCTTGAGATCGTCGGCGTAGATCAGGCCGTCGGTTTGAAGTGCAGTCGGAAGATGGTGATAGACAGGTAGGCACCTTGTCAACATGCACATCAAGTGCAGCCACATCTGGGATGTCAAACAACAGCCAATCACTCAAAATGCCGATAACGAATAAAGTAAACGCATATGACGACACAAATACTCGCTAAATGAGCATATGGAAAAAAGTGGTTAAATGTGAATACGCGATAAGTACAAAATGTCCGAAAGTTATTTTGGAAAATACCACGCGATACAATTACGCAAGTTTACCACAATTTGCATGAGCGACGTGTGCAAGTTAGGAGAAGATTATCAAGTACGCAGAACAAACCAAATAAAATGTAATGAATTTTATCCACATTAAAAGGACGTAGTTTAAGTGTAAGTTGGTTTGTCCCAACTGCGGTGAAGCATCATGAATGCAACATCATATATATATATATATATATATATATATATATATATATATATATATATATATATATATATATATATCACAGTCTGTGGTACGGATGGATATTGCCCCATCGGAATCATGATGAAATGGGAAAACAGCATTGGATTAAGCGGAAAAGATCGACGAGTTTTTGTCCAGATTTCGACTCCCCATTTTGAGTGTATATGATTTTTTTATTGGGGGAGGGAAAGGAGATCACAGCAACGCGCAGAGATACACGTCCGCCGCTGACGCCATTCTCGAACCATCATTTCCTGGTTCTCAAACTTGGTTGCAAATGTTTTCGCTGCACTACAGGCGCCTTCATGGAGACCTGATTCTTACGTACCCCGTCGCAACGAGACTGGACCTTAACGTGGTGCGACGGTTTGCGTACCTCATTGACCCATTGAGCTATACTGGGTGATGCCTCCGAGCATCTTGAGAGCTACTCCTACCAGGTTGGTCAATGGTGAGAGGTCAGACAAACTCAGTCTCCTGGTCCTCCAGGTTGGGGGTTTGAAATGGGATGGCGTCCATTTCTGTAAAACTAAATCACTGCCACCCCGCTGCCTTGCGGACAGGCTTTTGAGCCAAAGGCTTTGGATGAGGACCCTAATCGTCCTCCTGTCTAGGTCTGGGCGCCCTGGCAGTATCCCAGCCCACATGCAACCATGACATTTTCTTCAAACACAAACTTCATCCTGCATCGGCCGTCGCGCAGATTATCTAGGGTCGCCTTATCTGCTGCATACAGCAGGGCGGATAAGCGAAAACATGCTACTGCTGGCGCCTCCTTTCTTTTCCATCATTTTCTCTTGCTCCCATCCCGGCCCCCATTACTGACCTTCCTTCTATAATTCCCAGCTTAATTGACAGCAACCGAAGTGCTACTGGAGTAGTACCGTCTGCAGCCACCGTCCCACAGCACCTATCGGCAAGGGTCCCTTATAAGGCCACGCCGTCCCGTTTCCATGGCGACATTCAACGTTCGCACTCTAAGACAAACAGGTCAGCAGGCTGCACTCGCACGCACCTTAGACACACTGGGTGTTGATGTGTGTTGTGTGTCCGAAACTAGGATTAATGACCCTGACGGGGTTATTGAGTTGACTGCACCCGGCTTATCCTCTCGTTATTGGTTGCACGCATCCAGAGACGCCGATGCAGCACTCATGGGTCAAGCTGGTGTAGGTATCATTCTAAGCTCCAAGGCTGAGTCGTCGTTGGTTGATTGGATTCCGGTGAACAGCCATTTATGTGCAGCCCATTTGACAACATCAGCTAAGGTTGATTCACGAAGTAGTTAAGAACGCTGTTTGTCATTTCGGCTTATGCTCTCACCGATTGTAGTTCTAATGCTGTCAAGGGGGACATTCTATCACGAACTGAACGCGCTACTACGCAGTGCTACTATTTCAGATATTATAGCACTTGCAGGGTATATGAACGCACAGGTAGGGCGTCTGAGCTCTTCAGAAGCTCAGCTGGGTGGTAAGTATGGACTTAACTCCGAACGGACTGACAACGGCGAGCGTCTGCTGCAACTATGTGCGGAGCACCAGTTGTTTCTTAGTAGCACTGCTTTTAGACACAGTGGGCGCCGTAGTGCCACTTGGCGTCCTGCTGTAGCTGGCCAGCGATGGACCCAAATTGACCACATAGCCATAAGTTACAGGTGGCGTGGTTCCATCCTGGATTGCCGCTCATACTGTAGTACCTGTGTCGACTCTGATCATGCCTTGGTACGCTGTCGTTTCTCCATGAACTTTACCGGAAGGCGCACAAAGCGTCTCCTCCGATTAGCAACGGAGAAATTGTCTCAGTCCTCGGTCAGGCAAGCCTATCAAGAAGCACTGCATACCGAACTCTCGCTGTCTTGTCCTAATGACACTGAACTTCAGTGGAATAGGATCTCGGCCACTATGCACGACGCAGGAGCATCTGTTTGTGGCACTATCCATCGTCACCGCACCAGTTACTGGATATCCGAGAGGTCGGTGAACCTGTTGGAATCTAGAAGACACCTCCCGGCTGATTCTGAACACAATGTGACCAGACGGGCTATTAGGCGTGAACTAAAGCGGAGCCTACATGCTGACAAGGAAGCCTGGTGGACCAGTCGGGCTCAAGAAATGGAGGAGGCCGGGGCAGTAGGCAGTTATCGCAAGCTCTTTTAGCTGATCCGCACCACTGGTCGCAGAAAACCAGGCGTCAGTGAGACAATCAGAGACAGCACGGGTGCGCTGATACACAATAAGGAGCGCCGTATGGCTCGTTGGGCTGAACACTTTGAAGATCAGTTCAGCTGGCCCCCTGCTCCCGGACCTCTTCCTACTCAGGTGATGCAGGACGAGCAATGGACGGTTAGTTTAGAGCCTCCGTCAGAGGCCGAGGTGCGAAACGCGATCACAGGCCTAAATCGTTTTCGTGCCGCTGGCCCGGATTCCCTCCCACCTGCACTATTTAAGGATGGAGGTGAGGTCCTCTGCAGGGCACTGACCTCCTTATTCGAACGTATCTGGAACGAAGAGAGTGTGCCGGCTAATTGGAGCGAATCGATTATAGTGGCAATGTACAAAAAGGGCAGTCGCACAGACTGTGCGAACCACAGGGGTATTAGCCTAACGCCAGTTGTGTCAAAATTACTGGCCTCGATTATCGTTCGTCGCCTCACTGCAGAACGGAAATCTCGGATTAGGGAAGAGCAGGCCGGTTTTCGCCCAGGACGTGGCTGTATAGACCATATATTTACTTTACGGCAGGTGCTAGAGCAGCGCCACGCATACCGCACACCGACAATAGCTGTGTTTCTCGATTTCAGGAGTGCGTTCGATTCGGTCGATCGATCGATTCTGTTCGAAATCCTTGCGCAGAAAGGTGTTCCCACGAAATATGTGAACATCCTTCGTGCTCTATACTCGAACACTAGAGGCCGCGTCAGGGTCTATGGTGTCCTATCGGATAGCTTTTCGACTAGAAGTGGTGTTCGTCAGGGTTGTCCGATTTCCCCGTTTTTGTTCAATTTCGTCGTGGATTCTCTCATGCAGTGTTCCCTTGCGGAATCCAACGATGTATGCGTTGAAGTGCTGCCTGGGGAACGGTTAGTTGATCTGGATTATGCGGACGATATCGTCTTACTTTTCGACGATTTTGCGGCGGCACAATCAACCCTGAATAGCCTGTCCAGAGTGGTCCCATTATTTGGTATGCATTTCGCACCTTCAAAGTGCAAAGTGTTGCTGCAGTACCACCAGCCACTCGATGACCCCTTGACGCTTGCTAACGAGGAACTCGAGGTGGTTGATCAATTCACTTATCTTGGCAGCTGCATCAGCAATGATGGGTGCATAGAAACTGACGTGAGCTCACGCATTGCAAAGGCCAGAGTTGCCTTCTTGAACCTGCGTCATCTTTGGCGACAGAAGGGAGTTTCCCTCCGTCTGAAAGGCCGTGTATACAAGGCCACAGTGAGGGCCGTTCTGCTGTATGGTAGTGAGACTTGGCCCCTTCGATCTGAAGATCTGAGGCGCCTTCAAGTCTTTGATCATCGTTGTTTGCGAAGCATTGATGGTGTCGGATGGCACCAGCGTATCCGCAACGATGATGTGCGTAGGCGAGTCCTAGGTAATGATAATCATGCTAGCTCCCTAGAACAACAGATAACACTGAATAAGTTGCGCTGGCTCGGACACGTGCTACGCATGCCTGCTCACCGCTTACCTAGGAGGGCCTTGTTCAGTCTACCAGGTGTAGGATGGCGCAAGGCTCGAGGTGGACAGAAGTTGACTTGGCAGCGGGAAATGAAGTCACTGGCGACCAAACTGGGTGCCGTTGGTCTGTCTCGCCTTCCGGGTTGGAGTCCACGTGACTCACCTTGTGCTTGGCTCGAGACTTTACAGGACATGGCTCGCAACCGAGACCAGTGGCGCGTCTGCTGCCGTCTCCTAATTGGATTCCCTGTTGAAAGTGTGTTTGGTGCTGAGTTATCTGCGGGGTAATGGCTGATTATGACGCGTGGCAATGAAAGCCCCAAGGAAGCTGTCTCGCCGATGCCGCCTTATCTTTGCACGATAGCCAGCTGTTTGTGACGGTATGTTGTCTACACAAGGTGTATGCGCCTTGCACCAGAATGTTTGCTTAGGACATTAAGGTTTTCAGGTAAGTCCCCCTTCTCTTCCTCTTCTTATTCTTTATTTCATAGGTCCTCATGGTTGTATGGCAGCGAAGCATCAGTTCAAATGGCTGATGTACTGCTGTTGTTGATTAGGATGACTGGCCTCGATTCCCGTTCGTCGCGGCTCGTTTAAGGCGTACAACTGGAGAAGCAGCATGAAGTAGCCGATCAAGCAGTTGGCCTCAGTCGATTGCTCACGACCTCTTTTCTGGGGTCTCAGAGAGACGGGGTATCGTTAGTTAAAGATAATAAAAAACATTGTCAGCCGTACGCTGTACCGGCGCTTTGCTGTTACGGGTGGACTGAATATATCGCGAGAACACTCGCCCCTACGCGGATTCGTACCGGTGACCTTATGATTGCAAGCCAGGCGTGCAGTCCACTCGACCACCGGCCGCTTGTTCTCGAACCACCGAATAGCCACCATCGTTAAGTAGAGGAGTAAAACAATTAAGGCCAAGTTTGAGAACCAGGAAATGATGGTTCGAGAATGGCGTCAGCGGCGGACGTGTATCTCTGCGCGTTGCTGTGATCTCCTTTCCCTCCCCCAATAAAAAAATCATATACACTCAAAATGGGGAGTCGAAATCTGGACAAAAACTCGTCGATCTTTTCCGCTTAATCCAATGCTGTTTTCCCATTTCATCATGATTCCGATGGGGCAATATCCATCCGTACCACAGACTGTGATATATATATATATATATATATATATATATATATATATATATATATTGCATATATATGATGTTGCATTCATGATGCTTCACCGCAGTTGGGACAAACCAACTTACACTTAAACTAGGTCCTTTTAATGTGGATAAAATTCATTACATTTTATTTGGTTTGTTCTGCGTACTTGATAATCTTCTCCTAACTTGCACACGTCGCTCATGCAAATTGTGGTAAACTTGCGTAATTGTATCGCGTGGTATTTTCCAAAATAACTTTCGGACATTTTGTACTTATCGCGTATTCACATTTAACCACTTTTTTCCATATGCTCATTTAGCGAGTATTTGTGTCGTCATGTGCGTTTACTTTATTCGTTATCGGCATTTTGAGTGATTGGCTGTTGTTTGACATCCCAGATGTGGCTGCACTTGATGTGCATGTTGACAAGGTGCCTACCTGTCTATTACCGACTATCTCGTCCATTTGGCTCCAGAAGACAGTTGGTCGTTGCTGGAGGGGACGGGGTGCACGGTTCTTGTGGTCGTGCTAGGCTCGAAGAGTTATTCCTTGCAGTCAGTGTGGAGCGGACTGCGGTCCAGCCACCGCCTTATGTGCACTTGATTCCCCAAATACAGCGTGTTTGTGTTTGCCTGTGAAGGAGTGTGGGCCGGCGACGTTGATGAAACGTGGCTCCCATCCACATGCCTCCCTGTCTTATTCCTTCGGTTTTACACTGGATATGGGGTGTGTGGATGGAGCTGTGGGTGGTGCAGCGCAAGCTATCCATGGTTCCTCTGTAGGCGCAGGCGTCCTGTGGCTGGCCACAGCGACAGGCAAATCGGAAACCGGATGCCGCTAACCGTATATATTGCACAATGCAAAGGAGGGCATGAATGAATCCCGGTAAGTTGAGCATTTGCCCATCGTTTATGACATTGTTTCTTGCTCTGGATCGCACAGTAGTTATAGTAGTGCACGTGCAGCTTTGAGGCTAGCGGAAATTAAACGGCAACAAGCTGTAATGGAGTTAGAGGTAGCTAAGTCTCGACTAGAAATGGATGAGAGTCCTGATTGCCGCAGTCACCTCGCTGTCTCCAGCTGCGTACCTTGTTAGGATGGGTCGAATGAGTCAGTTTTTGAATGCTTGTCAAGAGACCGTGCCACCGATGCTTACCTTCATGCCATACCATCAACTGTTACCGGGAGGTTGACGTACGTCATTAAATTTGCCGAAACTTGAGTTGGAAATTTTTGATGGTAATCCGGCAGCTTACTGGAGGTTTATTAAACAGTTTGAATATTTTCTCGAGAGCCGCGTGAGTGACGGTGGGCATAGGTTGTTCTGCCTAGTTTATGATTGCAAGGGTCCTGCAAAGGAGGCTATAAGCGAACTTGTAGTGCTGCCTCGGGAACAAGCCTTTCACAAGGTTAGATCCATTTTCTGCGAACTGTTTGGCGAGTGCCATGTTGTTGCCCTATCGTTAATCGAAGGTCTGCTTACTGGTTTGAGACCACTCGATGGGGATCACGACGCTCTGTCGCGTCTCTCCATAAAACTAGACAATTGTTATGTGGCCCTATCTCAGATGAACTTTACTGCCGATTTAAACTCCGTGGCTACGATCGAGCGAATAGTCCGTGTTCTCCCAAACGCACTGCA
The DNA here is from genome assembly GCA_944474145.2 of Dicrocoelium dendriticum. NCBI lineage: Eukaryota > Metazoa > Platyhelminthes > Trematoda > Plagiorchiida > Dicrocoeliidae > Dicrocoelium > Dicrocoelium dendriticum. The sequence goes on along the minus strand of OX104064.1, from coordinate 154,157,863 downwards.
AACCAGCTGGACGAAAACAGCTGATTCAATTGTTCAAGACGGACGGGAAGTTTTTTTTAAAGACTTGGCGGACTTCGTTGCCACTGAAGCTCGTGTTGCCCGTAGTAGCTTTGGGCAGATAGCGACCGCAAGTATGCCACAACAGTTGTATGAGGCTCGGCCGAGACGGTTATTTGGGGACAAAGTGATCGCAATTTCGCCCTATACACCACGTTAGATACGCCCAAGGAATCAGTGAAAGGTTTGTGGCGACTATCACAGTACATCATCGTGCCCTAAGTTTGCAGCCCTGGATGTAGCCAGGCGCTGGGATCTGGTTAGAGACAAAGTCGGCTGTTACAATTGTCTAGAGACTGGTCATCGCGCCGCCAGCTGCCGGGTCAGCAAGGGTTGCAGCCTGGTCACGTGCAAGAGGCGACATCACTCGCTGTTACACGAGTCAATGCAGAGGACTCCCAAGAAAGAACCGAGCAACTGTCACAATACTTACAGCACTAGGAAAGGTCTCGCTCGGAGTGGTACCTGTTTGCTTGATGGACCTCTTGAGAGCCGCTGAGACCTATACTTTAGTAGCTAGTGGTTCCGATGTAAGCCTGATACAGGAAGATATTCTACGAGAGGCTGGAGTAAAGATCGGATCTGCTTCTTTGCAAATGCAAACAACGAACGCCTGTGCCTCATTGGATGTGGGTCTTGCTAGTTTCCGATTGTCCTCCCTGAGCGGCTCCGATAGTGTTGTTGTAGATCATACATATTGCTTGCCTCACCTACCATTGCAACCCGTGACGGTGCCTGTCAGTCAATTCGCTGGGTGGTGGTCACATTTGATGGACGTCAACTTCGATAATTTGCAAGATACCAGGATCAGGATACTCCTGAGGGCCGATGTTCCTGAGGCCCATTGACATTGAACGAGATGCCGGACGTAAACGCCCTTTTGCTGCAAAAGCTACTTGGTTAGATATTGCTTGAATCCATTCGTTGGAGTCTTCAGCCTTGTACCTCCGTGAATTGTGTACAGACATGAAATGCCGCTCGAAGGACAGCTCAAGGTCTTGTTTGATAGTGTTTTTGAATTTGTTGGTTTGAGTAGTCGAACGCTATCCGGAGAAGATAAAACAGCCCTGTCTATCATCTAAAGTTCCGTACGTCTTGTTGATGGGCATTACGAGATAGCCCTGCCTTGGAGAAATCGGAGTGCTGATGTTCCCAACGATTACGAGGCAGCTCGGCGTAGGTTGGACTATTTGAGTCAACGGTTACTGAGTAATCCATCATTACGAGAACGGTACATCTCGGGTTTAAGGAAGAATGCTCGTACCGTGCGACCAGATGCGGTCAGAATACAAACCGACATGGTACTTGGTGCACCAAACGGTTATCAACCCGAAAAACCCGATAAACTCAGAGGAGTATTTGATTGCGCTACAAAGTACAAGGGTCTTTCTCTGAATGACCAACTCTTTCAAGGTCCAGATACTACGGCTAACCTAATTGGGGTCCTTATACGCATCCGGGTTGAAAGGATTGCGGTTTCCGCTGACAATGAAGATCTGTTTATTCAGGTGAAGGTGCCTCTACGTGACAGGAGGCACTACAGTTTCTTTGGTGAAAGGATGACGCGATAGGCTCGGAAGTGCTCGAATAGTAAATGACGGCGCATCCCTTCGGTGCCACTTCGTCACCGTTTTGTGCCTATTTCGCGTTGTGTCAAGCAGCTGATGAATGAAAGACCTCATTACAGTGAGGAGGTGACAGAAGCTGTTCATAATAACAATTCTACGTTGACGACCTCTTGATCTCGCTACCGACCGTAAGGGAAGCAACGAAGTTTTGGCACAGCTCAAAGGGATTCTAGGTAAGGGTTGATTCAAGCTGTGCAAATGGGACTGTAGTCATAAAGAGGTGTACAAAGCAGTTCGTCAAGCAGAGGTCGCGGTGTCAATTAGGCCGATAGCTGAAGTGTCTGGGATTATCAGGCCTACTTTGGGAATAGCATAGGATTCCCGTGGGGACCATTTTATCAATTCACAATACCAGAGACACCGAATACGAGAAAGGGTATCCTGTCTGTAGTGTCTTCTAGTTATGACCACTTGAGTCTAAGCGCGCATTTAGTTATGCCCGGTAAGTTATTACTGCAAAGGCTGCGTAGAGATAAACTACATTAGGATGACCCAGTCACTGGTGGATACAGTGACACCTAGAGTAGTTACCTGCGTGAAGTGAAAGCGTTAGATGTCCTGAAGCTTACTCGGTGTATTCGCAACCTTGGGACAACAGAAGAAAGGTCACAACTGTACATCTTTTGTGTTGCAGCAGAAGTTGGATATGGTGTGGTTGCTTATGATAGCTTTTACGCTGAAGACACTGCATACTGCTAGCTGTTATACGCGAAGTCGAGAATAGTCCCTCCTAAGACAGTGTCTATACCACGTTTGGAACCGTGGGCAGCTATGCTTTCGACGAGACTGTATGAAGACTTGCCCGAAAGAGCTCGGATAATTTTCGACAAAGTTGTGTTTTGGACGAACTCTACGATGGTTTTGTACAACATAAAAGATGTGACTAAAGGATTCAGCACTTATGTCACCAACCGGCTAAAATGCATCCAAGAACTAGCCACACCCAGTCAATGGAAGCATGTCAAATTTGACTGTAATCCCGTGCACCTGCTGTCGAGAACTACTACATCTCTCACATCCTTGAAGAGCTGGTTCCTTGGGTCAGGTTCCCTGATGAGTGTCGATGATGAGTGCTCCAGGTGTTGCTCCAGTTTTGAGCCGGTTGACGTAGTGCTGAAGCTTTCCGCTGTTCGGGTTTGTGCGACATCAAAGGTGACACCGTTGTCTATATTTATAAGAAGATATTCCGACTGGACTAAATTACTAAGGATAGTGGTGTGACTGTCTCTATTCAGGCAGAAATTTAACGCCCGTAGATAGTGAGCTGATGGGTCTTGTAACGCAATCGACTAGTTATTCTGTATGAACTCAACAAAGCAGAGTACGAGGTCCTACGCATCGCCCAAGTCGAGGCTTATGGAACGGAACTGGAACGGCTCGAAAAGGTGAATACAGGCTCAGCAGCTTCTAAGGCTGACATAATGCGTAGCCCTTTGACCCACCTACACCCAATACTACGAGGTGGCTTACGCTTTGTTGGTGGCCGGTTAACATATTCAGAGTACGGCGCTGCATTCCAGTTTCCGGTGTTAATGTCACCCAGGCACGGCGGTACAGAGCTGTTGATCCAATTTTCTCATTTTATTGAGGGTCACTCAGGAGTTTCCTAAGTCCTGGCAAGTTTACGCCGTAAATATTGGATTGTTCACGGGCTTTCATCAGTTTAACAGCTGATAGGGACTGGTTAGACATGTAAGAAACGGCTCGCTACTGCTATTAAGCAACTAAAGGCGCCATTGACGTTAGCGCGGGTGCAGCGTGGATTGCACCCCTTCAGACTTGTCGGCGCTGATTACTTTGAAGCATTTACGGTGAAATGCGGGAGGAAGCAAGAGAGATGATTCGGGGGCCTATTTACCTGTCTAAAAGCGATAGCCGTGCGTATTAAGTCTTCTCACACTTTGAATACGGACTCGTTTATTATGGCTCTGTTGCGCTTTTTTCCCACAGAGGGACTCCGACCGAAATATTCAATGACAATGGGAGCAACTTTGTTGACGTTCCATCTGAGTCACGCACTGCTGTGAAATGCTGGTCCTAAGCATTACTCAATGATAGGCTCCTTGGCATGGGGTACAACGGTGCTATAACCCACCAACGTCCAGCCATAGGGGGTAGTTGGGAGTGGATTAACAAGTCTGTTAGACGGATACTGTTATCGGTTGCAAGGCAACAGAGGTTGAATGGCGAAGCGCTTGATACTCTCTTCATTGAAGCGGAGCGTATCGTCAACAGTAGACCACTAGCGCCTGTCCTCGAGCCCAAACGACCGTATGGCACTCACCTCTAACGATTTGATGACACTGTGACCTAACGCATCGCATTTATTGACGGTTTAGTTAACCGAAGAATATAGACGCTGTTGGCGACAAGTCCATTATCTGACGGCGTTGTTTTGATAAAGCTGGGTAGCAGAGTACTTGCCATTGTTGCATTCTAGAGAAAAAGTGGCTGCATCTGTGTCGGAACTTCAGCCCAGGGGAGGTAGTGTTGGTTCACGAGCACTTGGCCGATGGAGGTTGTTAACCAGTGCATAACTTCTGAAGCCGGGCTAGTCAGGACTGCAGTTGTTATACCAAAGAATGAAGTAATCACAAGAGCTGTGTGAAGGCTACGTTTTTTGGAAGGAAGCGATGCGCTTGTAAGGATGTAGTTCCGGCTGTTGGCTTTCCGCAGGCGGGAAGCGGATCTTCGGGACGGCCGCACCAGGGACGACCACTGTGCGTCCAACAGCTGAAGTTTGAGGGCTTGTAGTGGTTATTAAACTTTCACCTTTTGTTTTCCCTATCATTAATTTTATTATGACATCTTTTGTACATTTTGTTTGAGTTAACGATTACAATATACTTCTTCGTGCCCCGCGCTCTGTCGTGCTGATTTTTGGCTGTGCTGATTCTGCGTGCGTACGGTGCCGTCCAGTCTGCTTGCGAATCGGATATTAGACTCGGAATTACTATCGAACGTCTATTTTCATTGTGCTCGACGTGTGCCACAGCTATAGTACAATATACAGTTCAAACTCAACCGTGGTTATACTGTGAGTTGACTCTTCAACCTTTTGCGTTTACTAAGGGACTGAAATCTTCATAGTATTCTTTCGACCACTACATAAATTCGTGACCCCGACTTGACCTCGCCTTATTTTTTGTAAACACGTACTTTTTGTTTCTTAGTCATGTCTGGTCAGACCCCATGTGTTTTACTGACAATTCCGTCAAATTCTCGCTTCCTATCTTTGACTTTTCTAATCCACGTGTATGTTTTTTCAGGTAGAAACTACTTTCCGATGTCATAAGATCACTTCACAATCTTCCATGTTTTTATACGTCGTCTCGTGCTTACCTGTCTCCATTGCCTCTGAAGTCATTGATATCCTTGCCGCTATGCATGCAGAAGCGCCGCATGATAAACTTAAAACAGCTGTTTTTAAACGCATCACTGTGTCTGATGAAGCTCGTCTGCAACAGTTACTTTCCGGCTTCGAGCTTGGTGATCGCACCCCATCTCAGCTTCTTAGACACATGCGTTCCCTAGTTGGTTCGTCGAAACTCGACGACTCCATACTCCGCCAACTTTGGACGAGATGTCTTCCAGCAAACATCACAGCGATTTTATCAATTCTTAGCGACGATATCACTGGAAAAGATTGCAGAAGCTGCGGACAAAACGCACGAATGTTTCTTCAAGAATACTCTTAATCACGTAGCTGAGTTTACCACAGCCAGCTCATCCCATAGCACTACGCTTGATTTGATCAACGACAGAATCTCCCGTCTAGAACTCAGCATGCCTGCTCTTCGTCGTGAACGCACTACTAACCGAAGAAGTCCTCGTGGTCCGCGCCACAGTAAATCACGCTCACGTCAGCGGTCCTACTGCTACTTCCACCGTCGCTTCGGTAAAGCAGCACGTACCTGTCACCCGGGATGCAAATATCCGAAAGGAACTCCGATTTCGCAACCGGGGAACGCCAAATCCAGCCAGTAATGGCGACGGCTGTCGCTGGCCAAATCCTCAGTCGACTTCCGTACGTGTTCGACTCCACGACTAAATTTCATTTTTTGGTCTATACGGGCCCAGAGATCAGCGTTATACCAGGATCTTTGGTATAACGCGCTCTGCAACAAGCCGGACTTACGTTACAGGCGGCTAACCAGACTAAATTCGCAACATACGAATAAAAGCTGTTACACCTAAGCCTTGGTTTACGACGCGAATTTCTTTTTATCTTTACCATCGCATATGTCCAAAAGCCCGAAATTGGCATCGACTTAGTAAATTCGGCCTCGTTGTCGATCTACGTTGCAGGAAGATACGGGACGACAGCACTTCGCTCACTGTCCCTTGCCATCTTGCCCCAGTCACTTCCGCCTGACTTCGCGTACTCATGCCAGACAGTACGCCGTATACAGTATTGCTTCAACAATTTCCATCTTTGGTCCGTTCTAGTACCGACTCTACCGAGCCTAAACACGAGGTTCGTCACCATATCGTCACAACGCGTCCACCCGTGTCAGCCAAACCGAGACGTCTTCCACTTGACAAACTCCAAGCGGCTAAACGTGCATTAGAGCACATGATCAACCTCGGCATCATTCGCCCATCCAACAGTTGTTGGGCTTCCCCGCTTTATCTTATACCCAAAAAGTCCGGTGATTGGCGTCCATGCGGTGATTACCGGACACTCAACGCCGTTACCATCCCCGACAGATATCCTATCGCTCATATTCATGATTTTTCGTTGGGATTGTCCGGGAAATCCGTCTTTTCCAAGATTGACCTTGTGCGAGCGTACCATCAGATTCCAATGGCACCTGAAGACATTGCTAAAACGGCCGTTATCACGTCTTTCGGTTTGTACGAGTTCATTCGCATGCCTTTTGGTCTTCGCAATGCGGCACAGTCTTGTTAGCGCTTCATGGACCAGGTCCTCCGTGGTCTAGACTTTGTTTTTGTCTACATCGACGATGTCCTAATAGCCAGTGCCACGCCAGAAGAGCATTTGAATCACCTTCGACAAGTATTCGAACGCTTCGATCATCACGGGATAACCATTAATCCTGATAAATGTCTATTTGTCAGTCTAGCGTCAATTTTATTGGTCACAGCATTGATAGCAAAGGCATTAGTCCCATCCCTGAGAAAACCCAGACAGTCATGGACTATTCACTGCATCAATCCGTTAAAAACCTGCGCCGATTCCTTGGCGTGGTTAATTAGTACGGAAGATTCCTTGACAATTGTGTCGCCGTTCTTCTATCTTTGACTGATTTAAGGGTAATCCAAAGAAGTTCATCCTTACTTCAGAAACCGAAACAGCGTTTGTTTCCATCAAGCAGAAGTTGAGCCAGGTAACTTCCCGAGCTACTTGGACACCGACGAGAAAACTACTCTCGTTCTCAAAACTGATGCCTCACAATCCGCTGTCGGTGCTGTACTACAACAACTAATCGGCAATGATATTCAGCCGCTGTCTTTTTTTCTCGGAAGCTACAGCCAGCACAAACGAGATATAGTACTTTCGGTCGCGAACTTCTCGCGATCTACTTGGCCATCAAACGCTTTCGTCACGTCCTTGAAGGACGACGTTTTGTAATCCTGACGGACCACAAGCTTTTGGTCTACGCTTTTCGTGCCGCTTCCGACCGTTATTCTCCGAGAGAGACACGACACCTGGATTACCTCTCACAATTCTGTGTCGATACTCGCCACCTCGACGGTACAAATAATGTTGTCGCTGATGCACTTTCACGTGCTCACATACAGCAACTGTCGTCCTCTCCAATAGTTCTTGAGGAAATGTCTGTTGCCCAGAACAACAATCCTGAACTCGCTCAGCTTCGATCGAATACCACATTGAAATTCTTGCAATTACCTATTTTAAACTCAGACGCAAGGATTCACTGCGATGTCTCTACCAGTAAGCCAAGACTGTTTGTTCCCAAGTCTTTCCGGCGAACTGTCTTTTAATGGACTATCGCATCCTAACCTTCGATCCACTATGAAGTTGATTACTGATCGTTACATCTGGCCTAGTATGCGCTCCGATATCCGTCAATGGGCTAAACACTGTCTCAGCTGCCAGAGCACCAAAATACACAGACACACTATCTCTGCCCTCGGAACGTTCTTACTACCTGAGGCGCGTTTTAGACATGTCCACCTAGAAATAGTCGGACCGCTTCCTCCATCGAACAATTTCACTTTCATTCTGATTTGTGTTGAACGTTTTACTTGTTGGCCGCCTGCCATTCCTCTACTTGACACATCTTCAGAAACTGTTGCCCGTGCATTTTTCGACTCATGCAATTCCTTCTTCGGTGTGCCATCTACGATCACTACAGATCGAGGATCTCAGTTTAGTTTCACCTTGTTCCGTGACTTGAATCGTCTGTTGGGTTGTATCCACCTTCGGACAACTGCTTATCATCCCGCTTCGAATGGCCTTGTGGAACGTTTCCATCGACAGCTTAAAGCTGCCGTCACTGCTAATTCACCTGACGCACATTGGTCTGAACGCATCCCAGCCGTCCTACTTGGTATTCGTAATACCGTCAAAGAAGATATTGGATGCAGACCTGCCGAACTTGTGTTTGGCACCACTCTCAGACTTCCAGGTGAGATGATTTTGGATTCCTGAGTCACTGATGAGATGGATTCTGTGTCCTAAGCCGAACGTCTCAAACAACACTTCCGAACAATTCGACCTACGTCTACTCGCTTCAATGCCCGCGATCAACGAAATCATCCGGATTTACACACTTGTCCTTTTGTATTCGTTCGCATTGATGCAGTTCGCAAGCCGTTAGCACCCCCTTATCATGGTCCTTTCAAAGTGTTATCACGGAAGCCTAAGTACTTCATCCTGGAAAGGAATGGATTGAAAGAATCTGTGAGTATTGACCGTCACAAACCCGCGTATGTTGCGGCTATGTTTACTTTGTGTGATCCCAAGTTGTTACCTCCTGTTGATCAACCGACTGATTCCAATGCTCCAGAACCTTCATGCGCTCGCTCAACGAATGATCCCAAGCACACACGTTCAGGACGTTCTGTGTCTTTCCCCTCTAAACTAGCTGAGTTTGTTCCCTAAATAGCTATATCGAGCGTTACCTTATCACTTCACGCTCTACAAGGGGAATTATGTGATGGTAATTAAGATTACACCTTTTTATCTTTCCTATCATTAATTTTATCATGACATCTTTTGTACATTTTGTTTGAGTTAACGATTACAATATACTTCTTCGTGCCCCGCGCTCTGTCGTGCTGATTTTTGGCTGTGCTGATTCTGCTTGCGTACGGTGCCGTCCAGTCTGCTTGCGAATCGGATATTAGACTCGGAATTACTATCGAACGTCTATTTTCATTGTGCTCGACGTGTGCCACAGCTATAGTACAATATACAGTTCAAACTCAACTGTGATTATACTGTGAGTTGACTCTTCAACCTTTTGCGTTTACTAAGGGACTGAAATCTTCATAGTATTCTTTCGACCACTACATGCTTACGCGTACTGGTGTAGGTTCTATGACCTGTGGTGTAAAGTGGTCCAGAGAAGAAATCTTTGACAGGTTTGACGGAAAGTCCAGATCGTTTTGTGGTGAGCAGTATGAAATGGATTTGCACCTACCCAAGGTTTGCCCCTGTCAAATGCCCACTTCAACGTTGGTCCGCCTCATCGCGCTGCATGGATCGTTCGTGTACATTTCCACTTGTCCATTTTCTGTTCCAACGCTACTTACAAAGACTCTTTTACTGTGGGACGTAGTGTCCGATTTTCAGTTCATCCACGTCCTACCTTGCTTTCACTACGCACAAGTACCCTTATGTACAGCCTTCTTGACATGACACTGTTCCCTTTGATTTGACCGATTTGTGTGACTCGCAGCTTGTATAGCTAGGTGTACCAAGCCTTGTTGCAGCATGTTTGATTGGCGGACGCATACTTATTACCATTGGCTCCTTTGGAGTCTTACCATAAGCCCTGTGTGTTTCACTTTGATTCCATTGTGTTCTTTCGCTCGTGGGTCTGGGCGCGAATTATTAACATACTTTTGAGTTTGGAACTCATAAAGATAATGTTTATTTCGATACGATGAATATGTACAAATAGCACCGTGATCTCAGGTCCGGACTTGGTTCTTGTTGAATATCCCGGTGAGACACGCGTTGCTTAAGCTTCCAAACGTTTTATAGCGCTACAATGGGGTCGATGTCAATGCGCTTGATAATGAAATTATTTGAGGAGAACCATCATCCACCACAACCACCATCCAAAAGAGCACAATGAGACTGTCCCGTTGCGATTAGTTGTTCCTCTTTCAGGCATCCACCTAACACCTGGCAGTGGATTCGTGGAGGCGCGTCAAAAATGTACCTAATGGATCACATAACTCCGTAAACGATGTTCAGCAATTCTTAGAGAAATTCAAAAACTTGCACATAGATCATGATGAAACGAGGTCACTGCATTCTTCACATATGTCAGTCTGAAGCTGGCAAAGGAGGTCATTATAGGACGACTAAACAGCAGCATAAAATTGGAAGTATGACGACTGTAACTTTTTGCGAGCTTCTCTAGCTCTCTGCGTAGCGACTTACTTCAATTTCAACGGAGAGGTCTATGAGCAAGTATCATTATCAGGACTGATCGTTGAGATCGTCATACAAAAGTTGGAGGAATATATATTGCCAATCATTAAAGCGAAATTATAGGTTTGCTATGTCGACGATACATCTGTAATAAACAGACGTAGGGAGTTAGCAGTTGCACACCAACTACGCAACAGTGCAATGGAGAGTATCCAGTTTACAATGGATTTGCAGATAGAAAAAAGCTCCAATTATTGAGTATAATGGTGACCAGAACAATAGATGGTAAATTTCTAACATCCGTTTACAGGTAAGACACACATACAGACAAATTTTAACTGTAACCACGCTTAGTGTCACAAAATAAGTTGCGCACGGACGCTATTTCGCAGTATTGGTACACATTGTTGTACTGCGGAAACGAAAGGGGATGGAGCGAAACTTCAATTCATTTGTGCGCGACGGATACTCACGCAGCTTCATGCGCAGATGTTCAAACAACAAGCTCACAAAGAGCCGATGCCGAAGGTAAGTAAGTGGATCATTTTGCCGCATATGATGAGCAAATTTAAGATGACAGCTCGGTTACTCAGACAGCACTATATGTTTGCCCACAGGCCAACTGCTATCTTGAGAGGAGCACTGTCAAACCCAAAGGACGGACGGGAAGCACAAGAACGAACAAACACCGTGCACACAGTAATTTATGAAAGAAAACTATGTGTGACAGACGGAGGATATTATCCACCAGGATACAAGGGTATCACATGGCCTGCGGAAAACATTACGCATCGTCAATGGTCTCAGCGTATGTGTATGAGGTGGGACATAACTGAGACCGGAACAGAACGGAGATTCTGATTTAAGTGGAGACACAAGGAAGGAAATTCTTAGAAGCTTGGTTTCTCTCTACTAATTTCATCAACAGGCGCATTGACATCGTTCCCATGTACCAGCAACTCTAAAAGAAGGGTCTCCGGCGATTTTGAAAACAGTTCCAAACGAGATGTACGGCAAACAATTAGAGCGACTGCTTCAGCCGCAGGGAAAAATGGACAAATATCATGGGGCACGCATAGAAGACACCACTTTCAAAAGCCACCTTCCCGTGGATCACGAATAGGCGATTGTAATATAATGGAGCAGTCTGAGATAAACTAGAGGGTGAGGAATCATGACTGGGAAATTAAGCTTTCTTCGTCAGTGTATCTATACGGGAGACAAAATTGTAACGAATAGGTGAGGTGTATTGACAACGACAAAAATGACGTAAAAGGTGAATAATATCCCATTCTACCCCACTGATGTTTGGAAGGAATCATGTAAGAAACAAAGGCTGCTTTGTGGCGGAAGTGGTGTATTGGAGCCGTGTTATTAAAGGTTTGTAACTTGCAAGTACTAACGTTTCACGAGAGAAAAAAGCTAGTGTTTAAGCCTCTGTTTCTAAGGCAATGTTGATGCACGCGTTGTTGTAGTGCCTAAAGTTCGCTCCTCGGGTTCCGTCAAATTCAGCCGAGAATAGTCCGGAAGCATGTCGATTTTGTCACATACGCAGACCTGGTACTTCTCTCCGGGTATGATTGTTTCTTCTGGACCGACGTTAATCTTCTTATCGCGCTCGAGCAGGTGGTCCCCCATGGGTGCCAGTTGTCGGATGGGTACAGTCTCCCTTCTCCCGTTCGAAAATCGAACATGTGCGTGTTGAGTGTTACACTTTATAAGTTCGACCTATTTCACAAGAGGATCGAAATTGAGGGACCGGACATTCTTCTTCAACAGGACCAGACCCGGTGATGACAGCTAGGTAGGCGTAGAAAAACCAGATGAAGACGTCCGATTACAAGCCGCATAGGTGAGCTGCCAATCCGGAAGAGCACCAGACGATCGTTTCTTCCTATTGGGACTTGTCTGTGTTGCACATTCCCTCAGACCCCTGTGGGGATCGAACCCATGACCGCCGGTGGTTTGCACCACTAGACAACAAATCACTTATGCGGCTTGTAATCTAATTGTGTTAAGCCAAATAAAATCACACCCAAATCGGTCTGCTCATTGGTAACTTCCGATAATGTTCTAAAAACCTCGTGTGGTCACGTTTGTTGCAGTGTATGGAAGAGATGGGATGGAATGCAGTGCATCGAATAGGAGGATCTCTCATTGATCAAAGGTGAGATAACGGGAGCGTAAGACGAGAGTAATGGCTCTCCACAGCGTTCCGTTCAGGCGCTCGACTTGCGCATTAGCTTGTGGATGATATGCGATTGTCCGTCATCTTGCTGTTCCTTTATTATAAAATAGTCACGCAGTTCATGCGACATAAAAGAGGGACCTCTGTTTGAACGAATGTAGGCTGGCATACCAAACTTCGAAAAGAACCGATAGATGCAATTTATCCCAGTGGAAGACGTCAAATCGGAGCATGCAAAAGCGAATGGATTAGGATAGAAATCATCCACAATAATTAATAGATAGCGATTTCGAGGGAAGGAGGCCTTTAAAATAAACATTAAGTTGCTTTTACCAGCAGTCCCAAAGAGGTTGAAGAAACTTCAATTTCAACTCACGACAAACTGTAAAACTGAACATTATGGATTTGATTTCAGCCACAGAATACGGCAGATTTTTCACGGGTGAATTTAGTCATATGGGCTATGTCCAGATGACACAGATAATCATGTTTTATGTTCGAACTGCCAGACGAGCTGCTGCAGCAGGTAGGCGAGTGTGTGTCGGCTCCATGATTGAACTTATCGGGTCGGTATGTAACATCGTAGTGAAAGAACTGTATTTTGTCGTTTTTAATTTTCTTCAGCTTCGTACCGTTGTGTTTGAAAACCATAGAACGTTGCTCTGTGACCAGTCTGTAGTGATTACCAAACAGTAGGTGCTGTCATTTCTGCACTGCGTCAACGATCGCGTAGGCTTTTTCCATCGAAGAATGGCATAACCATCATGAATACACGTTAGCTGCGGGTGAGAAACACACCTCAGCTAATGTGCCGCGATACAAAGGATAAGATACTAAAAATTACACTGCAAAAGTATTCAACAGTGAGTAATATAACGTCAAATATTAATTATGCATTTTGTATGAGATCGGAATTAGACTGGGAATCTAAAGGGGAGGGGTAAACAAAGAAACTCAACACAAACGCCATTGAGACCGGCTCTTCGCCATATCAGCGTGTCCAACCAAACGTGTTCATCGTCCTTAGGACCCCAGCCAGGCAGTCGGGATGCACAAACCGACGCTAACTTCGAAGTGAGGGTTTTCATTACCGAGGAATGGCGCTTCTCAATGGATGATAAAGTGCGGGAATAGGAAGCTATCGCTCTTCCGTATTCGTTTTAGGTAGCTGAAATTGCTGCATCAGAAGCATCCGTTTTAACTACTAACGGTACTTGATGGTCGGCAGTGGTAAGTGCTGCACTCTTCCGATCCTCCTTCAAATTCCGAAAGGACTTTTGAACGGATGGTGGCATGGAAAAGTGTGTTGTGAGTGAATGAGCCAATTTTATCAAAGGAGTGTGGTATCCATTGGGAACAGTAAGCGAACATCGCTGTCACTCTCCTTTAAGCCTTGATCTCGGCTGGGAAAGTTAATTCTCTCAAGGCTTGAATCGCTCGGGATCGGGCTTAATTATTTCTTTCAAATTTCATAGGCTAGAATTTTGGCCTGCTTGTTTCCGAACATGCTCTGTGTCATTGAAAGGGATGTCGTACCTAGAAAGGGACATTCAGCAAGCGCTCTAAATTCTGTTAACTGGGTCTTTTCCACAGACAGAGACGTCTAGTGAAATTATTATAATCTTCTCACTAAACGCGATTCCGAACGCGGTCGGATGGCGTCGAAAGGCATGCGGAGCTTCCGGTTCATCATAGCCTGCGCTGGAGAAACCCCGTCTGGCGCTTGTGGATTCGGTGTTGCCCGGTAGAGAAAAAGGAACCGGTCAACCATTTCCTCAATACATCCCTCCCATTTTGATTTGTGGAGTGCTCGCTTGAACGTATCGACAAACCTTTCCGCTTGACCATTCGACTGTGGGTGAAACGGCAGCGAGCGAATATGCTGGACGGCGCATTGCTTGCAGAACTCCGTAAACGTTACCGAAGTGAATTGTGTGCCATTGTCAGTGATAATTGTCTCAAGACAGCCGAATCTGCTAAACGTTTGGCGCAGTTTTTTTTACAGTGGCATTGGTGGTTGTGCTATTCATGAGAAATACCTCAGGCCATTTGCTGTATGAGTCGACTATACTAAAAATACCTTTGCCGTTGATGGGTCCTGCAAAGTCGACATGGATGCGGCACCATGGCTTAGTAGCTTTTGGTCATGAATAGAGTTCTGATTCTTGTGGCGCTTTCAAGACATTGGCGCACTTTTGGTAGCGTTTAACTATTTATTCTAGCTGTTTGTCCATGAAGGGCCAGTATACATATCTGCGATCAAGCGCCTTCATCCGGTTGATCCCAGGATGCCCGGCGTGGAACTGCCGAATAAGGCGCTTCTGAAGCGCCTTGGGGATGACCACTCTTTCCGAGAATAGTATGCAATCGTTCACAACAGAGAGCCATTGTCTCCTCTGGGAGTACTGTTGCAACTCGGCAGATGGACATGAACGTGGCTAACTTGTTTTGTGAAACTGTATAACCTTGAATATTGGGTCCCGAAGTGTTTCGATTCGTACAGCTTCTGCGGTAACTGGTAGACCGTGCAATGCATCAGTTATCAGATAGTTGACGTCAAGTTCAATCTCGACCGAGGCAATGATTGTGTCCTCATGTTTTTGTTTATGAGCGTTAATTAGGCGTGACAGTGCGTCCGCTTGGCCAATGGAAATTGTCGTCTGGTAGTGGATCTCGAAATCATACCCCATTAAGGTAAGAGCCCAACGTTGTAGCCGGTTGGTTGTGCAGACCGGGATGCCCTTTTACGAACAGGATAGCCAGCAAGGGCTTGTGATCTGCCAGGAGCTTGAAGCGGCGGCCGTATAGTCTTTTGTGTTATTTCTTGACCGCGTACACTATGGCCAATGCTTCTTTCTCAATCTGGCTGTAATTCCTCTCGGCCTTCTTAAGTGTTCTGGCGGCATGGGCGATTGCTTTCTGAGATCCATCGGTGTACGTGTGTGAAATTACTGCGCCAATCCCATGGCTTGATGCATCTGCGGTTAAGACAGTCCCTTTGGAGGAATCAAAAGGAGTGAAAAGCAAGTTTGAGGACAGCAATATCTTGACCAGTCCGAAGGCGTTCTGGCATCCTGATGTCCAGTTCCAAGTTTGGCCTCTGGCTAGTAGCTTGTTTAACGGGTCATGCGGACGGTGCATCTCAGACAGGAATGCACTGTAGTGGCTGATGAGCCCACAAAAGGAACGCATAACTGTAGATCTGTTGGTAGAGGCATTTTTCTAATGGCTTCTACGTTTTCCGGATCTGGTCGACGTCCTTTTCGATGATAAAACCAAGGTATTTGATGATCGGCGTGAAAAATGTGCATTTATCCTCACGGCTCCGGTAACCATACGACTGTATACAACCCAGCACTTCATCCAGGCGGTTGAATAGTTCTTCTGGTGTTCGACCCATCACTATATTATCATCAGAAATGCATCGGTTCCAGAAACGCCCGCTAGCATGGTATCCATCAACCGTTGGACAATGGCTGGCGCCGTTTTCACACCAAATGGCAAGCGGTTGTATTGGAATAGCCCACGATGAGTGTTGGTCCTCAACAACTCCCTCGAGACTTCGTCAACATCCACTTGAAGATAAGCATCGGATAGATCAAGCTTAGCAAAGTACTTACCACCATTCAACTTTGCAAAGATATCTTCCGGAACTGGTGATGGGTACTGGTGGTCGTCCAGCGCGTCGTTGAGGCCAGTTGAGAAGTCAGCGCAGACGCGTACCTTGTCATTTGCTTTCTTCACTGCGACAATAAGTGCGGCCGATGATGAGTGGTTGACGGCTGTGATGACTCCGGCACGTTCCAGTCGATCGATTTCTTGCTCAACGGTTCACATGGCTGCCTACGGTACCGGTCTTTTAGCCTTGAACACTGGTTTAGCGCCTGGTCGCAAGTTCAGTGTTGTCTTGAATTTCGTACAATGGCCCAAGCCATCCTGAAAGACAAGCACATTTTCGCTTCAGGGTACGTGTCATGTCTTCGACGGACTTTGCTGATGAGTCTGAACTTGCTCGAACTCGGTTGCAGATCTGATTCAAGGGAACATCGAGGAGATTCAACTTTTCAATCCAATCGAGGCCAAGAAGATTCAAATTCGGCCGGTCTGAAATGTAGCATGTTCCCGACTTTTCCACACTTTGGAAAGCAATCTTGCAATTGAGTTCCCCCACTAAGTTTAATACGCCGCCGGATGCATTATGTGCGACTTCCTTAGACTCGACCATCTTCGGTCTCTTTATGTGATTCCATGTGCTCCTGGAAATAATCGTGATGTCCGAGACCGTGTCAAATTGCAGTTTCGTTGGGATCCCATTGATCAGCTCACTGATAAATCGTCGTCTCGGTTTACACTCGCTTTGGAATGCGGCAACTATGGATAGAGACTGCACGATCCTTCCTCAAATTCCTCTTTCGATAAGACTTCACTTTCTTCGACTGGACCTGACTGCAGGATTCCTCCCTATGCCCACGCTTATGGCACGTTTGACAAGTGTGACGTTTGAGCGGACAAAATCGCGCGGAATGCCATTCGCCGCATGACCAGCATGCTGTGGGCGGTTTGTTCCTAGACCCCTTGAAGGGTTTGCTTGGGTTGGCATTCCTGGCCTTTTTCACGAAGTGCACTGTATGCTGTGGTGCGAAACCATTCCGTCCGACCATGGTAGTGTCGTGTTTTAGAGTGAGCAGCCGTTTGCATTCGCTTACGAGGGCCTTCAGTGTCAGATCAGGATCCTGATCTAGCTTAGCTAAAAGCCGCGTGCGGATCTCAGCATCACTGGGGGATTGTAGAGCACTGACGAAAATGAGACTCTTAAACTGATCGTCCGTTAAAGAACGTAGTTTGAAACGCTCACACTCACGGTTAATCATGTCTTCTAGGGCCCCAAAGTCGTCTGATTCCTGTTTGACTATTTTCAGGCATTGATAGCGAATACTAGACAAGGATACAGTCTCACCAAAAATTTTATTCAGCTGCGACACTACTTCGTCAAACGTCAAATCCTTCGGCTGTTTGGGCAGAATATGGTCTATGAACCTTGAATGTTCACTTATCCCGAGCTTACGGAGTAGCAATCGCACCTTCCAGGAGTTGTTCTGACGAATTAAGTCCGTCCGGAACATGTTTTCCCAGCGCTTGAACCACGTTTCGAATGTGCTTCCAGAATTCGCGTCATAATTGAATTCAGTGACTCCATTCGTGAGAAGATCAACAGAACTCACCTGCATATCCCGCGTCGTTGCCCCTGTTGTCTGCAAATTCAAGCATTGTCAGATTTTTGTTCATTTTCATTTGTGCATCCATTTAAGATTGCTGTTGGAAAAGCAGCTTTTGAAATTGTTCAGCAGAAAAATTCATCACATTTCCAATTTTCTCCGTCGCCATTTGTTATAACCTTCTAACTAGACGCGATTCCGAGCACGATCGGATGGCGTCGAAAGGCATGCGGAGCTTCGGTTCATCGTAGCCTGTGCTGGAGAAACCCCGTCTGGCGCTTGTGGATTCGGTGTTGCCCGGTAGAGAAAAGAAGCGGTCAACTACCTCCTCTGTAGGATTGAAGTACGTCATTTCGAACTTGACGTCGGTTGGTGCTTCCCGACTGCCTGGCTGTGGTCCGAACGTATCGACTAAATTTTCTCTACTATTTCGTCAATGGTTCTTTAAAAGCACGAGACTGCGAAAGGTATGCGACAATTGATAATATTTACCATAGGCCTCGAAAACCGTGTACGGACGTTCTTCAGGTTTGATAAGTATTTGATAGTAAACACTTTAAGTCTAAGGTACTGAATGTTTCAAACGTAGCGATCTTCTGGACCATTTCGTCCAATTCAGGAAGGGGGTATGCATCAAGGTGTGAGTCGTTTTATCGTTTGACTGTAACCTACGACCATTCGTCGTTTGTCTTTCGTTGGTAGTGACCAGTACCTGAGCTCTCCATGGTGAAAGGATGACTCGATGATGTTTTCCTGTAGGAGATGGCTCATTTCAGAGCGAATGAAAGCATCGTCCTCGGGACTGTATCATCTGGACTTTGTCGCCATTAGCTCGAACTCCGGTTCGAGGTTATGGAATAGGTAAGGGGCTTCAACATTGACCTCAGTGAGACTGCTAACAGACAGGGTGGTTTATTGCCACCGAACGGAATCTCAAGTTTCTCATATAGTTGAAGAAAGGTGTGCCCGAGAACGACGTCTGAACACAGATTGTGTAACGCAGAGTCTGACGTTGTGATATGCGTCTCCTTTATATGGAAATGTCACGTTGCAATGCCCACCGGTACACATCTGCAGTCGGGTTGAAGTCATGGATATGCGTGTGTGAGACGGATTAGTCTTCTAGTAGCGAAACGTATTCAGCTGGAGAAGGCGATGGCTGCATATCTGTGTGATGTGGAATGCAGAGCCACAGTGGGCGGTTTGTAGCACCACATTCGCGACCAGGTGACAGCTGCTGCCAAGGAGACCGTCGGGCGCGCAAACTATCAACGGCCCGATTGGTTTGATGAGAACAATGCGACGATTGGCGCATTTTTGTCGAAGAAGAATGCAGCATTTGTGGCAGACCCCTGTGACTTGGGGAAGAAGAGTAAGTTTAGCGGAATTCGACGACTGACCCGAGAACACCGTCGCATTAAAAATGCGTAGTAGACGGAGAAGGCGAAGCAGATGGAATGCTACGCCGAACGCCACCAACACAAGGAATTCTTTGACTCCTTGAAGGCGGTTTATGGACTGAGGTTGGAGCCACTGACGACACTAACCGATGGCAGTTCAGGCGCTGCGTGCACACAGACTGCGGACATAATGCGGCTCTGGCGAAAACACTTTGACTGTCTCTTGAACAATCGTTCAAAGATTGACTCGCCTACTTTGAACGGCCCCAAGCAGCACGAGGTGGTGAGTTTGGCTGGCCTACCAACAGTAGATGAGACACAGAGAGCACTTGCTCAGCTGTGTAACGGCAAGTGTGCCGGTTCCGACGAGATCTCGCCTGAAGTATTTAAACACGGCGGACCGGCGCTGGTGACTGAGCTGCACCACTTGGTGCAACACATGTGGGTTGAGGAGGAGATGCCTCCTGAAATGAAGAATGCCCTTGTGCTACCACTGTACAAGGGCAAAGGGAGCAAGCAATGTTGCACGAATTATCGTGGCATCAACTTGCTGAGTTGTGTGGGCAAGGTGATTGCCCGAATCCTGCTCAACCGCCTCGTCAGTCAGGTTGTGGAACCGAATGTGGCGGAAGAGCAGTGTAGATTCCGTTCGGGTCGCAGCACTATAGATATGGTGTTTGCGGCTCGTCAGTTTCAGGAGAAGTGCAGAGAACCACACCAGCCTTTGTACTCGCTGCTTGTTGATTTCACCAAGACATTTGATACGGTGAACCGCGAGGCATTGTGGCTGGTGTTGGGTAAGTTTGGTAGTCCGAGTAAGTTTGTAAGTGTAATTGAATGTCTGCACAGTGGTATGAGGGCGAGTGTGAAACTGAGTGGACAGACCTCGGATGACTTCGCAGTTATCTCTGGTGTGAAGCATGGCTGTGTCTTAGCTCCTCCCATGTTTAATATTTATCTTCATGTTATGATGTCTTGTGCTTTTGCTACTGCTTGTGCTTACGGTGTTCGTGTGGAGCACCGTATTGATGGTGGATTGCTGAACGTCCGTCGTTTCGGTGCGAGAACCCTAGTTTGTGAGACAACTATCGGTATGTGTACTGACGACTGCGTTGTTTGCACGCAGCGCGGATGAGTTGCAGCACAAGAGTAGTGCTCTGGCTTCGACAGCGGCCAAATTCGGGCTCACCATTAACAGAAGCAAAACTGTCAGTCTTTTTCAGCTTTCCCAAAGGAATGAACTGCGTGGGCCTACTCCAAATCCAGCTTGCCGACGAAGTGTTGAAAACCACTTCGAGATTTTGCTACCTTGGTAGCGGAATAACAACAGACCAACAGATGACTTGCGAGCTGTGCACCTGCGTATTGAAGGCGGCTAATGCTTTCGTCAAGCTGGAATGCCGTGTGTGGAACAACCACAAGCTCACCGTTTGGATGAAGCTGCTGATATGCATGTCTATAGTGCTGTCCATTCTTCTATACGGCAGCGAAACCTAGACGCTTTATCGGAAGCATGTCCGCTCTCTGCAGTGTCTGCGCCGTATTATGTACATCGGCTGGAGTGACCGAGTTGCAGACACGAACGTACTCGGACGCAGTGGCATGTATGCAGTGGGCTGCATCGTTCTCCTAAGGTGGCTCGGATATATTCGCCGTATGGATTCGACCTGGATACCGGAGAAGCTGCTTTATGGCCAACTGAGTGCAGGGAAACGATACTTGGGAAAACCGAAGTTACGTTACCAGGACATGCTAAAATGAGCCTAGCACTTTCTAATCTTGATTGCAGGTCATGGGGATCGAAGGCGGTTGATCGGCGTGCATGGCGCGAGCTGATCACGATGGCAGTTGCCGGGGTGCAAAAGAAACCCTCGGGCATGCAGAAAAGAAACGGCCGTTTCGGAAGCGATAGGCGCCGATGGATTGTACTCCATCGACGTCGAGCGCATAATGCTGTAGCACGTACGGTCGCAAATGCTTTAGTCAGGCAGACCTAGTGAGCCATGAGCGAGGCCACTCGGGACCAGCATCGAAACGACGGCGAGTTCTGCTGAGGACGTAAGCAGGACCGGCGCAGCGTTGTGGGTACGCTGCAGTCTATTTCCTAACGGTGTTCTTGCGTGTCAAGTTTCCTTATTTCAGGTAGTGGGTTTGCTGCTACCTTTTCTTACTACTATTTTGTTACCTCATTTTAATGTGTACCTGTATAATCTATTAAATGGCACATTTCGCTTAAACTAATTGCCTTGATCCCTTTTTCTGCTAACCCTAGTCTATCATGGCTATTTTGATAATCCATTTATTTCATATGCTAATTTTGCGCCATATCTGTACGGTGTATTCGATTTATTTTATTCGACATTTCATTTCATGTGGTTGGCTGTTACTTGACATCCCCTGTGTGGCTGCGCTTGGCGTGCATGTTGACAAGGTGTCTATTACCCACTACCTCGACTATACTGGCTCCAGAAGACAGTTGGTTGTTGCTAGAGGGGACGGGGTGCACGGTCCTCGTGACCGTGCTAGGCTCGAAGAGTGGTGACATGCAGTCAGTGTGGAGCGGACTACGGTCTAGCCACCGCCTTGTGTGCGCTTGAATCCTCAACTACAACGTGCTTGTGTTTACCTGTGAAGGAGTGTGAGCCGGCTCCGTTGATGAAACATGGCTCTCTTACGCATGCCTCGCAGTTATATTCTTTCGGGTTTACACTGGATATGGTGTGTGTGGTTAGAGCTGTGGGTGGTGCAGTGCAAGCCATCCATGGTCCCTTTGTAGGTGCCGTGGCTGTCCCCGTGGAGGCCACAGTGACAGTCAAATCCGAATACGGATGCCGCCAACCATATACATATACATAACGCTTGCCCAATAAACATTTGGCAGAGTGCCACAAACCATGAGTAACAGCAACAGAAAGGAAGAAGAGAGTCAGAGGAAGGGATGCGAAGATCTATGTGTTAATAGCGATTGAACTGTTTGCTGAGCTTGGCAATTTTGTTGCAACCGTTTCGTCACCAATCGATTTGACATCATCGAGTGGTACCGCCTTGGTTTGACACTGAGGATTGATGGTGCGACTGAATGCATGAATCGGCTGGTGATCGAAAGACCAAAACTTCTGTCTTGTAATGCTCAGATCTCCGGGTCGAATCTACGGACGGCCTCGCAGTATCCCTAGTCCACACGCGACTAGTGGTGGTCGCGCAGCAACAGTGTGACGTGCTGGCTTACTCCTGATGCCGAAGCACCTACAACTGTTCGCACGGGCCAGCGCGTGATCAGATTCGAAGTGGGTAGGTCCAATCGATCTATAATCCCGTATGCTGTCCCGCCACCTGATGCTGATCCCAGTGCAACCGGTCTGTAGTCACACTTACTGGCGGAAAGGGACACCAAGTAGTGGTTTTGGTGAAAAACACACAATTGCCTTTAAATAAGTGGTTAAAGGGTTTTTTCGCGAATTCACCGAGCCTCACCATATCAGGCATGGTCGAAAACGTGAGGAATCTATTTTCCTTTTCAAAGCGCGGAAGATTCTAACGCCCGAGTGGGCCGCCTGCCATAAAGCTAGCACAACCTTGGAGATAGTTTTGACCTCAATAGCAGTCAGACAGTAGAAACAGACTGCTGACGCTTTGTTCTTGTCTTTGCTTGTTTCTTTCGAGCACCCTTTTTCTACACTCAAAGAGACAGACTGCTACTTAGCGTCCGTCTTCTTAAACGCAAGAGTAGTTCCACCTTGACCACATAGCGATAAGCTACAGATGACGCGGGAGCTTACTCGTCAACTTGCTTGCACTCCGATCACGCAATAGTTCGTGCTAAGGTTTGCGTGCGTTTAGACGATCGCCCAGGCGTACGCATTGATCACCGAACGTCGGAAACATACAAGACTCTACGACGTTAGCCAAGTACCAAATTTCTCTATCAACACTGCTTACCTCAGCTTCTATGATATAAATTCACAATGGACATGCATCAAATTTGACTGCCAACATTGACAGTTCTGGTGTTCACCTGTTAATCGATTCTCTAAGCATACGTTTCGCCACCATGTGGAGGTAAGATCGTCAGTGTGTCGATTTGCAGGATACAATCCTGCTTATTGAATCGTCCGTCCGTGATCGACGGGCAAGTGACATTTTAAAGTGGCGATTTCGATTTGCACATCAAGCTCTTTGCCCATTTACTTCCGCGGCTGAATCATCTCGTTCTGTTCGCCGGAGATCTTTCTACTTATGCTGTTGGTACACGAGATCGATGTCGATGCGCATATTGGTCGAATTATTAGAGGAGCACCATGCTCCTGGGAATTCTCTTCCTTTCGGGGTTGCTGCTTGAGCTAGAATCTACGTTTTGTCCCAGTAATAGCTATGTCCCTCTTCATCCACATGCGCTGAGACAAGAGACGATGCGCGATGTTTTTTTACAAATCCTCTGATGTTATATGCTTATGGATAGTTTCTGTTACGGAGAGTCAGTGTTCAGTGTATCGATCCACAATTAAAGATCGAACACGAATATAGATCAAAATGCGATTCTATGAGCAATCAACGGCAAGTCGGACCATGAATTCGAACCGTTTGTGTTTAGTTACTTAATATCAATTAACATCAATTTCGTTGTGCTAGTGGTTTCCTGCAATCTATTCATTGGACCATGCTCTCATACAATCCGAATCCGGATCTCTGAACCGGCTGGTCTTGATGTTCTCATTTTGTGGCGGGTTGAACTGGTTGGGGGCGGCAAAACAGATTCAGGCAGGTTATCCGTAAAGTCTGCGGAAAGCACAACACATTTCTGGCAACTTTCAGCTGCACGGTAACAGCAGGTGAACCGTACAAACAGCGGCACCACAACAGTTTCCTTTCTCTTTGTCCTACATAGTTCCTTTCACAATTATTGCAATTTCTCTTTTTCGTTTCACATTGCATTGCAGTTTATCATATACACGACGTTTATTCGTTCTTGTACTATCCGACCGTCCTTTGGGTTTGTCTTGTGAGCAATCTAGCACCGACGCCAGCTGTAGTGAAGAATGCCGATCCCTGGGTTGCGAATTGCGCAATCTGCAAAAGGACTATGAAGACTGGTAGCGTGAAAATACTGGAGTGACGGAACTCCCTAGTCTCTCTGATATTAGCAGAAAATTTTTCCATCTTATCTGAGTCACCAAACGTTTTCGATCTGGTGTATACGAAACCATCTGTGAAGAGGATGGCTTACTGATCACCAATCTTCACCGGCACTTGGAACGGTGGGCTGAACATCTTGGCTCGTCGTTTTGCTGGCTACCAGCCCCATCTACTTCCCCAAAGCGCTCCTTGGTGCTGATTGGTCTATCTCTACAAATCTTCTCTATCACCAGAAAATCTTGCATGAACTCCGGCCTTTGCAGCGCCATATAGCCCCCCGACCCTAATCGCTTAACTCCCGCCCTATTTAAAGATGGTGACTATTCCATGGTTCGAGAACTCCACTGTTTTGTTCTCAAAAGTCTGGTCAAGAGAGAAGGCTCCGTCGTCCAACGGTGAGTCGGTGCTCATCCCCATCTCCAAAAAAGCCTGCACACTGTGTGCTCCAACTACAGGGGTATCAGCTTGGTTCCCATCGTTTGCAACGTTCTAGTGTTTGTCATACTACAGCCGGAAGGACAGGCTGGGTTCCGTCCTGGTCGCGACTGCATTGATCAAATTTTCACACTCAGCTATGTGTTATGTTCCCGGATATCCGTGCTGCCTTTGATTCTATTGACAGGACTGCACTGTGGCACTGTTTGTAGAGGAATGGCTTCCACGGGAACTTCGCTTTTATACTGCGTGCTATGTACAATCTGACTTCTGGTAAAGTTAGGTTTTATGGCAAGCTTTGCCTTCCTTTGTTCATTCCCCTTCAGTCCTGCCATTAGGGATTTTTCCAAAAGGCTCTGGAAGATTGTTTGTGAGGTGGCTTTGAGCTCCTCCCAGGTAGCCAAGTTGCTGACTTAAAATACTCTGGGTAAAGTCAAGTCAAACATAGGCTTTATACACCTGAATGGGTGCATTATCAGCATTTACACTATCACTGCGGATACAGTGGATGACGGTCCAGTAGCCGTCCAACTTACACTTGACCGCTTGGCGATTTAAGCGTCAAGGTATGGGCTGGCTTTTCACCCCACCCAAGTGCAAAGCTCTTTTTCAAAGCTTCCAGGTGCCTGTACCTGCACTCACTTGATGGTAAAGTATTGGAGGTTATGGAGAGCCTTGCTTATCTGGGATGCTGCATCAATTCCGGTGGAGCTATCGGAGACGAGATTTCGATGTGTGTCCTAGGCGTTCGTCTCACTTTCTCTGGCCTGATGTACTTGTGGCGCTGACATGACATCCGTCTATCCATCAAAAGGGATTATTGTGGTTCTGTTCGCACTGTACTGTTGTACGGTTGCGAGACAGCCTATTCGTACCGTTGACCTGCGCCGGCTGTCTACCTTCGAGCACCGTTGCTTGCGGTCCATTGCCCGTGTGGGGTGGCTGCACCACTTAGCCAAAGTGGAAGTTAGACGGCGTGTCTTAGGTGGAGGCAGCCACTCTCTCGAGGAACTCGTCCCGCTGCGTCAGCTGCGGTGGCTTGGACACGTGTTGTGCATTCCCAGACGTTGTTCGTGGTTGCTGGGCTGGACTGGAAGAGCGGCGCGGGGAACAGCCTACAACTTGGAAAAGCGGCATGAAAAAGCTGACGAAATAATTGTCCTCGGTCGCTTGTTCTCGACTCGTTGGTTGATATTTCAGAGATATGGAGTGTCGCTAGTTGGAGACCCTGTAAGTGATGGCTTAAGGCCCATGTCATTTGTGGACATTTATCTCTGTGTTATGCTGAATCACCTTCTCGCCCTTGGAAAACAAACCATGAAAATTGGGTGGAAAACTAAACAAAAAGTTGCCTGCTTTTCCCGCACATAGCTACTGTCAATGAACGTCGTGTCTCCCAGGGATAATGCTGTTCTCTACAACGCTCGTAACTTGAATGGCAGTGAAGGATAAGACTCTATATCACGGCTTGTAAATCATGATAGTCTGACGCTGTGCCCAGTGGCATGAGCTGCTGACTGACGGTGCAAGCCGCCTGATCGATTCGGTCGTAACTGCACTCTAGTTGTTTTCCGGGCATGAGGACGAGTATCCGATTTGTGACCTGCTACGACGAACTCCTAATTACTTACGTCAAAATCCCCTACTCAAAGCGTCGGTACATTGTGCCGACGTTTTGCTGAGTTTTTCTTCGCATAGCTTCAGACGGCCCGCACTTGCATTGCTTTCCCCAAAGCAGGAAACGATAATGATTCTCTGGATTTACTCAAAAGATTGTGGTCTTCTGTAAAATTCGTTTTTAACCCGTGATTCACTGTAGCCGGCTGTAGCGTAGGTGATCACCTACAGATTGCCTCTCTTTCCACGATACCCGCTGATCTTACATGAGCCCTGAAGTTGTAATGCCCATGGTAAGCTATCAAATATGAACTACTCAGGCGGCGCGACGCCGACTTTGTCACTCAGTGCGATGCCAACACCAGATAATTTGGTTACAGCCGTTTCTGTGTCACCAGACTGACGCAGTAAATGTACAATTTTGTGATCAGTATTGGATATCCTCGTAAACATAGTGCTGGAGACGAAAAAGGCAGTAAACATTGGTGTAAGGGACTTCATGATATTCGCTATTTCAGCACGTTTTCCAATCTGCATAGAGTTTTTACCCTGACGGCTGCCAATTTAAATGAAGATCGGGGCAGAAGGAGACCCATTAGCCGAATTGCTTTGGTTTTGGCTTTCAAGAAGAAAATTTTGCTAACAGCTGAAATGTTTGCTTAGGGGCGAAGTGTGCAGGAGCGGATTTGCAACGAAATGCGTCGTTTTGATAATCGACGCGACCGCGCCACATCGGGCGCGGACAGGAGAACGATTAGGGTTCTCAACCAAAGCCTTTCGTTAAAAAACCTTACCGCAAGGCAGCGGGTTTTGGCACTGGATTACAGAGAGCCCGTTTTATGGAATGAGGAGCAACCCCGATTCCAACCCCCAACCTGGAGGACCGGGAGGCTGAGTTTGTTTGGCCTCTAACCATTGACCAATCTGGTATGAGTGGCTCTGGAGGTGCAAAAAAAGCACCACCCAGCATAGCTCAATGGACGTCTGAGGCACTCAAACCATCGCTCGCCTCTTTCTCGCGAGCACTAGCTTTCGACACAGCACCCGCAGAAGTGTGACTTGGCGGCCACCAGCCTCGGGCCAGTCATGGACGCAAATCGATCATATCGCGATCAGTTACCACTGGAGAGGCTGTGTCCGAAACTGTCGCTCGATTTGGAGCACGAGCGTGGACTCTGACCACGCACTTGTCTGTGCCGATCTCCTGGTGCGTTTCGGTGGACGTCCGCGACGTCGATGTGAACGGATTGACACCAGCCAGCTGGCGAAGCCAGATGTTCTGAATGTGTACCAAGATGCGCTGACATCTGGGCTGAGTAAGCGCCCACTAAACACTGTTGAAGATCGCATACTCGTCAAGCGTTGCTATTAGCAGGCATGTCTTCATGTGGCAAAGCAAATTGCCAAACCGGACATTGGGTCTCTACACAGTCTCTGGAACTTATGGATGCTCGCCGACGTATTCCGGCTGGAAGCGAATACAATGAAGCTCGCAAAAATCTCAGGGCAAAACTACGTGCTAGCCTAAAGAAGGACCGCGGAACCTGGTGGTCTCATCGTGCCTCTGAGATGGAAACAGCCGCTGCCATTGGTAATCATCGTAAGTTATACCGTCTGATACGGGAAACGGGCAGCAGGAGACCTGGTGTTAGCGAGACCATACGCGACGAGAGTGGGCAGCCGATCCACAGCCTGTCAAAACGCTTGGAGCGTTGGGCTGAACACTTTGCTATGCAATTTAACCAACCAGTCGATCGATGTGCCCTTTGGGACTGTCTGCTGAGGAAAGGTGTGCCTGATAAATATGTAAACATTATAAAAGCGCTGTACGCACATAGTTCGGGCAGGGTGAGGGTTTATGGCAAACTCTCGCCATCCTTCAGTATCACCAGCGGTGTGAGACAAGGATGCCCGCTGTCACCTTTCCTCTTCAACTTCGCTATTGATGAAGTCATAGAAACAGCGTTCGCTGGACACGACCTAGGAGGTGTGGAGCTACTTCCTTGTGAGCGACTTCTTGACTTGGAGTATGTGGACGATATTGCCCTAATCTGTAACAGCTCCCAAACATGCCAAACAGCACTGGAGCGATTAGCACTGGCTGTCAATCGTTTTGGGCTATGCTTTGCTCCATCGAAATGCAAAGTGCTTCTCCAAGATTGGCAGGGACCCACCCCTGCGCTAACGCTTGGTGGTTATCTGCTAGAAGTCGTTCAGGAATTCAAGTACCTGGGCAGCTATATTAGCACCCGTGGGATTGAAGATGTTACGAACCGTATAGCAAAAGCTCGAGGTGCTTTTGCCAATCTCCGCCACCTGTGGCGCAGACGCGACATTATTCTCGCCCTGAAGGGCAGAGTTTACAACGCAGCCGTCCGTTCAACTCTGCTATATGGTTGTGAAACCTGGCCCATCAGGTCGACAGACATGAAGTGGCTCGTCACATTCGATCATCGCTGCCTTCGCAGCTTAGCTCATGTCTGGTGGGAACACCGCGTGAGCAATGAGCGTGTTCGACGTCGCGTATTTGGTGCAGGAAGAGCGAGTGAACCGCTCAGCACCATTATATCACGCACCAGGCTCCGATGGCTGGGCCACGTGTTGCGCATGCCAGCACACCGACTCCCGCGACGTGCATTGTTTGCGCGTTGTGGGTGCGGTTGGAAGAGGAAGAGGGGAGGCCAAGTGATGACTTGGTCGAGAGGAATGAAAACCCTCATTTCGAAGTTGGCGTCGGTTGGTGCATCCCGACTGCCTGGCTGGAGTCCTAAGGACGGTGAACACGTTTGGTTGGACACACTTGCTGATATGGCTAGGAGCCGGCCCCAATGGCGTTTGTGTTGTGAGTTCCTTTGTCCATCCCCTTCCTGTTTAGCATCCCCCTCCAATCACGATCTCAATCGTTAAGCATAATGTGACTTTCTTTTACGGCAGCCAGCTGTTAGCTCTCCGGAACGATGTCCATCCGTTACTGGGAACTCAGCGGGCGTGCCAGTGTTTGTTTTTCTTTTCTTGCCTTTTGTATTGCGGCACAATAGCTAAGGTGTTTTCCACCTCCAGCTAACATGTAATGATGATGATGATGCACTGAAATGAGATGGATGATCCATGTATTTCACTGTTGCCTACTTATTTCATCATGAAACTACATATCTAACCGTTTACTGATCTATACTTCTTATTTTTAGTTCATTAAGAAACTTCTCTCTTCACTACAAGAGTATGAAGGCCCAGCCAAACACACCCCTTCTACCCCCTGGATCACTTATGATTCAGTCTGGACAAGGTATATCTCAACAAGTGGGCCCTGCTCCAGGCATTCCACCTGGGCAAGCAGCTTCAGTGCCTCATCAGAATTTGCAAGTTTGGACACCCGGACCCGGTGGGGCAATCAGTGTTTCAGGCATAGGTGCTCCTCGATGCCATCCTAATATAGTCACATTTCCGTCTGGCCAAGCAATTTTAATGGCAAGCCTAGTCACCACAGCCAGTAACCAGGTGGTCCCACTACCTGTATCATCTCCACTCCCAAAACCGCCTATGCAGACGTCACAAGTCGGTAGCCCGATTATCCTATCAACTCCGACCCCTCCGCCCCTCTCTACTCCATTGCCGACGCACCATTTGGCGAGTTCGAATGTTGCGATGATTCGTGGAGTAAGCGGACCAATTTCGGTCGCTTTACCAACTGGTATGCTTCCGAATTCGCCGGCTAGCGTTGCACCCGTCGCAGTCCCCAATTCCTACGCTAGTACAGTTCCTTTGCCCACACAGTCCGATCCAACCACTCAGTTCTTAGAGCAGTCTCCTATGGGCCACTCCAGTTTTAACAATAATAATCTGCAATCTTTGCTCCCTGGCACGCCAGTCATTTGTGATCAATCAACTATGGGAATGCTCAGTGTAAGTCCGCACTCAGATACCAACACTATTCAACCACCAGCCCCGCTCGTTTCCAATTACGTTCCTTCTCAACAACAGCAACCGCGATCCTTTCTGTCGGAACTGACTTCGGACGTTCCCGGATCCAATGGTGGCAGTGGAATCACCGTTTTCAGTTCGGATGGTACACAGCCAATCACTAACTTCGGCGAGTTTTCGCATCCAAAGGCCGATGGCATCCACTCAGCGAACGCGACTGTGACCGTGCAACAGAATACAGATAATCATATGTCCGGTGACCCCACGCCTACTACACTTTTCCGCAGTCAGTCTGAGGTGGCTTCGGAGACCCACCCTACAACGACAGCCACCTTCCCCGTGGACGACAAACCCGGTACACACTCTACAGGAGAGGACACGGTCACATGTGGGCTATCTGTGTTTACTCCACTTTCTTTAGCTCATATGTTGAAAGATTTGGACCCCCAACTGCAGCTTGATCCAGAAGCGAAGGAGGTAAGTTTCGGACTGAATGCCATTTATTGGAATGTGCTAGTCTACGTCTTGTTTAGTATCACCAATGTTTTGCTCTCGTCGCTTCCCGTTCCGCTGGCACGACACTGATTGTTATCCTGTTGGCCTGTTAGATGGCAGTCTAGTCGACCGCGGACACACTTTTGGGCGTGCACTTAACGCCCAATTTTCCGTCAGAATACGTCTCTTAAGTTAGTAGCTAGACACATTGCTCGTTTGCGCAAACAGCAAAATCCAACACCACAGCATTCGAAAAATCAAGCGGCCAGTTGGCTTGAACGTAAAAAGTCACTTGAAACCACTGTCCAACTTTGTTGCGCACACGCCTCTGAATTATCAGCTTAACACGCGAAGAGGTAGCGAATGCCCTGGTCCAAGAATGGCTTCAGCTAGTTGTGACTAATCCCCTATGACATAATTTGTCCATCTTTTCTAACAACCCGTTCAGGTTCTGGTCAATTTGGCTAATGAGTTCGTGACATCTGTTGCATCCAAGGCACAGAAACTTGCCAATCATCGATCATCCTCTGTTGTGGAAGCGAAGGATGTCCACTTCTGTTTAGGTGAGTTCATTGTTGTGTGCACATGAATGGGAACGACGAGCAACAATAACAACCTACACCTCGCTTGCACTTCAAATTCAGTATATGTGATTAATTTGTTAGCAAGATAATTACAATTATGATGACTGAGAAAAACCTTTCACATTTCAGTTGAGATAAGGCATTTCCTCCGATCTGGTCTGCATAGTCACTACACATCTATAACCACCATGAACAAAGTTGACAATGTTGATGATATTTGGGCGGGATCTGTCAGTTATTGCAGCATACATGTGGCTAGATCGACATTCTTGCTCAATATAAGAGGTCCTCAGCGCAATACATCTTTTTTTATCGCGAAGCAGATAGTGTGTTCAACTAAACAGGACAGATGATACACACGTTTTGTTTCATGCACGAAGCGTGAATGTATGCTTGTCCCGTAATTGATTTTCTAAACATGACACTGCAATTCCTCATTTACCCTTGTTGAGAAAGATGAACTTCAAACGGAAGCGTTTACTGCAAACAGCAGCTATTTAGCCGAAACAAGACGGATCATTGTTGAATTGCCGAAAATGTTTAATATGCGACACGTTTTTGCTGGGTCAGCAATTGAAAGGCACCTTTAAGCGCGTGCTCTCAAACCACACACTTTATGAGATGTTTTTTGGTTGTTTGCTGCCAAATGTGACTAATCGCCTTACAAACAGTAGATGTGTTGAACCTCTCTATCTGGGTTTGCTCCTCTAGATCACGAATGGGATATCCATATTCCCGGTTACATGCCAGAGGACTGTTCTTCGAAGCAGTCAGCAATGTCTGAAGCCCACAAACAGCGCCTTGCGTTGATCAAAAAACACATCAAGAAGATGTGATAAGCCTAACGGTTTTTTATCCATGTATGATCACTGTACAGGCTGAAATACATGTTTTCTTTAATCGCAATCATTTTTTGCGCAACTCGTTCGATGTCAATGAATGTAGCAAAGGTATAAGGCGCAGAGTACCCCGTGCTCAGTTGCTGGAAGCTAGAGACCAAGGTCACCACTCGGTGCAGTGAATTTTGTCTTCTCTAAGGCTTGCCGTCTGTGATTACTTATACGATTCCCCACGACGACGACCACTACTAAAGCGGCTTCGAAGGATGAAAGAATGGGCTTACAAGTGCAAGAATGCTATCCGTGTCAAAAGCCTAACCATAGCAATTAAATCTGAGATAAAAAGGCTAAGCAGTTCTAGGCAACCGTAACTGTCGCGATCTATGGAGGCTTCTGAGGCAGCTCTGTTGTGCGTTTGAAGCCAGAGCAGTGAAGTGGATGTGGATAAACTGCATTCTGAGTTTAGTTCCGCCTCATCAAGCTCACCTTGCCTTCCTTCATTAGCCCAAGTGCCGCTGCACCCTTCGATCAAAGCAACGTTCACAAAGAACTCAAAGGAATAAAGGTAAACAAAGTTGGTGGTCCAGATGCCGTCTCACCACTTCCTTTAATAGAGCTCTTTAACAAATGCCTCACTACAGGTGGTCCCGGACATTTGGAGAACGGCCACTATAACTCCAGTACCAAAAAGTGAATCTCAAAAGTATCGCCCAATTGCATGTACATCTGTGATTGTAAGTTTTCGAAAAACTGTTAATTCTGCAGATTTGCTCATCCGCTCCTGGGGATGATATCTACCATTGGATGCAGTGACATATATTATTCATTCTATGGCCTCTGCATTAGATCAAAAATGTAAATCAGTACGGCTTCTTTTCCTGGATTATTCGGATGCCTTTGGAAGCCTGGATAGGTCAATGTCGCTAAACCTGCTATCTTGGAATGAAGTTCACCCGGGTGTGTGTAGTCTGTTACGCGACTATTTCACGGATCGTACTCACTTTACCAAGTTGCACGACAAGAAATCCTCTGTCCGCCGTGATGACTGTGGAGTTCTGCAGGGAGCGATCCTATCACTTCTGTTTTTCATGTATGTTGAACATCTCCCTATACAACCCACGTTTATAGGGTGTAAATATGCTGATGTGCTGGAATGTATGGCCCCCACCAACTAGGATTCCTCACCACTTCAACGTGGGTTGGGAGATCTGGTGGAATGGTCTTCATCCAGATCTCTTACGCTTAATGCTTCTAAATGCAGTGATGTAATATTTTCCTTTCTCCGTGGTGATAAGTTGCAGTTCATCATTGATTACTCTCTCACCCTTACTGTGATTGAAAATCCCATATCCAGCTCTTCCACCGTCAAGTATCTCGGTGTCTAATTGTCCCAGAACCCTTCTTGGTCCCCGCACGTCTGTAAATCTTTTCAAAAAATCAGGAAGCTTTCTTTTTAAGCCCTCAGACTTAAGGTGCTTTCAGTACCTCGTACTTTAATATTCAGGTTTGTGACCTTTTGCGTTATTCCCCATTGGTTATACTGCTCTCCCGTCATTTTCCCTTGACTGCCTCAGAAAGACATCTTACTGGCGAGATCTATAAAGCACATTTCTAGCTGCAGCGGTTTGTCTAGAGACTATTTAGCTAATATGATAATTTTAGACATCTTGATACCTGCAATGATTTTTCTTCTAAGGTACTAACTGATCGGTTTCATCCACTTCATAATGATCTTTCCAAAACGCTCTCTCTTCTACTCGTTCGAAATAAAGAATTTCATTCTCCTGCAGGTCATCGTATCGTAATACTGTTTTGCCTGATCTCTCACGTTTGCTTGTTGACCCAAGGTAAGTCACTAACATGCTGCGCGAACGGCTGTTGGAGTAACAGTTGTGCATTTTTCACATTTTTCTCCCCAAGCATGTATATTGAGGTTATCATCCATGTTGAAAATGAATCCATCAGGGTTCATAAAACTTATTTTGACTTGGAAAATATGTATAATCTGCCAGCTTATTTCAAAAATGGGAACGGTGATCCCTTTACAAGCAAAAAACAAACGAACGCCTACTGCTTCAACTTCGGCAATAGCACTCTGCGCATTTTCCGGACACTTGAAGTGACCTTATCAATTTTTCGATTTGTTTAGGTAAAAAAGTTCTCACGGTGTATTAAAACCGATGCGGTTGTTAGTAAACGTCTACTTGTTTTATAACCTTGTTGTTGCCCATCGTAAGCAGATTGGATTCTAACTGGGCGCAATGGTCTGCGCACGTCACTCCACAGGCTACGCTGAATGGCATATACCATACGCCTTCGGAGGCACTCATAATAGAGTTCAGTGGTTAGATTTTGGAAGAGTCCAGTCTAATTGTCCTCTTTGGAGGAGCGCGCACCCGCCGAATCCTGCCGGATTCGAACCCACGACCTTACTGACGAAACCCTACTGACGAAACGGCCGTCTGGCGCTTTCCTGGATGTGTGGTGACTGTCTGCCTCTAACTGCGATGAATCTACACAAACCTAATAAATCCCCCTACTGCTTACAAATAATCAGTAGTCGCCTTAGCAGTTTACATGGCACCTCGATTGGTGGCGGCTTGCAAAAGAAGTCGTTGCTCTGGGGGCCAGCCCTGTCCTCTGCGCATTCATATCATGCAAGACAGTGGAGGATGAGCCGCGCTATATCGCAGTTAGATATCAGTCATGGCGGTCCGCTGCCGTCGCCCATGGCTCAGTGACATAAGTCACTGACTCGCAAGAGTAAGGTCGTGGGTTCGAATCCGATAGGATTCGGCGGGCGCGCGCTACTGACGAGTCCCAATTGGACGAAACGGCCGTCTAGCGCTTTTCTGAATGTGTGATGACTGTCTGCCTCTGTCTAACTGCGATGAATCTACACAAAACCTAATAAATCCCCCTACTACTTACAAATAATTCTAAGGTCCTTCAAAGGGTACATGTAACATATCTCAAGCAGATCCCAGTGGGACCCGGTAGCCACATTCACAAGCTGAATGTGATCTGCATTTTCCTCTCGATCAAACTAATGGGAGAAGGACTGGGTGGGGTTCCTCAAGCTTACCTCCACTCACGCTACTGTGGATCAGTAACCTCTTACACAGGCGTCTGGAGGTGAAACTACGTGAGTCCACATCAAATCCTACCCAAGTGGAAATGGTTGTGTCAAGTTTCGGTTTGGGGCCCTGTCTACTCTCGATCTCAGTTAACGATCACTTAAAACTGCTTGCTTTACGCCAAGGACATCAAAGTGCCAGACGACCGCGTATAGCTTCGAAACGACCTCGACAATAATTATGGATGGTCAGACCGAATTCATCTCTAGTTTAACCTAATTAAATGTCGAGTGCTCTATCCTTGACACAAAATGATTCACACCTATAGGTTTGGCGACCGAGATTTCCAGCATCGTTCTCGGGAAAAGTATTTCGATGTGCTGATCCAGTAAGACCTTGTTTTTTCGGAGCAATCTGAAATAGCACCCAAACAGTGTTACCAAAACGTGTGGCTATCTATTTTCTCCAAAATGATTTCTGCTTACATACCTTATCACGCATAACATTCGATTCAAGCATAGTAGCCATGGCATAAGTGGGATATAATTGTCTTGGAGATCCCACAATGTCGGGTCAACACAAGTTACTTGCCATATGAACAGCGACTGAGCAGTCTGGTAGTTTTCAATGGATACTATCGGCGTTTGCATTGTAGACTTTTGTTTACCAGATTTTAAGGGACCCAAATCACCCGTCCTGTCATTTGCTAAAACACAGATAATTCAGCAGACAAGCCACCGCCTTAAATTGGCAGAATACAACTAGCTGTAGTATAGGCAATCTCTTCTTGCTGCGTGTTTGCCACACAGAATTTTCTCTCAGAAGCTGTTAGCTCCCACATCAGCTGTGTTCAAAATCGTGCCGATAATGCACTGGCCGCATTACGCCACATTAGATAACACACATGAAACATACGCACATTCACAAAATCAAATTGTATTAACCTAGGCCCGTTTTGTAGGGAAAATCAAAGACAGGTAGCTTTCAGACTATATAAACCATACGTTAACGATTTAGACTGCTAAAATTCTGCTAGACAATCTCATTGCCTATAGTCGTTTTTGAAACGCCTCACCAACCATCCGGTGCGACATGTTAAGCTGTTTTATCCGCAACATTCATCGATGATATTTAGGTCAGGCTAGAGGTATAGCGCTCTGTACAAAAACCTCGGGATGGGCGATTGGAGAGTAACATCTACCCTCTATTCTTTCCTATTGTTTTTCTCTCCTTACAACTCGCTTTTCCACCGGTTAATGAACAATAGACTTTTGCTGACTTCGAAGCTGATGCTGGCGACGCATTTAACTAGTCCTTCATATCAAGGTTCACATTTGTTGTTGATTCCTTTAACGGACGTACTTTATACACAGGTACATCAACACAAAGCTTTAACTTCAACTCCTTATTCTCTTGAGATTGCGTGTGCTGTCTCCGAAAAACGTATACAGGCTAATAGTGTCGTGATATCCATTTGATTCCAAATCGACAGCTCGAGGTATTTGTGTTGTCAATGTTACCTTCAACAGACATGTTGAGCGCAATGCACTGGACTGGATTTCAGTGGACTGCCGCACGTATGTGGTTCGGATTCGGACCTCCGCCAGAGTTAGTGAGCATCATCCGAAGACAAGGTGCCTTTTATCATTCTGGTGTATGCCCCAACGGACTGCAGTTAGGCGTTCACTTCTATCGGTAGCATGGCGAAGGATGCTGCTATTGTGATCGCTGTTGGTGACATGAAAGGCCAGGTGAACCGTCGGCCAGACTCCGAACGGTGCCTTGGAGGTCGTTTCTAGGCCGATGCACGTCCAGCAAGCGTCGGTTGGTGTATCCCGACTGCCCGGCTGGGGTCCGAAGGACGATGAACACGTTTGGTTGGATACGCTAGCTGACATGGCGTTCGTGTTGTGAGTCTCTTTGTCCCTCTACAACAACGATCTCAAACCCATTGCATAATATGGCATTTAGTACTATGTTACTTTTAAGTTTTTATAGTCTGTAATGCTTAATCTCCCGTTTTTTTGTACTGCGGCACATTAGCTGAGGTAAGTTTCTCATCCTCGGCTAACGTGTATTGATGATGATGGGTATTTTAACTACGGGTTGATCACCATCTTTATGTTAACTTCTCCATTTTCCAACGCAAACGTCCACATCATGTCACCTGGTGCCCACCGATTTTCACAATGAACTAGACCCAAATTGATGAAATTGCCGTCAGGTAAAAATGGCGCACATCAGTTCAATATCAAATACGTCTGGATTTCCATCATGCGCTAGTGCGCGCACGCACGGTGATCAATTATATCATATTAGCAGTAATCTGTACAATAGACATCGAGAAACCATGGACTGAATGTGTATAATAAGTACAAAGATCACAAAATGTAAAATTCATAGAGAATTATTTAGTTTTTCACACGCTGTTTTGCCTTTATTATCAGGTTGGTGATTACGGTGTTGATCAGTGGAATCAATGCATAAACTCATGCAAACCCATTGTTCGCGAGTTTCCAACCAGCGATGTTCTTCATCTCGGACTCCCCAGCCCGGAAGACGTACAGGACCGACAACAACTAGACTGGAAGTCAGCGCCTTGAGGTTTCGTGGCCATGTGGTTGGCTGGCCACCGCGTGATTTCTTTCAGTGCAGCCCCGCGCGAGTTAATAGAGCGCGCCGTGGCATGCGTAGGACGTGACCTAGCCACTTTGGTTGGTGCAGCGATATTAGCTTGCCGAGAGGTAAGTTCGTATTACCTAGGACTACACGTCTAATATCGACGTTGCAAATGTGGCGTTTCCATCACACACGAGCCATCCTCCGCAGACAACCGTTGTCAAACGCCGGATCGGCCAGGACTCGCGCGAACACAAGCACTGTAGACACTATACTTTACAAAGAGCGAAACGTCACGACGACGCCACAGCTGTCTGAGATCAGGAAGAGCTGCTCGCGCTTTGGCAATACGGAGAGAAATATTTCTTTCAATGGTACCATCAGAAGAAACTTAGCTGTCAAGGTAGATGAAGATACCTACTTGTTCAAAATGTACGCCTTCAAGAATCAGCACGGGGGCAGATGGATGCAAATCCTGGGATAGGACATTGCATTTCGACGGAGCAAATGTTTTGCCATACTTGGTAGCTTCAATCACCAAGCGGTTTAGAATGACCTGCATGATCTGTGAGTCGTCACCGAACAAGGCTATATCATCAGCATAGTCCAAGTCATTCGAGCGGTTTCCTGGAAGAAGCTCTATGCTAGAACCCTGGAGACCTTCCAGAGCGCTTAGTAGAACATCTTCAATCCCAAAGTTTAAGAGGAACGGGGACATAGGGCATCCCTGTCGTACGCCGCTAGTGACAGCGAAAGGTGAGGAGAGCTTACTGTAAGCCCCTCACTTTGTTGTATAAAGCTCGAAGTATGGCAGGGTACTTTTTAGGTACCCTATTCCTTTGCAAAGAACGCCATAAAGCAGGCCGTTCGACCAAACCGAACGCAGTTCGGATGTCCAAGAAGACGATAAAGGTGGCGCTGCTCGAGGAGCTGGCGGAGCGTAAACATGTGGTCCACAATTCTCGACCGGGTGGAAACTCACGGGAGTGTAGCACTCGAATCGGTGTTAGCCTGCGCAACAGAATTGATGTTAGCAATTTGGAGGCGACGCATGTGACTGATTCCTCTGTGGTTGGCTCCATGCGCCAATGATAGTCTACTCGACCTAAGATGATGGGACCTCTTCTTCACACTATATGTTCGAGAACAGAGTTGTTAATTGGTTGACAATTTCTTCGCCATCATACTTGGACAACTTTAGAGGGGGTCAGTCAGAGCCAGCAGCTTTGAATCGCTTCAAATGACGAAGCTCAAGACAGAACCTCCGCTTCAGTGGGTCGTTCCAAGGCGCGCAAGTTGGCCTGCTTGTTAGACAGGCGGAAAGAGAAGGCCAACTGAATTGAGAGTGGACGTGATCCATCAACCTCGCAAATAGCTTCACTGATGTCAGGTCTTCTTTGGCCAATGGTCGGAATGGTTTGAAAAACGTGCGGGAATTTCCAGAGAGAGCTACCGTCTCCATCTCTGAAGCGCTGAGACCACCAAGTTCCGCGATCGTTACGCAGACCGCTTGAGTTGCTGACTGAGGTTGCGGCGGACTCCATCGCAGCTTGAATCAGCTGGGATAAATAGGCAACGGTCAAACAATTCCAAAGAGCGGGCAAAGATCCAGCCTCTCATTTGATGCCTAAGGATTCCACAATGTGATTAACAAGAAGAGAGCAACGCCTGCAAAAAAAACTCCGGTGATATTCGACCTCTGTAGGTGGGACACGAACGAGCGCATCTGATAATGGATGGGTTAGCTAGCCTGTTGTATTCAGCGTACGGTGCTTTGGTTTCGAGGAACCGCCAACGCGCATGCGGATGTCCGCACAGACCAGAGCGTGATCTGAGTCAAAGTAGGTGGACCAAACAGATTTGCAATCCAGTACACTGCTCCGCTATCTGAAGTTGATTGGAGTTTGATCAGTTTGTTACTACGTTTGTGTTGGCGAAGGGGGATGTCAAGCGGCGGCGCGTCTCCTCGAATGCCTGAAGTTCGTGTTTGAGAGAAAGAGCCGGCTTTCCTCACATAACGTGAGAAGCCTATCTCCGTTATCAGAGCGACCCACATCAAGATCAGGAAGGCCACCAAGATGAGGTTCACCTTGAAGTCTCCAGCAAACAGACCACATCGGATTTTTCGGCTTTAATCAAAGGCTGGTGGAATCCACGATAGAAATCGTCCTTAACCGATGCACAACTGCGGTCGGTTGGAGCATAGGCTGAAACCACAAACGAATTGCGTCACTCTGTACGATGCCTATTGATCTTGCACGAGTCTTGAAGTCGAAATGCACACAATCGGGAACCGAGCGGGCAGCGAGACCTCGGCTTTGTCACTCAATGCAATGCTAACACCAGCCAAGTCAGCTGCAGCAGCCTGTGTCCCCAGGCAAACGTAAGGAATATTTAGTCTTGTGATCAGCACGGGACAATTTAACTACGATGCTGGAGTCCTGTAACCGAGTTTTAGAAAGACAACAGACATCAGTAGCGACGGACTCTAAGGTGTGC
Source organism: Dicrocoelium dendriticum (assembly GCA_944474145.2). NCBI lineage: Eukaryota > Metazoa > Platyhelminthes > Trematoda > Plagiorchiida > Dicrocoeliidae > Dicrocoelium > Dicrocoelium dendriticum. The sequence continues at coordinate 154,117,559 of OX104064.1, read as the reverse complement.
GCTAGGCCAGCTTGTTGTCTAGCCAATCTTTCGGCTTCGATCAAGTGCCCAGCCTCTAAGCCTCACATTCAACCTGGACTAAGTTTGGAACTAAGTAACCTCACAACGAACTGGTCCATCAGTTATCATTGGTGAAGGCTGGCTTGCCGAACTACCTCCTCGTGGTGCCAGCTGGGTGGTTCGGGTGTACCCCGTTCCAGCAAAGTGTTCGGCGACAATGTTCCACCTCCGTAGGGCATTGTATTCCAGCAATTGTGCTGACTTCATGGGGAGTATTGGGCCCCTGTTTGGTAATCTACCAAACAAAGACACAAGAGCTGATCATTCAGCCAACGCCTCCCAATGGGCGCGATTCACTAAATTCGCCCCGCTGCCTTGCGGGTAGGTTATTTAGCCAAAGGCTCGGGGTGGAGTCCCCTAAATCAACTCCCTACTTCGGCTTGGGCAACCGGGTAGTATCACGCCCTCTCACAAAACCATGGACTGTACTACAACGCGCTCATCAGCTACTGTTCCTGCTACTCACTTTCACGCTACTCCATCACACGCCAATTGTTTGTTTGCTAACAATCCTCACTTTCCGTTACTCGATTCATCTGTTCAACAATCTGGATGCGATTCCGGTTGCTCCGCAGATCAAGGAATTCAACCTATGGCTCTCCTTCGTCCCCGATCCTCGTTCCGTCTGGCGTGCTTCAACGTCCGGACACACATGCAGATTGGACAGCGCGCACCCTAGATTCCCTAGACATTGATGTCTGCTGCCTTTCAGAAACCCGATTGCAAGATCCCAGCACTGTGCTTACATTGACATCCCCCACTGACCACGAAGCCAGATATCACCTGCGTCTTTCTGGAGATCCAGAAGCAGCCTCAGCGGGTTTGGCTGGTGTAGGTATAACACTGAGTGGCAAGGCCGAGGCGGCACTACTGGACTGGTTCCCGATTAACAGCCGACTATGTGCAGTTCGGCTTCGGGGTTCATGTAGAATCAACAGGCACCGCGAAGAGAGACGCAACTTGTTTGTGATCTCTGTGTACGCTCCAACTGACTGCAGTGGCGACTCGGTCAAGGACGATTTCTACCGAGATCTACAACAGCTCTTGACTAATGCTAAAAAGTCGGATGTCGTTATCCTTGCTGGGGACTTTAATGCACGGGTTGGCCGCCTGTTACCATACGAACGCCACCTTGGTGGTCATCACGCGCTCGATGAGAACCGCTCTGATAACGGAGAGAGACTTCTCACATTGTGCGAGGACAACCGTCTGTTTCTTTCGAGCACTAGCTTCAGGCGTACGAAGAAGCGTTCCGCAACGTGGCGTCCCCCTTCGCCAACACAACCTTGGTCTCAAATTGATCACATTGCGATTAGCTTCAGATGGCGCGGCAGCGTACTGGACTGCAGGTCCTTTTGGTCTACTTTCGTTTATTCAGATCATGCTCTGGTCTGCGAGAAAAACTGTATGTGTTTTGGAGGATCCCGAAACACGAAGCACCGCAAGATTGATGTAAACAGATTAACTGATTCATCTGTCCAGGAGAGCTATCAGTCTTCACTGGCATATGCACTCAGTTGTAATCCACCGCGAGAAGTGGAACAACACTGGACTTGTATTTGGAAAGCGCTGACCATTTCCGGACAGTCATGCTGCGGTCTAACTCGACGCCCTTTGAAGTCTTGGATCTCTGCTCGTTCTCTGGAGCTCTTTGAACGCCACAAAGATATCTCCGCGGAACCAGATTGCAACGAGCGGCGCCGTTCTGCCAACAGACTGCTTAAGCAAAGCCTACGCAAGGATTGCGAGACATGGTGGTCTGAGCGTGCTTTAGAGATGGAGACTGCTGCCCTCTCTGGTAACACTCGCAGGCTTTTCCAACTCATCCGGTCCACTGGCCTCAGGAAGCCTGGTGTCAGTGAGGTCATTTGTGAGGTGGATGAGTCTCCGATCACCAACCAACAGAGGCGTATGGACCGCTGGGCCGAGCACTTTCACTCGCAGTTCAACTGGCCTCCACCATCCATCAGTACATGCAGTACACCTTGCTGTCCACCCTGGCTCGTCCCATTGAATCTACCCAGCGAAGCAGAAGTCTGCCTCGAGATTCGACGCTTGAAGCGCTTCAAGGCTGCCGGCTTAGACGGACTTCCTCCGGAGCTATTCAAGTATGGCGGTGTGGCAGTCATTAGCCAGCTAACCGCGCTGTTCGCAAAAATTTGGCATGAAGAGAAAGTGCCTTCCTCTTGGGGCGAATCAGTTATTGTCCCAATTTTCAAGAAAGGCGCTCGCACTTCATGTGCAAATCATCGCGGGATTAGTCTTATTTCGGTTGCCTCTAAGCTGTTGGCATCCATTCTGCTTCGTAGACTATCCCCAGTACGTGAATCATACTACCGTGAAGAACAAGCTGGTTTCCGTCCTGGCCGCGGATGCCTGGATCAAATCTTCACGCTCCGCCAACTCCTTGAACATCGCCACATTTATCACAGGCCCACTATCGTTGCATTCCTAGACATACGTGCCGCCTTTGACTCCGTTGATCGACCTGCTTTATGGCGTTGCTTACTAAAGAACGGGGTGCCAGAGAAATATACCGCCATCTTACGAGCACTTTACCTTCATACATCCGGCAGAGTGAGGGTCTATGGCAAGCTTTCCTCGCAATTCGCTGTCAATAGCGGTGTGCGACAGGGCTGCCCTATGTCCCCATTCCTCTTCAACTTCGCAATCGAAGACGTTCTGTCGAATGCCCTAGAAGGTTTCCAACATTTTGGCCTCGAGCTTCTACCGGGTGAACGCGCGACCGACTTAGATTATGCTGATGATATCGCCTTACTTGGTGACGATCCTCAGGGTATGCAACTCATTCTGGAACGTTTGGCGGTTGAAGCATCTAAGTATGGCATGAGCTTTGCCCCATCGAAGTGTAAAGTACTGCTCAAGGATTGGCTTTCACCTGCTCCCGTGCTCACTCTCCATGGTGCACAACTTGAACAGGTAGATAGTTTCGTCTACCTTGGGACCTGTGTTTCCGCTGACGGCACTATCAACAAAGAAGTTTCGCTTCGTATCGCTAAAGCTCGATCAGCATTTGTAAATCTGAGGCACTTGTGGCGTCGTCGCGACGTCTCATTCTCACTAAAGGGCCGAGTTTACAGCGCGTCAGTTCGCTCAGTATTGTTGTATGGGAGCGAGTCCTGGCCGATTCGCGTGGAAGACATGCGTCGTCTTTCTGCGTTCGATAACGGTTGCTTAAGGAGGATCGCTCGTGTTCGGTGGCAACATCGAGTTACCAGTAATGACGTTCGACGTCGCGTCTTGGGGAATGCAAGTATTTCCTTCAACAAACTGGTTTTGTTGCGCCAGTTAAGATGGCTCGGTCATGTCCTACGCATGGCACCTGAGCGTATACTGCCTCGCGCTCTATTCGCTCGTCAAGGACCTGGCTGGAAGCGACCGCGTAGTGGTCAGCCTTCCACTTGGCGGCAGCACATGAAATCGCTGACGTCGCGTCTAGCCGCTGTTGGACCCGTACGTCTTCCAGGATGGGGACCCAAAGATGAGGAGTGCCAATGGCTTAGGACTCTTGAAGACATGGACCGCAACCGGAATCAGTGGAAGGATTGTGTACAGTGTTGTATTGATTCACATGTTTAATACTACCAACATTGAAAATGACAAAAAAGAGAAAAATCGGCGTGTGAAAAACAAACTAAAAATGTTTTGTTCTGTATTTTTGTCAAAACATTCCATTTTCTTGCGGCATATTAGCTGAAGTGTGTTGCCCACCTTCAACTAGCATGCCACGACGATTATGACGCAATGACTGTCTCTTACCTACTGATTTCCATGGCTTTGTTGGCTCTATGTCTAGTTACTAGACTGCTGAGATTGCATACATACATACATTGGTGAAGTAAACGAGTGAGTCAGGTGATACGAGAAGTACTTCTGAAGCCCCGTCCCGGAGGGATTTGGCATGGCGAAATCACCAGGGTTGCCCGAATGCCGAAACCTGGACTGCATACGTGACATATCGTAACTTCTGTGTGAAACTGATCCGCGAGGACAAGGTCACGCATCAGCAGAAGTTAATGAAGCGATTCTGCACTAACCACAAACTCCTGTATAGGCACATTAACGGCCTTCGAAAGGTAAAGCGAGGGGTTCCGGCGCTAGTCACAGCTGATGGATACACGCGGTCAGCAATGGAAGCAGCTGATCTCCTACGGCTTCATTACTCTCAAACGTTCCAACAAGTGTCGAGCCCAAACATTCACCTCATTTCTAATACTCCACCGTTTGGTTTAGAAAACATCACCTTCACTACGGAGGCTGTGTTGAAGAAATTGTTATCCTTGCGTATCCACAGTTCTCCCGGAGCTGATAACATCCGTCCAAAGGCTCTACAGGCAGTAGCTAGTGATCTAGCAGAACCACTGGCTGTTTTCTATCAGCGATGTCTAGAGGAAAACCTTATTCCACCAGTATGGAAGCAAGGGGTCATCACTCCTATCCATAAAGGAGGTAGCCGCACTGATCCTGCGAACTACCGTCCAATAACATTACTTCCCGTACTATCCAAAGTGATGGAATCAATCGTCGCAGACGCGCTGATGCAATACCTGGAAAGCCACAATTTAATAGCCCCAGAGCAACTTGGCTTTCGTCAAAAGCATTCGTGTAACACTAACCTATTAATTGCACGTAATAGCTGGACTGAAGCTGTTGATGATGGAGTTGGAGTCGATGTCATCTACCTGGACTTTTCAAAAGCGTTTGATCGTTTAGACCATCGAGTTCTCCTTCAGAAGCTTCGGAACTACGGCATTGGCGATCCAATCCTGAGTTGGATTAGCAATTTTCTACAAGAACGACGGCTAGTGGTGAGAGTCCGAGAATCATTTTCTCATGCAATCGACGTGACGTGTGGAGTACCACAAGGCTCGGTTCTTGGACCTCGTCTATTCTTGGTGTTCATTAACGATTTGGCGAGATCAATTACTTCCGATTTCTTATTTTTCGCTGATGATATCAAGATATGGCGAAGGATCAGAGGACCGGATGACCATGAACGGCTCCAGCACGATCTTAACACAGTGTCGAACTGGTCAGTTCAAAACGCTCTACCGTTCAACGTAGACAAATGTCGCGTAGTACAATTACGCCATAGACATAACTACACCTACATACTTGGGACAAAGGAATTGCAGAATAGCTCCCAGGAACGTGATCTTGGTGTGATCGTACAGAGCGACCTCAACTGTTCAAAACAGGCTGAGGTAGCTGCGAAAAGAGGCAACCAGCACGCCGGCATGCTGCGAAGGGCATTCGGGAGATTTGACCCATCAATCTTCCCAATGATGCTCAATTCCTACGTGCGCCCGCAAGTTGAGTACGCAATCCAAGCTTGGCAACCTTGGTTGAAACGCGACCTAGAAGCGATAGAGGCACCACAACGGAGAGCAACCAAGAACGTGATGGGCCTGCGGTATCACTCTTACCACCGAAGGCTGAAGTTGTTGGGAATTTTCAGCGGACGCTATCGAAGGCTGCGCGGCGATCTCATATTAGCGTATCAAATATTGAGTGACCCCAACCACGTATGCCGCCATTTGCTGAAACTTAGCCACAACACGCAGCTCAGGGGTAACTGCTTAAAGTTGAAGGAACAATATAGCCGTCTAGAGTGTCGACGGAATTACTTTTCCCTTCGAGTTTGCAAACCATGGAACGCACTCTCAGACTCAGTAGTATCCTCTCCTACCCTGGATGTTTTCAAAAAACGATTAGATGTTGCCCTCAGCTCCCAACATTTTGTTACCTAAGCTCCTCTGTTGTGGATTACGCCAAGCATGTTTTCAACAGGACTAATGTATCAAATGGACCTAAGTGAGCGACCATATTTTATTTTCTCACTCCTTACCTCAACTATCACTGCGCCCCAGTGTCTTTCTGAATGTTTACGCGCGATATTTCTTTTTCATTTCACACTGATGTTAATTATCAAAGTATTCATATCGGCAGACGTTCGATAGATGACCCACACATATTTTAATTGCATCATATTCACCGCTACCATCCTACGGGACATGTCAAGCACTTGCTTTTATCTCGTGATAAATCATTGTTCATTGTCTGAACTGGATGGATTTGTGGAACGTCGATTAGTTCAAATGACATAAGTTGAGTATACACTTTTAGGGTGTGCGCAGCACTTTGATATGCCTAAGGAGGAAACAAAAATTGACTGGGAAGTCGGGAGGGTTGGCAAAGACCCGTCATTGAGAACAGCTCCGCCTAATTCGAAGCAGTAGCCAAGAAGAATGGACGGAGAAATCCAGTGCCATCGCATGCCTAAGCATCCACATGGGAAGCATTGGTAAAATTTCGATGTAAACATGCTCTGTATGAACGAAACAGGAAACACGGACTTGACCACGTTCTGCTTAGTGAGGTGACTTATTAATTTCCGGTCAGATATTCACTTCCTAAATTCTGGAAATGCGATAAACATGCAGATAACTAACATGCATGCCAGCACTCAGACTCCAATGACATGCGTCTGGTTAGAATTGAAAGGGAGACCAACCGATGACTTGGTCAGGAAAAATGAAAGCCCGCACTTCGAGGTTGCTCTCAACTGGAGCGTCTCAACTTCCTGGTTGGGGTCTGAAAGACGATGAACACGTTTAATTGAAGACACTTGTTGACAAGCCGACCTCAATGCTGTATGTGTGGTGAGTTCTTTTGTCCCTCACCATCGCGGTTAGCCCCCCTCTCCAACTACGATCTGGCTAATGATGCGTAAAAATAAAAAAACGAAATATAACCTATGGAGCGGATCAATATTGGGTGTTGCTCGCCCGAAAACTGACCAAGTGTAGCCAAGAGGTTGCTTTATGCACCATTGGTAGATGAATATTCAAGACAAGACACACGATCTCAGCAATGTGAAAAAAGCAAATAAATCACGAAACAGTACCATAAAGTATAAAAAGGAAAATCATCATACTGCAAATCGGATGGTTAGATCTCGAATAACAACTGGGGTCTCGCAGAAAACGCGAAAAATAAGAGATGACAAACGACTGATAGGCTTATGTGCCTGTTGCCTGGTAGACGAAGTTGACAGACATTCAGATAAAGCGTTATGAAGGGAATGACTTGTATCGACCAGTACCTTTAATATGTGTTGATAAAGGTAGACATTGGAACGCCGTTACGTCAAAATAAATGCCTTAAAGGACCCGATAATTGGCTTAAGGTACTTAACCAGTAGACCGGGCAAAATTGCAGAGGAGCAGTACATCCAGCGAGGAAGAACAGAGCAGCTGATAAAGCGAGGGACCAGATAACGAGGGGCAGAGGCTTACAGACGAGGCGCAGGACAACAACTTAACTTTCGTGAAGTTTCATAGAGTCTAAACTAAATCACAGGTTTGTACCAAGTCTAGGGTCGGCCGGTGGCCGAGTGATCTGCACGCTTGGCTTGCAATTATAAGGTCACCGGTTCGAATCCGCGTAGGGGCGGGTGTCCTCACGGTATACTCAGCCGGCGCGCGACTGGTGGTGATCGCGCGGCAGCAAAGCGCTGTTACGACGTACAGTTGACACATTATTTTTTTTACCATACCCAGGTGCTTCGTTGATGTAGCAGAGTGTATTCCGTCGCCATCAGTAAGCAGCTTGGGGCACCGCCTAAGGAGCTGCTCGTGCCTGACTCATCTGTGTAGCGAAAAAATGAATGTCATGATGCTCTGTTGTATTGAGACATGATGATCTTTGGGCCAAGTACTGCAGTAGTTCAGAAGATCTTGAAACTTAATTGAGCAATTGGCAGTTCGATGACTGATACACAGGACGGTGTCGTTACCATACCTAGTATAGCCACTCGTGCGGAAACTGGTGTTGACCTGATGTAGGTAGAAAAGAGAAAAGGCGACAGAACTGCTCTCTGAAGAGCACCGTAGTTGGTGATTAGTTAGGAGGAGCATCTGTCAATGAGTCGGGTAGTCGGAGTGCGTTCAGTAAAATAATCACTCAGCAAAACGGACGATGAAGGGATGCATTCCTTGAAGTAGTAGATCACTTAGCTACAATTCGCGATTTACACAACCAAGTCAAAAAACACATGAGTTGATTTTTTTTCTGTTGTCAAGCGACAACACTACAGAATGTGCAAGGTTGGACACAATCTAAGGTAAGCGAAATGAAGAGGCTCATTAGAGTTCGTTTGCGAGAATGATTTTCTCCACAACCATCAAGGCAACAGAAGTACTAGTGATGGGTCGGATATCTCTATTGGATTTCTTAATTCGGCATTTCTCTAGCAGTCAGCAATTTCCTGTGGGGCTGCCTACACACATTGTGTGTATACAGACGCAAGAGAAGTTGTCAGAAATCGGCACATTCTTTGAATATGATAGGAGATAGCTTATCTGGACCAGTAGCTTTACCGTTATGTAGGTGCTTCAGTAAATTATTTAGTTACACTGTCAACAGGAGGCAACGAATCGACAGATCGCGCAGAACTTGAGAATCGGTTAACTTCAATGTAAATCGCGGTTCACATAGAGATTCCGCGTCACAATCCTTTCACACAACGAGTGCTTCAAAATAACCTTCCAATCAAATTATTACTTGTTTCGATTTTGTGCTACTCGTTCTATCCTTTTTTCGAATATAGCAGCACAGTAGCTGAGATACTTCTCACAGCGGATGTGTAGAATGATAGAGATCAATCATGACAAATAACCAACTATGGTGGTTTTCTTTGGCCTGAAAACCGCCTCTGTTGATTGTCCTAGATTGTAGTGCTTCCCGTCAACGCCGTGCCAAAGAAGCGGATTCTGTTCCAGACGTTGCCTACTGTGACTTCCTAGGCCGAGTGAGTGTTTACTATAACATGTCTCGGGAGCTCTCCAAGATGGATGGGGTACCTCAGGATTGTTCTATGTATTACTTCAGCTTTGTTATCGAAACGATTGTCTCAGAATATTCTGGAGCGACTGACAAATCGTGAGTATGCGGATGACAAGCTTTCCTCGGATCAGGGCCCGCGGCTATGCAAGCGCTATCGAATAGGACGACGCGTAGCGTCGCACGCTTCGGCATGCGCTCTGCATCTACAAAGTGCAAAGTACTGTTGCAGGTCTGGACCGATATGCCACCTGTTATTGTTATCGGCAAACAGCCGCCGGAAGTAGTGGATCGGCTCATTTACCTTGGTCCGTGTCATCTCCGGCAGTCACTTCACTGAGGAAGTTCGCATATCAACAAGGCATGTGTGCAACTTCGGAGGCTCAACTATCCATGGAGACGATGGGATATCAGTCTGGCAGCATTACTGTATGTAGCAGAGGCCTGGCCACTGCGCGTCAAATACCTTAACAGATTGACCATATTTGATCGCCGGTGCCTGAGCAGTACTTCTAACGTTCAGTTGGAATAGCAAGTGAGCAATAATGAGGTCCGCCAGTTGGCATTTGGAAAGAAACCTATTGTCTCACTGGAGTGTCTACTAAACTTGAATCAACCCCAACTTTAGCCTGGTCATTTCTCACGGATGTCCGCTGGCCGCATTCCTTGGTGTGCATTATGCACTGTCGATGCACCTAGCAAATGACCGAGATAGTTGACTAGGGTGATGTGTCGTCCTCGTGGATGGGAGCCTCTTGATGGGCCGCATATGCAGTTGTAAACTTGGCACACTCGTGCATCTGATTGTCCCATTCTGGTTAATCTTAACTTTTTCCCAAACCCCCTTTTCTTTGTATCCCCTTTGCTTTCTGCAGTATTTTATTCACAAATGTTAATTATTGATATTCGAGCGATGCGATGCTAGTCCTGGCAACTGGATCCACTGTACGTCATTGCCCCGATCATAGCTGTTTAACTGAGCTGTAACGAATCTTAGCGCTTTCGAGAAATGTTGCAGAGAGCACCATTGGCACTATCACGATAGACGTATCTCTGCCAGCGGTAATCATAAAGTGGATACTCGCATCCGCTACAGCAGGTAGCGTGCTCTTTTCCAGGCCAAAGCAATATTGATAGAGTAGCGATCATATTTCAGACTGAGTTTGCATCCACTGCTCTCTCAGCACACTATTCACTTCGTGCTACAAAGGAATTTGACCGGTTTTGTATTATTTCATCGCATATAACTTAAAAGATTTAAAATGAACCTTTCCTTTTCAGATTCTTTTCTTATCGTCCCTAAAGTCAAGGTCCGCATGGATCGAAGATTTTATGATTTGGATGTGCCACTCAGCAACGCTAGCCCTATGTTAATCGCTCGGATTCTAGATGCAGGCTATCAGTACATAGCTCTGAGCCAGTCGGTCACAATCGATGATTTCAACTTTAGCTTAAAAACGAACACAGATGCCACTCGGAAGAAGACCAAAGATGAGCGTCAGTCAATGCGATCCAGACTTATGGACAAGCTTACACCTCCAACACGCGACTCAATGAACGCAAAGTTGTCCGACAGTTTTAAATACCGCACAGTAAACTGGTCCCCCGAAATAATGTGTTCTCCCCGCTTATTCCGTCGACTGAACCTGTGTTGTTCCGAGCCTTCTCTGGCAGGCATGTTTTTCAGAGAGTTCGGGGAAATGTTGAATCGATTCGATATCGTAAGCATGTGTCCTGCATCTCCCGGAGCGCTGGTATATGCGTGTGAAAGCGCTCCGTCCCTTGATCTGATTACTCTCGACCTGTCCAACCCTGGAGATCTCCGTCTCACAAGCAGACAGTGCTCACTGATTTTATCTCGTGGACTTCGCTTGGAATTTCAGCTGCGCTCTCTGTTTCACTCCGGTTCCAGTGGTACCACGGCCAGATCAACGTTGGCCTATTATCTCGTCAATCTGCTTTCTGGAGTCCGGCTATCATTTAACAAATCCATTGTGGTCAGTTCCGGTGCCACAGTCGGCTGGGAAGTGCGTCGCCCGCTAGCAGTAATTGCCATATTACAATGTCTCGGGTTAACCCCCCTAGAAGTGGCTCAAAATGCCCTGACTAGGGGACCGTATTCAGCCATAACACATGGTCTATCCCGTAGTCGAACGTGTCATGGGACTGCTGCCTTGTTGTCGTTACTGTCCAATCCATCTGTGGTTTTCATTGATGATATCGATGGTGCAACAGCCACAAAGAAAGAATCTCCACCGAACAAAAAACAATGCGTGGGATCTCCCGATTAATGTTACCCCTTGTGTAAAGTTTGATGATGGACATTTATATTTCCGGACTTGTCGGGTTTCACACACATGAACACTTGGTTGGGTAATCTTTCCACCGACGTAATAATTGCATAGTTGATTGAGCCTCCAGTGAGATAGCCATGAATACAACCTACCATAAACAATCAGTAAAATAGTACACCAGCCGGATCTCTATGGATTATGGGTGAAGGCGGTCGGACAGAACTAAGATTCTCAAGTGCCTGAGGCGCCATACAAGCACACTTAGTTGTCTTTCTCACATGCGAACATTTGATGCTAATATACAAGGTGGGTGCAAAGGTTGAGGGTGGTGTGAAAAACTTTATGACACAGTAACAAATCATTGTACATGGAGAATATCCCGATTAATACTTTGATCGTTTGAGCAGTCCCGGTCTCCAATAAAGTGGATGAGTTTCTTCCGTCTGTAAGTAAAGTGCTGAGATGAACAACGAATGTGTGAGAGCTTACCGCGGTTTCGTCTTCCTTAAATATTTTGATGGTTTTGTCTGCCTCACAGGAAACCAAACGAGATCCGCTGCGGTCAAAAGCTAGTGCAAATATGCCTGCTTCGGAATCAATGCTGCCCGGTTGTATTTGAGCTTGAAGTCGCTGAAAGTTGTATCCCGACTTCCAATCCCAGAAATACATGCTTCCGTTATCTCCTTAAATGAATGGTAAACATAAAAATAGCTGGATTTTGTAGTAAACGTCAATGGTAAAACATGCAGCAAATGGATAACGCGAAACGGTGTTGATTAAGCCACGCAATCCCAGTTCAGTGAAATGATGCAGCCTGCAGAACGTCTACCATAGGGCGCAGTTGCAATTGCTGCGCGACTTAGTTGTGAAGCAATGATGGGTGATGGATTCGGAAACGTCCATTACGTTGTACGAAATGCAGAAGGCATTAGTAGTATCTTGGAACACAGTACCGACGCTTCACTGCCGCACAACCACCGCGTCGCACGCCGGCTAAGGATATTGCGAGGGTCGCCCAGTCCCTACACAGGCTCGAACCCGCAGATTTGTGATCCTTAGTGCTACGAGCCGGTACGAAATGCAGCAATCTTGTTTGCCTCGAAGTGACAGGAGGCACCCGCCTTCCACAAACACACGGCCTGATCGCTGGCTTCTGCCAAGCCTATGGGTTACAGTTGAATTTGTTACGATCCCCAAGATCGCGCCGTGTCGCTTTGACCACCTGTTTTAAACTTTGACGAAGCTTCTGTTACCAGTTTGATACTACCAAATTACAAAGCGAACGAAGTAATAATTTTTTGTTCGTCGCAATCAGCCGACAATTCAGATATGTCGACCAGCTCGCGGTAATTTACTTGGATGTTCACCGTCCTTTCCTTGCCAATAGTAGCATCAGACTATTCGGGAACCTTCTTCTAAGCAACCGACTAGATTATTCCGCGGAATTTCGGGATAAGGTTGTCTTTTGGCTAGAATAGTGTCTACCGAACGATTCCCAGAGATTCTATGGACGTGGCTCGAATGACAGCAGTGCACATGAGATTTAGAGCGTGACACACACATGGGCTCGATCCAAGCCTACGCATACTGGACATTGTCGCTAACAGTGTTTGTCCATGATGACCATTTAAAACGATCCGCTAGTATATGAGCAACAATGGGTAAAAGCTGCACGTCAGAAGGTGAGCTGGAAATAACTAAAACACGGAAGAAAAAACAGGACGATCGGTTGGAAGGAGACATCTAGGGTGATGAGCAAAGCGACCGGCGTCCATTTTAAAGTGCATCACTGTCCTAACCGAACAGCGCGTCGCAGTTACTTCACACAATGGGCAGCCCAAACAAATCAACGATGACGGGTTAGCGATTTGAAGTAAGGAAACGGGCCTAAGATCACATATTATCTTTCTTTATTGGCAAATGTCACCGCGATTCCAACTAAATCCTCATCAACAATAATAGCAGCACATCATAAAGACGCTTTGCTGCCAACAATGAACGGCCACGAACAGCTGGCTTTCATGTGGGGATAAGTTAACATTGGCGGAGGGGTTTTAGTTACTCTGTGGCATTATCCATCCTGCTCCAGACAACTCTACATCAAATAAAATTTAGACAAGCAACCCGGTTAGGAGACAGCAGCGAGAATTCCACTGGCTCTTGCCTGCAGCTATGTCCCTTAAGACATGAGACTAAACGCGAACTCCAGTCTGAATGGCGAGACGATTCAACAACAGCAGTATATCTGGGATCTGGACTGATTCTTCGCCGTTGTACAATCGTAGTGCTCTAGAAAATGGGTGATGGTATGATGATGAGAAGAGGAGCCTGGTGTAAATGCGATAAGCAAACATTCAGGATCAAGGCGACATCTTGTCAGCAAATCACGGTCACGAATAACTGGATATTGTGATGATAAACGGCACCGGCCAGGCACTTTGCTTGCGGTTTTCGCTGCCCAGTCTCATCGTCATCATTATACACGTTCGATGCAGGTGGAAAACACCACAGCTGTTTGTCGCACTACAAAAGACAAGAAAAATCAACAGGCATGCCGGCTGAGTCTCCAGTAACAGGTGGACATCGTTCCGGAGAGCTAACAGTTGACTATCGTGCCGCAAAAAAAGTTATATTATGCTTAACGAATGAGATCGTGATTAGAGGGGGAGGCTAAGCAAGAGGGGGATGGACAAAGGAACTCACAACACAAACGCCACTGGGGCCGGCTCCTAGCCATACCAGCAAATGTGTCCAACCAAACGTTTTCATCGTCATTGGGACCCCAACCAGGTAGTCGGGATGCACCAATCGACGCCAGCTTCGAAGTGAGGGTTTTCATTTCTCTCGATCAACCGCACCCCCGGTGCGCAAACAATGCACGTCGCGGAAGTCGGTGTACTGGCAATGAATTCATTTCCGCTGACAATAACCACCCTCGTGGTTCACATGCCATCCTGTACCTCTAGCAAATGCTCTCCCCGGTAAGCGACGGCCGTTAGTAGCACGTGCTCACATCAACGTAACCTATTTACCCATAGTTGTAGATTTAAGGAATTAACCTGATCAACAACGCTCAGTACTCCCTTCACATATAATCGCAGCGCACACGCTGAGTCCTCTGCTGACAACGGCCGCCAAAGACCTGAATAGGATTAAAGTATCGAAGGGGTCAAATCTCACTGCTGTAGAGAGTAGTCCCCGCTGTGGTACTGCAGACACGGCTTTTAAAATCAGTGAAAATCCCATCTGGTGTCAGAAACGCAGCAGAAACATCCTACACGTCAGCTAAGGTTGGTAATACCTCGGCTTACTGTACAGAAATGCAAATAAAGGAATATAAAAGCAGATAATATTATTACTTGTTCCATATTATGTATGGAGAATGAGATCTTGGTTAGAGAAAAACGCTAAGCAGAGTGGGGAACACATAAAACAAACGTCTTTGAGGTCCGCTATTCGTTATGTCGAAGTGACGGTCCTTATTCCTTTTGACAAAGTATTCGGTTGACCTCTCCTGTACTCCCACACAGGGTCAAGACGCCCACATCGCGGGCATGCGTAACATATGATCCAGCCATCGGAATCTGGTGCACGAAAGAACGGTGCTGAGCGGTTCGTTTAATCTTCCTGCGGAATAAGCTAGACGCCGAACACTCCTTGTTCAAGTGGTTTTCCCACTAAGCTAAGCTACGAATGTAACTAGTCTCTTTCTAACTATCAATCTGATTGACCAGGTTTCGTGACCGTGCAGGAGAGTTGAACGTACAGCTGCACAGTAGACACTACGTTTCAGGGCGATGTCGATGTCATGCTGGCGCCAGAGGTGGCGAAGTAGAGGAAAATGGCTTCGAGCTTTCGCCATGTGGTTAGTGACCTCATCTTCAATTCCATAAGTACTGGCTAGGTACTTTAATTTGTGAACGACTTCTGGCTTATCAATAGGAGTCAGCGTGAGTTCTCCTAAACTTGGAGAAAAATTGCATTTTAGGGATGTAAACCACATTCCCAAACGACTGACACAGTACTGTTGGTGCTAACTCTCCCGGAGCTAGAAACGGATGGCTTGTGATTACGCCTTGAGTGCTGAATAAGGAGTACTGATACAAGGAACACGAGACCGGGAGAGAAAGTAAAGCTATCATCATAGTGGCCTACAAATTAAAGCACACTTGTTATATGGCGAAAGAAAACAAAAATGCCGTACAATTTTACGACACCAACAACAATAAAAAGGTTCTTTTGTATCACAGAGACAAGGCGAGCGGATAGTAGGAACGTTCTCCTCCGTTACAAGCATGTGGCTGTTTGCAGACGATTGCGCATTCACTCTTCGGTCAATGCATTTTATTCAGTTCCTGCGCGCAGTCGCAGCTCACAGAAATTCTGCTTTGCAGATAGCTTGCTGCTTTTAGATAAACTTACTATAAAGGCAGCTTAACACCTTGTAGTTTGTGCCCAGTAAACACATTTGCTATAACTTTATCAATACTGAAGTTGAAGAGAAAGGTGACAGCGAGCATCTCTGTCGCACATCAATGGAGATACTTAAGGGATGTGATAACCTCCTATAAGCCCTGCTCTGCCCATACTAAGCACGTACACCACTCGGATAATGTCTACATATTTACCGAGCACACCCTTCCTGAGTAGAGTCACAAAAGATATCGATCCAACGAATCGAATGCATCTCTGATGTCGAAGAACACGACTACGGTGGGTCGTCAATACACCTGCTTTAATACAGCCTCAATTTCGACAAAACCAGGCTTACTTTTTGCAAGTCTGGTTTTCATAAATGCCTATCAGTTTACAGAGAATTTTGAAAATCGGGACGATAACGGAGCGGTTTCAGCCTGTTGGGACAGTCTCCTGCTCCCTACTCCCGCGATCTCAAGCAATTCCAACAGTCTGATCTCATGTTCGATTAATGCGCGAGCAGATGGATTAAACGGGGCCGCCCACAGAGAAAAGGAAACTGGTAACTTTAGTCGAACGCCCACAATGCTTTGACAATTCGTGGATTAGCTGTTCACATTCATCGCACATAGTTTTGCTAACATCAGGTCTCTTGTTCCCCGTTTTACAGGGAATAATTTCCAAAGATTATCAAGAGCAGCAGCCGTTTCCGTCTCTGGTGTATGATGAAACCACCAGGCTTTTTGGTCTCTATTCAGGTTAACACACAGTTCCGCCCGGATTTCACTGGCAGTGTCGTTATAATCGCTTCCAGTCGGAATCTGTCAGCAAGCATCCGAAAATTCCACACTGCGGAGAGACTCAATGTCCTGTTTGGCAATTTGATTTGTCACATATGTCTGAGGACCTGCGGCGCCTTCAAATCTGGTCATTACTGCCTGCGGAGCATTGTTTCGGGTGGCACCAATGTGTCCGTAACGATGATGTCCGTAGGCAAGTGCTAGACATTGATAATCAGTCTATTCCTCGAAACAACAGACAGCACTGAATAAGCTGCATTGACTTAGGCACGTACTATGTATGCCCAGTCACCGCTTGTCGGGGATGGTCTTGCTTTGTCTGCCAAATGCAGGGTGGCGCAAGACTCGAGGTGGACAAAAGTTTACTTGGCAGCGGGAAATGAAGTCACTGACGATCAAACTGGACGCCGTCGGTTCGTCTTACCTTTCATGTTGGAGTTCACATGACTCGCCTTGTGCTTGGCTCGAGAATTTACAGGACATGTCTCGCAGTCGGTACCAATGGCGTGTCTATCGTCGTCTCCTAGTGGGGATGCCTGTATGAAGTATGCTTACTGCTGAGTTATCAGCTGGGTAATGGCTGATTATGACGCGGGGCAGTGAAAGCCGCAAGGAAGTTGTCTGATTGATGTCTACTTATCTTTACACGATAGCCAGTTGTCTGTGACGGTATGTTGTTGACACGAGGTGTGGGGGTCTTGACCCCTAATATTTGCTTAGTGAATTAGGGTTTTTTGGTAAGTCCCCCTTCTCTCCCTATTATTTTTCTCCGTTCTTCAAGTCGTTGTGGTTGTAAGGCAGCAAAGCATCAGTACAAATGGCTGGTGTCCTGCTGTTGATGATGATGATGATTCGACTGGACTGGAGAGACGCTCTACAACTGCATGTGGGTTCAAACTAGAAGACATGTAATTACCAAAGAAGTGAGCAGGTCGAGAATTGAGGGTTGAAAACGAGGAGAAAATGATTGAAACGGGACAGTAAGGACGAAGCGCTGTGGGACGGGAAAGTTTGAGGGGGACCAGGAGACGGTTTATTTGACTTTAACCATTGATTGATCAAGTGTGAGTTGCTCTGAAGGTGCGAAAAGCACTATCGAGCCTAGCGCAGTGCGTCATAGAGGTAAGCGAACCACCGCACCACTAAGGGGTTGTTCCCTAAAGCATGAGCGTACTACAGATGTCGTGACTATTGTAGACAATGCAATCGTAAAGATAGCGAGGGTGAATAACTGATCCAATCTCAACATCGAGCGGTTAACGAGCAGGAAACGGTCCCGCAATACTGATTTACGCTGCGAAGCTGCGATGGTTATGCTATCCAAGGATGAATGTTCTGCCTTGCGAATACCAAACAGCAGGGCGACCGACAACCGGTCAATTGCGCGTCTCCACCTAAAAGTGAGCAAGCACCAAATTTTAGATCGGATTTCTCATGTAATTTGTGAAGCCACTAAATGGGAAACATGATCCGAGATGCCAACAGGCGTACCGGGTCTGCAGCATAATCTTAAGCTTAACCAATTTATTAAAACTTGGACAGGCTCAGTAGAAGTTCGGTAATGCCCTAGACAGACGCTCTTACCTCCGCTGACGACGACGTTATCTTGATTGACCGTAATCGCATTGATGATCGCGTTGTGTCCTGACATGTTTTGCAGAAATGCTCCCTCTGGTAGCTTCCATTGTTTAATATTATCGGGTGACCCGGATATGAACGCATTCCTGTATAGGAAAAGGGTAATATTTAAGGATAAAAAGTTAAAGTACTCGACCACAACGCGCGTGAAGGGCATGTTGTGAGCGAGGTAGGGAAGCAGAACAATCTGCGTTGTTCAGCAACACAATCTAATCATCAGGTCAGTCTATAAGCAAATTGTTTAAAAAGACCTACAATTATGTACCGAGTGACCTGCTTTGCGTAAAATAACGGCAAACTGATATTGTCAGATGGGCCCGTGGCGGATCTGTACGCTGTCGGGCGCGTCCCTAGGTTGTAGATCGGAGAATGTCTTCCTTGTGGAGGTAACTGCGAATAAGTCTCGTTTGCCTTGTAGGCGAGATGAATAAGCAGTCGCGGACAATCAGTAACAGCGTCTCAGAACGTGGAGAGTTCTGGACTGGTCACCTGGTTCTCCATCAAATACCACAAGAGCTCGTACGGCGCTGCAACCTTGCTGGCCACCGGCTTCTCTGTGGGCTGCTTCCAAACACAAAGAAGGCGAATGAGCCATCTGGCTGTCAACGGTCTTCGTGAATCACACCGCTGCCTTTCATGTCAGGTCTTTAAGACCAAAGGTGGGACCCCTTAAGTCGACCCTCTTCCTCGGCCTGCACAACTGGGAAACCCAGTGCCCACATAGTTAATAGAACTTTCTATCCTTTCATCTGACTATCTTTTCCTCCTTTTTGTTATTGTTACTCATGTGTTGTGGCACTTTGTCAAATGTTTATTGAGCAAGCGTTTATATATATATATATATATATATATATATATATATATATATATATATATATATATATATATATATATAGTCAGATGGGCCAAGACGCCAGGATAATCAAATGGAGGCTCGACAGTTCTTCGTATAACCTGCCTAGAGGACGGAAAGATTATTCCACAATCCATATAGGCTTTCACTTTAAAGCTCCTATTGGAAAAACATGAGGAAAGCAGTGTTTCCGATTCAGGAAAGGGTGATGATTATGACAGGAATCTCAAAGGTTTGTTTTACCACCCCTTTTCAGTAAGTTAGCTATTAAAAAACAGCAGAATACATTATTTAACTTACTGTGTAGGGTGTACAAACAGTGACCGAACACTCTTTTTGTGATTGGTCAAGCAAGCCATCGTGCGACCCGCAGCCAAGTCCCAAAGACGGATAGTGGCGTCATGGGATCCGGATAGCACCTGGGGATCGGACTCTTGACACTGGACAGTGGCCACAGTGTTAGAATGGCCAGTGAGAGTATGAACGTTGACCTAAATTTTGAAGGAAGAACACTGCAGAAATCGTGGAAAATGGAACGGTGGCACATTCCACCGAGTGGTGCAGACACTCACCTTTGTCCTCATGTCCCATACGCGGGCAGTTGCATCACGACCGCAAGTGACTAAAACGTCGATTGTGGGGTGTAGGTCAATTCCATAAACAGCTGACATATGCCCGTGATAGTGCCGAATAACCTACGAAATAGGAGTCGAATAGGGCAAACGTGGTTGCATCACTTTATTCTGTTCCAGATCCCAGCAGCGCACTGTTTTATCTTCACCACAAGAAAATAAATAAGGATGTCGCGAGCTAATGACAACACCCCTCACGACGCTGATGTGGCCGGTCAGTGTCAGTTTCAGAGCTCCGCTAGCGAAATCCCAAACCTTAAAAATCAATGACGTCTCAAAGAGAGGCTCCAACCTTTATCATACGATCCCCGGCACCGGTGACAAAGAAATCATTAGTCGGATCGAATGCCACGCAACGCACCCACCCAGTGTGTCCACTGATAACCTGAATCATCAAATGCTGTTGAAGGAAATGAGGCACATTACGCGACAGAGCTTCCAGGGTGGGTGCCATGTTGGTTTCGGCATGGTGGGAGCTTTCTTTGGTAGAAGGAGCTTTTCGGTGCCAATTTGTACGATCGACGTGTTCCGATCAGCCGATGGCCTAAGAACATATAACAAAAGGGGAGACTCACTTTATCTTGCTTCTGTCGGCAGGAATGATCTGACCATCCGCGGGATCTTGACCACCCACTTCAAAACAAAAGTGTTAAAATCGAGGAAAGTACGAACCAGGTTTTGCTTGTCTGAGAGGATTAGCAGAAGGTTGTTTAAGCACAGGACCGTATTGGTCTTTAGCTTTAACGGCTGCTTTCAGTGTGCTACTGACAAAGTCGACTCCCGGCAATCGCGCCTGTTCAGATTCGAACATATCATGTGTGCGTTTTAATGAACGGAACACCAGTGTATGCACAGAATGGCGTTGAACGAACTGAAAATGATTGCTTCAAAGCAACATTACCTCCATGACCGCTCAGACCTGCGTTTTGAGGGATAGCGAGGCTGTAGTATCCAACAATGCTGTAACGGATAAAACAGTTCATTGAGTGCGGAATAAAGAATAATCCAAATATCGAAGTAACGACACCTGAAGCATGGGATTAGCCTGTGTAAATTCCTTAATTGACTTTTACACTACTGTACGTTTGTCTTTTAGATGTAGGGCTCTATTGATAGTAAGCAGATCGTCAAAAAAGAATTACATCAGCAGTTTTCGTCCCTCGTAAGAACATCCGGAAAAGTGGGTATTTTGATCCATTCTGGTTATACCCATTCCCAGCAGTAAGCCATCAGTCAAGACTGCTGCGAAGTGGGTGCGTAGTACATAAAAAGCACGGCTGATTTCTTCAACTTTGCACGCGTCACTACACCGCTGACACGCCATTCCAGCATCGGCGCCGTCGTGTCGTGAGATGATAAGAGAAACCATGCATGGGAACCACATTTCTACCAGTCATACGTGATGCGCCATCCTACATCTCGAAAACAAAACAAGGCCCTCTTCGGTAAGCGGTGACCGGCCATACGTAGTACGTGCTTAAACCAACGCAGCTTATTCAGTGCTATCTGTTATTCTGATGGAATAGCTTGAGTATCACTGCCTAGTACTGGCCTACGCACATCACCGTTGCGGACATGTTGGTGCCACCAGACACAGGCAGCGATGATCAGAGCTGAAGTCGCCGCAAGTCCTCAGATCGAAAAGACCAAGACTCGCTCCTATGGAGTAAGACAACCCTCACTGTTGCCTTGTACACACGGCCTTTTAGATGAATGGAAACTTCTTTCTGATGCCACAGATGTTGCAGATACAGGAATGCAGTTATGGCTTTTGCAATACGTGAGATGACTTTAGCGTTTATGCGTCTATCGTTCCTGATACAGCTATCAAGGTAAGTGAATTGATCAACTACCTAGATTTCCTCGCTATTAAGGATCGAGGGGTCATCAAAGGGCTGGCGGACCTGCAACGACACTGCACTTTGAAGGTGCGAAGCGCAAACTAAATAATGGGACCACCCTTGAGAGGTTATTCAGAGTTGATTGCGCCGACCCAGCATCGTTAAACATCACGACGGTATCGTCCGCATAATCAAGATTAATAAGCTTTTCACCAGACAACACAACGCCTGCATCATGAGGCTCCGCAACGGAACACTGCATGATGGAGTCCACGATGGAAGTGAACAAGCATTGAGAAATTGGACAATCCTGACGAACGCTACTTGTTGTCGGGAAGTTGTCCGATAACTCACGGTAGGCTGTGATTTGGACTGTGGTGTTCGGGTGTAGAATATGTAAAATGTTCACATATTTCATGGGAACACGTTTCTGCATAAACATCTCGAACAGGATCGACTGGGTGAGATGCACTCTTAAATTTGAGGAACACAACTATTATCGGTCTGTGGTATGTGTGGCGCTGCCCTAGCACCTGTCGCAAAAAGAATATATGGTCTATACAGCCACGTCCAGGGCGGAAACCTGCCTGCTCTTCCCTAGTCAGAGATTATTCTTCCACAGTGAAGCGATGAACGAGACTGGAGACAATCAATTTTGTTAACCCTGGCGTTAGGCCAATACTCCTGTGTTTAGCTCAGTCGGTGCGACTACCCTTCTGGTATATTACCACGGTGACCCATTCACACCAGTTAACTAGGATTAGGCCTTCTAGACCTGTTGGAAAAGAGAAGTCATTGCTTTGAAGAGGACCTCATAACCATCCTTAAGTAGCGCGGGTGCTAAGGAATCCCGGTCAGCAGCGCGAAAACGATTAAGGGCTGTGGTCATGCTTTTGGCCTCAGCCTCCGACGCAGCCTTCAACTAACCGTCCGTGGCTTAGCCTGTATCAGCTAAGTAGGCGGGGTCAGGATGTAGGGGTGTGACCGAACTGACCTCGAAAGTGCTCCGCCCAACGAGCCAACCGACACTCTTTATTGTGAATAACAGAACCTCCACTTTCTCTGGTTGTTTCATCGAAGCCTGCGACCATTGATGTGGGTCAGTGGAAAAAGCTTGTGATAATTGCCTACTGCTACCGTCTCCACCATTTCTTGAGCCCGACTGATCCGCCAGGCATCCTTGTCAACACGCAGGATCCGCTTAGTCCGAAACTAATAGGCCGTCTGATTACATCGTGCTCAGATCCATCCGGGACTTTTCTTCCGGATTCCAACAGATTCACTGACCTCTCGGAGATCGAGTGACTGGTGCGGTGACGTTGATAGCACCGCAAGCAGAGGCTCCTGCGTCGCGCATGGCAGCCGAAATAACACTCTTTTGAAGCTCTGTGTCATTAGGATGAGGGGACGAAAGTTCGGAACTCAGGGCATCCTGGTAGGTTCGTATGACCGAGGCCTATTATAACTTCTCAGT
Organism: Dicrocoelium dendriticum; assembly: GCA_944474145.2. Lineage (NCBI taxonomy): Eukaryota > Metazoa > Platyhelminthes > Trematoda > Plagiorchiida > Dicrocoeliidae > Dicrocoelium > Dicrocoelium dendriticum. The sequence goes on along the minus strand of OX104064.1, from coordinate 154,094,686 downwards.
TGCCAGTCGAGGAAGGCGCTTGGTACGCTCCCAGTGATGTTAATGGAAGAACGACAGCGTACCGAAGCATGATCAGAGTCGACGTAGGTATTCCAAAATGAGCGACAGCCCAGTATGGAACCACTCCACCTGTAACTTATGAGAAAGTAATCAATTTGCGTCCATCGTTGGCCAGCTATGGAATGACCTCCAGTAGCACTTCGGCGCCCACTGTGCCTGAACGTGGTGTTAATAGGAAACAACCGGCGCTCCCCGTTGTCCGTACGGTCGGAGTTCAGTCCATAATTACCACCTAGCTGAGCTCTTGAAGAGCCCAGACGACCAAACTGATCGATGCTTCAAAAATCCATTCACAGTTACGACGTCTCAAATCGAGTGCACAGCAAGCGTCAAAGACATTCTTCATGGCACACTTTAAAGGAGGCCAGTCAGCGTTCGGATCACCAACCTCACTCGTCACTGATATTTTGTGGGCCAATTCGTTATGATATTGTTGAATTGCAGGCTGAGTTCAAGCTGTAGATAATGTTAGGAGATAGGCGCTTCTTTCAAGCGGAGAGCAGGCGCCAAGTGTGCGCGCACTGGAGCATGGTAGGAATCCAGGCATGTGTTTTAAAATGACCGTCAGTCTTGGACTGATGTACGCCATCTGTAGCTGGTGACAATATGGTCAATTTAGGTCCAGTTCATTGAAGAATATGGTAGGTGCTTGGTGACGCGGTGTGAACGTTTGTGCTGGAAAGCAGTGAAGCTAATATAGAGATTGTGGTCGGCGCACAGTTGCAGGATTCGATCACCATTGTTTATTCGACGTGCATCGACTCCGAACCGCCCTCCCAGGTGTTTCTCATAATCAGAAAGACGACCTCCTTGGGCATTCAAGTCACCGGAAACAATTACGACGTCAGTATGCTTCGTCATGCGGAGAAGAGATGAAAGATAGTAGTAGAAATCACCTTTGGCATCCTTCGAACCGCAGTCAGTAGGAGCATAATTTGAAGCGATAAAAAGGCACGTTGTCTTCAGACGGTGCTTATCAACCCCAAAGAGATTCAAAGTTGATCCACACACGTGGTTGTTCACCGGCATCCAGCTGAGTAGATTACCTTCAGCATGTCTGTTGAGAGCGATATTAACACCTTAAACACCTTGAGCCATTGACTCGGTATCAACAGAGACGCGAAGAGCGTAGTCATCGTCGTCAGATTCAGAACCAGGGAGTCGAATATTCGTCACAACGCTGGTATCTTGTAGACGTATTTCGGAGAAACAGCACACATCAATATCAAGAGAATGAAGAGTGGGAGTCAGTGCTGCCTGCTGATCGATCTGACCCAAAGTGTGGATGTTAAAAAAATCAATGTGAAGTGAGACTTGTTGTTTGATGGACGAGTTACGAGTATGCGATATGGAAGCAAATGTTTGTAGCTCAGGTTGTTCAATTGGTGGTCTCAGTGTTCGCTGAGCTCGGCAGGTTGACTGCAGTCAACCATCGATCTTGACTAAAAAACGAAATAGATGTTTAGTCATATCGCCATACCTTCGATTATTTGTTAACCTGTATGTTTTGATACATCAGCTAAAGAACCGTCCTTATTTAGACAAGTTCTTGATGTGCGTCTTTCGTGTTGCAGACAATAAACGTTTATTTATTTATTCCTAACGGTTCTCCTTTGGACACAGTGGTGAAAAACGAGGTCACGTCGAGGCTTACCACCATCAGGCTCCATGGCAACATTTGCTTACGTTTAGGTGAAACGCGGTGAAGGTGCAAAGCACATGCCGAGTCATGCAGCTCTAAATGTTTATTCAATAGCGCTTGCAGTCATTGTATCCGACAAAAGGAGAGGTATGTCATGCAAATACCCAGGATTTGCCAGATGGTCGCGCGGCACATATGCTTATAAATGGTTGGCGACATCCGGTTCTGGATTAGCTTGTCACTGCGGAATCCATAGAATAGCGACAAGACGCCCGCGCCTACATCGTCACCATCATCAGTACCTGTTAACTGAGGGTGAGAAACACACCTCAGCCAATGTACCGCAATACAGAAAGATAAGATACTAAAAATTAGATTAAAAATTACACTACAAATGTTAAACACTACAATGTTAAACACTACAAATGTTAAATATTATATTATGCGTTTTGCATGAGATCGGGATTAAAGGGGTACTTAAAGGGAGGGGATGAATGGATGGGATCGAAGATGAAATTACACTCCGTATAGCAAAAGCTGGAGGTGTTTTTGCCAATCTCTACTACCTGTGGCGGAGATGCGACATTACTCTCGCCCTGAAGGGCAGAGTTTATAACGTAGCCGTCCGTTCAACTTTCCTATATGGTTGTGAAACCTGGCCCATCAGGTCGACAGGCATAAAGAGACTCGTCACATCCGATCATCGATGCCTTCGCAGCTTAGCTCATTTCTGGTGGGAGCACCGTGTGAGCAATGAGCGTGTTCGATGTCGCGTATTTGGTGCAGGAAGAACGAGTGAACCGCTCAGCACCATTATATCACGCACCAGGCTCCGATGGCTGGGCCAAGTGTTGTGCATGCCAGCACAACACGACTTCCGCGACGTGCATCGTTTTCGCTCTGAGGGTGCGGTTGGAAAAGGGAGGGGAGGCCAAGCGATGATTTGGTCGAAAGGAATGAAAACCCTCAGATCGAAACTGGTGTCGGTTGGTGCATCCTGACTGCCTGGCTGGAGTCCTAAGGACGATGAAGACGTTTGGTTGGACACAGTTGCTGATATGGCGAACAGCCGGCCCCAATGGCGTTTGTGTTGTGAGTTTCTTTGTTCATTCCCCTCCCCTTAGGTACCCCGCCCATCTCGATCTCATGCAAAACGCATAATATAATATGTAACAGCATATATTTTCGTAGTGTAATTTTTTAGTCTTATATTTTTGTACTGCGGCAAATTACCTGTGGTGTTTCTCACCCGCGCCTACAGAGGGACCATGGATGCATTGCGTTGCATCAAAAACAGCTCCAACCACACACCACATATCCGGTGTACACCCGAAGGACCGGGAGGCATGCGGATGGGAGCCACGTTTCATCAATGAAGCAAACAAGCACGCTGTATTTGGAGAATCAAGCGCACACAAGAAGGTGGTTAGGACGTAGGACGTACATAAAGTGTGCATAGAACCACTCTATGAGCTTAACATGGTTACGAAGATCATGCACTCCGTCCCCTCCAGCAACGACCAACTGTTCCTGGAGCCAGTATGAACGAGGTAGTGGGTAATAGACTGGCAGGCACCTTGTCAACAAGAACATCAAGGGCATCCATACCGGGGATATCAAGCAACAGCCAATCACTTGAAACGACGATATCAAATAAAATAAATCAAAAAGGTATACAGATACGGTGACCTAATTTCAATAGGAGTATAAGAAATAAATTAGTTGGCAACAAATCCGCGATTATTTCAAGACGTCAGAAAATATATTTTAGGAAAATGCCACAAACATGAAAATGTTATCAAAGTTAACCAAAGTAGTTTAAGGGACATGTGCAAGTTTATCGATGATAGTTCAGGTAGACATTTACATGAGATAAAAAAGTATTAGGACAATATAGCAAACCCCCACTTGAAATAAAGAGACTCAGCATGCAAGCACGCGGTAAGTGAATCGAACGCAGCGTACCCACCAACGCTGCACCCGTTCTGCCTACCTTCTCTGCAGGACCCGTCGTCGCTTCGGTGGTGGCCCCGAGTGGCCTCACTCATGGCTCACTAGGCCTGCCTGACTCAGGCACTCACGACCGCATGTGCTACAGCACCATGCGCTCGATGTCGATGGAGTACAACCCATCGGCGCCTGTCACTTCCGCAATTGCCACCTCTTCTCTGCATGCACGAGGGCTTTCTCTCTTGCACCTCGGCAAAGGCCCTCGTGATCAGATCGCGCCATGCACGCTGATCAACCGCTTTCGATTCCCATGACCTGCAATCAAGATTAGAACGTGAGACCCTCACTTTGATCATGTCCTGGTAACGTAAATTTGGTTTCCCTACATGCCGCCTCCCAATACTTAGCTGACCATATCATTGTTATTTCGGTGTCCGCGTTGAATCCATACGGCTCACATGACCGAGCCACCTCAGGTGTCTCAGCAAGAGTATGCAGTCCACTACATACATCCCACTTTGTCGCAACACTTCCGTGTCAGCAGGTCTGTCGCCCCAACCGATGCCCAAAATCCGTCGCAAATACTGCTGATGGAACTGCTCGAGATATCGCACATCCCGCCGGTACATCGTCCACGTTTCACTGTCGTATAGAAGAACGGACAGCCCCATGGATTTGTACACCATCAGTTTCGTGCCAATGGTAAGCTGATGGTTGTTCCACACTCAGTACTCTAGCTTCCCGAATGCCGTCTCTGCCTTCGACAAGCGGATACGTAGCTCACTGTGTAGCTGCTGATCAGTCGACATCACAATCCCAAGGTAGCAGAAGCTGGAAGTGGTTTCAAACACTTCAGCACCAATGCTGATTCGCGGCAATATTGCAGATTGCACCTCCGGTGAAGGCTGAAAGAGACAGATAATTTTGCTTGTGTTGATGATGAGCCCGAATTTGGCCGTTGTCGAAGCCAGAGCATTAGTCATGTGCTGCAACTCATCCGCGCTGTGTGCAAACAACGCACAGTCGTCAGCAAACAACAACATACGGATAGTTGTCTCACAGACTAGAGTTCTCGCACCGAAACGACGGATGTTCAGCAACCCACCATCAATACGGTGCTCCACACGAACACCGTAAGCACAAGCCGCATCAAAAGCACAAGACATCATTGTATTGAGATGTATATTAAACAGGGCAGGAGCTAAGACACAGCCTTGCTTCACACCAGAGACAACTGCAAAGTCATCCGAGGCCTCTCCACTCAGCTGCACCCTCGCTCACATACCACTGTGCAGACATTCAATTACACTTACAAACTTACTCGGACTACCAAACTTACCCAACACCAGCCACAATGCCTCGCGGTTCACCGTATCAAATGTCTTGGTGAAATCAACAAAAAGCGAGTACAACAGCTGGTGTCGTTCGCTACATTTCTCCTGCAACTGACGAGCCGCAAACACCATATCTATAGTGCTGCGACCCGAACGGAATCCACACTGCTCTTCCGCTACGTTAGGTTCCACAACCTGACTGACGAGGCGGTTGAGCAGGATTCGGGCAACCACCTTGCCCACACAACTCAGCAAGTTGACGCCACAATAATTCGTGCAACATTGCTTGCTCCCTTTGTCCTTGTACAGTGGTAGCACAAGGACATCCTTCATTTCAGGAGGCATCTCCTCAACCCACATGTGTTGCACCAAGTGGTGCAGCGCAGTCACCAACGCGTGTCCGCCGTATTTTAATACTTCAGGCGAGATCCCGTCGGAACCGGCACACTTGCTTTTTCGCAGCTGAGCAAGTGCTCTCTGCGTCTCATCTAGTGTCGGCATGCCCGCCAGACTCGCCTTCACCTCGTGCTGCTTGGGGCCGTTCAGTGTAGACCAGTCGATTTCTGAACGGTTGTTCAAGACACAGTCAATGTGTTTTCACCAAATCTGCATTATGTCTGCAGTCCGTGTGCAGGTAGCGCCTGAACTACTATCATTCAGCGTCCTCAGCGGCTCCAACCTCGGTCCATACACCGCCTTTAAGGAGTCAAAGAATTCCTTGTGTTGGCGGCGTTCGGCGTAGCATTCCATCTGCTTCGCCCTCTCCGTCCACCATGCATTTTTAATGCGACGGAGCTCTCGAGTCAATCGCCGTCGGAGTTTGTGAAACTGACTGCTCTTCCCCAAGTCACTGGTGTCTGTCACATGTGCAGCAAATGCTGCATTCTTCTCCGATACCAATGCGCCGATCGTCGCATTGTTCTCATCAAACCAATCAGGCCGCTTACAGTTTGCGCGCCCGATGGTCTCCTCGGCAGCAGCTGTCACCTGGTCGCGAATGTGGTGCCACAGGTCGCCCACTGCGGCTATGCAGTTCACATTACACAGGCGTGCAGCCATCGCCTTCTCCAGCTCAATACGTTTCGCCACAGTACCGAGGGAGAGAATGTTCAATTTGCGCCTATTCACAACGGGAATGCAATACATAGATTTACGAAAATATATGTACGGTTTGGTCGTCACCAATTTGTGATCAGTGCCACACTCAGCTCCACGCAGTACACGTGTCATGCGCACTTCAAGCATATCACCCTGACGTACGATGACATAGTCGAAAAGGTGAGCGTGACCACTCCGTGGGTGCGTCCAAATTGCTATATCACTCGCACTCAGTGCAAACCGAGTGTTCGTGATCGTCAGGCCGTGAGTGGCACACAGTGAGAGCAGCCTATCACGGTTCGCATTCGCTGAACCAATGCCATGCGAACCGATAACATCTGCCCACATCGATGCATCACGCCCAACGCGCGCGTTGAAATCACCCAGCAGAAATAGCCAGTCGCTCCTCGGCACAGACCGTATCACGGAGGGTAGCTGAGTGTAGTATTGATCACGCGTGTCATCAGGATAACACATGGTCGGACCGTACGTGCTTATAAAAGTGGCAAACTTATCACTTCCGAGTCGTAGGCGAACAGTCATCAATCGCGCGCTGATTCCTGTTGGTTCACCCACCAGCTCGTCATGGAGGCGATCGGATATTGCAAATCCGGTCCCATGATCACGTGGTGCTGAGGTGGCGTTGCCCACCCAGTAGAATGTGTAGCCAGCACCTGCTTCATGCAACTTACCTTGCTCAGCGAGCCGAGTTTCACTGAGCGCCGCAATATCGATGTGGTAACGCGCCAGCTCCATCGCGACCATTGCAGTGCATCGCTCGGGGCGCTCACTGGAGTTCCGGTCTAGTAGTGTGCGCACTTTCCAGCACCCGATGCTAGGTGCTTTGCGCGCAGGCATACGATTGCATTGGTGGGCAATCGCACGCGAGGTGGTCGTTGTGCTTCGGAGGTTTGCTTGAGGGTCTCCACCCGGAGCCTTTGGCTCATAGACTGACCCAGAAGGCAGTAGGGAGCAGATCAAGCGCGGGAATGTGATTGCAGAGACAGATTGGGATCTGCTTGACGGCCGTCACACGCAGCCTTGAAGGTACTGGACTGATTCGTATATGTTTTGCGACTGTAGTAGGATACGCACCTGCGACCATGGCCAGACGCAGGTGAGTTTTGGCGGGTTTGCACCAATTTGACCAGGGGCTGCCTGGCTTGAGGTGGGCAGTAGCAAACCATTGAACACCCGGAGGTGTCCTCCCACCGTCAGAGACAATGCGTGGCGCTCGTGCTCTACGCCATTTGAGCTGGGAGCTTATAACCCGTAGACCTGTTGTCTAGCATAGCTAGGTTTTACGGGAAGATGGCCATCGACCACTTCCTAATCTCCGAAGAGGATGGACTAGGATACTGGCAAGGCGCCCACACCTGACAGGAGAACGACTCGGTTCCGTAGCCAAAACCTTCGATTAAATGAACACCCGAAAGGCAGCGGGTCTAGCACATGGTCAGTTCACTGACTCATGCGGATTGGTGTCCTGGATCTTAGCAGGGAAAAGGGCAAAATCCAACTCTCACCTAGCGGTCGCCACGACGCGTCCAGGACATGAGCCAATGGCGCAACAGTAGCAGCAGTGGGTAGATCATCTGTCAGGATCTAGCCACAACCAGAGCGCACCATAGGCTCTCCCGCCAACCGAATATATATATATATAGTAAAAGAAAACACAACCCAACGAAGTCCATGGGTTCGTCAGAGAGCGAGATACCACCCGGTCGCCCAAGCCGAAGTAGGGTGTTGACTTAGGGAACACCACTCCGAGCTTTTGGTTGAATAGCCTGCTCGCAAAGCAGCAGAGCGAATTCAGGGAATCACGCCCATTGGGAGCCAGGAACTGATTGCTCAGTTCATACGCCTTTTGTTTGTTCCTTTGTCAAACAGAGGCCCAATGCTCCCCAGAATTACAGCATAAAGTTGCTGGAATACAACGCATCGCCAGGAAGCAGCAAGGGGCAGTGATTTTATTTAGTGGCGAGTAACGTCCGCCACGTCACAGTGATGTTAAATGAACATATGTGGCTTTTATATTGGGAAGGCTTACCAGGCGAAAACCCACCACGTCCTGGAACACTGCCGCCGAACCATTTGCTGAAACGGGAAAATCCCGAACCACCTAGCTGGCACCACGAGGAGGTTGTTCAGCAAGCCAGCCATGACTGCAGATAGTCAGCATCATCATCATCATCAACAGCAGTACATCAGCCATTTGAACTGATGCTGCGATGACGATGGATAGTGCCACAAGCAGATGCACTTGCGTCGTGCATGACGGTCGAGATCCTATTCCACTGAAGCTCAGTGTCATTAGGACAAGACAGCGGAAGTTCGGTATACAGTGCTTCTTGATAGATTTGCCTGACGGAGAACTGAGACAATTTCTCCGTCGTCAATCGTGGGGGACACTTGGTGCGCCTCCCGGAAAAAGTTAATGGTGAACCGGCTGCGTATCAAGGCATGATCAGAGTTGACACAGGTACTCCAGTATGAGCAGCAATCCAGGATGGAACCACGCCACCTGTAACTTATGACTATGTGGTCAATTTGGGTCCATCGCTGACCAGCTACAGCAGGACGCCCAGTGGCACTTCAACGCCCAATGTGTCTAAAAGCAGTGCTACTAAGAAACAACTGGTGCTCCGCACACAGTTGCAGCAGACGCTCACCGTTGTCAGTCCGTTCGGAATTAATCCCACAATTACCAACCAGTTGAGCTTCTGAAGAGCTCAGACGCCCTACTTGTGCGTTCATGTCCCCAGCAAGTACTATAATATCTAAACTAGTAGCACTGCGTAGTAGCGCGTTCAGTTCGTGATAGAATGTGTCATTGACAGCATTAGAACTGCAATCGGTGAGAGCATAAGCGGAAATCACAAACAAACAGCGTTTTGTTTTACTTCGTGAATCAACTTTAGCTGATGTTGTCAAACGGGCTGCACATAAACGGTTGTTCACCGGAATCCAATCAACCAACAATGGCTCAGCTTTGGAGCTTAGAATGATACCTACACCAGCTTGACCCGTGAGTGCTGCATCGGCGTCTCCGGATGCGTGCAACCAATAACGAGAGGATAAGTCGGATGCAGTTAATTCAATAACCCCGTTAGGGTCATTGATCCTAGTTTCGGACACACAACACACATCAATACCCAGTGTGTCCAAGGTGCGTGCGAGTGCAGCCTGTTGACCTGTTTGTCTTAGAGTGCGAACGCTGAATGTCGCCATGGAAACGGGATAGCGTGGCCTTATAAGGGACTTTTGCCGATAGGCGCCCGATAGGTGCTGTGGGATGGTGGCTGCAGATGGTTCTACTCCAGTGGCACTTCGGTTGCTGTAAATTAAGCTGGGAATTATAGAAGGAAGGTTAGTAATGGAGATCGGGATGGGAGTAAGAGAAAAAGGTGGAAAAGAAAGAAGGGAGGCGCCAGCAGTAGCATGTTTTCGCTTATCCGCCCTGCTGTATGCAGCAGATAAGGCGACCATCGATAATCTGCGCGACGGCCGATGTAGGATGAAGTTTGTTTGAAGATGTCGTGGTTGTATGTGGGCTGAGATACTGTCAGGGCGCCTAAACCTAGACAGGAGGACGATTAGAGTCCTCATCCAAAGTCTTTGGCTCAAAAGCCTGTTTGCAAGGCAGCTGGGAGGTGGCAATGACAAAAAGCGTTGCCCATCGTGACCCGGTCGCCAAAGGGGTAGTAGTGTTGGCTGCTATTCCAATGGTCGTGGGTTCAAATCCTGCTGTCTCCACCTGATGAGATGAAAATTACATCGGCACG
>OX104064.1:154040642-154084722 GCA_944474145.2 Dicrocoelium dendriticum | reverse complement strand
TGCAGATGAACCGATAGCTTTCCATAAGTTTTCCGTAATGACTGTAATATCGGAAGCCGTATCAATCTGCAGACGCGCTACTCTTCCGTTGATGGTAATAGTGACGAACTTTCTTCTATCTTTAACATCGTCCGTATAGTTAGCGTTTACTCTTGTCGCGAACCTTCGGTAACCTGTTTTCGAGTATCACATGACGATCTAAATGATGTTTTGCGTCTGCAGTGGGTCTCCTTGTGCCCCAGTCTAAAGCACCTTTGACAAACATGTTTGCTGAAAGGACACCATCTCACAAAATGCCATCCTCCGCATTGCCAGCAAGGTGATGGGGGTTTGGATTGTGGATATCTGCTAGGTTGAGCGGTCCGTGGGTTGTTTCCTGAAATTTGCTGGACAGATATATCTGCGGAATGTGCTCTCGAATCTTCCACCATAGCCGTATCGTGCTTTAAATTCATGATTCTTTGGGCTTCAGCAATGGCGTTTTGTAATGTAACATCTGTGTCGCGTTCCAACATACCAAGTATTCTCGTTCGTATCTCGGCGTCTTTTGGGGACTGTAGACTGCATACTAGTATCAAACACTCGAACTGGTCTTCCGTGAGCGACTTCAGTTTGAATTTCTGGCATTCACGTTTGACTATCGCCGCGTGAGCAATAAGACTGTCATTGTCCTTTTTGCATAGCTTTAGACAATTGTATCGGTTATTGAAAAGAGACGACTGGTCTCCAAACAACGCTGTGAGTCGAGCAACTGTATCATCAAAGCTGAAATCATGCGCGTTGTTTGGCAAAATGTAGTTAATGTATCTGTCATGTTCAACCGTTCCGAGTTTTCGTAACAAAAGGCGAACTTTAGATGCATCATCAAGACCTGACAACTCTGCCCTGAAAACATCTTCATAGCGCCTGAACCACGCATCGAATATTAATCCTGAGTCAGGATCGAATATGAACTCATTAACACTACTGATCATCGCATCCGCCGAAGGTTTCCCATTGTTCTGAACGACCGTAGGCTGCACAGATAACATTTGGGTGAGGGTTTCAATCATACGCAGCTGTGCTGTTTCAAATTGCTGCTGTTGCTGCAACAAAATGATTTTCAGGTCTTCCGCTGAAATTGACATCTTGATCCACTACCTTCCGTCGCCAAAAATATATGTTATGGTTTCGGCTGACCTACCGATGACCTGCTGCTAGCGTGCACTCTGATCAGCCCGACTTCCCAAAGCAGGAGACCGGCGTACGGCTGGCAAGTGTATTTGCTTAACGTCCAACTAACGGTACATTCAATTTATGGCCAAATCAATAGCCCTCAGCGTAAAACGCTCTCATTGGCTGATTCCGTCCCATTACGAGTTTCACTGAGCGCCGCACTATCGATGTGGTAGCGCGCCAGCTCCATCGCGACCAGTGCAGTGCATCGCTCGGGGCGCTCACTGGAGTTCCGGTCTAGTAGTGTGCGCACGTTCCAGCATCCGATGCTGAGTGCTTTGCGCGCAGGTATACGATTGCATTGGTGGGCAATCGCACGCGAAGTGGTCGTTTTGCTTCGGAGGTTTGTTTGAGGGACTCCACCTGGAGCCTTTGGCTCAATAGCCTGACCCACAAGGCAGTGGGTGGTTTGGAGGTTTGCTTGAGGGACTCCACCCGGAGCCTTTGGCTCAATAGCCTGACCCACAAGGCAGTGGGTGATTTGGAAGTTTGCTTGAGGGACTCCGCCCGGACCCTTTGGCTCATAGTCTGACCCAGAAGACAGTGGGGAGCAGATCAAGCTCGGGAATGTGATTGCAGAGACAGATTGGGATCTGCTTGACGGCCGTCACACGCAGCCTTGAAGGTACTGGAATGATTCACATATGTTTTGCGACCGTAGTAGGATACGCACCTGCGACCATGGCCAGACGCAGGTGGGTTTTGGTGGGTTTGCACCAATTTGACCAGGGGCTGCCTGGCTTAAGGCGGACAGTAGCAAACCATTGAACACCCGGAGGTGCCCTCCCACCGTCAGAGACAATGCGTGGCTGTGAGCTGTGAGCTTATAACCCGTAGACCTGTTGTCTCCCATGGCTAGGTTTTACGGGAAGAGGGCCATCGACCACTTCCTAATTTCGAAAGAGAAAGGGGTTTAGACTAGGATACTGGCAGGGCGCCCACACCTGACAGGAGAACGACTCGGGTCCTTAGCCAAAACCTTCGATTAAATGTACACCCGAAAGGCAGCGGGTCTAACACATGGTCAGTTCACTGCGCGGATTGGTGTCCTGGATCTTAGCAGGGAAAGGGCGAAATCCAACTCTTACCTAGCGGTCGCCACGACGCGTCCAAGGACATGAGCCAATGGCGCAACAGTAGCAGCAGTGGGTAGATCATCTGTCAGGATCTAGCCACAACCAGAGCGCACCATAGGCTCTCCCTCCAGCCGATTATATATATATATATATATATATATATATATATATATATATATATATATATATATATATATATTATATATATATATATATATTATATATATATATATAGTAAAAGAAAACACAACAAAGCACATCTATGGTTTCGTCAGAGAGCGAGATACCGCCCATTGGGAGCCAGTGACTGATTGCTCAGTTCACACGCCTTCTGTTTGTTCCTTTGTCAAACAGGTGCCCAATGCTCCCCAGAATTACAGCATAAAGTTGCTGGAATACAACGCATCGCCAGGAAGCAGCAAGGGGCAGTGATTTTATTTAGTGGCGAGTCATGTCCGCCACGTCAGTGATGTTAAATGGACATATGTGGCTTTTATATTGGGAAGCAGCAAGGGGCAGTGATTTTATTTAGTGGCGAGCCACGTCCGCCACGTCACAGTGATGTTAAATGGACATATGTGGCTTTTATATTGGGAAGCAGCAAGGGGCAGTGATTTTATTTAGTGGCGAGCCACGTCCGCCACGTCACAGTGATGTTAAATGGACATATGTGGCTTTTATATTGGGAAGGCTTACCAGGCGAAACCCACCACGTCCTGGAACACTGCCGCCGAACCATTTGCTGAAACGGGAAAATCCCGAACCACCTAGCTGGCACCACGAGGAGGTTGTTCAGCAAGCCAGCCATGACTGCAGATAGTCAGCATCATCATCATCATCATCAACAGCAGTACATCATCCATGTGAACTGATGCTGCGATGACGATGGATAGTGCCACAAGCAGATGCACTTGCGTCGTGCATGATGACTGAAATCCTATTCCACTGAAGCTCAGTGTCATTAGAACAAGGCAGCGGAAGTTCGGTATACAGTGCTTCTTGATAGACTTGCCTGACAGAGAACTAAGACAATTTCTCCGTTGCCAATCATAGGGGACACTTGGTGCGCCTCCCGGTAAAGTTCATGGAGAAACGACAGCGTACCAAGGCATGATCAGAGTCGACACAGGTACTCCAGTATAAGCGGCAATCCAGGATGGAACCACGCCACCTGTACTCTATGACGATGTGGTCGATTTGGGTCCATCGCTGGCCAGCTACAGGAGGACGACAAGTGGCACTTCGGCACCCACTGTGTCTAAAAGCAGTGCTAGTAAGAAACAACTAGTGCTCCGCACACAGTTGCAGCAGACGCTCACTGTTGTCAGTCCGTTCGGAATTAATCCCACAATTACCACCCAGCTGAGCTTCTGAAGAGCTCAGACACCCTACTTGTGCGTTCATATCCCCTGCAAGTACTATAATATCTGAACTAGTAGCACTGCGTAGTAGCACGTTCAGTTCGTGATAGAATGTGTCCTTGACAGCATTAGAACTGCAATCGGTGGGAGCATAAGCGGAAATCACAAACAAACAGCGTTTTTTACTACTTCGTGAATCAACTTTAGCTGATGTCGTCAAACGGGCTGCACATAAACGGTTGTTCACCGGAATCCAATCAACCAACGATGGCTCAGCCTTGGAGCTTAGAATGATACACCAGCTTGACCCATGAGTGCTGCATCGGCGTATCCGGATGCGTGCAATCAATAACGAGAGAATAAGCCGGGTGCAGTTAACTCAATAACCCCGTTAGGGTCATTGATCCTAGTTTCGGGCACACAACACACATCAATACCCAGTGTGTCCAAGGTGCGTGCGAGTGCAGCCTGTTGACCTGTTTGTCTGAGTGCGAACGTTGAATGTCGCCATGGAAACGGGATAGCGTGGCTTTATAAGGGACTTTTGCCGATAGGTGCGGTGGGATGGTGGCTGCAGATGGTTCTACTCCAGTGGCACTTCTGTTGCTGTAAATTAAGCTGGGAATTATAGAAGGAAGGTTAGTAATGGAGGTCGGGATGGGAGTAAGAGAAAAAGGTGGAAAAGAAAGAAGGAAGGCGCCAGCAGTAGCATGTTTTCGCTTATCCGCCCTGCTGTATGCAGCAGATAAGACAACCCTTAATAATCTGCGCGACGGCCGATGTAGGATGAAGTTTGTTTGAAGAAAGTGTCGTGGTTCTATGTGGGCTTTGATACTGCCAGGGCGCCTAAACCCTTACAGGAGGACGATTATAGTCCTCATCCAAAGCCTTTGGCTCAAAAGCCTGTCCGCAAGGCAGCTGGGAGGTGGCAATGATTTAGTTTTACAGAAATGGAAGCCATCCCATTTCAAACCCCCAACCTGAAAGACCAGGAGACTGAGTTTGTCTGTCCTTTCACCACTGACCAACCTGGTAGAAGTAGCTCTCAAGGTGCCCGGAGGCATCATCCAGTATAGCTCAATGGGTCAATGAGGTACGCAAACCGTCGCAACACGTTAAGGTCCAGTCAGCAATCAATCAACAATCGACAACAGCAGTACACCAGCCACTTGAACTGATGCTTCGCTGCCATACAATCATGATGACCTATGGAATAGAGAAGAATGAGGGAGAGAAGGGGACTTACCGGAAAACCTTAATGGCCTAAGCAAACATTCAAGTTTTGAAGAGTCAGCTGTGGAGAATATCCCAGTCGATACTAGGTGCACAGAAATCACCCAATATCAGACAGCCCCTGCCACATCCATAGGTTTTGTGTGAATCTATAATGTGGTTTCCGTTACCCGATGGGGCCTGGTACACCACTTCGATGGTAAGGGGTTTACATCCGTCGTGGATCCGTCACCAGAGCATTTCCATACAGTCGTCACCGATAGCGTCAATGGTGTGCACCTTGAGTTCAGATCTCCAACACAATATTACACCACCCCTGGTCCTCTCCCAATTGGCTGGCTTGCCGAACTACCTCCTCGTGGTGCCAGCTGGATGGTTCGGGTGTACCCCGTTCCAGCAAAGTGTTCGGCGACAATGTTCCACCTCAGTGGGACATTGTATTCCAGCAATTGTGCTGACTTCATGGGGAGTATTGGGCCCCTGTTTGGTAATCTACCAAACAAAGACGCATGAGCTGATCATTCAGTCAACGCCTCCCAATGGGCGCGATTCCCTAAATTCGCCCCGCTGCCTTGTGGGTAGGTTATTTAGCCAAAGGCTCCGGGTGGAGTCCCCTAAGTCAACTCTCTACTTCGGCTTGGGCAACCGGGTAGTATCACGCCCTCTCACAAAACCATGGACTGTATTACAACGTGCTCATCCGCTACTGTCTCTGCTAGTCACTTTCACGCGACTTCATCACACGCCAATTGTTTGTTTGTTAACAATCCTCACTTTCCGTTACCCGATTCATCTGTTCAACAATCTGGCTGCGATTCCGGTTGCGCCGCAGACCAAGGAATTCAACCTATGGCTCTCCTTCGTCCCCGATCCTCGTTCCGTCTGGCGTGCTTCAACGTTCGGACACTCATGCAGATTGGACAGCAAGCCGGTCTAGCGCGCACCCTAGATTCCATAGACGTTGATGTCTGCTGTCTTTCAGAAACACGATTGCAAGATCCCAGCACTGTACTCACACTGACATCCCCCACTGACCACGAAGCCAGATATTACCTGCGTCTTTCTGGAGATTCAGAAGCAGCCTCAGCGGGTTTGGCTGGTGTAGGTATAGCACTGAGTGACAAGGCTGAGGCGGCACTACTGGACTGGTTCCCGATTAACAGCCGACTATGTGCAGCTCGGCTTGGGAGGTTCATGTAGAATCAACAGCACCGCGAAGAGAGACACAACTTGTTTGTGATCTCTGTGTACGCTCCAACTGACTGCAGTGGCGACTCGGTCAAGGACGAATTCTACCGGGATCTACAACAGCTCTTGACTAATGCTAAAGGTCGGATGTCGTTATCCTTGCTGGGGATTTTAATGCACGGGTTGGCCGCCTGTTACCATACGAACGCCACCTTGGTGGTCATCACTCGCTCGATGAGAACCGCTCTGATAACGGAGAGAGGCTTCTCACACTGTGCGAAAACAATCGTCTGTTTCTTTCAAGCACTAACTTAAGGCGTAGGAAGAAGCGTTCCGCAACGTGGCGTCCCCCTTCTTCAACACAACCGTGGTCTCAAATTGATCACATTGCAATTAGCTTCAGATGGCGCCGCAGCGTACTGGACTGCAGGTCCTTTTGGTCCAGTTTCGTTGATTCAGACCATCCTCTGGTCTGCGCGAAAATCTTTATGTTTTGGAGGATCCCGAAACACGAAGCACCGCAAGGTTGATGTAAACAGATTAACTGATTCCTCTGCCCATGCAAGCTATCAGTCTTCACTGGCATACGCACTCAGTTGCAATCCACCGCAAGAAGTGGAACAACACTGGACTTGTATACGGAGGGCAATGACCATTTCCGGACAGTCATGCTGCGGCATAACTCGACACCCCTTGAAGGCTTGGATCTCTGCTCGTTATCTGGAGCTGTTCGAACGCCATAAAGATATCCCCGCGGAATCAGATTGCAACGAGCGGCGCCGTTCTGCCAACCGGCTGCTCAAGCAAAGCCTACGCAAGGATGGCGAGACATGGTGATCTGAGCGTGCTTTAGAGATGGAGACCGCTGCCATCTCTGGCAACACTCGCAGGCTTTTCCAACTCATTCGGTCCACTGGCCTCAGGAAACCTGGTGTCATTGAGGTCATTTGTGAGGTGGATGAGTCACCGATCACCAACCAACAGAGGCGTATGGACCGCTGGGCCGAACACTTTCACTCGTAATTCAACTGGCCTCCACCATCCATCAGTACATGCAGTAAACGTTGTTGTCCACTCTGGCTCGTTCTTCTGTATCCGCCAGGCGAAGCGGAAGTCGCCCTCGAGATTCGACGCTTGAAGCGCTTCAAGGCTGCCGGCTTAGACGGACTTAATCCGGAACTATTCAAGTACGGCGGTGTGGCGATCATTAACAAGCTAACCGCGCTGTTCGCAAAAATTTGGCATGAAGAGAAAGTGCCTTCCTCTTGGGGCGAATCAGTTATTGTCCCGATTTTCAAGAAATGCGCTCGTACTTCATGTGCAAATCATCGCGGGATTAGTCCTATTTCGATTGCCTCTAAGCTACTGGCATCCATACTGCTTCGCAGGCTATCCCCAGTACGTGAATCCTTCTACCGTGAAGAACAAGCTGGTTTCCGTCCTGGCCGCGGATGCGTGGATCAAATCTTCACGCTTCGCCAACTCCTTGAACATCGCCACATTTATCACAGGCCCACCATCATTGCATTTCTGGACATACGTGCCGCTTTTGACTCCGTTGATCGACCTGCTTTATGGCGTTGTTTGCTAAAGAACGGGGTGCCAGAGAAATATACCGCCATCTTACGAGCACTTTACCTCCATACGTCCGGCAGTGTGAGGGTCTATGGCAAGCTTTCCTCGCCATTCACTGTCAACAGTGGTGTGCGACAGGGCTGCCCTATGTCCCCATTCATGTTCAACTTCGCAATCGAAGACGTTCTGTCGAATGCTCTAGAAGGTTTCCAACATTTTGGCTTAGAGCTTCTACCGGGTGAGCGCGCGACCAACTTAGATTATGCTGATGATATCGCCTTACTTGGTGACGATCCTCAGAGTATGCAATTCATTTTGGTTCGTTTGGCGGTTGAAGCATCTAAGTATGGCATGAGCTTCGCCTCATCGAAGTGTAAAGTACTGCTCAAGGATTGGCTTTCACCTGCTCCCGTACTCACTCTCGAAGGTGCACAACTTGAACAGGTAGATAGTTTCGTCTACCTTGGGAGCTGTGTTTCTGCTGACGGCACTATCAACAAAGAAGTTTCTCTTCGTATCGCTAAAGCTCGATCAGTATTTGTCAATTTGAGGCACTTGTGGCGTCGTCGCGACTTCTCATTCTCACTAAAGGGCCGCGTTTACAGCGCATCAGTTCGCTCAGTATTGTTGTATGGGTGCGAGTCCTGGCCGATTCGCGTGGAAGACAATGCGTCGTCTTTCTGCGTTCGATAACGGTTGCTTAAGGAGGATCGCTCGCGTTTGGTGGCAACATCGAGTTAATAATAATGACTTTCGACGTCGCATCTTGGGGAATGCGAGTATTCCCTTCAACAAACTGGTTTTGTTGCGCTTGTTGAGATGGCTCGGTCACGTCCTACGCATGGCACCTGAGCGTCTACCGCGTCGCTCTCTACTCACTCGTCAAGGACCTGGCTGGAGGCGACCGCGTGGTGGTCAGCCTTCTACATGGCGGCAGCACATGAAATCGCTGACGTCGTGTCTAGCCGCTGTTGGATCCGTACGACTTCCAGGATGGGGACCCAAAGATGAGGAGTGCCAATGACTTTACACTCTTGAAGATATGGCCCGCAACCGGAATCAATGGAAGAATTGTGTACAGTATTGTATTGATTCACCTGTTTAATACTACAAACATTAAACTGACGAAAAAAGAGCAAAAGCGGCGCGTGAAAACAAACTAAAAATGTTTTGTTCTACTTTTTGTCAAAATGTTCCATTCTTCTTGCGGCATATTAGCTGAAGTGTGTTGCTCACCTTCAACTAGCATGCCACCATGATTATGACGCGATGGTTCTTGCTTATCTCCTGATCTCCATGGTTTTATTCTGGCTCTATGTCTATTTAATAGACTGTTGAGGTTACATACATACATACCTCGCCCAAGTGCGATCCGTCCGTGAGAGCTGATATTCTGGGATGTGTGTCTCCATCCCATATGTCCGATGATAGCCATGTCTCTGTAAACACAAGCAGGTCTGAACATAGCTCCGAGGTGGTAAAGTGGATTTCGTCCAGTTTGTTCCTGATGCTTCGGACGTTCGCAGACATCACCCGCAGTCCAAGTGTTGTCCTTGATCTTACGACCCAGGCAGGACTAGAATTGATCTCCAGCGAGCTTTCTGGGTTCTCACAAAAAGTCGAAAACCTACGACGTGTAGATTGGTTTCACCGTAGCTCTTCGGGTTCTAAGTCCATCGGCGGCCATTCTCATTTTGATCCGGTCCTCCGGACAGAGAACGTTTGTCCCTTGAAGCGTGAGGTCTGCTTAAGAAGGCGGCAATATTCGGCTTCACAGTGGGCTGGGATGAGAGTAGGGATGCGTTGACCACATCTTCACTTCGTGGCAGCTGTTGGAGCACCGTCAGACGTATTGGCGGCCCATCGTTTTCGTCTTCCTTGATGTCAAAGGTGCATTCGATTCGGTAGATAGATGCGCCCTTTACAACTGTCTACTCAGGAAGGTGTGCCCGAGAAATATGTAAATATAATCCCAGCATCATACGCGTAAAGCTCGGGCAGAATGAGGTCTTGCGGCAAGCTGTCGCCGCCCTTCAATATCTCCAGCGATGTGAGACAAGGACGCCCGCTGTCGTCGGCCTTCAACCTCCAGCGGTGTGAGACAAGGATGCACGTTGTCACCTTTCCTCTTCAACTTCGCTACTGACGAAGTCATGGAGACCGCGTTCATAGGATACGACTAGAAAGTGTGGGGCTGCTCCCAGGAGAAAGACATTTGACTTAGAGTACGCTGATGATATTGCCCTACGCTGTGACGGCTCACAAACGTGCCAAGCTGCACTGGACTGATTAGTATTGGCTGTCAGTTACTTCAGGCTTTGCTTCGCACCCCTGAAGTGCAAAGCCTTCCTCCAAGATTGGTCTGGACCGCCTCCTGCGCTGACCCTTGTTGGATACCAGCTAAAGTCTTTCAAAAATTCAACTACCTGGGAAGTTGGAGCAACGCCCGTGGGATTGAAGATAAGGTCACGAACCGTATAGCAAAAGCACGAGGCGCTTTTGATAACCTTCGCTGCTTACGGTGCCGAAGCGACATCATTCTTGCCCTGAAGGGTAGAGTGCATAATGCAGCGGTACGTTCGACCCTGCTGTACGGTTGTGAAACCTGGTCCCTTAGATCAGCCGACGTTCGACCACCGTTGCCTTCACAGTTTGCCTCACATCTGGTGGGAACACCGCGTGAGCAACGAGCGTGTTCGATGCCTTGTTTACAGCACATGAAAAGAAAAGGAACCGCACAGCACTGTTATTACACTCACCAGGCTCGGCCACGTGTTACGCATGTCATCCCACCGGCTCCAGCGACGTGCGTTGTTTGCGTGTCGGGGGTGTAGATAGAAGAGGAGAAGTGTCCAAATGATGATGGTCGAGAGGAATGAAGGCCCTTACTTCGAAGCTGGTCTCGGTTGCAGCTTCTCAACTCCTTGGTTGGGTCCGAAAAACAAGGAACACGTTTGGCTGGATATACTTGCTGACATGGCTAGGAGCCAACCACAATGGGGTTTGTGCTGTTTTTTTTCCTACTCCATCTCTCTTAGCCTCCTCCTCCAATCACGAGCTCACTACATAACTTGATATAAGTTTGCGTAATAAATTGTTTCGCTGCATAGTAGCCGTCTGGCAGCTTTCCGGAACGATGCCCACCCGTTATTGGTAGCGCAACTGGAATGCATCTGTTGCATTTTTTTCTTTTATGTATTGCGGCACAGCGGCTGATGTATTTCCCATTTTAGTTAAGGTGTATAATGATGATGATTCAGCTGGGGGCGTGAAGAGTCCTTTTGGGTCTTAGGTTTTGTGACCCCTTTATTTTATTTGTGGGGGGCGGCTTTGCTTAAGGTGGCAGCCGCTGATGTCGCACTCTGTTGTAATGCGGAGGCATACATCTTCCTCGTTGTTTGAGCACTAAGGTCAGCAGGAATCAACCGCCCCGAAGATGACGAGGATCTCTACTCCGATTAGCATTTGGGGTTGTTGAGCCCGATATAGCAGTTGTCGAGGTTGCGATAGGTATAGTCAGTACTGTGTGAACAGCATGTACGGCAGAACTGGGAGGGGCTTAACGAATTTTTTGGTCCTTATCCTTCTCAGCGGCTTGGCAACAGTCGCAAATGAAGCAAACAACAGAGAAGGAAGATTGTTTAGGTCACGTCAGTTTCCAAGAACGAAAATAGGCTCTCGACCTAACGAGCGTCCTGTTTATCGTAACGGAAAGCAAACCAGGGCCTCCAGTACTTCGACTTCCGAATTGTTTCCCTTGCCTCTACAAAAGAAATGAAGCAAAACAAGAGCAACTTCTGTACTTCCTTGGATTGTGGACCTCACAGTCTATTACAATTGCCAATAAATTTAAAATAATTCAGGAAAGAGATCCGGCTAACACTTATCCAGGCCGTTTTAGAAGCTGTTAGCGTAACACTCTCAATTAGGATAGAAGGAAGTTTGTGCCAATTATGAACAACACAATTTGCAAAGAAGTTGGCCTTAATCTCCAGCCTAGAGCTATAACGCTTAATCTTAAGTTTATGCCCCCGTAGGTGGTCGGACGCAGCAAGTGCAAACTATTGGGATGGCTTGACCTCACTGAGGCCCTTCATAATCTTGGACATTTCTTTCAAGTCACCTCATACTCTGCGCCGCTCCATAAAGAACAATCCTAGGCCCCTTAGGCCTTCTTCGTATGATATTCCGCGCTGGCCCTCGATCATCCTAGTCACCAGTTTTCGGACCTTTCTATGCAGGTCACGTCCTTCCTGAGATACGGCGCCCATGTCTGCACACAGTACTCTAGGTGAGGACGTACCACCGCCTTATATAATGGGAGGAGAACCTGCATTGGTGTTGCATAACGATCTCTTGAAGCGGAATAATTCATGCCGCGCCTTGTTGGCGGCATGCTGACACTGCTGAGGTTTTGAACGTATTCGTCATAATGATATCCAAATCTTGAGCCTCGTCAACGGACGGCAATATTAGGGTGCCGGCAGTAGTTTGGAATGTAACCCTATCGTTGCTTGAAGACAAATGACATTTAATGGCATTAAGGGGCAAATCCCATGAGGAAGATCATCTAAATATAGTGCAAAGATCTTTCGACAACCTGCCTCGATCGCTCCTGTTTACAAGTTTTACACCGTCTGCAAAGACAGCAAGGGTTCTCGAGGAGCTGAGCCAAATCATTGATATATCAAAGGTACAACAGCGAGCCAGAACAGGGCCATGAGGAACACCGCTGTGAGCGGTACCCTCACTTGAGCAGGAGCCACCGATTCTAATTCGGAAGGTTCTTTTGCAAAGAAAATCTGTTATCCAATTCAGCAGCTGAGGATGCATCCCAAACCATGACAGCTTTTCAAGTAAGAAACCATGGTTGACGGAGTCAAAAGCCTTATTGAAGTCTAAACTGCAAACTTCGACTGAGATGCCATTATCAAAACAGCGAGTTATCTAGTCGAAAAAGGACAAAAGACGGGTAAGGCATGAGTTCCGCTTGATGAAGCCGTGCTGCTTCGCTCCTGTCAAGCTAGTGGCAAGTAAGTGCCCACAAATCCGGTCCATGATAAGCTTTTCTAAGCATTAGAACAGAACGCTAGTAAGGATGACTGGCCTATAGTTTTCAGGGGCCGATTTAGAGCCCCTTTTGCGAATTGCCACAACATCGGCCTCTTTCCATCATCATACACGTTAGCTAGAGGTGGGGAACACCTCAGCTACTGTGTCGCAGTACAGAGAAAAAAGAAAAAAATGCAACTGGTGCAAGACGGTTGAGCTACCGGTAACGGATGGGCATCGTTCCGGTAAGCTACCAGCCGGCTACTGTGCATCAAAAAAATTACTATGCAAAATTATATAAGGCTAAATAGTGAGATCGTGGTTGGAGGGGGAAGCTAAGAGGTATTGGGTGGGACAAAGAAACTCAGCACGAACGCCACTGAGGTCGGCTCCTAGCCATATCAGCAAGTGTGTCCAACCAAACGTGTTCATCGTCTTTCGGACCCCAATCAGGAAGCCGAGACGTTCCAACCGAAGCCAGCTCAGAAGTGAGGGCCGTCATTCCTCTCGACCAAGTCGTCGCTTGGCCACCCCTCCTCTTCTTCCATCCACACCCTCGGCGCGCAAACAACGCACGTCGCGGGAGTCGGTGGGCTGGCATGCGTAACACGTGGCCGAGCCATCGGAGCCTGGTGCGTGAAATAACGGTGCTGAGCGGTTCATTTCCTTTTCCTGTGCCGTAAACAAGGCGTCGAACACGCTCGTTGCTCACGCGGTGTACCCACCAGATGTGAGCTAAATTACGAAGGCACCGGTGGTCGAACGTAACTAGCCTCTTCATGTCCGCTGCTTTAAGGGGCCAGGTTTCACAACCGTACAGCAGGGCCGAACGTACCGCTGCATTGTACACTCTACCTTTCAGGGCAAGAATGATGTCGCGCCGGCGCCATAAGTGGCGAAGGTTAGCAAAAGCACTTTGAGCTTTTGCTGTACGGTTCGTGACCTTATCTTCAATCCCACGGGCGTTGCTACAACTTCGCAGGTAGTTGAATTTTTGAACGACTTCTAGCTGATCCACACCAACGGTCAGCGCAGGAGGCGATCCCTGCCAATCTTGGAGGAAAGCTTTGCACTTCAAGGGTGCGAAGCAAAGCCTGAAGTGACGGACTGCCAGTGCCGATTGACACGTTTGTGAGCTGTCACAGATTAGCGCAATATCATCAACCTACTCTGAGTCAAATGTCTTTCTCCTGGGAGCAGATCCACACCTAAGTCGTGTCCTGTAAACGCGATTTCCATGACTTCATCAATAGCGAAGTTGAAGAGGAAAGGTGACAGCGGGCATCCTTATGTAAACCGCTGGAGATATTAAAGGGTTACGACAGCTTACCGTAAGCCCTCACTCTGCCCGATCTACGCGCATATAATGCTCAGATAATATTTACATATTTCTCGGGCACACCTTTCCTGAGTAGACAGTCCCAAAGTGCAAGTCTATCCACCGAATCGAATACACCTTTGATATCGAGGAACACGACTACGGTGGGCCGTCAATATATGTGACGGTGCTCCAACAACTGACGCAAGGAGAAGATGTGGTTAATGCAGCCACGACCTCGACGAAATCCGGATTGCTCTTCACGAATCTGGCTTTCACGAGCGCTAGTCAGTCTGTGAAGGATGACAGAGGCAAGCAATTTGGAGGCGATGGAGATCAGACTGATTCCTCTATGGCTGCCGCATTCCGATCGTGAGCCTCCCTTGAAAATTGGGACTACGACGGAGCGGCTCCAGTCGACTGGGACAGTTTCTTGCACCCACAGTTTGACTAGTAAGTTGCGTAAATCATCCACAAAAGCAGGTCCCTCGAATTTGAAGAGGGCTGGAGGAAAGTCATCTGGTCCCTAGGGTTTATTTAACTTCAACAGTTCGACCTCACGTTCGACTTCTGAGCGAGAGGGTGGATCCAAAGGCACAGCCCAGGGAGCGGGGCGATCACTGTCCGGAGAGGAATCAAACAATTCCGACCGATTAAATTGCCTTCCAAAATGCTCAGCCCAACGCTCCAAGCGTTTTGACAAGTTGTGGATAGGCTGTCCACTGCCATCACAAATTGTTTCACTAACACCATGTCTCCTGCTGCCCGTTTCCCGTATCAGACGGAATAGCGTACGATGGTTACCAAGGACAACTGCCATTTCCATCTCTGATGCGCGATGAGAGCACCAGGATTCGCGGTCTCTCTTCAGGCTAACACGAAGTTTTGCCCGGAGCTCTTTGCGAGTTTCATTGTGTTTGCTTCCAGCCGGAATATGCCGGCGAGCATCGATAAGTTCCAGAGACTGTGAAGAGAACCAATGTTCATGTTGGTGATTAGACATACCACATGAGGATTTGCCTGCTGCTAGTAAGGTCTGGTGAATATGAGACCAGTGACCTTCAGTTGCATCCAATGAACATTTATCAAACTCGCATGACAGCGTACTTTGTAGGCATTCAGAACAGCTGGCTTCGCAAGTTGGCTGGTGTCAATGCGGTCACAACGTCGTTGTGACGCCAAAGCGCATCCGCAGGCCAACATATACAAGTGCATGGTGGGTGTCTACACATGTGATCTGAATCGAGCGACAGTTCTGGACGCAGTCTCTCCATCGGTAACTTATCGCAATGTGATCGATTTGCGTCCATAGTTGGTTCGACGCTGGTGGGGGCCAAGTCACTCTCCGGCGGGGGCTGTGTCGGAAATTAGTGCTCGCAAGAAATAAGCGAGCATCCTCACACAAATGAAGTAACCGCTCACCGTTATCATTACGGGAGCCTACACCATGTTGGCCGCCCAGACGCAGCTCATCTGTGGATAATATTCCAACTTGAGCGTTCAGATCCCAAGCCAGCACTACAGTGCCCGAGCTTCTTCTGTGGCTAAGGAGCTCGTTCAGTTAACGATAGACGTCGTCTTTTATCAAGTCATCGCTAGAGTTTGTCGGTGCATAGGCAGTGATAACGAATAGACACCTGTTAGTCACACGCGACTTCGAAGCTTTGAACGAGCCAGCCAATCGGACCGCACACATCCGGATACTGATTGGAATCCAATCAAGCAGAGTAGCTTCAGTCCGGTGACTCAGGGCAATACCAACACCGGCTTGGCCGGTGCTCGAAGCTGCATCGTCACCGGATAGACGCAATGAGAAAACACTGCTTGCGTCACCTGAAGCGGATCGCAAAGTGAGCACAGAGCTCGAGTCTTGCAGGCGGTTCTCCGATAAGCAGCAGATATCGATCGAGAGGGGCTCTAATGTTATGGCAAGTGCTGCCTGTTGGCCGATGGGAAGCAATGTGCGAACATTGAGGCATGCCAATCTGAAGGACGATCGAGGGCTCCAAATGGAAGCCGATGAATTGGAATGGACCGCTTGGTTGGACATGGGCCTGTTGGCAGGGCAGGAATGGCGCTCCGCGTTCACAAGTGAGTTGAGACAAAAAGACAAGCGACTATTGAAGCAAGGTGGTGGAGGGCCAAGAATTGGGGGGTTGAAAACAGGGGGGATAAAAATGAACCTGGAAAGGGACGATAAGGGTGAAAAAGAATAAGAGAGGGAATAAGAAGACGGGAAGGCTTGAGCAGTAGCGTCCAAACCCCTATCCACCCTGCTCGATGTGGCACATAGGGCACCGTTGATTATCCTCTGCGGTGGCCAGAGCATCAGAAATTTGTTTGAAGAGAAATTTATTGTATTGCGTGGGCAGGATACTGTCAGGTGGCCCAGGCCTAGACAGGAGAACGATTAGGGCTCTCAACCAAAGGCTTTGGTTCAAAAACCTTTCCGCAAGGCAGCGGGTTTGGCAATGGGCTACAAGGAGTCCGTTTTAAAGAATAAGGAGCCACCCTCATTCCAACCCCCAACCTCTTTCCAGTCTTGTGGCAGTCCAGCTTTCTGAATTGACATGTACAAATCTAAATCAGAATACTGAGTTCCAGCCCAACTCAGGCTATCTCTAACTGATGAGTCCCAACCAGGACGAAACCGCGGTCTTGGGGTGCCAGCGTTGGGATGAGCAACATTATAAAAAATGTTTTCTTTACTTACGGTCTTTAAGATCGGAATGACCGAGGTCCACCTCAAGTGAACCGAGGTCTCAATAGAGGTTGCTTGTAGTAACCCAAGTACCAGCGGATTCTCCAAGTCCACCTTAGAATACTGGAATATTGTAGCAAGCGGCTTGATGATAGCAGGATGGACATTATCAGGTCCAGCCGATTTGTAGGGGGTCTAAGTGTCACATCGAGGACTTCGAGTGCACTTAGAGGGCGTGTGACATTATACTCTCAACTTGGTGAAGAGGCTGTGAGGAGATAGGACAACGGCTATCAACACGACATACCTTTATAAAGGCACGCAGCAACAACTTTGCCTTATCGGCAGAACATAACTATAATATATCACCGAATTTCTTTTCGCTTTCTGGGCAAACCTTAGCTCATAGCGGTATTTAGCATATCTCTACAGTTTGACTGTCAAGTTCCGAAATCTTTTGTAGTGTAGCCAACATTTAAACCCTCCGATTTCCTGAAACTTTTTCCAAGAATCGTTGGGCTTCTTTATCGCTCGATCAATTCGTCGACGCCACCAGCGGGGCTTATTGGGATGCTTACTGCGGCGCAATAGAGTAAATTCGTCCAGCAGTTGAACAAGCCCATCTTTGAGTACGCTCCATCGCTGTTGTTCAGGAGCCTGGTTGATCTGTAGAGCTCTTTCCCGTAACTGATTAGGGTTGATGCGACCGAAGTTTCTCACCAGTCGAGATATGGCCGATAATCTCTTGGTATTCAATGCAAATGTGAGAACACAGTGGTCACTCTTACCTATGGGAGCCTCTGCATAAACCTCTGACAAGTGACCATGTTTTGTTATTAAGATCTAAGACTGAAGGCGAGTAGCCGATGCGTCTATGTGTGGGGAAGTTGACATGTTGGACAAAGGCATTCATGTGCACCCATTCCACCAATTCTACTTCCAAAGTATCTACAGCGCTAGCGATATGTTCCCATTCTGCATACAAAAGGTTCTAGTCACTGCTAATCCCAAAATTGGATGCAGCTGCTGCTGGCCATTTAGGCAAACTACTAATCTCCTTATCCTCCACTCGCGTAGAGCATGGGCTACGGTATACGCAGACAGTTATCTCCAGTCAACCCTCCAACCTCAGGAAGCAAGACAACTTGTATATTCGATGTCTTCATGGAGAAGTGCGCCTCCCAATTCCCATAATGGCTTTTAATAAGAACAAGCACGCCTCCACCGACCTGATTTCCAGGTCTGTCCAATCTATACGCGGATACCAGTCATTAAGTCACTGACTGGATCACTTTCAGAAATCCAGGTCTCGGTGACCGCAAACTACCTCAGCAAGCTTACAGCTTACTGCCAACTCTTCCCATGTATTCCTTATGCTACAGCAGTTGGTATACCACACTCTCAACCTTCTCTTTGTTCTTTCCCCTCCGGTACGTTTGTTTTGCGTTTCCCCTCGGGCGTAAAACCCCAGGGGATAACCTACTTTTTGAAACACCCTGCATTCCGACAACCGGAAACTAGAAGTCAAAACGGGTTCTTGTGAGTGATCGCGGGACACTTTCCGATTTCTAGATCTTGATCTGCTTCCTTTTCTGCTGGTTCCGTCAACCGTTCTTCCTATTTGGTCATGCCCAACCACACCATACGTTGTGTTGCCAGTATGGCGACTCCGTGTTTTATTTGATCGTGGTTGGTGCTATTCAACACACGCTTGGATTTAGCCTCTATACTGCTCTCCACCACAGAGGATAACGAAGATATCGCCGTTGACGCCGCAACTTCAGGCAATTTTGATGGCCTTCAGTTTGCGACTTTACTCAAGATGACTGCCTCACTCCTATATTCTACCGTCGACAGTGAAGTCACGTCACCTGATAGCACCACCCGCTTAGTAGTCACCCCTGCTAGCACAGCCTTAAGAATTCTCGTCTGAAAAATTAAGGAAATCTTAAATTAGGCAAAAGTGCAAGTTCAGGCGAAATTGGAACGACAGGAGAATACCGGGAGTGTTCCCTTTGGAGTGAATGGTTGAACCAGGAATTGATGAAGCGCTCAGAGTTCTTGATGGATCTAAAAGGGAACACATGTATCGCATCCTGGTCAACCAGTTAATGTCCGCGTTTCCTGCCCTAGCATTCCTTGCTGTGGGAGTCACCCGAAGTAAAGAATAGGAGGAGAAATCGAAGATACGGAGTAAGGAAGTTCACTTGAAATAAGAGGATAAAACCGATGCATGAAGAAAAGTGGAGAAAAGAAATAGAAGCATGAAGATGCATTAGACAGAAAAAGGGAAATGTTTCGTATTGCCACCAAAGTGTCAAGTTGACGGTAAACCTCTTAACGGAAGATTCCCTGATAACACTTTCCGGAAGCATGTTCCAGGGCTCGATTAGTCAGCGTGACAGGCGACTTTCCGCCCTAATCTGATCGGACCGCGGTTTGTCCAGCTTCATGGAATGACCGCAGAGAACGGATAATTTGGCAGGATTAAACATTGGAACACTGTATTTAATGGGAATAAAAGCTCGAGCTTTACATGACCCATAAGGTAAAAAGAAGCTAGAGCCAGGTCTGATGAAAGGCCAAGCAACCTTATAGCGGGTTGGACTCGCGTGTTAGCCGTATCTTCATCGGGTTTATGCGGCATTTAAACAAAATGCACGTCGGCTCAAAGCGTGACATCCCACCACGCCTTCTGGAACGGCTATGGAAAGGAATTAGGTAGAAGAGAAAACAGCAGAGCATCAGATAGAAGGCAGTTATCTCAGGGAATATCGCGATGTAGCTCGGCCAGATGACAGTCCAGGCGGGTCTTAAAATCCGCCAGTGGGTGCCAAAACTAAATTGGCAAGCAGAGCATTCCACGGTCGGCAGATTCGCAAAGTGAGGTAGTGTTGTCTGCAGTTCAGCCGACTGTGCTGATGTGTGAGCCTCAGTGGGTGGCCACGTAGTTGGGAGCATAATTGATGCAGTGTGAATAGGTGGCGACAGCGATGTCCAGGGTTGGATAAGATCATAAATACAAGAATCAGGTCGCCCCAGAGACGTCGGTACTTAAGCGAGTAAAGGCCCAGGCAGTGAAGTCGTCGTGGATAATCTAGGTGCTTGAGACCTCGGACCAGTTTTGTTGCTCGACGTTGTGGGGCTTCGAGTATACGTTGATCCTTCAACAACCAAGGGCTCCATTCCTGAATAGCAAAGTCCAAATGGGGTCGAAGAAAAGCGTTGAGGAGGAGACGGAAATTTCTAGGGTCAATTTGATCGAACGCTCTTTCAGCAATCTCGCCATGCGGTTAGCAGCAGTAACTGCTTTCCGGCAGGAAGCGGATACAGAAAGACTCGTTTAAGTAATGATACCCAAGTCTCTTTCGGCTGAAGAGATCTGAAGGATAGACGCTCCTAAAAAATATATACAAGAAAAAGTGGAAGAGCGGGTAGAATGGACGCGACAGTTCGAAGCGTTAAATGGAAGGTTGTTTTCCAGGAACCACTGATGTAGACGGTCGAGGTCCGTCTGAAGTGCGTGGGCATCGTCCGGAACGTTAAATGTGCGCCACAGCTTCGCGTCATCCGCGTATAGCAGCAGCGAAGACTTCATTAGAAAGGATGGCGCCGAGTCCCTGTCCATAGTCGCTGCATTCCAAGGCGAGTGTAAACCGAGACGACGATTTATCAGTGTGTTGCTCAATGGGATCCCAACGAAACTGCAATTTGACACGGCCTCGGACATCACGATTATTTCCAGGAGCACATGGAATCACATAAAGAGGCCGAAGATGGTCGAGTCCAAGAAAGTCGCACATAATGCATCCGGCGGTGTGTTAAACTTAGTGGGCGAACTCAATTGCAAGATTGCTTTCCAAGGTGTGGAAAAGTCGGGAACATGCCACATTTCAGACCGGCCGAATTTGAATCTTCTTGGTCCCGACTGGTTTGAAATGTTGCAACTCCTCGATGTTCCCTTGAATCAGATCTGCAACCGAGTTCGAGCAAGTTCAGACTCATCAGCAAAGTCCATCGAAGACATGACACGTACCCTGAAGCGAAAATTTGCTTCTGTCTTTCAAGATGGCTTGGGCCATTGTACGAAATTCAAGGCAACACTGAACTTGCGACCAGGTGCTAAACCAGTGTTCAAGGCCTAAAGACCGGTACCATATGTAGCCATGTCAACCGTTGAACAAGAGCTAGATCGACTGGAACGTGCCGGAGTCATCACAACCGTCAACGTCTCATCATCGGCCGCACCTATTTTCGCAGTGAAGAAAGCAAATGGCAAGGTACGCGTCTGCGCTGACTTCTCCACTGCCCTCAACGACGCGCTGGACGACCACCAGTACCCACTACCTATACCGGAAGATATCTTTGTAAAGCTGGATGGTGGTAAGTACTTTGCTAAGCATGATCTATCCGATGCTTACCTTCAAGTGGATGTTGACGAAGTCTCGAGGGAGTTGTAGACGATCAACACTCATCGCGGGCTATTCCAATACAACCGCTTGCCATTTGGTGTGAAGACGGCGCCAGCCATCGTCTAACAGTTGATGGATACCATGCTAGCGGCCGTTTCTGGAACCGCTGCATATCTGGATATTATAGTGATGGGTCGAACACCAGAAGAACTATTCAATCGCCTGGATGAAGTGCTGGGTTGTATACAGTCGTACGGTTTCCGGATCCGTGAAGATAAATGCACATTTTTCACGCCGATCACCAAATACCTCGGTTTTATTCTCGAAAAGGAAGGACGATGACTAGATCCGGAAAACATAGAAGCTATTAGAAAATTGCCTCCGCCAACAGTTCTACAGTCCTTGCGTTCCTTTTGTGGGCTCATCAGCCACTACAGCGCATTCTTGCCTGCGTGACCCGTTAAACAAGCTACTAACCAAAGGCCAAACATGGAACTGGACATCAGAATGCCAGAATGCCTTCGAACGCGTCAAGTCACTGCTGTCCTCAAACTTGCTTTTGACTCATTTTGATCCATCCAAAGAAATTGTCTTGGCCACAGATGCATCAAGCCATGAAATTGGTGCAGTAATATCACACACGTACACCGATGGATCTCAGAAAGCAATTGCCCATGCCACCAGAACACTTACGAAGGCCGAGAAGAATTACAGCCATATTGAAAAAGAAGCATTGGCCATAGTGTTCGCGGTCAAGAAACTCCACAAAATGCTACACGGCCGCCGCTTCAAGCTTCTGACAGATCACAAGCCCTTGCTGGCTATCTTTGGTTCGAAAAAGGGCATCTCGGCCTATACAGCCAAGCGGTTACAACGTTGGGCTCTTACGTTAATGGGGCATGATTTCGAGATCCACTACTAGTCGACAATTTCCATTGGCCAAGCGGATGCACTGTCACGCCTAATTGATGCCCGCCAGCAAGAACATGAGGACACAATCATTGCCTCGGTCGAGATTGAACCTGACGTCAACTTTCTGGTAACTGATGCATTGCACGGTCTACCAGTTACCGCAGAAGCTGTACGAACCGAAACACTTCGGGACCCAATACTCAAGAAGGTTACACAATTTCACAAAACGAGTTGGCAACGTTCATGTCCATCTGCCAAGTTGCTAAAGTACTTTCAGCTGAGACACTCGCTCTATATTGTAAACGACTGCATACCATTTTCGGAAAGAGTGGTCATCCATAAGGCACTTCAGGAGCGCGTTATTCGGCAGTTTCACGCCGGGCATCCTGGAATCAATCGGATGAAGGCGCTTGCCCGCAGTTATGTATACTGGCCCTTCATGGACAAACAGCTAGAAGAAATAGCCAAACGCTGCCAAAATTGTGCCAATGTCTTGAAAGCGCCACAAAAATCAGTACCCTATTCATGGCCAAAAGTTACTAATCCATGGTGCCGCATCCATGTCGACTTTGCGGGACTGATCAACGGCCGAAGTTTCCTCATTATAGTCGATTCATACAGCAAGTGGCCTGAGGTATTTCTTATGGAGAACACAACCACCAATGCCACCATAGCGAAACTGCGCCAAACCTTTAGCAGATTCGGCTGTCCTGAGACAATTGCCACTGACAATGGCTCATAGTTTACTTCAGCAACGTTTACGGAGTTTTGCAAACAATGCGCCGTACAGCACTTTCGCTCGCCGCCGTTTCACCCACAGTCGAATGGCTAGGCAGAAAGGTTTGTCGATACATTCAAGCGAGCTCTCCACAAATCAAAAGGGAAGGGACGTATAGAGGAGGTGGTTGACCGGTTCCTTTTCCTCTACCGATCAACACCGAATCCACAAGTGCGAGACGGAGTCTACTTAGCACAGGCCATGATGTACCGGAAGCTCCGCATGCCTTTCGACGCCATCCGACCGCGCTCGGAGTCTTCTGTTGGTGAAAGAAACCGCAGAATGGAACAGGATTTTAACCGGCTACGTGGAGCAAAGAAGCGATCTTTTACACTTGGACAGAAGGTGCTAGTACGTGACTACCGGGAAAGCCATGCGAAATGGACGCCAGGGACGGTCAAAAGCAAGCGCGGAAACGTCATGTAGGACGTGATGATGTGCGCACAAATCTGGCCACGGCATGCAAACAAGTTCCGGCCCACAACGTGCCAACCAGAACAAGCAAGGCCTACTGACCCGTTCGATTTACTGGTGGAAAGCTTCAACCTGCCGAAGGAAGAAGTGGACGACTGCACACAGTCGAGCAAAGAATCCAGAACAAGAACATCGGAACAAAGTTCTCGGGCGCTTCTGCCAAGGATGTGGACTGACAGGCAGAGAACACCGTCCCGAAGACTGCAAGTTAATCCTAGGCTTTCGTCTTATACCTCCGACGATGGCTCTATGTCCAGTTACTAGACTGTTGAGATTACATACATACATCCGACGATATCTCAGGAGGGGAGATTTCCGGGAGAAAGTAAGAATTGCATGGGAAGTTCACTATTTTAGCGATTAATCGATTATTAACGATTATCGCATCGATTTCGAACGTTCCTGAATGTTCTTCTTCTACACGTGATCAAAATCCATCTGACCTCTCGGGAAAAGATATGGGGAACCACTAACCTTGGTAGCTGACCTTCCAATTCTAGAAGTTGAAGGTCAGCAGAGACCTATAAATACAACCAAGGTCCGCAGTCAGGTCAGGTCAGGTCAGATGGACGATAGAGGCCTCCGCCTAACGAGCGTCCAGTTCTTGTGCTGTTAAGTGAAGCGACCCCCGGCACTTCGACGTTGGATTGTCTCTTCTTGCTTCTGCAATGGAATGAAGCAAGAACAAGAGCAATCTCTGCACTTTCATATGCCAGCATCAAAATACACTACATATTAAAGTACAACTACAATATTTCTGGAAAAAGGATGGACCAACAATTGTCTAAGCCCCTTTTGAAGGCTTCTACTGTCTCAGACTCCACTAAATCAGAAGGGAGTTTATTCCAGTAGTTAACTACCCGGTTCGTAAAAAACTTTGCCCTGATGTCCAAACGAGCTGTGATGTTTAAGCCTCAGGCGATGCCCGCGCAGATGGTCTGACGTAGCCAGTTCAAACAGATGGGTGGAACTAATACCACTAAGTCCCTTAATGATCTTAAACGTCTCTATCAAATCCCCTATCAACCTACGCCGTTCCAGGGAAAATAATCCTAAGCTACTTAGACGATCTTCATAAGACTTCCCTCGTTGACCTTCAATCATCCTGGTCGCAAGTTTCTGAATCTTTTCTATACAAGTGATGTCACTACGGAGGTACGGTGACCAGGCTTGAACGCAATACTCCAGATGTGGCCTGACCACTGCTTTATATAAGGGCAAGAATACTTCTGCTTTAGTGTTACTCAGCGCTGGCGGCGATTAATACGTTATTTTGTCAAGGTCATTGGCGGTTTGCTTTTTCCTTCGGTTGGGCTAGACGTTTTGTGGAGTAGTAAATTGTTATTTTTGGAATTGCGTTTAGTGAGATTATAACATGACGTCATCAATAAAAGTTAGGAAGAGGTCCGGTCCGAGAACCGACCCCTGTGGAGCTGCGCTTGAGGCCAGGATGCGGAGGGACAACGCTCCGTCGACGCGTACTTGGACGGTACGATTTTGGAGGTAGTTTGGGA
Source organism: Dicrocoelium dendriticum (assembly GCA_944474145.2). NCBI lineage: Eukaryota > Metazoa > Platyhelminthes > Trematoda > Plagiorchiida > Dicrocoeliidae > Dicrocoelium > Dicrocoelium dendriticum. The sequence continues at coordinate 154,059,913 of OX104064.1, read as the reverse complement.
TTAAGTCCATCAAGGCTTCTGAGACGCAGTAAGACAACAGTTTCTGTAGTGGAATGTTGTGGTCGATCTAACCGAAGGCTGGCGAAATTCAAGAATATGACGCGCGTTTGTAGGCGAGTGGGCAGCAGTCGTCCAGCTATCCCTGGCGAATGGTAGGTTACTCAGGCACGACCGTTGCCGTCGGAAGCCGTGCTGGCAATCGGAGAGCAGTTTCTGGACCTTCATGTGGTCCAATAAAGCGTCGGCGACAATCAATTCCATCAATTTGGAGATCGTAGAGAGGAGGATTATCGGTCGGTAAGTGGCCGGGTCTTTGCGAGTGCCGTCTGTTGGTTTGATAGTTCCACATTTCCAAGCATTGGGAACTTCGCCTTACGACAAGAAGTGGGTGAACAGCTCTGCTAGGGGTATAGCTAGAGCTACAGCGCACGCTCGCAGGAGCCTTGGGTGGAAACCATCCGCGTTAGGACAGACCGTTAGCCGCAGGGATTTGAGTTTCTCCAGGACTTTCTCCGGAGTGAAATGAACAGTTGTCAGGGAAGTTGAGGGTGAAACAGAAGATGCCATCCTTGTGTGCACTGACGGAACGGAGAATGTGGATGTATACTGTTGGGACAGAACTTCTGCGGCCTTGTTCGTTGACTTTGTGAGCCCTGTGGAAGTCGCCAGCGCGATGACACCGTACTTGACTTGTCGACGACTGTTGACTTTAATATATAAGGCTTTAGGATTGGATGAAAATTTACGCATTGGTTACAGATGAGTCGGTAAGGTTCTTACTGTGTAACCGTTGGATGGGAGCGATAGTTTCTCCATGTCGTGTCCCTGGAGGCAATCCATTTCCGCATACGGTTTCGGATGAGTGCTGGAAACTTTTTTGCATGTCATGGTGGTGGAGTAGAGTTCACGTAGGGTAAGGCAAAAGTTTGACCACACGCAGTCGGCACTCGATTGGGGCTCGGGTGACCAGTCGTTAGCGGAAATGAGAACGTTCAACTTTCCGTAATCAGTTCAGCGTTTGGTGTAAGTTGGCGTGCTGACGAGTTTCTCGACGAAGCAAATAAAATTGAAACAAAGGACGCAGTCGTTGCTGAGCCCCAAGGGGGCCTCACACTTACCATGTTCAACCATCAGTTCTTCGTTAGTGAGGATGAAACCTAGTAGGGATGGTTGGTTTTTGGATCGGAGTCTGGTCGGCTGCTAGGTGTGGTTGTACATCGGGGCCGTGTGAAGGTCAGAGGCCTGATGCAAAGGAGTCAGTCGACGGGACATAATGAAACAGACGGGACAAGTTGAAATCACAAATAATAAGAAAGGGTATGTTTGTGGGATAACATAAGGGGGTGTCGCGCAGTGGTCGTGCGTTCTTCTCAGGGGTTGTTAGGGGGCGGGAAATGATACAAAGATAGCTGGAGTGTTTGGCGGTTAGTACGACCTCGCACCACATGGTGTCTGGAGGCTGGAGGGCAGTGTTTGTTAAGATGCTGCAACTGAGGGAAATGTCATAGTACAGTGCGACACCGCCACCTGGGGTTGCCTGGTCAGATCGGAGAACTGATATGTGAGGAAGTTGAATTCCGCCGTCGGTTATGTCGTCGGAGAGCCACGGTTCCGTTATGTGGCCATTAGGTCCGTTGGCGCTGACAGAAGTCGGATTTGGAGTTCCGGAAGTTTAGGCACGAGACCTTGTGCGTTCGTATAGATACAGGCGAAGCTCGTTTGTGTGATGAGCGCGGAAGTAGTTAGGGTGCTGCCGGTCAACAGAAGAATGGCAGTGCATCGTTTTTGGTTTAGAGGGGTGGAGCCACTAAGATTGGTAGTTGGGGAAGCAATGTGCGGATCGTCGGAGCGCATTTGGTTAGCGGCACGTGGTTCGTTGAAAGGCTGAAGGTTGGAATGTGTAGGTGAGCAGATTAATCTAGGCAGTGAGGCAGTTGGCTCGGTGATGGACCGCCTGAGGACGGTTTGGTCAGGGTGTGTCGGTACCGGGGCGGGGGGTTGCTGCTGCCAGAGGTCTGTGGGAAGCTGTGCGCCTCGGCATTGGGTGTCTATCAGGACGCGGACAGATATCTGGTGGTGCTCGTCTTTTAGTAGCATACCAGATAGGGTGGGCATCGCCCGCCATGCTAGCGGTGAGGAATGTCACTTTCAGGAGACGGTAGGTTGTTCCTGTATAACTTGCTAGACGAGGTAGAAGGTTAACGTCCATCGTGATTATGCTGACAATATTTAGTGTCCGCTGAAGAAAACGCCATTTGTTACAATCATGCTATTTTCGCTGTTGTAAGGTTACTTCAGGGGCACACAGTTCTGTAACGCCATGCACTATGACAGAGCATGGTTGAGTGGGTGGCGTCAGTTGCTGCCTGCGCGCAGTGCGCTTAGTCCAAGGGATGTCAGGGAAGATACTAACATGGTAGATGCCGAGAGACCCGTTATTTTGGAGAGGTGTGCTGACCAAAGGACATCCTCCATACCCGGGCCAGGCTGCAAGTCAACACGCAGAAGTCTTGGCTTACCGGCGCTCGAGGCATCTGATGTCGTACTGGACGTCGTCCAAGGCGATACCGAACTTCTAGCTCATGTGTCCAATAAAAGCAAGAGGAAGTGGGCTCAGAAAGTCCGTAAGGCGGATGTCAACCTCTCTGAAATCTGTTGGGCTGATCTATCTTGCAGTTCGGCGGTGGGCACTTTCGGTCCGGATTTCCTAGAGCTAATTTTGCAACAGCGTTTGCATCAGTTTGTGGACCTCCCGACTAGATACATGAGCAACCAGCTTCCGCTTACGTTGGAGCTAATTTTTGCGAAGTCACACAATTTCGTATCAACAATCATCAACATCAGCAACAGCAGTATATCAGCCATTTGAACCGATGTTTCGTTGCCATACAACCATGATGACTTATGAAATAAACAATAATAAGAGGGAGAGAAGGGGGAATTACCTGAAAACCTCAATGCCCCAAGGGTCATGGTGCCTACATCTTGTGTAGACAACATACTGTCACAACCAGCTGGTTATCGTGCAAATATAAGGCGGCATCGGCGGGACAGCTTCCTTGCGGCTTTTACTGCCCGCATCATAATCAGCCATTACCCCGCAGATAACTCAGCGCTAAACACACTTTAAAAAGGCAGCCCGATTAGGAGACGGCAGCAGACGCGCCACTGGTGTCGGTTGTACACGATTTCGTAAGTGATATTACATACGGCTGTCCTGTATGAGCCAGTGACCATGTCTGCATATGCTTTCGATGTGCTCTCACTAAGTGTCATCAGGTCGCAGATGAGGCATGTCCAAATATTTCGCGGGCAGACTTTAACACAATGCAAGACAAAGCTACTGCTCTGCGTTGTGAAATCAGCGTGGCTTACACTGTTGAATTAGCCTGGGAGAAATATAAGGCATACTTCACGGAGATCTCTGCTTCTCACATCTCACCCATTAAAATGAGACACTGGCTAAGCCTCGTTACATACAGGTAAACACCTGCTAAGGAAGTGCCCTAAGTGCTGGCGAACATACCAAGCGGCTTCATCAAGCGGTACCAACGAAAGCTATCGAGCGGTTAGAAATAAATGTAAGCAATATCTTAGGATTGCTTGTCCTCAGTACGAGAAAGAGTTAGCTGATGCAGTTGTAACAAATCCAAAGTTCTTTGCTTACGTAAAGAGGTGCAGCGGTACAAACTCGTCCATACCAGCGTTACTACGAGCGGACGGCACCCGTGTGCATACCGACTATGATAAGTCTCGTATACTTAGCGAACAGTATACTGGTGTCTTTTTCATGTGACCTCTCTACCTCAGGTTGGGCTGGTCACAAGTCCCGGAGGATTCTTGCCTAACGGAGACAAGTGTTCGGGCTATTGCAAGAGCTAAATGCTTCCAAAGTTTCTGACACTGATTCAATTCATCCGAAGCTGATGCATGAATTGGCCGCTGAGCTAAGTGGCCCTCTCATATGCGTGTTTACAATATCGCTCAACAGCTGTGTCTTACCTTCGGAATGGAAGGAGGCAATCATCTGTCCGAGTTTTAAGGGCGGTGACAGCGCTCCGCCCGCAAACTACCGGCCTGTCGGCTTGACAAGCCTAGTAGTTAAGTTGTTTGAAAACTGGTTAGGGATTTGGTGGAGAATCACCTGAATAACTTTAACCTCAGTGCTGCATAGCACGGTTTCCGTGAGGGATTTTCATGTCTGACAAATTTACTTGTAGCTCGTAAAAGCTGGGCTGTGGCAGGTGACAACGGTTACGCTCTCGACATGCTTTACGTTGACTTCTAGTAAGCCTTTGATACTGTCCCACATCAACTACTCTCAAGAAAGTTAAGATTGTATGGGATACCTAGTGGCGCCCTTCAATGGGTGTCTGCTTTTCTAAAGGGGAGACAACAGCGCGTACGCGTGCGGCGTATAACCTTTCGCTTAGACAACCTGTTCTTAGCGGCGTTCCGCAGGGCTCAGTTCTAGGGCCGTTGCTTTTCGCAATTTATGTCAGTGACCTACCCCAGGAGTTTGAAGTACCGTCGCTACTGTTTGCTGACAACCTCAACCTCTGGAATATTGTGAATATCCATGGGTTCTGAGGCAATTCAGTGACTTAGATAGGCTCTGGGATTGGTCAACCGTATGGTTGATGCCTATAACTCAGGAAAAATGTTCTGGTCTCCGCAATGGAGGTGCTAGTCCCCCCAAGCGCTATGTACTTGGTGGAAGTGAAATCCCTGTTGTCGCTCAACAGGTTGATCTAGGCGTCGTCCACACCTCAGTTCTTCACTCTGGGGACGATTGGAGGAAGGCTGCTCATAGAGTGTTCCGTACTATGTGGTTTATTCACTGCTCTCTTGATGTCCTAACGGCCGATATTTTTGTGAAGCTGTTCTCAGCTTCTGTGCGACCCTACTTAGAATACTGTATCCAGGCTTGTCCATCGTGTCTTGTAAGGGACAAAATGGAACTGGAGAGAGATTTTGCGCGTGGGTACAAAATTAGTACAGAGATTACGGGGGAAAACGTATCCCGAACGTTTATTTAGCTTGGGTATGCACTCAATGCACTACCGGAGCATTAGAGGAGACTTGATCCTCACTTACCGTATCCTACCGGGTAAGATCGGTCCCGACTTGTCCTGGCTATTTAGTCACGCCAAGCTACCCAGTCCCCGAGGTCACCCGTTGAAGCTGCACACGCTGCGTTCTGACGGGGTAAGGACGGAAACTCGCTTGTCATGCTGGGTTATTGAACCTTGGAACTCGCTTCCGGAGAACGTCGTTGGGGAATCTACGGTAGAGGATTTCGAGCGTCAGATGCTCTTGGGTGATGGTACCAAACCTTCCCATTCTCCTAACTGACCTGTATCTTCAACTGTCCGTTTGTTCTCCTTTAAGTTCTTTTCACACCTTGGTGTTATCATTCTTTAGCTGACATTCCTCCTCTTATTTTCTTAGCTTACCCTTTACTCTTTTACTTCACATAAACCGGCCTGGCAGGGACTGCTGGGCAGGAAAATGTGGGAAGTAATTGGTTGGACAGGGCGTGATGCGCCTTATTTTAGGCTTTTCAACATCGTATTAAGACCTATCAATTCCCGATTCAACGATACGCAAAAGCAGGAACATTCACGGGATTATAATATTGTTCCGGTCCCCACTGAAGTTGTACTTGAAGGGTGGCGAGTCAGTCTTATGAGAGTCATGGATTTTGTCTCACGGAGGTTTAACGTGAGACAGAACGAACTCTACATCGTGGAGTCATGAGGATGTCGATTGCAGGTCGTTAGACTCTGAGACATTTGTGCATATTACAGAACTAGGAGTAAGGCTACTCGTTATTGGGTTAGTTGAACGCGGATGTGGGGCAGTAGTAAGCTTACTTTTGGGAGGGCCTCCGATGAAGTGTTGTACAGATCAGCAATTTGTAACAGAGAGATGACATGCGAGTCAAGACGGCTGAGGTTGCTGTCGTTTGGTTAGGCCGTCGACTTTCCGCAGTAGCTTCTGTAACTGTTCTTCTAAATTAAGCAAGCGCGCTTCTGGGCGGATATTGTTGCCAGGCAGTTCGACTGGTTGTTACACGGTGTGGAGGGCGGGTTAGTAGGAGACGATAAAAGAACTAAGCATAGGGCACAACGTGGAGGAAATGTCGATAGGGATATCGCGCCCGGAATTCGAATTCCGGGTCAGCCCAAGTGTACAAGCATACTGAGTTCATGGTTCATTGAGTTGCAGAGAGCAGGAGGGAAAACCCTTGTCAGCCCCATCGATTCCGTACCATACAGGGTTTGATGCGTGTCGTTGCGTTACGACGTTCCTTGAGGGCTCGTTGCCATTGCAGTGATAGCCGCAAAATGCCAGCTTCCTCAGCGAATGTTTGTCTAGTAGCTGCTTGAAACTTTCTTCGGATTGCGCGCCTGTAATTCTTCCGGTAGGCCGTTACAATCATTTACCATTCCAGGTCCATGCAAATTCTGTCTTCTTTGCTTCAACAGCTTCCATGTGTGTTGGGCTGGAAGAAGTTCAATTTAAACAAATTGGAGGAAAATCCCATGTGTGTCACTTCTTTAATGTATCGTTGAAACAAGATAAAGATCGCAGGATCAATTTGAAACCGAGGAGAGCCAAATCAATAAGCACAAATCACATCACGGTCAACCAATCAATGCCCAAGCGGCATGCACTGGCGGTCCCCGCTGTGCCGGCCATGTAAATAAGAATAAAATCTAGGAGAAAGGAATCAACAAAAACGGAATAATTATAATCGTAGTACGAGAGAACGTGTAGATAAGGCAATGATAGTAATAAGGTGAGAGAAGTCAAGGAAATGGATGCGGAAGTTAAGAACCAAACGGAAAGGTCTTAAACTGTAACCCAAGGGCGTCGAGTCGATGTTCAAACTCTTTCACCGTTGGCGCTAATACTACTTCGCTGGGTAGTGTGTTCTCAGTCGAGTACCCTGCACGCTAAACGAAAGTCAGCTCTAACCCGATCAGATCTCGACTTCAGAGAGTGACCACGAAGAGATGGCATCTGAGCAGGGTGGAACTGTCTAGTTGGATCAGGTCCAATCTTGCCAGTCAATATACGGTACGTAAGAATCAGGTCACCCCGAAGGCGCCTGTAGTGAAGCGAAAACATCTGCCACATGAGCAGCCTATCAGGATACGAGAGATGCCTCAATCCCTGTACCATTTTCGTGCCCATCCTCAGGACTCGTTCGACTGCCAACTTATCGCTTACAAAGCATGGAAGACAGGCCTTCACGCAGGACTCCAAGTATGGCCTGACAAAAGCTGAGAACAATGTAACAAAAACAGTTCACCTGTTGATGCCGAATGACCTGCGGATCATGCACAGTATTCGGAAACCCTTGCCGATAAGCGTCATCCAGTTCTTGCTGGATTTGAAGTCAGTGGATAGCGAGATACACAAGTCAATTTGTTCAGTCACTTAACGCACTACATTCACCAAGTACGTAAGTTGGGGAAGTGCTTGATCCTATGCGCAGGACCGAACTAGTTTGTTGGCAGCTGCCACAAATATGATCACTCCCAAAATTTATCGAGAGCTGTCTGGAAAGCCGTGGGTTCAACTGAATCGCTCACTGTATTCCAAAAATTTGTCATCCGCAAACACAAAGGATGGTACCTTAAGCTTCTCAGGCAGGTCCTTCACACACAATGCAAACAGTAGAGGTCCGAGAACCGATCCCTGAGGAACACCACACAGGACGGCTTGTCTGAAAGACAGCCCGGAACTCACTCGTACGCTCATCTGCCTTGCATCCAGGAAAGCCGAAATCCACTTTAATACTTGGCCTGAGACGCCGTAGGATTCTAGTTTAAACAAAAGACAGCAATGCAGTACGGTGTCAAAGGTTTTAGCAAAGTCGATGAACAAAACATTCACCGCGTCCTTAATCCACAGCCACAGCGCAACACCCTCGAGCTACCAATATTTTAGTCAAACAGGGGTGGCCTCTGCGGAACCCATTCTGTGACGGGCTGAGCAAACTGAACTTAGCCAGATGTTTTTCCTAAGCATCTCTTAACAGCTTCTCAAATACTTTCACTAGTACACTTGTTAGGCTCACCGGTCTACGATTTTCAGGTAGGTGCTTATCACCCTTCTTGAAAACTGGGCACACGATAGCATGTCTCCAGTTGTAACGAACGAACGAAATTAGGTTGGCGCGTGGTCGAATTTGAATTGTTGCTGTGACGGCACCTGTTCCCTCTGCCTTTCAGAACGTCATACATGCGTAGTTACTGAAGAACAAAACCTGAGGAGAACAGTTACCTGTAACTTTTCTTTCACCCTGTTACTGATCCTTTCCTATAGAGCCAAGGTTTTGCGTAATAAATAAATAAATACATACATAATTTATTCCGTCTCAATCCCTGGAGTTCTCCCTTTTCTGTATGTTATAAATGGCGACCCTGCTAAGATCAATGAATAATGGCGAAGCCAAGTAACCCATCCGATGAAGAAATTCGGCCGTTGACCTCCGATCCGGGGGTAAGGATTGTTTTTGCTTTGGAATCTTTGTCGGACGCTATGCAGAAGGTGACGACGAACATGACACCAGCCCCTTCCACACCCCCGTTACCACTTCCGGAAAACTTTTTACCAGGCACTCCGTATCTTTGATGGGAAAAACAAGTGCCAATGTACATCAAGCACTTTCCAGCCCCACAAAGCGGTACTGTTATTATGGGCCTTCTGGCAGGCGAGGCATTTGGTAAAGTTGTGGATAGTGTTGGATGGAGAGATCACCGTGGAAACGTGCGCCGCTCTTCCCCGTCTCCTAGATCGGCCCGGCCTGCCAGACGAATTGCGCAAAGCTTTTGATGCCTGGTATCAAAGATTGGGGAAAACGTAAAAACATACGCCCCCGAACTGCGGATGATGGCAGCAACTGCATATGCAGATGAAACGCAAGAATAACAGGGCAAGCACATTTTAGAGCAGTTGCTCGAAGGCATCCAAACTCCCACGGTAAAGAGGGCGTTTCGTTTACTATGCCCTACTTGTCTTCAGGCAGCCCCAGAAGTGTCAGACCAACTGAAGCAAGTGGACGCGTCCATGGGTCCCATGGAACCATGTTGTGCGCTGAAGGGATGCAGTCACGCTAGCCTCAAGCTACCAGAACGAAGGAATTGGAATCGCGTCCCTTATCGATGGGGTTACTCGCGACCTCCAGTACAATCGAACTTCCGAAGGCCTCGCCCTGCCCCACCAAGCAGACGAAATTTACCGCCAAGCCGTGGCATCCGAAATCTTCAAGGTGAGTGCGACTGTGTGAAGTCAGTTTTCATTCCCACTGTCACATGTACAACGTCCGCGTTCTCATTAACGATAGGGCTAATCATAGCAGGAGTGCCCCTGGTAGGTCTAATTGACACAGGAGTATGCAGGAGCTTAGTCCGAGCTAATATAACCAAGTCGCTGACAGATTGTATGTGGACGCCATGCCACTATCGTTTGACGGCTGCTAATGGGGAACCCCTGTATGCTCGGGAATCTATCACTGCTCAGGTGCACATTGCTAATGAGAAGTTCCGCCACTTGTTTTTTGACGCTGATAACGTTCCATTTGCTGTAATCATTGGAATGGATTTATTCAGGCGTTTGAGATGTCATTTAGATTTAGCCAAACGCCAGTTGATCACCGAAAGTTGCGTTGTATTGCTCAGACAAGGCCAGGCCGTTGGTCTTGAAATTTTTACGATTTGTGAGAGCCCTTTTGATGAGGAACACCGGGTAGACACGTTTATCCGCTCACTGGAACTGCCAACGGACGAGCGAACGTTGGAAAAGCTCGAAGAAGTGCTGCTAGCCTCCACTGACGCATTCGCCTGGCAGACTGGAGACCAGGGCCGCACCAGCGTCGTGAAACACCTAATCGACACTGGGAATACGACCCCGATTAAGACTCACCCAAGACGGATCCCAGTGCACCGGAAAAGCGAGCTGCACAAGCTCATAGGTGAGATGTTGAAAAGGTTATACGACCCTCTACTTCTCCATGGGCAGGCCCAGTCGTTTTGGTAAGAAGAAAGACGGTGGTTTTAGGCTGTGTTGATTATAGGCGACTAAACGAAGTCACGCGGAAGGATGCATATCCACTGCCCAGAATTGATGACCTTTTCGACGCGCTCGGAGGGTCAGCTTATTTCCGCACGCTAGATTTGGTGTCTGGTTATTGGAAAGTGGAGCTTGAAGAGAGTGACCGAGCGAAGACAGCCTTTGTAGTCCCTTCAGGCCCTTATGGGTTTCGAACAATGCCTTTCGGCCTAGCAAACGCTCCTGCAACGTTGCAACGCCTTATGCAGAAAGTGCTTCACGATTTAATTCCTCACAAGTGTCACGTCTATCTGGACGATGTCATCGTACATGGGAGAACGAAGGATGAACATCTAAGCAATCTAGCCGAAGTGCTAACGTGTCTGAGCAATTTAGGTTTTAAACTCCAACCAAAACTGTCACTTACTACAAGAAGAAGTTACCGATCTCGGACACCTCATCTCTAGGGCAGGCATTTGGACATATCCTCGCAAGAGAGATCAGGTAAAGGCGTGGCCAATCCCCACTAATGTCGAGGAGTTACGCAGTTTCTTAGCGCTGGCGTCGTACTACCGTCGATTCATTAAAGGGTTCTCTGAAGTCGCAGCCCCTTTAAACGCGCTGTTGCAGAATAGTCGCAGTTTTAATTGGACTGTCGAATGTCAAACGGGCTTCAATCGATTGCGTGAGTCTCTGTGTACCGCCAGGATGTTAACCTTCTCCGACTTGTCACCACACGCTGGGGACTCTATTTTGGACACGGATGCCAGCAATCATGCCATTGGAACGGATTTGTCACAAAAAGAGTGGGATGGCATAGAGTGGTTTCATACAGTAGTGGAAGCCTTAAGTCAAGAGAAGGAAATTACTGTACGACAAGGAAAGAAATGTTGGCGTTGGTGTCTTTCATAAAACAAAATCGGCACTACCTTTTAGGAAGAAAATTCTGCAATCACTCAAGTGGTTGCAGAAATTCAGGAACCCTGAGGGGCAGATTGCTCGATGGCAAGAGCAGCTACAGGAGTATAAGTTCGAATGTCACCATCGATCTGGGAAACTACACGGCAACGCGGACGCGCTATCAAGTATTCCTTCACGAGATCACGGAAATTGTCCTTCCTGCGTTACGCAACACGTAGCGCCAGTCAACCTACAAAAATTCGTAGATTATACCCATGGAAATACAAGAACACAACGTTGCGAAGAGTACTCTTTTCGATAAATCTCCTCAGGCATTTACAAGTATAAAATGGAAAAGCACAAAGCAAACGGCTGATGAAGCCAAAGTGGTGGGAATAGTGGAATCACGACAAACAAAAACTCAAAAGTATTAATCAATAAAATCCGTTAACTACACATGTGACAAAGCACGTGTTAGTTGATCGGTGGGATGCCAAGTGCATCCTCCGACCACTGTAGACGCCTGGAGTGGCAAAAATTAGCGAGCTGACTAGGGCCATGGTAGAAGAAGCCCTTGCAGCAAGGCCTTCTGCTTACATAATTCCGGTTGCAATATTCTAATCGCAATCGCTTCGGCCGTCCGTAAGGTTTGCTTTTTAAGTCCTTTAGTGTACCTTGGTTTTACTGCATAAAGTAATTGGAAGGCATCAGCGGTCCTAATTCGGTGTCCGCTTACCACCAGATGTTCCAGGATGGAACTGTTGGGGCGACTGGCGATGCCTTTCCTCAAAGCCGCTGGGCAGTGCTCCGCAATGCGTTTAGACAGACGTCTGGTTGTGTGTCCCACGTACCTCGCACCACAGGCGCAGGTAAACTGATATAAAATGTAAGATTGGGACTGAACCGGAAGTATATCTTTAATGCGTTGGGTTATAAAGGGGGCCGTTTCCGCAAGGACGTGTGGGCATGCGGCTGGGAAGGTTCTAACCACTGCAGTGGAAATCCTTCTGGTCAACAACTCAAAGGCAACATCGCCTTTAAAGGGAACTGACAGAAACACGTCCTTCTTAGGGACAGTAGTAATCACTTCAGGGCTATCACGGATCACTGCATACTTATTGATGAATGGGGTCGGATAACCGTTATCTTGCAGCGTTTTGAGAATACGAAGCTTTTCGGCCTCCAGCGTCTCTTGGCTGCAAATTTTCGTAGCACGAAATTACAAGCAGCGGACGAGATTACGTTTGTACCTCAAGGGTAGAAAGCTCAGAAAATGTGTATATTGGCCTACCCAAGTGGCCTTCCGGAATACACTTCTTTCCAATGAACCATCATTTCTTCGGCTTAGCAACACGTCCAAGAAGGCTAGCTTACCATCTCTTTCGGTTTCGAGTATGGTCGTTGGCAAGAAGCACAGGCTTCGGACCCAGACATATCACTTATCTACCACGAGTGGCGCTCGGGAAGGGACAAACCAGCTCCAAAAGAAATGGAAGGGAAAAGCTACGAAGCTCGGTGCTTGTGGGCGATGTGGGATAAGCTCGCCATCGAAGAAGGTGCGTTGGTCTTCGATTTCGGCCCCACGTGTCTGAGGAGGATCGTAGTTCCATAGGCATTAGTTACGTAAGTGCGGTCTGAACTGCACCAACAGCTGGGAGACGCTGGAATCAATAAACTCGAATCGGCGGCGCGCCGAGGATTTTGGTGGCCGCATCAACGAAGAGACGTTGTCAACTTCTGCCAAACTTGCGAAAAATGCGCGACGTCCAAAAATCCGCCTATTGCTCATAGGGCATCATAACAATCTATGACAGCGAGTTACTCGAACGAAATAGTTAGAGTAGACCTCGTTGATCCGCCGTGGTGGGAAGCCGTGCCAATCGCGCAGGCTGATATTCTCACTGTGGCAACAGCAATGACTAACCATTGGGTTTGCCAATGGGGAACGCCTGGGCAACTGCATTCCGATAGGGGATCATGTTTCGAAAGCTCACTGGTCCAGGAGATGTGCAGAGCACTCGGTATCGATAAAACGCGAACAACGGCTTACCATCCACAAGGAAACGGACACGCTGAACGCATGAATCCGTCATTGAAGTCACCCTTGAAGGCGTTCGTGGAACAGAACATCTATGAGTGGGATATGTTGTTGCCTAAATGCTTATTGGCCTATCGCAGTACGGTGCACTCTTCTACCGGGCAAACGCCGTCGTTTATGTGGACGGGTAGAGAATTTCGGTTGCCCTCAGATGTCCGATTACCGAGATCACAACAAGTGTACCCGTCGGGTGCAGAATACGTTAGTAAGCTTCTTGACTCCGTTCGACGCACACACGAAGCGGCACGCATTCACTTGGCGAACGCTCAACGGCGGCAGAAGGAATACTACGACAAGAAGGTCTTCAATGTCCCGTTGAAAGCAGACGACCTCGTATGTTTGTATTAGGTACCAGTATCAGGAATACCAGCGAAGCTACATCGTGAGTGCGCAGGCGCCTACGTGGTAGACCAAATAACATCTGAGTTGACTTGTGTGATTAGGGACCAAAGAACGCCGTCGGACAGCACATGGTCGTACAATTTAATCGGCTTAAACCTTACTAAATCGAGCCTGAGCATTCGAATGAGGAGCAATACAATGAACCACCGAGAGAAGTAGCCACCGAAGTTGAAGTGCCAGCTCAATGGGGTTTTGGCGTGGCAACGCGGACGCTGCCTACCTAGAAAGGGGTGCGGTGCAACGAACGAGCGAAACTAGGTTGGCGCGTGGTCGAATTTGAATTGTTGCTGTGACGGCACCTGTTCCCTCTGCCTTTCAGAACGTCATACATGCGTAGTTACTGAAGAACAAAACCTGAGGAGAACAGTTACCTGTAACTTTTCTTTCACCCTGTTACTGATCCTTTCCTATAGAGCCAACGTTTTGCGTAATAAATAAATAAATACATACATAATTTATTCCGTCTCAATCCCTGGAGTTCTCCCTTTTCTGTATGTTATAAATGGCGACCCTGCTAAGATCAATGAATAATGGCGAAGCCAAGTAACCCATCCGATGAAGAAATTCGGCCGTTGACCTCCGATCCGGGGGTAAGGATTGTTTTTGCTTTGGAATCTTTGTCGGACGCTATGCAGAAGGTGACGACGAACATGACACCAGCCCCTTCCACACCCCCGTTACCACTTCCGGAAAACTTTTTACCAGGCACTCCGTATCTTTGATGGGAAAAACAAGTGCCAATGTACATCAAGCACTTTCCAGCCCCACAAAGCGGTACTGTTATTATGGGCCTTCTGGCAGGCGAGGCATTTGGTAAAGTTGTGGATAGTGTTGGATGGAGAGATCACCGTGGAAACGTGCGCCGCTCTTCCCCGTCTCCTAGATCGGCCCGGCCTGCCAGACGAATTGCGCAAAGCTTTTGCTGCCTGGTATCAAAGATTGGGGAAAACGTAAAAACATACGCCCCCGAACTGCGGATGATGGCAGCAACTGCATATGCAGATGAAACGCAAGAATAACAGGGCAAGCACATTTTAGAGCAGTTGCTCGAAGGCATCCAAACTCCCACGGTAAAGAGGGCGTTTCGTTTACTATGCCCTACTTGTCTTCAGGCAGCCCCAGAAGTGTCAGACCAACTGAAGCAAGTGGACGCGTCCATGGGTCCCATGGAACCATGTTGTGCGCTGAAGGGATGCAGTCACGCTAGCCTCAAGCTACCAGAACGAAGGAATTGGAATCGCGTCCCTTATCGATGGGGTTACTCGCGACCTCCAGTACAATCGAACTTCCGAAGGCCTCGCCCTGCCCCACCAAGCAGACGAAATTTACCGCCAAGCCGTGGCATCCGAAATCTTCAAGGTGAGTGCGACTGTGTGAAGTCAGTTTTCATTCCCACTGTCACATGTACAACGTCCGCGTTCTCATTAACGATAGGGCTAATCATAGCAGGAGTGCCCCTGGTAGGTCTAATTGACACAGGAGCATGCAGGAGCTTAGTCCGAGCTAATATAACCAAGTCGCTGACAGATTGTATGTGGACGCCATGCCACTATCGTTTGACGGCTGCTAATGGGGAACCCCTGTATGCTCGGGAATCTATCACTGCTCAGGTGCACATTGCTAATGAGAAGTTCCGCCACTTGTTTTTTGACGCTGATAACGTTCCATTTGCTGTAATCATTGGAATGGATTTATTCAGGCGTTTGAGATGTCATTTAGATTTAGCCAAACGCCAGTTGATCAACGAAAGTTGCGTTGTATTGCTCAGACAAGGCCAGGCCGTTGGTCTTGAAATTTTTACGATTTGTGAGAGCCCTTTTGATGAGGAACACCGGGTAGACACGTTTATCCGCTCACTGGAACTGCCAACGGACGAGCGAACGTTGGAAAAGCTCGAAGAAGTGCTGCTAGCCTCCACTGACGCATTCGCCTGGCAGACTGGAGACCAGGGCCGCACCAGCGTCGTGAAACACCTAATCGACACTGGGAATACGACCCCGATTAAGACTCACCCAAGACGGATCCCAGTGCACCGGAAAAGCGAGCTGCAAAAGCTCATAGGTGAGATGTTGAAAAAGGTTATACGACCCTCTACTTCTCCATGGGCAGCCCCACTCGTTTTGGTAAAGAAGAAAGACGGTGGTTTTAGGCTGTGTTGATTATAGGCGGCTAAACGAAGTCACGCGGAAGGATGCATATCCACTGCCCAGAATTGATGACCTTTTCGACGCGCTCGGAGGGTCAGCTTATTTCAGCACGCTAGATTTGGTGTCTGGTTATTGGAAAGTGGAGCTTGAAGAGAGTGACCGAGCGAAGACAGCCTTTGTAGTCCCTTCAGGCCCTTATGGGTTTCGAACAATGCCTTTCGGTCTAGCAAACGCTCCTGCAACGTTGCAACGCCTTATGCAGAAAGTGCTTCACGATTTAATTCCTCACAAGTGTCACGTCTATCTGGACGATGTCATCGTACATGGGAGAACGAAGGATGAACATCTAAGCAATCTAGCCGAAGTGCTAACATGTCTACTCAATGTAAGTTTGAAACCAACCAAAAAATGTCACTTACTACAAGAAGAAGTTACCTATCTCGGACACATCATTTCTAGGGCAGGCATTTGGACATATCCTCTCAAGAGAGATCAGGTAAAGGCGTGGCCAATTCCCACTAATGTCGAGGAGTTACGCAGGTTCTTAGCGCTGGCGTCGTACTACCGTCGATTCATTAAAGGGTTCTCTGAAGTCGCAGTCCCTTTAAACGCGCTGTTGCAGAATAGTCGCAGTTTCAATTGGACTGTCGAATGTCAAACGGGCTTCAATCGATTGCGTGAGTCTCTGTGTACCGCCAGGATGTTAACCTTCTCCGACTTGTCACCACACGCTGGGGAGTCTATTTTGGACACGGATGCCAGCAACCAGGCCATTGGAACGGATTTGTCACAAAAAGAGTGGGATGGCATAGAGTGGTTTCATACAGTAGTGGAAGCCTTAAGTCAAGAGAAGGAAATTACTGTACGACAAGGAAAGAAATGTTGGCGTTGGTGTCTTTCATAAAACAAAATCGGCACTACCTTTTAGGAAGAAAATTCTGCAATCACTCGTGGTTGCAGAAATTCAGGAACCCTGAGGGGCAGATTGCTCAATGGCAAGAGCAGCTACAGGAGTATAAGTTCGAATGTCACCATCGATCTGGGAAACTACACGGCAACGCGGACGCGCTATCAAGTATTCCTTCACGAGATCACGGAAATTGTCCTTCCTGCGTTACGCAACACGTAGCGCCAGTCAACCTACAAAAATTCGTAGATTATACCCATGGAAATACAAGAACACAACGTTGCGAAGAGTACTCTTTTCGATAAATCTCCTCAGGCATTTACAAGTATAACATGGAAAAACACAAAGCAAACGGCTGATGAAGCCAAAGTGGTGGGAATAGTGGAATCACGACAAACAAGAACTCAAAATTATTAATCAATAAAATCCGTTAACTACACATGTGACAAAGCACGTGTTAGTTGATCGGTAGGATGCCAAGTGCATCCTCCGACCACTGTAGACGCCTGGAGTGGCAAAATTTAGCGAGCTGACTAGGGCCATGGTAGAAGAAGCCCTTGCAGCAAGGCCTTCCGCTTACATAATTCCGGTTGCAATATTCTAATCGCAATCGCTTCGGCCGTCCGTAAGGTTTGCTTTTTAAGTCCTTTAGTGTACCTTGGTTTTACTGCATAAAGTAATTGGAAGGCATCAGCGATCCTAATTCGGTGTACGCTTACCACCAGATGTTCCAGGATGGAACTGTTGGGGCGACTGGCGATGCCTTTCCTCAAAGCCGCTGGGCAGTGCTCCGCAATGCGTTTAGACAGACGTCTGGTTGTGTGTCCCACGTACCTCGCACCACAGGCGCAGGTAAACTGATATAAAATGTAAGATTGGGACTGAACCGGAAGTATATCTTTAATGCGTTGGGTTATAACGGGGGCCGTTTCCGCAAGGACGTGTGGGCATGCGGCTGGGAAGGTTCTAACCACTGCAGTGGAAATCCTTCTGGTCAACAACTCAAAGGCAACATCGCCTTTAAAGGGAACTGACAGAAACACGTCCTTCTTAGGGACAGTAGTAATCACTTCAGGGCTATTACGGATCACTGCATACTTATTGATGTATGGGGTCGGATAACCGTTATCTTGCAGCGTTTTGAGAATACGAAGCTTTTCGGCCTCCAGCGTCTCTTGGCTGCAAATTTTCGTAGCACGAAATTACAAGCAGCGGACGAGATTACGTTTGTACCTCAAGGGTAGAAAGCTCAGAAAATGTGTATATTGGCCTACCCAAGTGGCCTTCCGGAATACACTTCTTTCCAATGAACCATCATTTCTTCAGCTTAGCAACACGTCCAAGAAGGCTAGCTTACCATCTCTTTCGGTTTCGAGTATGGTCGTTGGCAAGAAGCACAGGCTTCGGACCCAGACATATCACTTATCTACCACGAGTGGCGCTCGGGAAGGGACAAACCAGCTCCAAAAGAAATGGAAGGGAAAAGCTACGAAGCTCGGTGCTTGTGGGCGATGTGGGATAAGCTCGCCATCGAAGAGGGTGTGTTGGCCTTCGATTGCGGCCCCACGTACCTGAGGAGGATCGTAGTTCCACAGGCATTAGTTACGTAAGTGCGGTCTGAACTGCACCAACAGCTGGGAGACGCTGCAATCAATAAACTCGAATCGGCGGCGCGCCGAGGATTTTGGTGGCCGCATCAACGAAGAGACGTTGTCAACTTCTGCCAAACTTGCGAAAAATGCGCGACGTCCAAAAATCCGCCTATGGCTCATAGGGCAGCATAACAATCTATGACAGCGAGTTACTCGAACGAAATAGTTGGAGTAGACCTCGTTGATCCGCCGTGGTGGGAAGCCGTGCCAATCGCGCAGGCTGATATTCTCACTGTGGCAACAGCAATGACTAACCATTGGGTTTGCCAATGGGGAACGCCTGGGCAACTGCATTCCGATAGGGGATCATGTTTCGGAAGCTCACTGGTCCAGGAGATGTGCAGAGCACTCGGTATCGATAAAACGCGAACAACGGCTTACCATCCACAAGGAAACGGACACGCTGAACGCATGAATCCGTCATTGAAGTCACCCTTGAAGGCGTTCGTGGAACAGAACATCTATGAGTGGGATAAGTTGTTGCTTAAATACTTATTGGCCTATCGCAGTACGGTGCACTCTTCTACCGGGCAAACGCCGTCGTTTATGTGGACGGGTAGAGAATTTCGGTTTCCCTCAGATGTCCGATTACCGAGATCACAACAAGTGTACCCGTCGGGTGCAGAATACGTTAGTAAGCTTCTTGACTCCGTTCGACGCACGCAGGAAGCGGCACGCATTCACTTGGCGAAAGCTCAACGGCGGCAGAAGGAATACTACGACAAGAAGGTCTTCAATGTCCCGTTGAAAGCAGACGACCTCGTATGTTTGTATTAGGTACCAGTATCAGGAATACCAGCGAAGCTACATCGTGAGTGCGCAGGCGCCTACTTGGTAGACCAAATAACATCTGATTTGCCTTGTGTGATTTAGGGACCAAAGAAACGCCGTCGGACAGCACATGGTCGTACAATTTAATCGGCTTAAACCTTTACTAAATCGAGCCTGAGCATTCGAATGAGGAGCAATACAATGAACCACCGAGAGAAGTAGCCACCGAAGTTGAAGTGCCAGCTCAATGGGGCTTTTGGCGTGGCAACGCGGACGCTGCCTACCTAGAAAGGGGTGCGGTGGCAACGAACGAGCGAAACTAGGTTGGC